>OZ038480.1:55598397-55618397 GCA_964036315.1 Acanthosepion esculentum
AACCCAGCTACCCAGCCAAAATAAAGCAAAATATATTTGGTTAAGAAATTATATTTTTTCATGGTAGGATCAAATGAGATAAGGAAAAAAAAACACTATATTTTGTAGGTGCACACATTTGTGTAGACATCTGTTTTTTTTTTAATAGTGCAATGTCTGTCAGCCTAGAGAACAAAAGTCTTATTAAAGGAAATGGTCTTTGACAAGAAGTAGTTTTACCAGATTAAAAAGGAGATACAGGCTCATCTCTTTTTATGCAGCACATTTTCTTTAATATGACTTTCAATCACAAGGCTTGTAGGCATTAATTTCACTGTTTAAAAAAAAATGAGATATCTACTAAAACACATGTACCCACTAAATATAGCATTTATAGTAACAAGAAATGTTAATAAAAAAAATTTTAAAATCCATTAATAGCTTTTTATATATATATATATATATATATATATATATATATATATATATATATATATATATATAGGATTAATGTGAGTAAATGTTTGTCACTTAGCTGACTGATGTTACTTTCAGCATCATGACTCTAGAGTTTTATAGGCAGACGTGTTCGTCCACTCTTCATGGGAGTATCAGCAATTTATTGATTATATTTTTTCAATTTTTTCCCTTTTATATACATTTAACATTGGTGTAGGTTTTTTCTGTACTTTTTTGTGTTCATGTGTGTGTTTGTTTGCATACAGCCATGTGTCTGTCTCTGCAGATGTCTATTTGCTCACATGTGCCTGTCTGCAGGGATGTGCATATGTATAGTGTGTCGTGATCATTTATCTTTTTCTCGTTTTTTTTTTCTTTCTTTCTCACTTTACACTCACTCATTTTGCCTTCTCTTTTTTTTTTCCCCCTTTTTCTCTTTTACACACATATATATATATATATATATATATATATATATATATATATATATATATATATATATAATTATGAAGTGCTACCCAGAATTTCAGGAAATTTGACCATGAAAAAATTACTCTTATTTTCTTAATTATTGAAATCTTAGGTAGGATCTTGTATTTACTAACAGCTTATGCAACCTGTGATTTCATAGGTAGGTTTTATTAAATTCAGCAAAAGTGATATTCTTCTGACAAAAAAAAATAACACAACAAGTTACCTAAATATTATTATATCATCAGGCTTTTCTCATTCCCTAGACCAATTGTTGACCAAGGCTACAGAGCTCAGTCTACTCTGCTATTTTACTCATAGCTGGAGGAAGAAATAGATTTACGCCTTTCCCAAGAGCATTTATGTGAAATAAACAATCAGAATTTGAACTTTGCTTATTTCATTTTCAATGCTGCCAACCATTAAGTCACCTTCACCTCTGTGTGTGTGTGCGTGTGTGTGCACACACACTATAAATTCAATAAAAATTATTGACAAACTGTCTTTACAGTGCATTCAATATCAATAAATTGATAGAGCAATGATAATAAATGAGAATATATTAGAAATGTATTAAAAGAAATTTTCCTTTTTCAATTTTTTATTCAGAATCTTATTTGATATGAAATGGAAAAAAAAATCAGAATGACTCATTTGATCTTTGAAAGTCAGTCAAAATTCACATCAAACAAAGAATACCTAAGGAAATAGTAAGCAGTAGTTGCTGCTATTATTGTACATTTCTCACTATTACAAAAAGAAATATTTTTCTTCTAACAAAAAGAAAGGTTAGCTAAAAGACAAAGTAGAGCAAAAGTGCAGTAGACAAGCCTCATTAGAAGAAGCATATCAAGTAATCAGCATAGAAATCATCAAGAAGAAATCTTGACTTGAAATTATATATGGTCAAATTTCCAGCTTTCATTTTATCTGTGCTCCTATGAAAAGATTTAATCACTTCAGATTCTCAGAAAATAAATACAAAAAAAGATAATTTTTCTTCATAAAATTCCAGCATAGACATTTTGATTTTAGATTTAAAATGTCCCACAATCCTCTAACTAGTAATCACTAATATGTATCCTTTCTATTGATTTTTTAATTTTTTGCTTTTATAATAATAAAAACTGTATTTTTTGGTGGGCAGGGGGTATTTTTTATATCTTTTAAAAGATTGATTTTTAATATTGTCTAATACTGTTAAAACTGTTTCTGATCATACATATTACTTATTTGAAAGTTATTAATCCTCTTTGTTATCAACTTTTCACTGTTTAGTATTAACAATAATGTTTTTGTTTCTCCAGGAAGAACAATTTTACTTATATGCTCTCTACAACAAAAACAAACCCAAATCAGACCAACTCATGCAGGAACATGGAACTGCATATTTCCGGGTAAGTAAGAAAAATGTATTTATTTACATACAAAATCCATGATACTTAAATGTTTTATCCAAACTAAGCTTGCTGCAATTATCCGTAAAATATGTCTAATGATTAGTTACGAATGGCCTTAGTACCCACAGACCTTTCATAGCTTGCTGTGCATATTTTCATATTCTTATTTGAAGGATTTATTTTAGAAAAAAAAGTATAATATAAAAAACAATATATATTATAAAATATTTATATATATGTATATTATACAAATGATAGATTTTACATATATCTATTTCCAGGTAAAATGAGAACAAATGGAGTATAATTCCATTGTCTGTAACATTTAATTTAAAAGAAGGCTTAATATAAAGTAGAGCTAAATATTATTTATTTTAGGATATTAATATCCTAAAAATAAATTATATATATACATATATATATAAAATGTCTATTTTGGCAGTATTTTTTCATTAAGACATGTTTCATTAAATAATTTAGACAAGTTTCGTGGACAAGCTTCTTAGTATCCTTATTAAAAGGAAGAAAGTAAGTTACCATATTGATGCATACTCATTTATTCCAAGTACTTTCGACATTAGCAAAATGTCATCTTCAGGGTTTTGTTTTATCTAAGACAAATTTGTTGTGTTTATCTGAAAATTAAATTTTTTGTTTGTGAAGTGAAAAATGCTAATTTTATGTACTGTACGATTTTTAATTTTTATGACGTAAGCATACTTGTGCATTAACATCAAGGGAGGTAACTGAGTTATTAAGATGTCTACCTATTATTTAAAAAGCTATTTAAAGCTATTAGTTAAAACCTAGATATTTTAAAACTATCTACTGTAAACATTTTAAAACATTTGTACAGTATTCATGATTAATTTTATTAAGGGTTGGTTTCAATTTTTTAATATAGCTAGCTTTATTAAAAATATTTTAGTTTGTTTATTATTTTCATGAAAAAGTATAGATGCATTTTCAACAAGAATTTTTCTGAATTGTGACTGAACTGAATGCTGTTGTAAATATATATAATATATAATAAAATATATAACAGAGTAACAACATGGTTACAAAATGCCTTACTACACTAGGATCTATTAATAATAAAATGAAAAATATGTATATATCATACATAACTTCTAAGATGGTTGGAATACATTTGTTATGACCAGTATTTAGCCACTAACAATATGATGGTTGTTCTACTGTTAAAAATTTGCAAAACATTAGATTAATTAAGTTGGGAATATGGTCCAGCTTTCCAAAAACCTATTTTGCTTCCATTCTTAATTCACTTGCTTGTTTTTTTTTTGTTTTTTTTATCACTACTTTAGGCTATAATATCTAAATTGCTGGTTAGCAGTTTATGTGATAGTAGTGAGTTCAATCCCCAAGTCAAGTGGTTGAATCCAGGGGAATGATCACAAGCAGCATTACAAGGAGTAATTATCAAAAGGGATGAAAGGGAAAAAAATTAACTAATATAAGACATCTCACATGGACAGCATAATGCAAAGTCTGTTCATGTCGATTGAATAAAGAGTTCAGGTCATCATTCAAAGAATATTTCCAAATATACCAAGCAACTGGTAAAGGCCAGAAGATCCAACAGTTGTAAGAACCAAAATGAAGACAACTGTTTGAATAAATCGGAGTATAATAATTGTATGAAATTTCTCCACTGATTCTTACTCTATAAACACAGCAGCTAATTCCAGCAAAAAGAGTATTACAAAATACATCATGGCATTTTCTTATGTCCAATTTTTTTGTTGATATATCAGTTTCTTTTAATCATCTGCTCTGCAAGAAAAATAACAACAAATGTTCAAAAAGACAAACTGCAAGTGGTCTACTTATTATTACTCTAGACTGTAACACTATTTTCTCTGAGGAAGCACTAGATTAAACGAATTATCACTCTTAAAGGATATTTGATGACATATATAAGATAAATAGATATAAATGTATCTTTAGGTGTATCTTTTTTTACCCTCCTGCAGATAGGTAAAAAGGCTTCAAGTACATAACAGAATTTTCTTAGCTATCTGAACTCCTTGCCTGCAGCAGACAGATTTGTATAAAGCAGACACTCCTTGGATTATTTATTACTCAATCCTGATGAAGCTATAAATAAGCTCAGAATTGAAAATGTTGAATTATTCTAATACTGTCCTAGCATGCAAAACCCTTCTAGACAAAGTTCTTTCTAGGTGTTTTGCTTCACTTTTACATTAAAACCAAAAGTAATTAAAATAGCTACAAAATTCCTATTAAGTGAAGAAGCTGAGGCTTATCATTTGAAAGAGATGATAGTTATGAATTCTGATATTTTCTAGAGAGACATCTGGACAGGACTGATAAAGGAATGAGAATCAGCATATGTATGAATTAAAAGATTCTCTTCTTCATTCCTTGGGAAGGACAATGATCAGCACAAGTCAAGGAATGAGAATGGCATAATTCCATGAAAATATTAATAATTCCATGAAATAATTAAAGGATTCTGTTTATTATACTCAAAAAAAAAAAAATCAATGTGAGTGACACCTGAGAGAGACAAGAGATTTAATGGCTGAAATGTTATAAAAACAACAATAATAAGGAAAGTAACCTCAAATAATCAATGCATAATAGTAACGGCAGCTTGACTTTGAAATTTAAATAAAAAATTATTTTCTATTTTCAACAAACTAGCTTGTTTGTACTGTCAAAAAATGACTTCAGTATTTAAGTAATTTTGGAATTGTATTTGATATATTTTCAAGCAGAGAGCAATCAAGGATTTTTATATTTACTATTAACTATTACTATTACTATTATGTTGCATGTAAAACAAGGACTTTTGCTTTGTAAATCATTAATAATAAAGTACCCAAAGATAACTGACATGAAACAAAAGAAATAAAAGGTATTGTATTAGCTTGATCTCCCTACTTATTCCTGACTGTTCTATGTTCTATGATGAGTTCCCACCCACTGTCAAAGTATATATTAATGATATTTAATAAACTTAGTCTGGCACAAGGGCATAAATATGAGGCTGTTATTTTTCTATAGTAGCAAGTTTTTGTTAAACTGACTTGATGAAATACACAGATCAATACTTCTGTAAACAATTGCTTCTTTGTTTTCTTTTTTAGAGGAAGCAGTTCGAGCTGAATGACAAAATGAATCTGTCCAGTTACCTTCTGCGGCCTGTGCAGCGAATGGGCAAGTATGCCCTCCTTTTGAAGCAGATGTTGAAGGAATGTCCAGAATCAGACAACGAATTTGCAGACTTAAAGGTAAAATCTCCTTTACTTGAATTTTTTGTTTAATGTTTACAGAAAAATAATTTGAATAAAAGATACATTTCTTGTCATGTACAACTCTACACCTCTTTCCCTCCAACCCAAAAAGATGGCTAAAATCACATCCTGTGGGTCATATATGTGAAGTTGAGGTATTTGAGAAGCAAATGTTTACTCACATGCCATAGACCATCAGTTTATAAATTTGCAAGTACTTAGGTTTTGAATAAATGTTCATATATTTAGAATAGATATACTTTGGTCTTGTATTATCAAAATACTTATAAGTTTGACTAACTGTATCCTGTAGCTAAGTTTGCAGACAGGCATGCTTGCATAGAGTTAAATGTTGTTTAGTTTTTGTTTATCAAGAATGTATATTTTATTGAAGAATTACAATGTTAAATTCATTTTCATCTGTGACATACATATAATTTTACAAGATATCTTAACTAGACTATTTATATTACTATTTGCTATTCTGATTAACATGCACATTTTACTTATTAATACTAATAATGTTTCATTAGTTGTACTCTGGCCTTCTTCAGCTCTCTTTGTACTCAGTAATTTCAAGCCAAACCCTTTATTCAATCCATTCTTCTTTTCAGGGGAGATAACTCATATCAGTTAATACTTGCCAGTCTCATTCACTTTTATCACTTGTCAGTTTCAGATATTTCAGCACTGAAAGGCACTTTGATTTACTAGGCTTATAGCCACATCATGTGGAAACACTGGTCTCTGTACGATCACTGAAAATGGGTGATCATTTAGAAATACCAGGTGCTGTAAGCTTGGATGTGCAGGTGGTGTAATGGATAATGACTTGAAATTATTAATTGGAGAGCAGAGTTCCAATTCTCATTGGGTTCATTATATTCACTTACATGCAAATACACTTGGGAAAGGTATGAATCCACATCTTTTCCACCTAGCTACGGGTGAATTAGTAGGAATTATGTCATTGGACCATTGTTGTCTCCAAAATAAAAATAAAATATCTTACAATCTAAAAATATTTTCTGACTTTGAATGATGTGCAAAGGATTGATAAGCTGTAGAAAACAAATCAGTTTAATCTACTAGGCCAGATGTTTCTTAAACAATCTCATGTTTAGATATACAAGGAGTATAGCTGAGTGAATTAAAGCATTGGTTAAAATATCCCCAGTTCCCTGACAATTGTGATTTTAATCCCTGGGCCCCTGGTAATGCTAAAAAGTTACTTGCTCTGAAATGGAAAAGCAACACACAGGTGAATATGACTGGTGCATACTGGAGATACAAAATAATAATCCCTGAACATGGAAAGTGGAAAAAGAACACGCTACCATTGTGAATTGAATAAAAAGTTCAACTCAAAATTCCCAGAAGATTACAGAGTACAACGGCTGAAACATTGTGAGCATAACAACCAAGATGAGCATGCTGGTGTGAATAGCAAATCATATAACAATGACAATTGCTCATCTCAAAAATTCTAATAAAAATGATGGTTATTCTGAAGTAAACATTTTAAGACCGTAAGCATCAAGTATATCTCAAACATACTCCTCTGAACTATCAGAAATAGATTCCAGATTTTGAGCTTTACCAATGGACTAAAATTTACTATAACAAAAATGCATAATAAAAGGCACTTTTAGTTTTTTGCAACATGTCTTTGCAGTAAGATTGTGCCTAATCTGCTTGCATTAAAAGCCATTCTAAATTCTGTCTCTGCTAATGTAGCCTTGTGCTGTGGTTAGGCTTATCCAACGAATCTTATATATTCTGCCTTTACATCTAAAAAATATATATTGGTTATAAGCAGTGAAATTTCAATATAGTTATGACCAATAGATCTTAAAGATTTATACTGTATTGAAAATATTTGTTTTTATGCTTAATCACTATCTTTGTAGAATGCTGAAGAAATGGTTAAGTTCCACTTACGCCATGGCAATGATCTTCTTGCAATGGATTCCTTAAAGGATTGTGATGTACGTATGTTTTTTGTTATTTTATGTTATACAAGATTGAAATTGTAGATAAGCATAATTTTTCATATTGTTTATGTAAAAAATGAGATTTCAGTAGTGCAAGCTTAAATAACATTGATCTTTACTAAGTTTATTATTATCATGATCATTATCATATAGTATTACGTGATTATTATCAGTTTACCCATCAAAAATTAGTGATTTGGGTAATTCTGAAATTATATTGTACTTATAAAATATCAAAAATTCAATGTTGCTCTTCATTTTCTTATTCATGATCAATGCATACTGAATATTAAACTGAATTAAAATTGACCCATTAATGCTCACCATCCTATTTTGGGGTATGTTCGGCATTAATTATATTTATTTTTATTCAGTCAAGCTAGCTCAAAAATTCACAAGTCTATCACACTAACCATCACAGTCCCACATCAAAGTCAGAAGGTGGTCATTAGGGTGGTAGCATGTGTCATAATGTTGTTGGTCAATATAGGTGGTTGCTGGGCAACTAACCTATCTTGCACCATGGCTAGGTGTCCAAAGCAGTAGATAACACACAAATTCTTGTTTTGCTTGTTAGCAGTGTCCTGCAAAGTGCATCCTGTGTTCATGTAAGATTATAAAAATATCAAGAATGGGGCCATAGATCTGTGGTTTAGTTGGATGTTGTCTCTAAGAGATGTTAAGTATAGCTCTTAACATCCGAGTGTAGGTTTGAACAAGCTTAGACTCAAAGGTTTTAGTTAATGTTCAAGCTGTGGCACTGTACATTAAAAACCAACTCTACAGTAGCATGAAAGAACTGCCATTTGAGGTTGTCTGGTAGATCAGATTTCCAGATTGCATCCATTTTATTCAAAGCAGCCCAGGCTTTGGCGATGCGAATTTTCACACCCTTTTCAGTATAATTTATTTCGCTTCCTAGGTATGTAAAAGATTTGACAGATTCACCTTGAGCCTTGCTTGTTGAAGCTTATGAATTCAGTTTTGGAGGCATTACATAGTCCAATATCATTAGCAGCATTTTCTAGATGATGCATAAGAGAAGTACCATTGGTAATGGTGTCTGTAATGATAGCTAGGTCATCTGCATAGTCAATATCAGTCAAATTTTTTGCAGGATATCAACTTGAGTCTTTTTAATTCATACTAGATTTTTATGAACCTATACTACCTGATTATTAAGAAGATACTTAAATGAAGAGTTTCTGGAAAGGAATGAAAAAATTTGATTATAAACAAGACTCCTTTTTTCATTTCTAAAAGTGTAAAAATTAAAATAAATAAGGGCCCATTCATAAAAATATTCAAATAATTTCCTTTCTAAAAAAAAAAACTTCATCCTTTCCTGTTAAATCTGAATGGTTTTATATTTAGTTCTTGTAATGGTTTTAAGATTTTAAATCCACTAACATATGCCTAATTTAATTTAATCAATGGTTAAAAGTGGCTTCAAGTGAATTAAGCCTGTAGGTTTTAGTGAGGACCACACTTCTTTGAACCTTGTAGACTGGCACTACAGAATCACAAAGAACTGTACCAAATAACAGAAACCACATCACTTGAAGATTTTCAACAGACAACAACTAAAATGGATATCACATGTAACTCGAAAAGAAAATAATGATATAATAACAGTTAATGAACTTGAGAAACCTATTTTTCTGAAAAAGTTTTTTAATAGAAAGATCAATTTCCACTGAAAGTACCATTGGCTCAACAGGCAATACTGAATCTTTCTTTATAAGGAAACAGCTAATATTATCATTACCAATTTATTCCTTAGAAAATTTCAAATGGTCTTTTTTTTTTAATTATCAATAAATGAACTTCATTTGACAAGGGAGATAACTCACGTTTTTCTCTT
Organism: Acanthosepion esculentum; assembly: GCA_964036315.1. Classification (NCBI taxonomy): domain Eukaryota; kingdom Metazoa; phylum Mollusca; class Cephalopoda; order Sepiida; family Sepiidae; genus Acanthosepion; species Acanthosepion esculentum. The sequence goes on from OZ038480.1 coordinate 55,607,846, forward strand.
AGACGAAATAGAAAATCAACTTTAAAAGAATTTTTTTTTCCTGACTGAATTCTTTTAAGAATTTTTTTCACAAATTCAAAATATATTTTTCTGATGCAGGTAAATCTTCAGGAACAAGGTCGTCTTTTACGGCAAGATGAATTCATGGTTACGCAAGGAAGGAAGAAGTTCATGAGACATATATTTCTTTTTGAAGAACTTATCTTATTCAGCAAGACAAAAAGAAACAGACAAGGAGGACCAGAGTCTTATGTTTACAAGTATAGTTTCAAGGTAAGAAATATTGTAGTGATTTATAATGAAAGACAGGAAAATATCTTTAACAGATATTTTTGTGGGCTGCAAGAATGTTTTATGGCTGTTCATTAAATTGATTTCATTTTATTCATCTAAATAAATGTAATGAAGTTGTTGTGCCAGTAAATATTAACACAAGACTTGAATCTCTCATGTTTAACATTACATTTTATTCAGTCCAGTATTCCATCAATTACTCTTGAACAGTGTGTATGTAAATGGTACCAGAGCCAACATCCAGACATGGATCTTACATTTTTGCCTGCAATGTCCAACACAGAGAGAGTGCCCACTCACCACTGGGGTGGGTATTTATATATTTGTCATGTGACTTGTTCCCAAATTTGCAAGCCAGTTGCAGCTGTGAACTCACATGAAATTGCACTTGGTGGTTTTCTCAGGTCAAATCTACCCCTGGTCCCCTTGATAGTCTGGTCTGATATTGAGTGCAAATTTTATTCTGGTATCATCTGGGATGAGACATGCTACATGATCTTGTCTTAATTTTTTAGATAAAGGATTATCATAATTATTAATTTTCAATGAGTTTTTCTTTCATCTTATTTATTTTACGTGTTTGTTCCAAGCAGTAATAGAGATAACACTCATAAGTTTGAATTTCTTAGATGAAGCATTGTTATTAATTTTCATGTTATTTATGTTATCCTTTATCACAACATTCAGCTCTTTTTAAATTCTCTGTTCACTAAGCAAACAACATGAATTAGAAATAAAGTAACAACCTTCAGTGTGATTTCAACTCCGATGTTGTTCTTCTTTGGATTCCATCTAACATGGACAATACTGATTTGGCAATGTGGACCCATCAGCAGTTGAAATTGAATAACATAACATTCTTATCACATTTACATTTACTCAGGGCATCTCGGCATGGTGTAATGTTTAGTAAGCTTGTCTCGCTAGAACAATTACAACTGTGTCGTGAGTTCAATCCTCACTGGGTGCCTATACTTTTGGACTTGTGCCACATCAGAAAATTACCACATTGTTTATAGCCTGTATTAGTTGATGTCACTAACAAAAGTTTCCAAATTTTACAAATGAAGCATCATCATTACTTTTTACTAGTTTATCTTTCAACTTAATTGCTGCCCCCTTTTTCTTTTTTTTTTTACCATAACACTCGGTGTGATTTGCCTTCTAAAAGTGTTGAAAAAAATATTCAAATATTTGCCATTTGTTAAATATTATAAAAACTACAAAGGAAAAATATTCACTAAAACTCCTCTTTTTTTTTTTTTTGTTTTTTTTTCTTTTACTTCAGACGTCAGATATTGGTCTGACAGAGAACTTTAGGGATAAAAGTAATAAGTTTGAGATCTGGTTCCGGCGCCGCTCACTAGGGGAAAATTATATTCTCCATGCTCAATGTAGTGAAATGAAAAATAGCTGGGTTGGTGAGATCTCACGGTTACTTTGGAAGCAGGCTATCAAGAATCGAGGTAAGGAACATTCTATTTGATTACCTTTAAGGATCACAAGAAAATGTTTCAGTAATAAAAATATGCCATAGCAACTCACATAATTTAAATTAAAGCATTTCTTAAAAATGAATCAAATATTTGTATAAAAAATATCCCTGTTCTGTTAGTAACACTTGCATTAACTTCTAATCATTTACCGTCTTGGCTTTTTAGCTGAAACATCCTGAAGGGATATGGCACTTAAAAAGGATTTTCATCTTTATCACTTTCATCAAAACATTTCAGCTGATACAAAAAAAAAAAAAGAAGTGCAAGAAACTATTTATAAGAGAGGAAAAATTGTTTGGTTTTGTGCTTTCTAGTCAGATAATTTCAAATAATAGGTAAAAGTATTTACTGTTAATTCTTTCTGCATGCTTTCTTTTGGATATATTTCTTGGCTCTTATTTTTTAGTTTTAATTTAACACTCACAAAAAAAATAAAATTGCTCCTATTTAATTTAACTAGGTTTACCATAATTTCTAAACATCAAACAGTTTTTAGTTTTTATTATAAGCTTAGTTTACTTGTATAATAAAATGTTTTCATGACCTAATACTCCTTAAGCTTCAGAACTGGAGGAAAAAGAATATTGATAGCTTATATCTCTAGTGGAACACTACCAACCAAACTATGATGCATAGCAAGCCTAAAGTTAACACTCTCTAAAAATTAAAATTATATATTCTATTTAACATTTAAATCAGGGTTTCTCAACTTTTTCTTGTTTTTTATTTACAGAATTTTGTTTATTGAATTACAATACCTTGGCATTCTATTAAACTTTATGTTTATTGAAGTATGCTTCAGTGTATTTATTTAATAATTAGTAATGAATTAAAACAAATTACTGTACACGTATTCAAGTTTTAAAATCCATCAACTTTTTCTATTGCTATCAAATTTGTAAAACTCTTCTATAAAAATAATCTATGTAAATGTACTAATATGAAAAAGAATGAAGATTTTCAATAATATATGCATATTATTTGGAATGCACCTTTTGAGTCAAACAATCTTGAAAAGTGGGGGATGACATTCTGACATGGTGAAAAGGACGCATTGGGCAAAAAAAAGGCTGAAAACCACTGCTCTAAAAATTAAGATGATATCTTCTATTAACTCTTCTTAAAAATTAGAAGAATGACTTATCTTACAAATTAAGCTTCATTATATTTGATTTATAATTTTGTTCTTCCCTTTTATACAATTTATTAAGTGCCTGCCATAGTGCAGTAGTTAGTAAGTTTATCCAATGAACCAGTTCACTATTTTGATGACTGATTCCCAATGGATGCCTATGACTGGAACCTTTTTTCAAAAACAGACAATTACAAATGTGTCTTTTAAGATCAATTTAATCATTAATAGGTGCCTCTCTCCTCAGTGGTCTTGTGCTACATGAAACTAAACTAATATCTACTCTATGCTTGTTTCCAGCCTTGGGTAAAAAATTGTATAGTAAATAATTCTTTGTTAAATTGGATTTAGACCTGGCATTTCAGTTTCAGTCCTTTTCCCACCACTGTAATGTAGCTTCCCTGTACTTTTTCTATAAATACTTTCATGGTAATTGTTCTGAGGAATTTTCCTTTATGATATGTAGACTTTATGAATTTATGCACTGTAATAAATTAGTGGAAAGGTTTCATTATTTTAAAGTTGAAATGGCTAGATGTAACCGCAAGTTCTATGCTAACAGTTTCTTCTATTGCACTTCTTGCTTGTGGAACTCTCTTACAGCTTTTTGCTTCTCAGTCAACTTTGACCTTCAAAAATTTAAACACAATGTCAATTGTTATCTTCTGTTTTCTTAATTCTTGTTCTTTTATTGTTCTTTCTCCTTAATAGTTTTTTTTTTTTTTTTGCATATTCTCTAACACTCAATAACCCTTTGCATCTTAGTGACCTTATTGCCTTGCTTGGGGTGAAATGATTAAAAACATTATCTGGTAGAAAGCCACAATTGTAGAGAGACTTCTTTAAAGCTCAACCTCACTACACAAACAAATTGATCTATATATTTATTTACTAATGTAAAATTGTGCCAGAAATAAGTAATAATATGCCACATTATTATGACAGGTGTTGAGATATACATATACAAAGTAAGTTTAAATAATAAGAAAAAGAAGAAAAACTGAAAAGAAAAGAAATCTCAATGTAGCCTTAATCTTGTTTGAGAAATTCCAAGGTGTACTGACATATTTTTATTTTTGTTATTACAGAGAGCCGGAAATGCGAGATGGCCTCCATGGGGATGGGAAATAAACCCTGCATGGATCTGAAAGGTGATTTCAATATCAATGATCGTTTAATTAATGTCACCCCCACCCAGTCCTTAGGTAAGTTACCCATCAACAACAGACACCTGATACACTGTTTTTTTTTGCGTACGCTCAACCACCCATGAGAAAACCTTATCAGTTGCAATAATTACAAAAGAAGAAATGTTGCAAACAGTTTATCCTGCCAAAGAAACTCACTTCAATCATTAGTGGGTGATATGGCATGAAACTCTTCAAAAAGGAAATTTGAAAAGAAATATACAAGAACTTTTATTTTTGAAACAAATGACAGGTATACAGTCTCATATATAAAATTCTTGGGATCAATTCCTTTGTGGAATTCTGCTATGCCTAACTTAGGATAGACAAGTTGATTATTAGTAATAGGGAAACCAGTAGCTCTTTTTAACATTTTCACACTATTCAAAGTTAAAACAAACAAAATATCTATGTACAGCAGAGGCATATCTGATTGGTAAGGAGAGACACAACTGTGTTGCATGGATTGAGTTAAGGCTATTTAAAAATTATAGTTTCTACAAAACCTTGTAGAGTGCAGCAAAGGTTAATTTCAAGATGTTACAATCTAAAATATTTTCTGGCTTTGAATGACCTGCAAAGGGTTGAAATGCCATAAAATAAAATAAAAATCAGACAATCATTTTAATCTACTCAGTCAGATGTTTCTTAAACAATCTATTTTTTTAAATATACAAGGAATATGGCCTAGTGAATTAAAGGATTAGTTAAAACATCTCCAATTCCCTGGCAGTTGTGATATCAATCCCTGGGCCTGTTAGTGCTGAAAAGTTACATACTCTGAAATGGAAAACCAACACAAAAGATGTATATGACTAGTGCATATTAAGAGATACAAAATAATTCCTGAGTATGGAAAGTGGAAAAAGAACACTCTACCATTGGGGATTGAATAAAAGGTATTGAATAAATTCCAAGATTACAACATCAACAGTCGAAACATTGTGAGCATAACAACCAAGATGAGCATGCTGGTGTGAATAGCAAATCATATAACAATTCTCCATCTCAAAAATCCCAACAAAAAATGGGTTACATCAGGTTATGCTTGTCACCAAATACAAGATTTAAAATGGGAGACATTATTTTCAGAATGACATTTGTAATTCTTCTTTAGGGGAATGCTTACCTATAGTTGCCTATTTTACACCAATCCTCAAATTACCATCTTTCAGCCTGTACCATAAAAAAGAATGCTGCACAATCTACTGGTATATAATTTAGGAAAGAACACAGTGCCATCTGTCAGCATGTACCATAAGAAAGAATGCAGTGCCATCTGTTGGCACAGTGACTAGGATTTCATAAATGAACATTTACTTTGCATGCTCTATCTGCTCCATAAATTCACTTAACTCAAGTTCAGTTGAGTTCTATAGTTAGACATGATTCCAACTGTTTCTGACATCTTGAGTGTTATGAAATGTGCACTTCCTCTGCTATTCAATTAACTGGTACTATATTTTGACACATTCTCTCTTGAACTGACTAACAATCAAAGATTATTTTTAGCAAAAGAATAGTCTTTTACTGGCAAGTAAGAAGAACCAAACTGGAGATACTTAAGTTACTCCATTTTGGCTTACTGATTTGCAAGTTAACCCCACAGGTCAATACTATTGGTTACTCCAAATTTATGACCAAAACTGTAAGAGAGCACTTTAACAGTGGAAGGGTTAATAAGCTAGTCTCATTGAACATTACTGCTGCAATGAGTTCAGTTTTCACTGGTTACCCCTAAATTATATCCTTGTACCAGACTAATAAAATTTTTAATAGAATTCCTTATGTTGGAGGTTTAGAATTTGATTAAAAAAAAAAAAAGAAAAAAGTTTGTAGAGCATTGGAGTGGAGATAATGAGTTCAATATTTCAATTTCTTCTGTTAAAAAAATAAGAGATACTTGTTTTTCCAATTTTTTTTTTTATTCAGAGAACTTGTCCAGTTATTGAACTGAAAATCTGGTGGTTATAATAGAGCCCTATCTCTGAAATTGTTCCATTTGTAGAGCAACAGACTGCAGCTCATGTGATTATGTTTCTCAGTGCTTTTTGTGTCCTGTTTGCATGTAAACCATTTATTCTAATATTCTTTTTCATTTAAAATTCTGTTATCATTATCATTCAATAATATTTTGAAGCTATTATCTCCATCTTTGTTGTTTTTATCACAGCAACTGAGAATGGTTCTTCTCACTCGGTTTTAACTGCTAAGTTTTAAGGGAAATGGAAACAAAAAGGGCACTTATACTTAGTATCAGAAAGAGATAGTTGAAATTTCTGGGATACATAATGAGAAAAGAGGGCATGGAGAATTTGACACTCACAGGACATAATGAAGACTAGAAGGAAAACAAAGCTACTATGACAAAACCTATAGCTTGGTATTTATCTCAACCATAGCTCACTGGCCTACCAAGAAAGAGCACCAAGTCTAAAGAGTGAATTTGGTGAGATAATCTCTACTTTAAAACAATCAATGCTGGTAGAAGAAGAAAGTCTACAGTAGATAGATTATCCTCTTCTGATCCTTAAAAGTGTTGAACAAGCCAACAACATTCCTAATCCAACATGAGAATCATCATTATCACAGCTTGAAGGCACACTGCAAGTCTGTGATTTCTCATTTTCATCGTGGCTACTCAGGCTTATTTGTTTCTTCAACACCCACAGAGGTAGCCTGTAATTTATCCCTACAATTATGCAGACCTGATATTAGTTACAAGTATGCACCCCACCAGCACTATATGCAGTTTTGAATTCAGAGTTGTCCTTCTCCTATACTGGTTTCCAAACATTAGAGAATCCAGTCTGTTCTATTTAACCTTATAGGTGGGTGAAGAAGAGATGGATTCATGCCTTTCTCAAGATAACATGTGAAAGTGAATGTAACAATCTTGACCAGAATTCAAAATCAGCATACTGATTTCCCGTTCCAGGAAATTATTACACCACCAGCAGCACATCTGCAACATGAGAATAACTATTAAAAGAAGAAAAGAAAAAAATGAATGATTTCAACCGATAATTGTTTTAATAGATTAAGAATAGAATAAAACAACATAAAAGTTTTTTTAACTTTATGCAAGATTTAGTTATTGCTCCATAAAGATCATCTCTAACTTAGGACTGGGAGTTTTTTTTAACATATTGCAGAAAAAATAAGAAATTAGCTAGATAAAATTTCTGGGACACAATGAGGAAAAATGGCTTGGAGAATTTAATACTCACAGAACGTACTAAAGGCAGGAGAAGTGAGGAAGGAATCACAAATAACCTACATAACACTCGTGTCAATGGATGGTTGGCCAAAAACAAAAGAGGGATGGTAAAGGGTCAAAAATGACTTACAAAAAGCAACAAGTAAAGCTTTCTAATTTTATTCAGTGAAATGAAACACAATTTTTTCTACCTATTTACAAACTTAGTGTTTAACTCTTAGTAAGCCATAAACAAAAAAATTCCCGAATGACATTTTACTAATCAACCCATTTTTTCTTTAAATATTATAATTCAGAAGATTTACTGCAATTCTGTAATTTTTGAGAAAATGAAAAGAATTGACCAGAATGAAAGAAATTAATTTGAAAGCCTGTAAAAGCCAGAACCATGATGATTATATTGCAATACTTTTATCTAAAATATCGGCCATGTTATTTACAGCCCGTTCACGAAACTCAATTGCAGTAACTTCAGTGGACCATTTCCGCAATGGGAACAAGCGGCCGATTTCTATCACCTCTTTAAGCAGTACATCGTCTTCTAGTAGTGGCCAGTCAGCTAATCATGGTCTCCTCAATTCACTTAACCTGGCTTTTGAAGCACTGAATGCTGGGTCCAACACATCCACAGACAGCCCTCATTTCAACAGACGTTCTATGAATTCTTCAAACGGTAAGAGAAACTTGATTACTCTTAAACATAGCTATGTTCTTTCAGTCTTGGGATTTGAAGTTGTGTTTCCATTTGGAATGATCCTGTTTTGGGAAAAAGCTTAAAGTCTTATAAATAATGAAAGACTCCATGATTTTAACATTGAATATTGTATTTTTAATTAAGTCACTGAGTTATCTGTCAGGATTTGTCCTTTATGTTTCCTTTCTTTCAGTCTACTGAAGACTTAGAATTTTATTTCTGCCCATATTCACAAGGATTTTTATAAAGAAATCTATCATCCTTAAGCATCACATTTATCATCATTGTCGTCATCATTACTATTATTATTTTTATCTGGTAATTATCATGATTCTTAAAAATAAATCTCAAAAGAACAGTAAATTTTACATTTGTGGAGGAAAAGACAAGACCGTAATCCACATTACAAGTAACTGTAGCAAGCTGGTTCAAAAGGAATACAAAATTTTTGGCTCAAAAAAGAATACACAATATTTTTTTTTATAAGCAACTTAAGATTTTGACCAGTACTAAGGTTTCTTAATTTTCGCATAAGAATTTGTAGTTGTTTAAATACTTGCTTAAATTCATCATACTTGTATAAATAGAAAAGAAAGACATTTCAATGTAACTAGTAGAATTGGTAGAATTCTTGAATACAGTATAAACTAATGCATTTGGTAAATCTTTCTGTTTAATTTTACATCTTTTCTTTGCTTAACCCATATCAACATTAGTAGATAAGATTAGATTTAGTTAATTTTGAGTATAGTTGCTTATAAACAACAAAAAATCATATATAAAAATAAGTACATCATAGGAACAGCTAAACACTAGGAACTGAGCAAGGATTTTTGTTCAGCCCTGTAACTAAAAATTTTGCACATAAAGCAGACATTGTCCAAGAAATTAAAAGCTTAATATATCCTGGGACTTGGATCCAGGTTGACCACCTCCACTTAAGCAATAAAACCAGATCTGATAGTCTTAAACAAAGAAATTGAAATTAGCCAAATCTTAGATATATGGCTTTACCAGCAGATCATAGAGTGAAGATAAAAAAATACTAAAACCTCACTTGTAAACTGAGTAAATTATGGAACATAGGAATTAGGGCTGAACCTGGAATATTGCACTTGGAGTTGTGCCAAAAGCTTTAAAATGAGATTTACTAGAATTAGATATACCAAGAAGGATTGGAACTGCCCAGACTATGGTGATACTATGTTCTTCAAGGATACTGAGGAAAGTGCTGGAGATTTGAAGAGACTTGTTATCACTCAAGTCCTCAATGATAACCACCTAATATCTGATAGAAACATGCAAATGCATGAAATGTAAATAATTTATAAATTATCATCATCACTAATTTTATTAAACTTTACCATCTTTAGCCACCAGATGTTATTGTGATTATTACTTATGCATCTATAGATTCCCACCAAATATCTAATGATTATCACTGAAAACTGAGTGACAATATGTTTTTTCAAATCTCCAGCACCCTCCTCAGTATCTTTATAGACCCCAACAATGCTATAGGGTATACATCTCAATAATTTCTTGGATTTCTAAATGATTTAATCTCAATTCTAGTGTTTTGGGCAGATTTTCAACTTTTATTTTCCATATCTTTCACATCATTGAAAATTATTGTCTAATAAAGGTTTTTATTGTTCAGTGAATTATTCATGGGTCAGCTCGACATAAGAATGCCATGAAAGAAATACGCAAAACTACTAAAAAAAAAAAAAAAGTGTTCATCATCATCATCACATTTAACAGATTATTTTATCATTTATTTGACTGATTACTACCCTTCCTAAGCACCAAATTTAATATTAATGGGGGATAGTTTAATTCAGCCTTTTCTTTTCTCTCTGGCAATTACAAGTTGCAATTTAAACAGTGTTTAGGGCTTGGAAGAGTGAAATTTGTTTTTATTTCTTTTACTGCTTAAAGAAACATCATTGAGGTAAGAGACAATTTACCAGTAAAGGTCATAATTTCATTGGAATTTTTAAAAAAAAGAGAAAAACTTGGGGTAAAATTCCAGCAAAAGAGAAAAAGTTACAATATGTTACCAAGAAACAATATTAAATAAAATAAAACAATTATTTTATGATTTTTTTTTAAATCTTTAAAAATGATAACCAGTAATTTTGTTTATGATTGGTGTTAGGTGACATTCATCTTAATTTTCTATTGCCTTCTTTCCACCTTTTCTTCAGGTAGTTTATTCTCTGATCTTCTTCAGATGGAAATGTTTTGTGTCCAAAACAGAGCTTGAGCCTTTAATATAAAAAGCTAAAGAATAAACTGTTTTAAATGTTTTGTTGAAAATGCATGAATAAATAAATAAATAATAGTCGAAATAAATTTCAGAATGAATCGAGCCATTCTGAATATCTCCAAAATCATTTGTGAAACCTTGATGTAATTTGGTAATCAATGAAAAGGGACTTTACTACACATGTCTAAACAGAATCTCACCAATGGTGTTATTCAGTTAGCAGTGAGATGCCATTGGTTGAGCTTGTGTGCTTTGTG
>OZ038480.1:55623397-55665897 GCA_964036315.1 Acanthosepion esculentum
GATCAGTAAAACTAATCAATCTTCTTTCTAACTTTTCATTTAAACTGTAATTTTTTAATTCTTAAGTAATTTCTCATTTGTTTTATTCTTTCTTCCCAAGGAAAAGCAATTTGAAAAAAGGGGAGGAGGCTAGAGATTCAGAAAATTTCTAACTACAGATTCAAGGAGATTTGTGATTGTCAAAGTCATTCCATTTGACTTATAAAATCAGCATTACTCTGTTGTACAAATATCTAAATAAATATATTTACAGTTGAATATATTACTTCATCAGTCAAAATAATATAGAAGCTATTATTCAATAGTTTTCCTGTGGATGATATGATTAAATATATAAATGTGTAGTTACATTTATCTGATAATTTTCACTATAAGAATTTTTTTAAATAGACTTTTTTATCTAAAGATGATATAAATAAACATTGAAATATTAACACTTTCAATACAATTTTTTTTTTTTTTGCAAACATGTATAAACCCAAAATAAAAAAGAATAGCTATTTCACCAGAAGCTAAATAGCATCACTAAAATGTATGTATTACTCACAACAGTGTGTGGAGGATAAAATGAAGACATGGGGCAAATTTCCAAAAGGGGCAAAATATAATTCACACAATTTGCCATTTAACAAGTAGAGCTGAAAATATTAATATTTTTTGACACTGTTTTTATCACACATTTGATTACATAAAATGTTTTTCTGGATTACTTTCATTATATAAAATTTGGATAAGAATACAAGAGAATAATAAATATATAAGATGATTCAGACAACTTCAGAAGTTTTACAAATTATATATATATATATATATATATATATAATGAATCTTGTTTACAGAGAAATAAACCTGTTAGGAAAGATTTTTGCACTACACCCACCGAGCTCAGTCCAATTGTATACTTGTAAACACTGCTTATTTAATGGTATGTTGAAAACTGAATGCTTGAATGTATTAGTCAATCAATGGATGACTTTATATCAACCAGTAAATAGTAAAACACAAGATACATTGGCTACTGTTTAGGTGGAGTTTCAAGAACAACTCTGGGTTGTTTCTCTGCTCCATTTGCTGTTATCAGCAGTTTTAATATCACGAATACAAACGTATACAGACTTACAGACAGGCATAGAGACAGGCACACCCCCACACACAGTAGAATCTATTATCTGCCTTTGCTATGACTGAAGTTTGAATACTTCAGTGTTTGATATAATAAATCCTTTCTTAAAATCTATTAATTCAGTTTTCTTGATTTATGTCTACATATTTTTAATCAAATTCATTTCACATAAATGTGTTTCTTTTTTTATGTTGTTTCTTTATTGAAACCAAAACTCGGATATCAAACATTTCATTTTTGTTTTTATATATATATATATATATATATATATATATATATATATAAATTTGCATCGCTTTTTTAATTTATTGTCTTTTGTGAATATTATTTTCTTTTGATTAAAAGAAAGAAAAGAAATAAAAAATTACTATTAAAAATTTATCACTTATTTAAAGATGTGTGTTTATATAAAATTTATGTATAAACTGTCGTAGAACTTCATTCCCAAGAGAAAAAAAAAATGACCTTTCAAAAGAAAAAAAAATTCCCAAGTCTTCCATGGGGGTTGAATGTTAAAGGAAGTTGAATGATTAAATTATTTTGTCTCTTTTGAATTCCTTTTTTTTTTTGTCTTTTCTATTTTGATTTAAAAAAAAAAATGTTCACTTTCTTTTTCTTCTTTTATCTTTTTTTGTCTTGCCTCTCTCTCACATTATATATATATATATATATATATATATATATATATATAATGTGTGTGTTTATTAATAAAATCTAGACAAATGTCGATAAATTAGACAAATTGGAAGACTGTTTTATTGACTTGGTTATGTTTTTGACATCGTTAGATCAGCTTCCTCCGATCAGAATGAAAGAAATATATGCGTGTGTGGGTGCGTCAATATTTAATTGTTAATACTTTTTCTGCTAAATAATTAGAATATATGAATCTTACTTTCAAACCATTCTGAAAACATTGGATTTACCTAAAAATTCACCACAGAAAAACTGGGAGAAAATGAAAACAAGTTTCAACAAAGCAAGAAAAATTGAAAAGGAAACAGCACAAATTAAAATAATGACTTTTGAACATCACACAAAAGTCACACAATTCTATACTTTCATCCCGACCGAGGGACGGCAGCTTAGTGGAAAAAGCATTAACAATTTAATATTGAAACAGATGTACAAACCCACACAGACTTCCTCAGATCAGAATGAAAGAAATATATCTAATGATGATGGAATGTGTAAAATATATATATATATATATATATATATATATATATATATATATATATATAATGATGAAAGACTCAAATGCACAGGTTGGTAGAAACAGGGATGTATAGTCACTTTAATACAGTGTAACCCGGATATAAGAGAGTTGTCGGGACCGGAGAAGAAGTCTCTTATATCTGGGTTTCTCTTATATCCGGGTTTGGTCTATTATATATACATTAACACAGGCTCTAATTTGGGACCAGAGAAAATCTCTCTTATATCCGGGTTTCTTATATCCGGGTTACACTGTATAATGTTAAAGTGACAAGAAATAATATTGGATTATAAATAAAATCCATTAATTCTTTAGAAATTTCTTTGTTTACATATCGGATATGAAAATAAAAGTTAGCAATTATGAGCTTTGGGAGATCCGAACAAGAGGTGCACATTTCCAATAAAGAGTAATTGAATCTTTGCTTGACTGTAAAAATCTTCAATGGATGAGCAGCTTTCCAGGTTTAAAGGCACATTTTCTTTAGTAAGACTCTCAAATGCACAGGCTTAAAATGTTTGCTTATGTTTCTTGCAAGACATTGATTATTTTAATCTTGTCAACATTTGCTACATGACAGCTCCAAAGTGAACCTTGAATTAGTCTCAATATCATCTTGCTATCAGCAAAAAGATCCCAATAGTTTCATCAATACAACTGTTGCCTACATTTTGGTTGAAGTAATTTTATGAAAATGCCAGCAGTCAGTGTTTGATCTTAGACAAAAATCAAGATTTCAAATGCTGATTTTTAAGTTAAATGATCATGTGATTTTGTACTTGAAAGACTGGTGCAATATGATCTTATCTATGTGATTTACAAAGTTATGCTGAATAAATAACATTTTATTTAATACCATGTCCCTTCAGAATGTAGGCATTCATGACTCTCCACAGATTCCTTTTTCTTTATCTGGGAATTGCCATGCATACTTGGAAAAGATAGTGGGTGCAAAAGTGAATGCAGGAATCCATGGAAGGAATCAATAGAAAGTAATGATTATCAATGTCCTGAATTAACATAGCAATAAAAAAAAATTAATCAATAATTGATTTTTTTTTTAATGCCATGTTCTTTCAGGACATGACTGATCATAACTGTCCACAGCTTCCATTTCTTTAATATGTGCAAACTTCTTGTGAACAATATCAAGTGGTTTCTGATTGCATTCTCTATAGCAGGGGTTCTCAACCTTTTTTTTGCCCAATGCACCCTTTCCACCATCAGTCAGAATGTCATTCCCTCCCCTTTCTGATTTAAAAAGTGCATTCTAAATAATGCATATATTATTGAAAATTTTTAATTCTTTTCCATATTAGTATATATACCTTTACATGGATTATTTTTATAGAGGCATTTCACAAATTTAATAGCAACTGAAAATGTTGATGGATGTTTAATCTTGAATACATGTACAGTAATTTGTTTTAATTCATAACTAATTATTAAATAAATAAACTGAAGTATACTTCAATAAACAAAAGGTTCAATAGAATGCCAGGGTACAATATCCCAGCATTCTATAAACTCAATGAACAAAATTCTGTAAAAAAAATACAAGAAAAATAAAAGGTTTTACCCAACCATGACATTCCCTTGTTATAGAGGGACCATTCTATTATACTATTTAACTCGTAGCTGGGGAGAGAAGAAATGGATTTGTGCTTTTTACCTTGGTACATTTGTACAAAGTGAATGCAACAAACTAAAATTCCATATCACTAAGACCATTTTGCACTTTGGATTTTAAAGCTCCTCAACAACTTGAATTTATTTGATAAAAATACAGTTTTAACATATGCTATACAGGGTGCAATGGATAAATTGTCCTCTAAATTATGCAAAAATGAAAACACTGACAACTCATTTTAATAAATATATTTACCAAAATTACACAAAAATATCTTGAAATACTAAAGAGTAAATTTATTCAATAAAATCACCATTGGCTTCAACGACGGCCTCCAGACAACTTTGGAATCTCCTGCAACACTTCTGGAAGGTCTCCTTGTTTAAGTTGGTGAATACTACCATAATCCTTGCCTTCAGTTCATTTTTGGTGTTACAAGGAGTTTTGTTGGTCTCTTGCTCAACTGCACCCCACACAATAATCAAAGGAGGTTGCAGTTTGGGGAGTTAGATGGCCAGATGTAAGGGGTGATATGGTCACAGAAATTGCCTGACAACCATGACTGGGTTCTCCTGCTTGTGTGGTATGGTGCAGAATCCTGTTGCCAAACATAGGGTCTTCCAGCAGCCATCCTTTTGACCCAGGGCAGCACTACCTCCTCAAGGCACTTGATGTAGGCCTCTATGTTGAGTCTGAGGTTCTCACCAACAAATTCAGGAGTTCTTTTCTTATCAGAATGATCAGAGTGAGTTTTCCGAGCTGCTGTACTTTCATAATCACCATGAGACTCATCCAACTCTTTCCGAATCCTCTGCACTGTCCTCAGATTGACACCCAAACACTCTGAAATGTTTGTATTGGAGCTTCTGGCATGAATGCCAAGCAGTACAGCATGTCATTTCCAAATTTTTACTGGAGTGAATTGTGTCATGGTTTTCTTGTTCTCACAGACAGTGCCCAACTGACTCTGCTATACTGTGCAGTTCACAAAATTAAGAACAAACAATGCACAAAATTAAAAATATAAAATGGCGACAATTTACCCATCGCACCGTGTATTTATGAGTTAAAGTGCTCGATATCAGGGATAGAGCATATATAAGTATAAAAATGGACAGTGAGATCAACATTCAGTGGCGACAGTCTGTTTCATGCTTAAACGCAATCGTCAGGTGATACATATCACTTAAACATTATTTTTTTAGTGAATACTCATATTTGAGTAGATGCTCCATTTATTTATTAAACAGTTTCGTCTACTGGTCTGAATGTTTGAGAAATCTTATTAAAGAAAAATTTATGCTCTCTGGCTCTACTGTTTAATAAATAAATGGAACGTCTACTCAAATATGTGTATCCACTAAAAAATAACGTTTGAAGTGATAAAAATCTGTCAGATTAATAAAAAAATCTATTCTAAAAAATTCTTTGTTTACATTTGGATACAAAACTATGCAGATATGAAAATTTTGAGAGATTTCTGATGAAAAAGTTTCTTTTAAAAGGTACAATTTAGGCCTTGCCTGACTAATTGGGTTTTTGTAGCTTAGTTGGTCAGAATATATCACATTTAACTATAACTCTCTCTGCCCAAATCCAAATCCTGCCAAAGAATGTAAATTTTTCTTTAATAAGATTTCTGAAAAATTCATTCCAGTAGACAAAAATAAATGTACTGTTTAATAAATAAACAGAGTGTCTACTCAAATATGAGTATCCACCAAAAAAAATGATTAAAGTAGTAAAAATCTGTCAGATTAATAAAAAATACATTCTACATATACATACATACATACATACATATATATATATAATATATATTTTGAACGATAAAAATTAATCAATTAAAATCTTCAGACATACTGGGTTGTAGGTTAATATTCTCATACTTTTATTATTATTATTTCATTTATATTCCTCGACTATTCAAAATGCTCAAAATTTAGAAATATATATATATATATATGTAAATCATTCATATGAAAAACAAATAATGAAGTTAATTATATGGCATTATTTTTTTTTCGTATGAATGATTTACGTTATATAAATTGAACACACACTACATAATTGAGATATATATATATATATAGAGATTTCTAAATTTTGAGCATTTTGAATAAAAATTTACTGTATGTACTTGAGTATAGTATAAATTTTTATGATCAGTTTTTTTATGAAAAAAATATAGGGTTACACTATAAACGCATTTTTTTTTTTTTTTTTAAGTGGTTAAAAATCATGCATTTTCAATGACTATATACAGGTAAATGTTTTTTTGCAGATGGATTAAAATTCATGCCATAAAATTCAGGGTTCACACTCTACATGAAGTATATATGGTACCTAGCCCAATATCTAGTTTCAACCATTCTCCCTCGATATCGTCCTTTGTCTGCTTTTTGCACATTAGATTTTAGAGAGTAGCATCTCACTGTTCAAATTCCCCAAAATTTTTGGTATAACCTTTTATATCCCCAAAAATAACATTTTTGTCAGAAGAAACCAGTTGAGGTAAGTCATTATCATCAGTTCCATGACCGGGTGTGGTCATAGGGTTGCTGCACAGCTGAGCATCTGACCAGTCCCCTCTACATATCTGGGTTGAAAGCCAAAGAGGTATTCAAAAATGAGTAGAATGTCTTGGGTGAGTAAACCTAGAAGAGCCCATTCTTCCCTAGGTTAAGCCAAAGCCGATATCCTCCAACTTGAAACCTTGCTTTGATCACTGACTCCGTTGATTTCATCAGGGTGGGCTCTACCCTGACCATTGATCTCAGTATAGGACGCCCACTGCCCACCAATGCCCTCTCTTCACCGTACCAGCTGCATACATAGCTATGGAGCCCAGTCTACCCCATTGATTCTACAAGAAGATTTATCTGCCCATTGACAGGTTTTATTTTTAATTCTGCTCTGTGTTTAGCCACCCCCCCTCACCAGAAAAGACTGGTGATGGGGGACAGCTTAATTACTGATGACCTGAACATGCAGCAAGAAGTACTGAGTTACATAGCACCAATAGCACTTAGAGTGGCTTGACATTGATCTTAGGAACAACTAAATGTGTACCCTTAAAGTCTACTCTATTTAATGGCAGAGAAGAACTCTCCAAATATTAGAATTTTATAAATCTGTAATAAATGAATGTAAAGTAATTTGTTTTAAACTGGGCCAAATCATGAAGATGGACAGTGACATTCAACAAGATTTAAATTTAGTCAGCCAATCTACATATTTGTAAAAGACCAATGATAACAATTAGAAACGAATGGGCCATTGTTTTTTTTTTTATTGGAGATATTTACTTTGGTTTAGTTTGAATTTACAAATAATCATCTTTTCAGTCTTTTACACATTCCTGCATAATTTTCTTTTTAATGTTTAGTAAGCAAGTATATTTTTTAGTCACTTAGTCTACCTATTGCTGAAATAGCCGAGACTAACTTGTTTAGACCTCACACAAAAAACATTTCTGTCCAAAACATCTAAGTATGTATATCTTCAGACCAACGAACACTGGCTTTATATATATATATATATATATATATATATATAAATTTATTTTTAATTTATTTATATATGCTCTGTAATAAATATATTGAGCTCTATTTGTGGATCAGTTTTAATATTTTATATTATTAGGATTCACTTGGATTGCTTACCCACGGATTTTTACCTGTATATATATATATATATATATATATATCACTCTGCCATGCGACGATAGCTTGGGGGTAGAATCTCTGACTGATGCCACATCAGTTGGGTTTTGATCCCAGCTTGAAGCAATCAGATGTCTATTCACACTAATGAGCTGTGATACAGTGAAACAGTCTATCTATGGATTACTATATATATATATATATATATATTTTACTCAAATTCAAACATGACCACTTTCTTAAATTAACCATTGTTTGGCTCTTTTATATAAGAAATTACATATTTTGGAACATCAACTAACATAATCCATTAACAAGAATGCTCAAGATGCCTGCTAATAGCTTCAGTCACAGGTTTTAATTCACATTTGTCCTCCTTTTAGATTGATTGCCACATAAGGATGAAGGGCACATTCTACTCTACTATTTAATCCATAGCTGGGAGGTAGACAAGATAGAATCATATTTGCACAAAAGTGAATGTAATGAATTCAACTGGAGTTAAGCTAGTGCCTCTTGCATTATAATGTACAAAACTTCACATGTTTTTGTATATATCTAAGAGTTGAAATCAGATATACCTTTCATATTTTATATACATAACCACATAATGTATCAGCATAAAGTGATGTAATCTATATATAGCTCATTTTGAGAGGTACTAAAAAATATTACAAATTGTTGCAATGGTCATGGACCTTTTTATAAACATTTAGAAAGCATATTGCAATAATGTAAATATCTTTGAAGTTTTAATTGTAGTTTTAATTGCAATAGAGTAAATTTAGTTATAAAATAAAAATAAAATTATTTTGATATACTTAAAGTAGGTTTTAGGCTGTTTTTAACTTCAGTTTTGTCATCCAAAATTAACTTCACATATGCCATGTTTGATGACTCAGAACAAAAGAAACCCTCTTTTGTGGAAAATCTTTTAAAAAAATAAATTCACCATTATAGAAATATAGAATTTGATGAAAATCGGTTAATTTACTTGACTGGATTTTGAAATAATATTACTATTTTAATTAAATATATTGAAATATTCATTTGTTTACATTTATAGAAGACATCTGTCAACTCAGTCCAAAGGTCAAATTGGTATTGAGTCAGTTTCCCCTACATATACGTGATGAAAGCCTGATTAAATTTAAGAGTGTCTCATGGGATAGCTGCAGTATAGATGACTAAAAATGACAAAACCTGCCATTATCTATAATAACAAAAGTATATTTAAAATATTAAAATAGTCATATGGTAGGCCACACAAATTTAATAATAAATTCCAAAGTTGGTTAATTTATACCAAATAATTTAATAATTTTTCTCTGGAACCTAAATTCACTTAAAAATCACATGAAATTTTTTTTTAAAATTTCAATTGCAACATGATCATTTTAATGCTTCAAGCAGTCACTGAATTTAATTCATGGGGAGGAGGTCCATATTTAAAATATGGCAGGACCAGATTAAAATAGTCATCTTAATTTTGGAGAAGCCTTTAAAAACTATCTAGCCCAATAATGTACAGTAAATTCTTGCAGTCAGAAAGACTGTCTTAAGATACCACAAATATTTATTATGCAGTGTTTTGTATTTTATTTTTGTCTGTATCTTTATAGTTCCTGTTTTGTATTTATTATATCAAGTGATGTTGATAGTTTCTTTAAAAAAAGAAAAATATATAAAAAGCATCAAACATTGTGAAATAAAAATGGAGGAATCATACATCAATATATTTAATTCTTGCACCTTTTGCAACAAGATACATTTTTTAAAAATCAAATCCTACCAGAATAATACAAAAATGCAAAAGAATACCATCCTTTATTTTAGAGATTACAACATTATGAAAGAGTTATGCCCCTTGGAACCTCACGCGGCCTGATCTAAAACCAAGCTTGTCATTTTTCGGAAATTTTATTTCCTTTCAGAAAATAAAACCTGCTGCAACAGTATTTCCACTATTGCCTGAATTAATAACGAAAAAGAAAGAAAAAATGCAAATCAGATTCAATTACAAAGAAAAATTATTTATTTCTAACCAGATAAATAAGGGTTCTTGAAAAAATTCGTCCCTTTTTGCTGAGAATAAGATAACCTATTCTCTGAGTAACACAATGTAAAAAAACATGGCAGAAAAAAAACTTAAAAATTACAAAGCACCAAAAAAACAGAAAAAAAAGAATAGCGCCCACCTGCTGTCTCAATGATCACAATAAAAAAAGGGGGAAGAGCCTTAGCTCTACAGTACACTTTCAGTCCTTTCAAGGTTCAAAAGTTTTTATCTTTTTTCTTTTCTCTCATGTGTAGACAAGGTTGTCTTCTTGGTGATCAAACTCCCTTCGTTCTTCACTTATTTTCCTCCTGTCTACTTGGAAATTACACCTTTCTTTTACGGCCGCTAGAAGGTGGAAATTTACATAAACACGTAGCAAAATACTTTTTCAAAACGCACGTGTTCACTCCTTCGTCTTCTTCTCAAACAGCTTTGGCTCCAAACTCCACTTACGGACTTCTTTTCAACTTTCTTTTCTGGGGCTTCTTCGAGAGGACTTCTCAAAACTTTCTCTGAAGAGGAAACTTGCCCTCAGCAACTTGTTACCCATGCATCCTTACTTATGGGCAAACGGTGCCTGCATTTTCAGCAGGAAGAGAGAAAACGAACCTCTTCCCTCTAAGCGGTCTCGTTTCCAACTGCTGCTAAGGTCCCAGTTCTCCCTTCCCTTTCAAAGGGGGGCAGTTCACCTTTGAACCGTCCAATCACAGTGCATTAAAAAAAATAAAATATCAGCAGGTTCTTAGGGCCAGTAACACAGTGAGTGTCTTTTGTTCTCCCTTGACCTAAAAATTTTCAAATATTAGCAGGTTTCAAGGTTGCTTTTACAAGTATATACCTAAATAATACAAGTTAGAATTAATTTTTTTTTTCTTTTTGTAAAAAATGTAAATGTAAAAAAATGTAAAAATGTAAAAAATGATCACAATAACAAGATATCGGCAAAATAAATTTTTTTTTTCTCTCACACAACTATAAATTCTCTCCATACACTCACATCTGGAAGAGACAAGCACAGCTGGCTACTTAATTTTTATAACTACTGTTATTCTAGATGCCATCTCCATTTATTTCATTGTCTATTTTTTCTAACCTATCCATTTATTCCAATCTCCTCTTCCTTCTTTTCTAACCTGTTCAAGTCTAGATTTAACTGTTATCTTACACATATACCTGCATAAGCTGTAACCTTCTATCTCGAATGGCCCTTGGGCCTTGTACGGGGTGAATGATAAGAAAAATAAAACAAATGAATTTTCCAACCTACCAGTTCACAAGGCAAGCAATGATGGTTAGTGCTACACAATTATTTCCTGCTTAGCTTAGACAACTATTTCCTACTGGTGCCAATGATCAGTGTTCAATCCCAGGTAAAAGTCTGAATTTAGAATGATATAGAAGATAGCCAGGTTCTTTTCCAATCAGAAGATTGGCTGGACAATATCTCTCTTCCTCATTTCATGTGGCTTTATGCCAGATTAAACAAAACTTGATATCTACATATATACATGTTTCTGTTTGGTCTGGAATTTAATTCAAGGATAAAAACGTCTTATACAGGATTTAAGTTTTATACATATTCTTTTCTATCTAAGTATCATGTCCATTCAGGATTTAGGCAATCATGGCTCTCTACCACTTCCTTTTCTTTAATATTTGTAAATTATGTATTGACATAATTGTTCTTGGGAAAGTTAATGGAGAAATTCCTTATTACTTTATCCAGTATTGAATTCATAGTTATCCTCCTAAACTGGTTGCCAAACAAGGCTAGATAGCCCATTCTTCCCTCCTATTTAAGCCATAGCTAGGAAGATCAAACCTGGATTTGTCTTTTTCAAGGACAATAGTGTGAAATGAACACAAACTGTTTAAGGCAGCATTTAAACGCAGTATGTAAATTCCCTTTTTTATAATATTAACAGAGTCCAGGCTATACATGTTACATCTTTAGCTGAAAGGCTAATTATTTCATTTAAAATGAATAAAAAATAATTGGCAATGTATAAAAGAAAGAAATGGTTTGTAAAATTGAT
Source organism: Acanthosepion esculentum (assembly GCA_964036315.1). NCBI lineage: Eukaryota > Metazoa > Mollusca > Cephalopoda > Sepiida > Sepiidae > Acanthosepion > Acanthosepion esculentum. The sequence goes on from OZ038480.1 coordinate 55,635,130, forward strand.
GGTTATTCCTTTGACACTGCTATTATTGTATACATTTTTGACTCCATACACAATATTTATTGCTTTAAAAAGCAAGGATTAGAATTTTAATAAAATCCAAACTTATGAAAGTGGATTTATAAATTTTCTTTATCCTTGAAAATTGACAACAATGATATTACTGTTTATTTATTAGATTGCATATTTACAAGATTAGAAAAATATGTGAACTATAATGAAACATTTAATATTTATCATTTTATAAAGAAGTAAATATAAAAATATTTTTTTATTCATGAATTTATAAAAATGTCTGAAGAAGAAAATTTAAATAAACACACAACAATGAATGAATAATTATAAATTTTGAAAGAAATACATTTTCTGGGCATTTCTTTTATTTGTTCTCCCCACATAAATTCACTAAAATGAGTTGAGAGCTTCTCTCCCTCTTACATATTTTGATAATTTTTGTGTCTTTCTACAAATTTTTAAATAAAAAGATTTCTTTTCAAATGTATTTCTTTATAAAATAGTAAATAATAAATCTTTATAAAAGGTAAATAATAAATATTGCATTTTACTTGGTTCACATATTTTTATAATCTTGTAAATAAACAGTGCTAAAGATGTTGAAAGGGTATACAGTATCAAAGGAATAACCATTCTTTTGCAGATCATTTTTTTTGTAGGCACATTGCCAAATGTTTCAGTATCTGGACATTTAGAACATATATATCATTAAGTCAAATTATCAAATTATTATTTATTAATTTTGAATGAAAACATTACAGATGTTTTAGCAGATAATCATTCTAAATGCCAGGTGAATGAAGTTTTATTAGGTCATCCCAGAAGTTCTGTCCGAATTTTAACTTTTTGTTAAAATGAACGAAATTTAAAGAGTATTTTATAATGTCTAGAGGAGCTGAACATTATTTTTATGTTTAGATGCATTTAAACTGATCAAATTTTATTTCAGAGAACAATAAAATTAAATTTTGTTTGATTAAAACCCTGCTAACATGGAAGTACCCAAGAATCATTTGAGGCACATAATACTTTCTGAGTTCAAGAAAGGAAACTCAGTTTATGGAGAGGAATGTGTGAATGAAAGAACTTGCAGAAGATGGTTTGCAAAATTCAGAGGTGGTTTTATGTATTCCTGCTTTATCAGTTGAGTAATTGGCAGTGGTTCTCAGTTCAAACCATACAACTGTTCATCGTCATCTTCAACAACTTGGAAAAGTTCCTAAACTTGGAAAATGGGTGCATCATGAATTGTCAAATCCCAAGTTGACATCTGCTCTTCTCTCCATTCTCGCCAACTTGTTTCACCTTTTTTGGACTGGCAATGAAAAATGGATCTTTTATCGAAATGTTAAGCATCGTAGACAGTGGCTTGGTAAAGGGGAATGACCTCAGCCACAGCTGAGAAGGGAACTTCATGGGCAAAAGGTTCTTCTTTCAATCTGGTGGGATTGCCAAGGAATAATCCACTTTGAATTCTTACCACCTAATGCAACAATTAATGCTCAAATATACTGTCAGCAATTAGAGTGTTTGAACCAAGCTTTGAGGAAAAAAAGACCTGCTCTAGTGAATCGATAACAGGTGATGTTTCATCAGGACAATGTGCGACCACACTCGACAAGAATCACGTCACAAAAGATCGAAGAACTTGGTTGGGAGAAAATTCTTCATCCACCTTATTCTCCCGACCTTGCTCCTTCAGACTACCATTTGTTTCGTAGCTTACAGAATCATTTGGAAGAAACAGCTTTTGTAACACAGGAAGAGGTTAAAACTGACATTTGTGAGTTCTTCGAATCAAAGCCAAAAGAATTTTACAGTAATGGAATTAGTAAGCTTGTTAATAGATGGAAGGAATCATAGATAATCAGGGAAAATACATTGTTGATTGAATCTGTAATTAAATGTAACATTTGGTCACTTGTTTCAAAATTCGGACAGAACTTATGGGATGACCTGATAGATTAAATATTCAAATGATACAAAGCATTTAGAAATACATTTCTTTGCATCATCCAGCCAAGAAAGATTTTTTTTTAAATTCTGATGTTTGGTCATTTGGCCTGAATTCTGGAAGTGGGTCAGGCCACAAACTTTTCAGCATCCCTCTTAATTATGATAAAGTGCTTAACTAAGTGAAAAGAAAACAATTAAAATTCACTATTCGAATAAGTACTTCAAATGCACCAAACAACAGTGACCACTCTCAGCACTTTTATCTGTAACTAGAAGTGCCCTTAAAAGTTTGTATTTTAAAGTTTGTAGTTTTATGATGAGAGATTTTTTCTTAATTTTATGTTTAAATACATTCCTTGCAATTTCCATGACTATAAAATACCTACAGCAAGTCCACTGTTGCATCATTATAGACTGAAACTTTAATAAAATATTGCAGTAACAATCATAATTAGGAATGCAGGTCATTATTTAAAAAGGAAGAGGGTACAAATGAAAAGATTCAGTTTTCCATCTCACTGAAACAGACATTAAGCTCTGATAGCATTATCTCTTCTTCCTTCCTTATTATGTATGCTTTCTTTTTCTCACTAAAACCAGGTAGCATCTCTGATATAAGTTTTCTTCTGTTTTCCTTGCAATCAACATTGAATGGTTTATTATCTGAGGTAATAGCAGCGCATAACAGACATGTGAAGGGAGAAACATGCAGAATTATAACAGAATTCTACAATTCTGTACAATTTTAATTTCTTAAATATGATTACTAGATCTCTTGTGCATACTAGCTTATGGTGCATTTAAACAATGCTGATATTTATGCATGGATCTTTCTCGGATCAGAATATCTGTATACTTATATCTAGGATCCGTGTCACTTTCTGGCATTTCTACTTCAGATCAACTTATAGTTGTCTGGCCATTAGACTGGGGTATAGGATTGAGTGAGATGGTTAAAAGCATGAAAATAGGAACTTATATCCACAATTCTTATTTGGATTTACAACTTATTTGAAAATTGGAAAAATACAATAAAAATTAATCAGACTCTGTCAGCTGAATTCATTTATATATATATATATATATATATATATATATATATATATATATATACAAATACCTATGTTTAGGTGTGTGACTTAAGTTTTGCTGGTTTTCCAGCTCATTGGGCACAAAGTATATCTTATGTTTTTTTTTTAAATACACTGATTACACCTGGGAAGAACACTGTTTCATAGGTGAAAAATAAAATAGAACAAAAGATGCAGGAAATTAATTACAGGTAGTGTTCATATAAAAAAAATTTAAAAAATGAAAGAAAGAAAAATTTTGAATTTAATATTACACTAGAGACACTGGCCTACTCAAGATACAAGTATGCTCGCCAGGTTAAAGGGAGGTAAGCGGGTGTAGTCCCTAACTTACTCAGAAAAATCTTCACCAAAAACAATGTTAAGGTTAGCTACAGCTGCACTAAAAACCTTGATCAATATTTAACCCAACATAATAGTGTAACCCTTAACAAATACTTAAGCAGCACTAGTATCAATGGTAGCCATGATGATCAAAAATGTAATTGTTGCAAAGGTACCCTCTTTTAAATTGCTCTTTATTTTTTAAAAATGAACACTACCTACATTTTATTTCCTGCATCTTTTGTCCTATTTTATTTTTCATCTATGAAACATCATTCTTCACATGTGTCATCTGTGTATTTTTTAAAAAAACATAAGATATACTTTGTGCCCAATGAGCTGGAGAACCAGTGAAACTTAAGTCACACACCTAAACATAGGTATTTGTATATGTATATTTTTAATATATTTCTTTGTTCTGTCTAACCACATCGAGAACTGTTATGTTTACACCTCATAAAAAAATATATGAGGGGTGGTAAGAAAAGGAAAGAGAAAATATGGGGGAGAAGAAATGGCATATTAATTTTATACACAGTATCAGAGAGAAAGCAGTTCAGAACCCTTCATAAATTTAACAAAAATAATAATATATTAAATAAATAAATGGTTTATCTCTTTATTTAATATAGTATTATTTTATGGATTTATCTCTTTATTTAATATCATATATATTTTTATAAATCTCTACTCATGATTAAAAACTGGAGAGGAGTGTGAACCAGATAAGGCGAACCTATCTTCTCCTGTTATTTGGTAGAACTTCATTCTATTGACGGTTGTTTATTATATTGTAAAAAAGTATCATAGTATAGTTATTTTTATTCATTTTTTCATTTCAATTATAAAAGAATTCCCATGGGTCTTATAAGAAAGATATAATCTCAAAAGAAAGAAAAAATCTTATAAAGTTATTGTGTAATGAGAAAACCATATAGGATGTTATAAAAAAGTTGAACAAAGATCATAAAACAATCCAAAAGAAATTAAAAATAATTGACAAGATAACAAGAAAAAAAAAAACGTTTTTAAGACTGTCACAAAAAAAATATTTGAGAAAAATTAAAAGGTAAGAAGTAAAAATAGAAGACTGACTAACAAAAGATATTTACTGTTCTTGAATCGGTTTTGCATGATAATCCAACTCATGGTTGAGGTCATCCTTCTCATTTGTGCCCATTTTCCTACGATAGTTTTCCCTTCCGGTCAACTTTTCATGATTATGATTTCCTACAGCACAATGCGCTAAGAGCCAACCTTTTCCGCAAAGAGGGTGGCAATGTGTGTCTTCTGGAAAACTGTCAAGTCAGCAGGCATCCACATGATTGTGGTCATGTGTACTCAACCAGATTGAGAGATTCAGATTATACTTGATAAATAATAAAATTTTCAATCTCAAAATGGAATATATAAGAATTTTCCATTTTGAGTTTGAATTATTATATTTTGGAGATATGTTTTTTCTATTTTTGGGACCTTTAGGCCATAATTATCAAAATTAAAACAATGCTCAGTACATTTTAGTTTACATATAAAAAGTTTGGAATATGTGTAATTTTAACTTTTTGAATGACAGAAAAATATTCATTTCTTCCACAAAATTGTAATTTTTAGGATGCATCTGTATATCTATCTACCAACAGTTTCCCCATTTGCTATATTTATAGGAGACAAATGCACAATATTGGAGATCAAGCATTTTCTAGGCATAGACTGTATGGACATAGCTACTGTTTAGTATTGATTTCTGTCAGCTTTATATTTCAATATGATCTTCAGACCAAATCTGAAGATGTGTGTGTGTGTGTGTGTGTGTGTGTATTCTTTATTTGCACTACAATATTTCTTTTATACATGTTTCATTAAATGTGACAAACAAGGAAAATTGTATAAGATTTTTTTATTAAATTTTTTTAATGTTTTTACAGTTTTGTAACTGTAAGAACATTAAAAAAAACTGCTTAAAAATATTACCTTCCAGAATTACCCTAATGAACCATTCTTTTGGAAAATACCATCTTTGTTTATACAAGATTTGTCTGAAAAGTAATGGGACTGGTGTGACAAATAATTTATTTCAATTCCAAACAACAAACTACATGGTTTCCCCTTCAAACTACCCCCCTCCTCGAGTCTAATGCACTTTTCCATCCTTCTCTTCCACACTTCTATGCAGGAAGGATTCTTTTTTTGGATGTTCCTCAACTCTGTCTTTATAGTCCTCTTGATGGCCTCCATGTCTTCAAAACAGGTTCCTGTGATGATCCCCTTGATCTTGGGGAAAAGAAGAATGTCACATGGAGCAAGATCAAGTGAAGAGAGAGGTTGTTCCAATATGGTGATTTTTTTTTGGCCAAGAACTGTGGCATGAGCAGGTGCATTGTCATAGTGAAGCAGCCACAATAGGAATTCCAAGATATCATATTAGATGATAACAATCTGCTTATCCCTCTTTCGCCCATAACTCACACAGCACACCCAGTCCCATTACTTTTCACACAGGCCTCGTGTGTGTGTGTGTGTGTGTGCGTGTGTGTGTACAGTATGAGTCAAAAAAAAATTGGAAGCACCCACAGAAATGATGATGAACAAAATATAAAGCTTATTACATTTGTATTTACATTTATTAAAATGTCTAAGAATTGTTTTAACTTTGAGAAAGGCCAAGTCGCCGTTTTTCATGATTTGGGGCTCTCAAATAAAGCGATAGTTGATAAGATTAATCAAAGTGAGTTATGTGTCCGTAAATTAATGAAAAAGAGAAATCAAACTGGAACATATAATAGACGTAGCAGATCTGGCTTTATCAACCCTTCACATTCCAACACAATAAGGATCCTAAGCATACTGCCTTAAAGAATAAACGTTATCTAAAGAGGAAGCACGACAGGGGTAAATTGCAACTCTTTCAGTGGCCTAGTCAGAGTCCTGAAACTTAAGCCAATTTAAAACCTTTGGGCAATAATGGACAAGTGTGCTCATAATAGGAAAGTTAACACAGAAGATGAGCTTTTTCACGAATTAAAGAAATGCTGGAAAAATATGGCAAAGGACATTGACTTACTAAAGAATTTAGTCTATAGCATGCCATGAAGAATTAAGACCGTTATTAAAGCAAAAGGTTACGCAACAAAATACTAAATCATTTTTTGACTTCTATAATGTATATATGTACACCTGTATTATTACTCTGTATAAATTAACAAATTCTATTACTTACCTCACTTGTCTTGGTAAAAATCAAAAATCGACTTTCTAAGGGTGTGTCCATCTTTTTGCCTCGTACTCTATATATATATATATATATATATATATATTTATATATATATGAATAAAAAGAGACAAGAGGAAAAATTATTCTTAGTTGATGTGTTTTGTATTCTGAAGGACTTTATCAAGGCATTGTAGGATTTATTTTGCTTCATGTGTTTATATACAAAGGCCAGGATATCATTGGTTTATCAAGGCATTTAGATTTGAAAATGTTCATGAAAGTCCATCAGGTGGTTGAAAGTTAAAGCATGTGGAGGACACAAAGTGTAAGAATAGTTTCTTATAAGAAACTATATGAATAGTTTCTTATAAGAAACTATATGAATAGTTTCTTATAAGAAACTATATGAATAGTTTTTCCTCTTGTCTCTTTTTATTCATTTTGTCTCCTCCACACATACACTATATCTGAGAATATCATACGACAAAGTGGAATAAGTTTTTGTGTGATACATTTCATCCCTTAGGACTTCATCAGACTAGTAAGGGACAAAATGTGTCACATAAAACATTGTCATACGTCTTTCCTCCAAAACTGTACTTAATATATGAAAATTTATATATCATTATCACATAAGTAAAAAACCAATAAGGAGTGAATGTAAAGTGAAAAAATGACAAAAGAGATTAAATTTAGTATGGTCATTGAGGATAACCTTACGTACTCATAAACCGAATAAATGGAATACTAGCTTCCCTTGACGTGGAAAGTCTATTTACTAATGTCCCCGTCATTGAAACTATTGATATAATTACTAATTACATCTATAACAACCCTCTTATGCAACCTCTTAAAATTAATCCGAATATACTAAAAAAAATCCTTTTAATTTGCACCACACAGGTTCCTTTCTATGACCACCTTAATAATATTTATTTACAGGTGGACGGCGTCTCTATGGGATCTGTCCTTGGTCCAACATTTAGCAATTTTTATATGTCACATCTTGAAGATAAAATTTTTGGTATTATTAAAATACCTACCATATACCTCCGTTATGTGGATGATATCCTTATACTTGCTAAAAATTTCGATGAATTAACCTTTTTGCAACAATCCTTCAAAAACTTAATTTTACACATGAACTAACTAAAGATAATAAGATTCCTTTTTTGGATGTTTTAATAGATACTAGTAATGACACTTTTACTACTTCTATATACAAAAACCTACAAGTGATAACAATTGCACCCTCAACTATCTTAGTGAATGCCCCATTAAATATAAACGGTCAATTATTTCTAACCTAGTTACTAGAGCAAAACTTATCTCTTCTACCAATAAAATATTTCATAAGCAATTGACTAACATCAAGCAGACCCTTATTAATAATGGTTTTCCTAACTATCTAGTTGATAATGAATTTGATAGATACTTTGCAGATTCCAATATAATTTTCAAATAAAATGTCTCATTAGAAAATATGAGAAAATTCAAAAGAGAATATGCAGGACGATGATGTCTTTGACATTCAACACAACATGTTTAAAAGAAAAGTTGCTGCCAAATTACACACACACACACATATATATATATATATATATGTATGTATGCTTATGTGTGTGTTGTGTGTTGAGTTTTATCCCTAGGTTAAATGTTTTTGCCCTGAGGGATGAAGATGACTTTTCAAGCCATCATATGATTACACACGCACACACGCGTGCACGCACGCTAGTTTTAACTGCTGGCTAATTTCAGGCAAATCTCACTTCTCTATTCTAGACTACATGTAGTTAACAAGACCTGCAGTGGAGAGAAGAACCCAACTATACATCTGGTCATGTGTGTCTTTGAGCAAATTCTGGTCAGTTCCCTTGTGAACAAGACACCACTCCTGATTTTTTTTGACAGTAAATAACTGAAATCTGCAGAATTTAGATTTTAATAACTGCATATTGTATGCAGTCTTAATATCACCTTTTCAGCTTATTAAGTGGATCTTGTAGAACTGACTTCCGAGAGCCTGCTTTCCTGATCACTACAATCTTAACTTATCTTCAAGTCTAGTGTTAACCATTATCTTCCCTATATATCCACATAAGCTGCACCTCTTACTATGTAACACTTTACCTTGAATGGCCCCAGGGTCTTGTAGTGAGTGAACACCACTGTAAATAAATATATATAAATTTATATATAAATATATATATATATATATATATATATATATATATATATATATATATATACACACACTCAAAACTACAGATCACTCAAGCTTTTGTAAAATTTAACCATTAATAAAAAATAGTACAGAAATGAAAAAAGGACGTTTCACAAATTTAGCAAACTAGTTTGGCAGACTATTACTACTGTGTAGTGAGCTTGATCCTCATGTGGTGCCTCATTTTTATCCTTGTGTCAGACAAAGCTAAATTTAGTAAGTACTAAAGTGTCTTATTGCAGTGTAGGCATTCCCAAGATAGTCTTGCTGTTAATTACTATACATAAGGGATAAGGATAATAATGGCTCAGTACCCAGAGTAATTGTCCTCTGACCTTTTCTCACTGTATCAATGAAGGAGGTGCTGCCATGGGGTTGGAATGCATGAGACTAGGCTCACCTTATCACACACCCATGAACAGCCAAAAGGCAAAAACATGGAACACCATCCACACCAGAGTATGGAAACCTGACAGAAGAGAAAAGCAGATACTACACTTTGATTCAGTATTTATACACTCCACCACAGTGATGGAGCATGTCATAAGAGTGTCTTAATGTGAAGTCTCCATATATGACCTAAGGACAAAATTTGCTCAGTCTCCATGACCACTATCACTGGTATTTACCAACCTTCAGTCTTTATTGCAATGAGGGAGGCACTGTTGTAATCCTTGGGTCTAGACGTCCCTCAAAACTTAATGAAGAGAACAACTACTACATTTTGATCCTCTGTTTACTCACCTCCACACAATGATAGGATGTGACACAAGGTCAATTTTAATGTGGGGTGACATTGGTGCAATGAGTAAATTTTTGCTGCAAAGTTGGAATCCATGGGGCTAGACTTCTTTCATACCTTTAAGAAGAAAACAGATACTATACATTGATCCTTCATTTACTTGGCCAACATTGTTATAAAACATGATTCTTATCTTTAGTCTTTTTCTACTGTCTTTTCCTTATGAATGTTCCACACTATATTATTGGGTTTCTTTTTTCTGATTCTCCCCAGTTTAATGACCAATGAAACAAATTGGCTTAAAACCTGATAAAAAGCAACACAAATATCTTATGGAAAACTGGTCAAAATATAATTGCAAAAATCCTTCATTTAAGAAACAATGTGTGTGTGTGTGTGTGTGTGCACACGTGTAAGTTCTATCGCTTGACCTCCATGATGACACAGTTCAGCCAGATTAGATTAGATGTTTCACTAGATTATCCAACTCTATGATCAATTACGAGATTAGAACATAACAACCACAAAACCATTCTAATCCATTTCTCACACATTTGTCATATTTTTTTAAAAATTATATACGGGGATGGAAATTTTGAATGAATGAATTAAACCTGCGCCATGAACTGACAGAAATACAAACAAATAGTAAGCATGAATAAAAGATTTCTTACATTAAATTTTGTAGAGACATTAGAAGGGTGAAATAAAAAAATATCTGTAAAAGGGATTGACAGGAACATGAGCAAATTGCAAATGGGAATGAAGATTTTCAACCAGATTTTGGTCTGACAAAAAGAAGGCCAGACTATATATATATATATATATATATATATATATATATATACATATACATATATATTGCTAACAAACCAAACAGCATTCAGGAACTCGTTATCTGAAAATCGTATAGCCTGAAACTCAGAGTTCAATTTGGATCAAAGTCTTTGAGCACTGTTCGGTTTACTAATTTTGCCAACTCGGTTCAGTGCCTGAGGATAATTTCATTATTATTGCATAGTATTCATTTATATATATATATATATATATATATATATATATATATATATATATGTGTGTGTGTGTGTGTGTGTGTGTGTGTGTGTGTGTGTGTGTGTGTGTGTGCGTGCATGTACATAGGGGTGCTGAAAGTTCTGGATTTCACATACTTCTCAAAATCTATCTTGATGATAAAACATCAGAATTTTAGGGAAAGAGCTTGCTGGTCAGACTAATAACTTTTCTTCAACCTCTGATGTGTGCATGTGTTTTACATATGCACACACATACTTGCACATTTGTGTAATATACAAAAGAGTAAGGAAAATTTCTTGGCCTAACCAAGAAAGGATTCCTTCCAAAATTATGATATTTGATTATTCGGTCATATTTTATGAAGTGGTTCAGGGCAAAATCATTCAAGCACTCCGTGTATATATTTTAAATACATATTATACATTAATATACATGATACATAATAATCCTAAGATTGTGTATACAGTTAATTATTACTCTTACTATTATTATATACATATGTATTAAAATCTAACATTATTTATCTAATATTTAAAGATGTTATTGCCAGTTCTTCATTTCAGATAAGAGTGTCATAGATGGTGATACACATACATTTCTGTAAATATACCAAGCCATTGTTGTTTTTTTTTGTTTTTCTTTGCTGTCTGAAATTGTCTAGAAGGTGGTCTTTCTAGCCTCTCATTCTCTTTTGTATATAATTCAGTGTTAAAAAAATTAAGAATAAACATTTTATATAATCCAAGAAATAAAAGAAGTGTCTTTCTGAATGTATTTTGTCTTGTTATCTTTCTCCCCATTATTGAAAAAGATTTAATTCATTTATTATGTCTTCACACACATTGAAATAATGAGTATGATGTTGAGTAACATCTTTAACTGCTTGATATCAGTAATAACACTTAATCTGATGCCTAACAGGTAAATGTTACAAGGGTTGTTCAAAAAGTTCTAAGCCTCCCCCAGAAAAAAGAGCCATAGCTGAACATTTTTGTTGTGACAGCACACTGCCAATTTTTATAAAACTAGAAAAACTCATTCAGATTGATGTCTTAATTTCTGTGAAGAGGTGAGAAGTGTATGACAAATCTAAAAATGGACAAAACAGAGGTCTGAACAATCAAAGTATCCGCAAAAGAAAAGGTGTGACACCCAAGGAAATCCATGAGGACATGGTACAGACACTTGCCGAGGACTCCCCATCCCCTATGCAACTGTGAAGAAGTGGGCTGCAGAATACAAGCAGAGTAAGGACAGCACAGAAGATGACCCTCGATCAGGTCATTCAAAAACCTCAACCACTGATGATGAAGTTGATGCCATTCACTGTATGGTTTTGGATGACAGATGTCTTACTGTCCAGGAGATGGCTAAGTTCATAGGCATTAGTTCTGGTTTGTCCATACTGTTTTAATTGAAATCTTGGGGATGAGCAAGCTGTCTGCAAGATGGGTCCCAAGAATGCTGACACCAGAGCAGAAGCTGAAAAGGGTTGGCATTTCCAGAACACTTCTGACTTGCAGATTAGTAACTCAAGAGGAAACATGAGGTCACCACTTCAAACCTGAATCAAAGATTCAGAGCAAACAGTGGAAACACTCTGGTTCTCCACCCCGAAGAAATTCAAGCAAGTAGTATATATTGGTAAGGTGATGGCTTCTGGGTTTTTTTTTTTTATTCTGAAGGCATAATCATGATAGAATACATTGAAAAAGTGAAAAACTATTAATGGATGAAACTATGCATCAGAATTAAGACAACTGGAGGAAGCAATCAAGTAGAATCACAGAAGGAAGCTTAAGAACAGGTGTGCTCTTGCTCCATTCACTGCTCAGGTTGCAATAGCTGAAGAAGCTAAACCGTGGCTTTGAATTGCTTCCCCCATCCTCCTTACTCACCAGCTTTAGCTCCATCTGACTTCTTCCTGTTTCCTAAACTCAAATCCCACCTGTGTGGTCACCATTTTGGAAACAATGGTGACATCATATATACAGTGATAGAGTTTTTGGAGGACCATGATACCACCTTCTTCTGTGATGGGATTGCAATGCTTAAGCATCATTGGACCATGTGCATTGATGTCAAGGGTGGGGGGGCTATATTAAAAATAGTGAAAAACTGTCTTGTTTCTCCAACTCCTTCTGTGTAAGGCTTAGAACTTTTTGAACGACCCTCATACATATCACATTATCTCATTACATAAGAAAAAATAGTCTCAATCTCACCGCAGAGATTCAACCTGAGATGGTGACAGAGAACTAAGTTTATTAAACAAAGAGAAATTTTGATGTCAGTTTTAAAAAATCCTTTTTCTCCTTAGTACCATTAAACTTTTCTCTAGCACAGTGTTTCTCAACCTTTTCAAGCAATCACACACCTAGGAGCAAATGAAAATAGCATGGCACACTTAGCAAAATTTTTAAAGGGTATACATTTAAATATTATAAAATAAAACCATAGATTTAAAAAAAAATACACACACACAAATATGAACTTACTTTATTTCAATGTTTCTATTCAACTTTTTGTCCAGCTTATTTATGTACCTGGCATTTTTTTTTCAATATTTGGTGAAATGCACGATAAACAAACCCTCATTTCTTCTTCAGTTGAGCGTAGTTTTTCTTGTTTCTTATCTTGATGTTAAGAAACCTAATTCACATAAATAAGTAGAAAATTGCAATAAAACTGATAAAGTCTTTTTAACTAATGTGTGATATTCCTTTTGAATTGAAATCCAAAATTTTAAAAAGTTAAATTAAAAAAATAAAAATACTTTTTAAAAAAGGAATATTAAAATAAAGTATTTAAAATAATATAATTGAAAAATAGTGAAAAGAATTATTTGAAAAAAATGTTTAATATTTATTCATTTATTAATATTAACGAGTGAAGAGATGGATTCATACCTTTTAAAAACAGTATTTGTATGAAAGTGAACAGTGGATTTGGCTGGAATTTGAACTCAGCATGCAGGCCCTCACCAATAAATTCAGGAGTTCTTTTCTTATCAGAATGATCAGAGTGAGTTTTCCAAGCTGCCATACCTTCATAATCACCATTAGACTCATCTAAGTCTTTCCGAATCCTCTGCACTGTCCTCAGATTGACACCCAAACACTCTGAAATGTTCATATCGGAACTTCCAGTATGAATGCCAAGCATGGCATTTCCAAATTTCTGGTGGAGTGAACTGTGTCATGACACTCTTTTTCTCAACTGACCCTACTGTACTGTGCAGTTGACAAAATCAAAACAAACACTGCACATGCATAAAATTAAAAATATAAAATGGCGACAATTTACCCATCGCACTGTGTATGTGTGTGTGTGTGTATATATATATATATATTTTTGTCATCCACAGACAGACTGTTTTGCTGTTTCACAGCTCCTCAGTGTGGCTAGACGTCCGGTTGCCTCTAGCTAGGATCAAAACCCGACTGAATTGGCGTCAGTCGGAACTTCTACCACTAAGCCGTCGGCTCACGGCAGGGATGAAGGTGAATTTTAGCGTGTTTATTTTTAGATTTTAGATAAAGACACAGTGACTGACAGTGACTCAATTCTGCCAAAGAGTCATGCAATATATATATATATATATATATACATATTATAAAATCTCACCAATAACAACATTAGTCTGATTAAATCCTTTTTTAGAAGACAAAATGTGTTACATAGAATTTTTTCCACTTTGTCAGTACTAGTAACCTTAAAGTGTCATCACTGTATGATCGATATGAGAGAGAGAGAAAGGGGGAGTGAAATGGTTTGATATGAACACAGAAAAAATGGTTTGATATGAACACAGAAAAAAAAAAATTCCCAAAAGTACTGTAGCTGGTATAACAACTTGCAGGCCATAAAGAAAGTTTTATTCTTTTAGTGATGAACAGAATTAAAACATCAACATTAAAGCAGTGTTTACATTGATATCTTTAACAAAACCACCTGTTCTGTCTGCTCCAAGCTTTTGATTAGAAACTTCGGAGGTTTTGATGCTGATCAATAAATTGTGAATGAAAAACAAAAACAATGAACCTGCTTTACTCAACATCAACACATCATTCACAGGTGGTTGTCTCAACTCAATCTTTTTCCCCAGTTAAACAATTCTATTCTCTGCCTTGTCTGAGCCAAATTTGCAAGTGCTTTGATTATTAAAATGAAGTGCCAAAAAATTAACAGTCCACTGGATAGTTTTGCCCTCCTGTAACTGTAGAAATGAACTCAGCTGTTTGACATAATAGGTAAAGATGTAGTGCAGCTGTAGCAGCTATGGGAAGCAAAATAACATTTGAACATGAAATGAATGCAGGAAGCCAGATAGTGTTGTAGAGTTATTTCCTCAGTGGAAACTGTATTTGGACTAAATTCGTCCTAAATAGGTTCAACGTACAAAAACATTAGGAACTTGTAATAATCAGTATTACGCAGAGTAATCGAGTTGTGGTCGCTGACTACTTATTCGTATTCGACTCCTACTGACTCCTACTTATAATAGATCGGAGAGTCTATTATCTATAGACTAGGTGTCTTTCACCATAACAGATAGATAGGACACTATAGCTGAGGAAGCAACTGCAAATTTTCTCAAAGTGAAAATAACAAGGATATACTAGTAATACTTGAATTACAGACAGGCATCAGTGAAAATTGTGGTTACCCACGAGTGATCTGAGAATGAGGCTGTCTTTAAGAGATTCTCCCGTTAAATCTGTATGGACATCATTATTATTATTATTATAAATAAATAAAAATAAAATATAAAATAATAATAATAATGAAAATTATAAATAAAATATAACAATAACATAAAAATGTTGTATAAAATAAATAAAAATTACAAATAATAAAAATACTCCCAGCATGCAACAAAAACTGTTCCTGCTGGAAATACAGACATCCTACCAAAAGACATTAAATTCAATCTCTTAACAAAAAACCTTGGTACAAACAACACATGTCTGACTTCTCTCTACGATATGGTTTGTAATATTATGGAGTAAATTCTCCCTTTTATTACATGTACCATAAAACAATTATAATCTAAAAAATACACAAAAAAAATATAAATAAATTGTATGAAATTAACATACAATTTACCATGCTTTTCCTGTTATTTCTGTAGGTTTTATTTCCTGTCAAGTATGTTTTTATCTCCATGAATACAAGGCTAATTCCTGCTTTATGATGCGAGTGAATCCCCCCCCCCAACATTTTTGGTGACTGCCGACGTGCATAAGAAAAACAACCTATTCACCCACAAATCCCTGGAATCCTGACTGAATTGTTGAAAAATCTAAATATGTAATGTTAATGCAATTAAATGGATATATCCCAAAAACCATTGAAATTCAAGTATTATAAATTCATTTTATAAGAAACTAAACTTATTTCTCTTTCAAATAACACCAAATTTAGCCACCTTGGTATTACTGTTTATGAGGTAAGATTTTGAAAATATACAACTTTTACAGCACCGTTTGTTGTTCATGTGACAGGTGCTAATGCTCAGTATTGAAATAGTGTTACCTGGTTGCATTTTAGGAACACTTGATTGACTTTTAAGGACTCTATGATCTCCTGCACTTGTCAGATTTAAACCCCATTGAGCATATTTGAAACATGCTGTTGACCTAACTGAATTGTCTACTACAATCAAAATTCAGTTACAGACAATTTTAGAATGTGGGTGGATAGATATACCTACACAGTTATTCCAGGATATTGCAGATTCCATGACATGTCACATAACCACTGTAATTTAGGTGAGGAGGCACTAAGTATTATGAGGTAGCTATCTGTAATTTTCTGGTGCTTCAGTTTATTAAATATCTCCTCAGGTATGCATTATATTTTGTCTTTGTGATTTGCCAAATAAATCTGGTAATGAAGTCTTAACAGAGCAGCTAGGATCAAGATCTTATGTCAGAGGTCTCAGGCTGTCAGAGAAGTTTACATTTTAGGTGATAGTTTTTTTGGTTTGGATAAACTTATTGTTAAACCTGCAGTTTTAAGATAATTTACAATTGTCTGGAAAGTTTATCTTTGGTTTTTATTATTTTTATTTCGCTTGAGTTCACCTTCAGAAATGGGCAAAATTCCAGCATGGCTCAAACTTCAGGCAAGTCTATCCTTACTGCCTTTGGGTTTTAGCCAGATGTGATTTCCTTCTCTCTACAGACAATACACTTCATTTTCAATTCCGGAATTAAATTCATGACAGGTGATTAAAGATATAGAAACGACTTTTGAACGTCAAAAATTGATGCAAGAATCAAAATTACTGCAGTATTACACTTTGGAATAGTACTGTTTGGCATTTCTTTAGTTATTAACTTTTTAAAAAGTTTTATTTCAAATATCTTTGACTTTTAAGTAAAATATGATATTGAGCAAGAGTAGTGTGTCATAATAGTTATCCCTATTGAAAATAGGGCACCTCAAGGCGGTGTAATGGTTAGCAAGCTTGTCTCGCTAGAACAATTATGACTGAGTAGTGAGTTTGATCCTCACTGGGTACCCACTACTTTCAGCCTTGTGCCACATCTAAGCTACACTTGGAAAATCACTATCCATATTGAAAATGGAATCAATAGTCAGAGTTCAAATTTCAGGCAAGGCTAGTTATATTCATTTAGCCTGCATAATCTTGGGAAAGATATGAATCTACCTTACCATATTTTGTCCTGTTGACAAATATTTGGGGGAGTGTTTGTTTTTTTTTTTACCAGGTTCATAGCAAGCCACTGGTATTGAAAAATACTTGAATAATGAACATGCAAGAAACACTCTTTTCAACATTGAACTTTAATAGTAACCAAAATTCCAATATTCACTTGATGTTGCCTTTACAAATTTGAAAATTTTTCATGAACATTCAGTGAAATTAATAAATTAACAAAGATTGGTCATTTATTTCCAGATGTGGTCTACAAGCTGTAGGTTTCCCACCTATGTATCAAGAAATAGTTGGCTACAGTATAAGAAGAAAAAAACAAATGAAGGAAAACTTGAGCAAAATTTAATTGTCAGTATTGTGGTTTTCTTATTCAATACAAGAAACTACATTTGGTAAAGTCAAAGAATTAAATCCTCAAAATATGTGCAGGTGTATATGCCATGAACTTATTAATATTTGATGTGGTCAATGACAACATTTTTGTGTGAAGACTTCTATCAGAGAATAGAAGTTGTCAGCTCAGACATATGAAGGAAACAAGAAAAGTCTTGCAATTCAACAAGAATAAAACAAAAAGATTATTGATAGAAGAATGAATTACCAACAATAATCAAGAATCTGAGAAGAAAAGAAAAAGTGAGAATCTATTTAAGTAATGAAAGAGTTCAGAATTTGGATCAACAAAGTTGAGAAGTTTACTTTCCATTTACTGTTGTTCATGTTTATGGTTGCAGGTTTGCTGCCCTGGTTTAGTGGGGGTGCTAGAATATGCATCTTACCCGAAGGATGGTTGGTGGTGAATAAATACCTTGTTTTTTTTTTTTTTTTTACAGTATCAGAAGAAGGTCAATTTCATTTTAATACTTTAATGTGTGAGTGAATATCCTAGAAGTGATGGGGCATAAAGTATGAGTACATTCATTGTTTGAGTAATATAAAATTGTGGGATTACCCCACTTATCTGCCAAGGAACTTCTAATGACCTCTAAATGGCATGGCTAAAAAAGCAGTATAAAAAAGGGTACAAGTATCTTTTTTCTTTCCGTTTTACTACAGGATACTGTAGAGACAAGATTATCTTGTTCCCCTTCCAAAGAGCATCTTAGTCCTCAGTAAATCACATGTTGCATGACACACAACGCATAAATATGAATAAGCCCAGCTCCAACAAGGAAATCTTCTTGCATATAAGTCAACAACTTTACACACACACACACACACACACACACACACACACACACACATATATATAAACACACAATTTAAAATTTTTAAAAAATTCAACCTCAGCATTGCAACTGCATGCTCCAAAATTTCTCACAGTTAACAATAACACATTTCTAAAAAAACATATTTCGAAGTACATCTTAACTTTCATTGTCCTGTTATTACCTGGATGTAAAAAAGACATATCTATTTCAATACCTGAGGACGATTGTATGCACAATCGAAAGCTTGTAGTAAAAAAAGACCTTATACAACTGGAATTTATAAACAGGGATCATAACATTCATTTACAGTTTCAAGGTTAATGTATTTTATTAAAAATTGTTTGCGAGAGTGATTCTTGCCATTTATATCATTAACTTCACTATCTACTTTTTGTATGAATGATTCATGTAATATATATATATATATATATATATATATATATATATATATATATATATATATATATAGATATATATATATGTACAAATGAGGACATATATATAATTATATATAATTCTAGTTACAGTTTTTATATTCTTTCTGTTCAGTTTTGCTAAGACAATAAAATGTAAATCTATATTATTTGTAATTTCCTTTCTCTCTCCTGTTTCAGAAAGACACCAGTGCATCCACCCACAACAACTTTGAATGTACAAGGATTTGCATTTGTAATAGGAAACATCAAACAACACTTGGGAAAATTTATGAAATATGTTCATTTTTTTTTTCTTGGTAGCAGCGACCGAAATGTATAATCAGATTTGTGGGTAATTCAGATGTGATATCTAACATTTAAAAAGAAAAGGTGAAAATACTGAAGTTTTTGAGATGAAGAATAGTTATTTATACGAAACTGATCATTTTCAAAGTGTCTTAGTTGTTTGCTGGTTTATTAGAATAGATTAATACTGAAATTCAAATTTTTCTTCTTCAGTTAACCTGCTTATGTGTAGATCCATTCTTGCCAAAGTGAAAAATGTCTTAAAATGATGAAGCAAGCTAAGAAAAAGACTTTTCTTTAGAATTGGTTTGTTTGGCACAATGTTGTCATCCAATTCTAGTGTTTCTTCCAAGTTGTTGGTGATCCACTTTTATCAGAATATAGAATAAGTAGAGCTTTCAAATATTCTTTTTTAAAAAAGATCTCTCAAATAAAACACTTATAGTTTAATTTTTAAATATGAAAATAAATTATTATATTTTATTGATAAATATAAAGCTTTTTATATGAAATTTTTATTCCAATTTTTAAAACATTTTGTTTTCTTAATAAACTTTTATATGCTAATCTATTGATGCAATAGAAAAATAGAAAAAATTAACTGAATACTGGTTCTGGCTTTCTTTCTAACAATAATAATAATCCTGATGTTTAGGATTGTAAGGGGCCTGTGTTAATTATACCACATTGCTATCATTCTTTATTGTGTTGTCATGACAAAGCATTGCTCAAAAGGAGCCATGCCTTTTCTAAGAAGATAGTGTCTGACCGTGACATTGACAGATGATAACTGGATTGAAGAGTGATTCCATTTTTTGAATTGTTACTAAACTGCATCTGATTGTGCTTCATTTATTTTGTGCTGGAAAGTTATTTGAAAAACATGATTGTGATTTCTTTTTAAAAATCTCCATTTTAAAGAAAACTTAAATGCTATTTTCATTGACTTCCTCTCAGCTTCTAGTCTGTTTCTATTTATTGAATTTATATCATAATTATTGACAAATGCTACTTATACTAAGCTTTAAGGATTTTTACTTATTCTTTTTATTTTCTTTCTGAGAAAAAAAATGGAAATAATTTTGTAATTAACAGTTAATAAATCTGGAGTTATCTCTCTTGGTTATACTTTTTTTTTCAATTTATACTTAATTGTAAAAAGTTACTTGGAAACTGATGGTTTGATCAGACTGGGAATTGCTTTATTCTTAAAAGTAAATTATTGTGCTTACAAAAGTTGCACCACAGTGTGTTATAGTAACAAACAGAGAGGAATCTGTTCATTATTATGCAGATAATAATCAACGAATTACCAATACTTGTAAAATATTTCCCACTTCCAATAACCTCAATAAGCTTGTTCAGGTTCATGCCAAGTGGTCAACAAGTTTATAACCAGGGATTAAAGGTAAAACTGTATAACATTGGCTAATATACACTTAGTCTTTTAAGAGAATAATATAAGTTAACAGAAAAGAAAGTTCATAAAAATCAAAATAAACTATTATCACCACAAACCATGTCATATTCATAGCTTTTTTATATCATGTACTCAATATGTAGTCTTTGTAAAATATTGCGTGTTCTGATTTGAAACAGACCAGCCTATGTGCAAATATCCATATGCAAAACTGCTAAAAGGACAAAAACAAAAAAACAGAGCCCTAACTAAATTCAAACTGCAATTTTAATATGCTAAGAAAACACTTACAAAGTAGCAATGATTATCCAAAATATCCCACTCAGTAAACTTTCATGCAAATATACAAGTTGGAAGTAAAGGAATAATTAAATTGTTCTTGTTAAGTCTTAAATCTATTGTTTTATAGTTTGCCTTAGCTGAGGCTTCAGGAGATGAAATGCATTTGTGCTTCAACATAATGTACAGTGGGTCTTCAACGAGTAAAGTCATATTTGATGTCATTGCAATTGGACACAACATTGCATCATACAGATTTAATACACATTGTCATCATAATCATGAGGTTATTCTTAATTTCACCATATTTTGTGCCATCTTTCCATCATATTCAGTCCTATCAAATGTATATGTCAATTTTCGTGATGTACAACAAAAGAGATCATAGAAAACAATACAATGATCGCACTGCAAAAAGGAAGCAATGAAACAAACAGATGGAAAGATTAGAAGAAAAAGAAAACTGCCAATTCTTCAAAGGCATTGTAATTGGGAATGACTATTGGATAAAATAGCATTGTGTGTACTAAGTTCTTGTGACAGAAACAGATATCGAGCAGTCATAGAACAGGTGAGAAAAAGTAGTGAGAGCCTAGCAGTCAGTGGATGAGCTGCTGCAGACAGAGTAGAAAAGGTATGGAATATACTTGCATCAAGACTGGATTGATCCATAATAAATAAAAGCTAAATAAAGGGTTCAGTTTGAAATTCCAAGAAATATCACCTGAAGAAGGCTGGAGTGTACAACAGCCAAAACGTTGTGAATATGGCAATAAAGATGAGGACAACAGTCTAAACAATGTAAATAGTATAAAAAGCTGAATAGCTGCCAACTGGCTTGGAGGTTTAATTAACAATTAAAAAATAATTGGTACTAGTATATCAAATTTCTTAGAAAGATTTAGTAGTAATCTTGATAACATTTTATTTTTTAATGCCATGTCCCTTCAGGACATGGGTGATAATTGCTCTCCAGAGTTTATTATCTGTAAATTATAATGACTTCTTGGGAAAGATAGCAAAGTAGTTTCCTGTCATCTTCTACACAGTTTTGAATTTAGAATTTCCTCATCTTAGACTAGCTGTTACACAAGACTGAAGAGCTTTGTCTGCTCTACAATTTTATTGATACCTGTGAGTGGAAGAAATCAATTCATGCCTTTCCCAAGTGCATAAGTACAAATATAAATGCAAGAGACTCTGAAGGGAACTTGAACTTGGCTCCCCAGTTCCCCTTTCTGCACTGCCTGTGTATTAAAAGTGGTTGTGTCTTTAAATGAAGTGGAACAGACAAAAATAACTCACATAATACCTTCTGCTAGTATTTTCAGAACTATATTTGAGTCCTGTGAAATGTAGAGGAATGCACAAAAAGTATGTACAAAGAGTTGTAGTGTCATACTTTGTTTAACTGTAACCAGGGATTCCAACTTATTTGTTCTCTGCACAAATGTCTGAATACATCAAGTGTATATTCCCAAAACACATGCATCCTATTGTCTGAAATAGCTACTTTTCTTGACCTAAAGCTATATTATCATTTTAAAATATCTTTAGACTCAAAAGGAAAAAAAAGGAAAAAGGAAAAGTAAAAAGGAAAGTAAAAAGGAAAGTGAAAAAGAAAATGAAAGTGAAAAAGAAAAGAAAAGGAAAGTGAAAAAGAAAAGAAAAGGAAAGTGAAAAAGAAAAGGAAAGGAAAGTGAAAAAGAAAAGGAAAGTGAAAAAGAAAAGGAAAGTGAAAAAGAAAAGAAAATGAAAGTGAAAAAGAAAAGGAAAGGAAAGTGAAAAAGAAAAGGAAAGTGAAAAAGAAAAGGAAAGTGAAAAAGAAAAGAAAAGGAAAGTGAAAAAGAAAAGGAAAGGAAAGTGAAAAAGAAAAGGAAAGTGAAAAAGAAAAGGAAAGTGAAAAAGAAAAGAAAATGAAAGTGAAAAAGAAAAGGAAAGGAAAGTGAAAAAGAAAAGAAAAGGAAAGTGAAAAAGAAAAGGAAAGTGAAAAAGAAAAGGAAAGTGAAAAAGAAAAGAAAAGGAAAGTGAAAAAGAAAAGAAAAGGAAAGTGAAAAAGAAAAGGAAAGTGAAAAAGAAAAGGAAAGTGAAAAAGAAAAGAAAAGGAAAGTGAAAAAGAAAAGGAAAGTGAAAAAGAAAAGGAAAGTGAAAAAGAAAAGAAAAGGAAAGTGAAAAAGAAAAGGAAAGTGAAAAAGAAAAGGAAAGTGAAAAAGAAAAGAAAAGGAAAGTGAAAAAGAAAAGAAAAGGAAAGTGAAAAAGAAAAGGAAAGTGAAAAAGAAAAGGAAAGTGAAAAAGAAAAGAAAATGAAAGTGAAAAAGAAAAGGAAAGGAAAGTGAAAAAGAAAAGGAAAGTGAAAAAGAAAAGGAAAGTGAAAAAGAAAAGAAAATGAAAGTGAAAAAGAAAAGAAAAGGAAAGTGAAAAAGAAAAGAAAAGGAAAGTGAAAAAGAAAAGGAAAGTGAAAAAGAAAAGGAAAGTGAAAAAGAAAAGAAAATGAAAGTGAAAAAGAAAAGGAAAGGAAAGTGAAAAAGAAAAGAAAATGAAAGTGAAAAAGAAAAGAAAAGGAAAGTGAAAAAGAAAAGAAAATGAAAGTGAAAAAGAAAAGAAAAGGAAAGTGAAAAAGAAAAGAAAAGGAAAGTGAAAAAGAAAAGGAAAGTGAAAAAGAAAAGGAAAGTGAAAAAGAAAAGAAAATGAAAGTGAAAAAGAAAAGAAAATGAAAGTGAAAAAGAAAAGAAAATGAAAGTGAAAAAGAAAAGAAAAGGAAAGTGAAAAAGAAAAGAAAATGAAAGTGAAAAAGAAAAGAAAAGGAAAGTGAAAAAGAAAAGGAAAGGAAAGTGAAAAAGAAAAGGAAAGTGAAAAAGAAAAGGAAAGTGAAAAAGAAAAGAAAATGAAAGTGAAAAAGAAAAGGAAAGGAAAGTGAAAAAGAAAAGAAAAGGAAAGTGAAAAAGAAAAGGAAAGTGAAAAAGAAAAGGAAAGTGAAAAAGAAAAGGAAAGTGAGAAAGAAAAGGAAAGTGAAAAAGAAAAGAAAAGGAAAGTGAAAAAGAAAAGAAAAGGAAAGTGAAAAAGAAAAGGAAAGTGAAAAAGAAAAGGAAAGTGAAAAAGAAAAGAAAAGGAAAGTGAAAAAGAAAAGGAAAGTGAAAAAGAAAAGGAAAGTGAAAAAGAAAAGAAAAGGAAAGTGAAAAAGAAAAGAAAAGGAAAGTGAAAAAGAAAAGGAAAGTGAAAAAGAAAAGGAAAGTGAAAAAGAAAAGAAAATGAAAGTGAAAAAGAAAAGGAAAGGAAAGTGAAAAAGAAAAGGAAAGTGAAAAAGAAAAGGAAAGTGAAAAAGAAAAGAAAATGAAAGTGAAAAAGAAAAGAAAAGGAAAGTGAAAAAGAAAAGAAAAGGAAAGTGAAAAAGAAAAGGAAAGGAAAGTGAAAAAGAAAAGGAAAGTGAAAAAGAAAAGGAAAGTGAAAAAGAAAAGAAAAGGAAAGTGAAAAAGAAAAGGAAAGTGAAAAAGAAAAGGAAAGTGAAAAAGAAAAGAAAAGGAAAGTGAAAAAGAAAAGAAAAGGAAAGTGAAAAAGAAAAGAAAAGGAAAGTGAAAAAGAAAAGGAAAGTGAAAAAGAAAAGGAAAGTGAAAAAGAAAAGAAAAGGAAAGTGAAAAAGAAAAGAAAAGGAAAGTGAAAAAGAAAAGGAAAGTGAAAAAGAAAAGGAAAGTGAAAAAGAAAAGAAAATGAAAGTGAAAAAGAAAAGGAAAGGAAAGTGAAAAAGAAAAGGAAAGTGAAAAAGAAAAGGAAAGTGAAAAAGAAAAGAAAAGGAAAGTGAAAAAGAAAAGGAAAGTGAAAAAGAAAAGGAAAGTGAAAAAGAAAAGAAAAGGAAAGTGAAAAAGAAAAGAAAAGGAAAGTGAAAAAGAAAAGGAAAGTGAAAAAGAAAAGGAAAGTGAAAAAGAAAAGAAAAGGAAAGTGAAAAAGAAAAGGAAAGTGAAAAAGAAAAGGAAAGTGAAAAAGAAAAGAAAAGGAAAGTGAAAAAGAAAAGAAAAGGAAAGTGAAAAAGAAAAGGAAAGTGAAAAAGAAAAGGAAAGTGAAAAAGAAAAGAAAATGAAAGTGAAAAAGAAAAGGAAAGGAAAGTGAAAAAGAAAAGGAAAGTGAAAAAGAAAAGGAAAGTGAAAAAGAAAAGAAAAGGAAAGTGAAAAAGAAAAGGAAAGTGAAAAAGAAAAGGAAAGTGAAAAAGAAAAGAAAAGGAAAGTGAAAAAGAAAAGGAAAGTGAAAAAGAAAAGGAAAGTGAAAAAGAAAAGAAAAGGAAAGTGAAAAAGAAAAGAAAAGGAAAGTGAAAAAGAAAAGGAAAGTGAAAAAGAAAAGGAAAGGAAAGTGAAAAAGAAAAGGAAAGTGAAAAAGAAAAGGAAAGTGAAAAAGAAAAGGAAAGTGAAAAAGAAAAGAAAAGGAAAGTGAAAAAGAAAAGAAAAGGAAAGTGAAAAAGAAAAGGAAAGTGAAAAAGAAAAGGAAAGGAAAGTGAAAAAGAAAAGGAAAGTGAAAAAGAAAAGGAAAGTGAAAAAGAAAAGGAAAGTGAAAAAGAAAAGAAAAGGAAAGTGAAAAAGAAAAGAAAAGGAAAGTGAAAAAGAAAAGGAAAGTGAAAAAGAAAAGGAAAGTGAAAAAGAAAAGAAAATGAAAGTGAAAAAGAAAAGAAAAGGAAAGTGAAAAAGAAAAGGAAAGGAAAGTGAAAAAGAAAAGGAAAGTGAAAAAGAAAAGGAAAGTGAAAAAGAAAAGAAAAGGAAAGTGAAAAAGAAAAGGAAAGTGAAAAAGAAAAGGAAAGTGAAAAAGAAAAGAAAAGGAAAGTGAAAAAGAAAAGAAAAGGAAAGTGAAAAAGAAAAGAAAAGGAAAGTGAAAAAGAAAAGGAAAGTGAAAAAGAAAAGGAAAGTGAAAAAGAAAAGAAAAGGAAAGTGAAAAAGAAAAGAAAAGGAAAGTGAAAAAGAAAAGGAAAGTGAAAAAGAAAAGGAAAGTGAAAAAGAAAAGAAAATGAAAGTGAAATAGAAAAGGAAAAGAAAGGAAAAGGAAAAGAAAGACGGAAGAAAAATAAAAAGAAGAAAATTATGAAAAGAAAAGAAAAGGGTGAAGAGTGAAAAATCAATTGCAACAATATTTTTCAATCAGGTTGGAAATCCTACCCCTTCTAGGGTAAATTTTATGGCTTCTAGTAGAAAATGGGACCATAAATTGACACATTAAGACTATCGGAATATTGATTTTTCTGCAAACTATAATTCTCCAATGTTTAAAGTCAGACAATGTAGAGAGAAGGGAATGACATTTGAAATATTGTGAAAAGGGTGCATCCAAAAACAGAAAAAAGTTCAAGAATCAATGGAATAAAAGAAAAGTAAATCACAAGAAAAAATGAGAGAAGATGAAAAGAAAAATACAGCAAAAACTGAAAAAAAATAATACAATACCAAAAAATAATGATGATAAAGAACCAATAAAAATAAAGGAGGAAAGGAAGAAAAATGGAGAGAAAGAAGAACTGAAAATAAAAAGGAAAGAAAGGAAGAAAAGGAAAGTGAAGGTGAAAAAAAAGAAAAACATAAAACAAAAGAAAAAAAGGAAAAAAAAAAAAAAAGCTAAAAATAAAAAAATAGAAAAAGGAATAAAAAGGTAAAAAGGAAAGAAAGACTCAATAAAAAGAAAGAAAAAAAGAAAGAGAAACTAAAAGAATAAAAATGTAAAAATAAAAATGAAGAAAATAAAAAGGAAACAAGGAATAAGAAAAGAAGCAAGAAATTGAAGAAAGGAAAAGACGAAAAAGTAAAGTAAGAACCAATAAAAATAGAAAGGGAAGAACAAATAAAGGAAGGAAGGATGAAATGCTGTCAGGAATGAGCTAATAGTACAAAGGTTAAAGAAAGAACAAGAAAGAGGAAAAATATAAGAAAGCAATATGAGCTGCTGGCAAAACTAATTAGAGCTTTACCCTTGATATATAAGATGAGAAGGTAGTTGGATACTGACCAAGTGCTGTGAAGTTCAATGATGGTCCACACTGGCTGGACATTTCTAAATACAATTTCCATCCTGTCTATAAATACTGCTAACCTCTGTATTGACTGGACAGTGATTAATCCATTCCAAACAATAAAGAAATTTTCCAAACTCTTGAAGCCAAAATTTTGCATTTTATGTATTTGTCATCCATGAATATCTATGTGCAGATCTTGAACATTATCACCTAATTGACAGGTAAAGCCAAACTTGATATTTTAAAGTTGTTTGGTGACACATTCATAATTGAGTTGGACAAGTATGAAATTCACCGAAAAACACTAGTAGTGGTGGTGGTGGTGGTGGTGTAGGGAGGGGGGAAATAGTTGTATATTTATGCAAGCACTTGTGTTATCCTACCATATGCTATGACTATCCTCACTGGAAATAAAAAGAAAAGAAAGAAACAAGCTGTAGCTGTATCACCTGCTGCAAACCATTGCCTCAGGGATATTAAACTTCTTAAACATGGCTAAGTAAACAAGGGAAGTAAGGGGTGACTTTGTGCAGACCCCACAAATTTACCCAAAGCACGTTCATGTTATTCCTGATGATCCTGAGGTTTGTAAGCAATGATGGTCTTTTTATTCTGCTCCACTATTTTTCTGCAAGACCTCAGTGTCAATGCCCCCACTTACTATCAAAGTGCTGGACACAGTGATTATGGTCTTGATCAAGAGGGTGCCTGTACATGTTCCAATCAAACTCTGCTCCTTTCCACATGACCCATATGATACAGGAGTAGCCAAGAATTTTCACAATATGATCTGCAACATGTAACTTCCTAGCGCTCCTAATTTTAATATTCATGAGGTTTTGTCAAGAGGGAGAATAAAAAACAGTCCCACAAATACTAAAGACTTGTTCAAAGCTGCCATTATCGATGGACAATGATCACCTGATCTGAATCATGCAATCTACAAATCTGAGGGTAATTTTATTAAATAACCATTTCCTGTTTTTTTTTAAGGTAAACAGAGGTATGATGGTTTTTAAAAAATTTACCTATGTCTTCTTTTGAATATCTTTCTTCTTTTTTTAACACTTAGTCAACAGGAAAAGGATGCATGAACGTGCACACCAAACAGGTAAAAAACAAGAAAAAAATTTTTAAGTATAGTTTTTATGCTTATTTTCACTTTCATTACATGCAAAAACTATAAAAATGATATTTCAACTCTTTTAGATTAAAAATTAAAGAAAAAAATGCTAATAAAACAAATGCTAAATTTAATATCTCTTAACAGTATGATACTCCTTGAAGTATTCCATGTACAATGGATTTGTGTATTCTTTGCACCAAGTTGCCAACATTTCTCAGATCTTTTCTCTTTAAGAAGTAAGCATACAGATATAGCACTGTTTCTGGATTGTTCTTGGAGTTTTATTAGCAGACAAATACTCCAAGAAATGATGAAACCTCATAAATCCAAGAGTTAGCAGTTAATCATGAATTGAATCATGAATGAATGATGCCTGTATTGCTGGAAAATTTCTAGATTATCAATTGATGCTATCCACCAGTCTCCAACATAGGCGATCGTGATTCTTCACAGCTTCCTCTACTTATCTGCAAGTTGAAAGGACTTCTTGGGAAAGATAGTGGAGAAGTTTCTTGTCTTCTCCAGGTTTGAATTCAGAATTCCTTTCCTAGAATGGTTGCCACCCAAGGATAAAGAGCCCAGTCTACCCTGCTATTTAACCTACAACTGAAGAGGAAAAGAAAAAAAAATTAGTGGGGCAATGAATGCAAGCGACTAGGCCAACTTAGCTTAGCAATTGCACATTCTATGTTAGTTAGCATTATGCTATTCACACACCTTTTGCAAGGTCTAAGGTCTTCTGTTATGTTGCCACTGTTATATATTTATTTCTGTAATCTTATCTATGCCAAAATCATCTAAGACTGTTAGAATCTCATTATTGGCATAGTAAAAGTAAATATGAAGAATATAAAAAGAAGTGAATTGAAGTGTGTATATAGAAGTGTCCTTATTCATATATACTGTGTGTAAAGTCCTATTAAAAATGTCGAGAGACATTAGAGAAGTTTTTTTGTCGATTTGATAGTTATTAGCTTGTATCCTGCATTGTCTTTCATACAACACATAGGTTGCTGGGAACTAAGAAGTCCCCCTGAGTGGATACAAGGCAAACCTTGTCCCTATGGCTTCATGTGTGTAAAGAGAGATCCAGTATGTTTTTTGTCTTTTTTTTTCAAATTATATATATACTGCTTTATGCAACACCACCTAGCAAGTGTTAGAAGTCCTCTAGAAGACAAGTGGCATGTAAGCAATGAGGAAGACTTAAACAAAAAGCACATTTACATAGGGTGCAGCAGAAATACGTCCCATATATACCTCCCACATAATGGTAAAACATTAGTAGCAATGAGGTCTTTATCTGGCTAATGTCTTACCATTATGTGAGGGTTATTTCTGGAAGGTATATGTGGAAGGTATTACTGCCACACCTTGTACTGAGAATCAGAAAGGGACAATTGAAATTTGTAGATACATAAGGAGAGATGGCTTGGAGAATTTGACACTCACAGGACATATTGAAGACAAATGAAACAGCGAGAGAAGCTTGTATAAGTGGATGGCAGAACAAGGAGTGGAAGGGATAGCAAAACATTACTAAAAGGACAGGATGATGTGAAAGACATCATAAAAGATTACACCCGATTGTCATTCATTATCTTTTATCATTAACCATACAGGCAATAGTGAAATACCTCAAAGAATTCTGTTCTTACTAATGAACATTTTAAATACATTTTAACCAATCCAAATTCTGTACAGACAACCATTTGGATGAAGTAAAAAAGTTAAAATAAATCCTGTTATTGTAAATTTTATTACAGTGTAACCCGGATATAAGAGAGTTTTCAGGACCTGATAAGTCTCTTATATCCGGGTTTCTCTTATATCCGGGTTTGGTCTATTATATATACATTAACACAGGCTCTAATTTGGGACCAGAGAAAATCTCTCTTATACCCGGGTTTATCTTATATCCGGGTCTCTTATATCCGGGTTACACTGTATCTATACAATATTATAATTTCCATGTGCTGAGACAACAGCCTTGTATCTTTTGAATGTTCACAGTTTGTATACTCATCATGGATTCAATCAATGTCTAGTATAACCTATTACTACAAAGAAACAGTGTGGAACAATGCATGACCAACATGCCAAGATGACTTGCTCAACAAATAGAAATAGACAACTTTACACTGGATGAGCAATATACTTAACCCATTTTTGCCCCAAACACAAAGTTGTGAACCGCCTCTATATATTTAAATTGAAACAGATAAAAAATAAGAAATCTTTAATCAACAGAAATTCATCACTTACCTTTCAGCAGACAGCATCTAATCGTAATCTCAAGATACCTGGAAAATAATGAGGACAAAGAGATAAAGATGTTTTTTCATTAGACAGTTATTTTCTTCTTTTTACATATTAGAACATCTTAATGTATTAAAAAAATAAATTTTCATCTTAAAACGCTTCCCAGATTGGTTCAGGACTTTCAGTTCTCATTTTCATGGCAAGGAAAAACTATGAAAGATTTTATAAGAATTCTCTACTTTTTTGACAAACAAGGCAATCAGTACACGAGAGGTGTATTTCCACACACATGCATCATATTTTTGTTATGAGTAACACTTGAATTAATTCCTGACCACTGACAATTTTTTTTCTTGATTTTCAATGTAGAACACGTAAAATATAATTTAAAAAAATTAGACACCATATCAATCAAGAGAAATGTTTATTTTCTTAGTGCAATGACAAAAGTTAAGCAGGGAAATGAGCATGTCGGAACTTCC
>OZ038480.1:55670897-55765897 GCA_964036315.1 Acanthosepion esculentum
ATTTACTCTTTAGTATTTCAAGATGTTTTTGCGCAATTTTGGTAAATATATCTGTTAAAAAGAGATGTCAGTGTTATTTTCATTTTTGTGTAATTTCGATGTCAATTTATTCATTGCACCCTGTACATATGCCAATATTAGTGTATATTTCCTTTCAAGGAAATTCTAGATTAGCATAATACATGCCATAAGCATTAACCTTAAAATGGACATTGATATTAAGTTGTTCAGAAAGTCATGTTGCATTATTCTACAGAAAACTAACATGAACCATATATTGGAGGATATGCATTTATGTGATGCACTACAAAGGAGACCAACATAGAAAAAAAGATCCTTTTAATGCTTTATCAGACTCACAAGTAATCCAATAATGTTGAAGAGTCAACAGAAATAATGACAGTTTAGCTTGTTGTGGGTTGTTGATGATATGTCAGCCTTGTCTGAATGTACTTGTTTATATATATATATATATATATATATATATTTTTTGTCATCTACAGACAGACTGTTTCGCTGTTTCACAGCTCATCAGTGTGGCTAGACGTCCGGTTGCCTCTAGCTAGGATCGAAACCCGACTCAATTGGCGTCAGTCGGAACTTCTACCACTAAGCCGTCAGCGCACGGCAGGAATGAAAGTGTATTTTAGTGTGTTTATTTTTTTTAGATTTAGATAAACACACAGTGACTGACAGTGACTCAATTCTGCCGAAGAGTCATGCTATATTAGCTTTAATAGTCATTGTTTACAAATGTACCCCTCACACCCACAGAGCTCAACCGATATATATATATATATATATATAAAGACATATAGTCTTAAAGTTTGCTATATTTATGGGATAAAGTGCTCAATATCAGAGATAAAGCATGTGTAAATATAAAAGTGAACATAGAAGTCAACACTTAGAGGCGACAGTCTGTTTCATGCTAGATGCAACCGTGGCCTGATGATTGCATCTAGCATGAAACAGACTGTTGCCTCTAAGTGTTGACTTCTATATATATATATATATATATATATATATATATATATATATATATATATAAATTTGGAGTTAAAAAGACATCATCAGCCCCACAACATAAATATATAAATTATATACAAATCGTAGAAGATTCAACACAATAAGCCTAAGCAAAAACGATAAAAGGCTTTTGTATACACTTCAAAGATAAAAATTGTATATTTTAAAGTACATATACAGAGATAAAAAAAAATGTTTGTGCTTATCTGGTAATAGCCACATGACCTGTCAGAGAGCTATCCCCAAACATCTTCATTTGGTCATCAAAGATAAAGTGAGAGAAAATTTTTATTTTTGTTTCAATTGATAGCAAAATGCCTGTTCTGGTGCATGATGGGAGTTTTCAATATTTATTTAATTATTTTTTAATAACCCAACTTTTTCTTTCTGTATTGTTAATTATTCTTGTCTATATT
This sequence comes from Acanthosepion esculentum, assembly GCA_964036315.1. Classification (NCBI taxonomy): domain Eukaryota; kingdom Metazoa; phylum Mollusca; class Cephalopoda; order Sepiida; family Sepiidae; genus Acanthosepion; species Acanthosepion esculentum. The sequence continues at coordinate 55,672,343 of OZ038480.1, forward strand.
TTCAAGTAATTTTATTACTTAACTTTAAGATTTTATTACTAATTATTTTGGTTTCATACTCCTACATAGTCTAGTACTAAGAGTTAGAGGTTATTTAGTGATTTATCTATTGCTATCATTAAAAGTTATTCTAAAATGCCTCACTGATGAAAATACTTGCTAACAGTTATTTATACAGTTTTATATACAAATTATTGCAGTACAGTTCAACTAAATTAGTAATTTGACCTTCCTAAAGATGGAGATGTCTATGGATTACACAAAATATGTAATGCTCGATGAGTTTGAAGAAATTAATAATGCTTCAGGAGCAAACTTCAGGATATATGATGTTGATGGAATAAATTCTTTAAATGAAAGAAAGTGACATAAATGGTTTTAAATGTTTTGAAAAATCTGCCTTCATGTTGAGAGATGTGCCACAAACAGTTTCTGTTGAATTTAATGATGATATGCTTTTGTCTGAAGTAGTTATGTTATGGTGGACTGAGTTCAAAAACCAACTTGAAGCCATTCAACACTTCACTGTCATCTGCACTAACTTTGAAAAGTACTTAAGCTTGGAAAATATTAAGAAGCAGTTCCACTTTAGAGAGAAATCTCTGTTGAATAACGCCTAACACAGGGGAGAATATGATCAGGAATAATGTGTACTCAATTCCTTTCAGTTGTGGCAGAGAAAATAAAGAAACAAGATGCTCCTGACAAGTAAGGATGGAGGAACATTGAAAAGTTGTGAGGGACGAGACAATAAAATCGGGCACAGCTGATCATGTATGCACTCTGTGAAATGAAGGAAAATACTGGACAAGGAAGAGTTAGATGTTTGAAAGAATCAACGCATATGCTAAGTTATGAGGACCTCCTTAGTAGGTGTAGCATAGAAATAAATACAATATGTGATCCACTAATAAAAAAAGACAAATGACAGCAAGTTTTCAACCACAGCAGCAATCAAAACATGGCAGCCAGCAGCAGCAACCTAATCAGAAGTCACGGTTAGGTTTAAGGCTGTATGTTTACTACAGCAAATTGTCCTATAGGACAGTGGCCTAGTGAGTAAAAGTGTTGGTTTGTGAATTTGGTACAGTCTCTGGGTCGAGCAGTGTGTACTTGCACTCAATGGAAATTGGCAAGCAATATCTGAACAGTACTAAATAAAAATAAGAATTAAACAATGTTCCTAGACATGACCAGCGGAATGAGAAGAGTTTACCCTCATAGATTAAATAAAAGGTTCAATTTGGAATTCCTTGCAGGTTACCTAGATTGATATATACCTGAGGAAGGCTGGAGGCAAAATAATTCGAACTAATAATGAGGAAATTAGTCCAAACAAATCAGTGTATAATAATTATTCCTCATCTCAAAAATTCAGACAATTAATTTGCTACTTATTTTTAAATTATGATGGCATTTACTGAGAGTTTGAAGGCTTGCTCAGTTAACTAAAAGCAACTTTTCTAGTTCCTCGGGCATCAAAAGTTCCAATAATAAATTCAAAATGACATCAGTTATGGTGGTCCATTATAATTAGGCTGACCTACCTCAATTTAAACATTAAATCTTCACACTATCTTTTTTTCATCTTTATTTTCATTAGACCTCCATTTACACTTTCAAATGTGATGTTTATTTATGATCTGACAGTCTGCCGAGAGCAGTTTTCTTGAAAATCAGCCATATCACAGATGACATTATTTGATTACAGTGAAGTCAACTATGATTTTTTTAAGGTTATCAAGTGCAAAATGTATTATCTTTTGTGATAATATTTTACTTGATGTAACAGAGTCTCTTATCCAAAGTTTGTATTATTATAAGTGCCAAATTAAATTTTTAATTCTGAAATTCTGTTATGAGTTGCTGTCATTGCTTTCACGGTGATTTGGATTAATATTCTGATTATTTTTATTAATATCTTAATTTAGTGAACATCTTTGCATGTTTTAGCCCAAGGATTATTTGGATTTTCTCAAAGATTCAGAAATTTTTGATGCTCAGATCTAGAAGCACCACTAGTTAAAAGAAAAAAAAATGACATCCCAAATGATTTATACATATGAAGTATACTGAAATACAGAGCTAATGATAATAGCAACATTAATCTTTTCCTTATAAGAAAATATTCAGCATTTATTGACCAAGAAGTTAATGCTACTTTTGGTTGAAATTTATAAACTCTTTCTCTTAAAACAATTTTTCAGGAAAATAGGTTTCTCAAGCCCACTGTTAGTTTTCTTTCCAGTATTGATGGGGGCTCCCTTCTTAAACTTTTGTTTAAAAAATAAGTCCAATAGTTAATAGTAAGTTTGATAGTTCTGATAAAGTAAAACTGGCAGCTGATCTCCAAAATTACCTTCAATCTGTTGTTAGCTGGGGCAAGAAATGGCTTGTAAACTTTAATGCCTCCAAAACAAAACTGCTATCTTTTAGTCATTTTGGAGAAATATATTTTCCTTACATGAGTATGGCTGATGCTAAGCTCCAAGAGAGCAACTCATTGCGCCTTCACAGTCTCATGCTTTTCACTGACATTTAGTGGAATGATTAGAATCAATTGCAAACTCTGCTGCTAGGAAAGTTGGTTCACTGTGCCATGCTAGACAATTTTTCTTGTCAGAATTTATTTTGCACATTTATAAGTCTACCATGTGGTTATGCATTGAATATTGCAGTCACATCTGGTTTAGTGATTCTACTATGTATTTCGAGATTTTTGATAAAATTCAAAGAGGGAGCTGTAATATTATCGATCATGACCTGGCATCTCAACTCCAGTCACTTTCCCATAGCTGTAATGTGGCTTCCTTGTACCTTTTCTATAAATATTTTCATGGCAAATCTTCTGATAAGCTTTCCTCCTTGGTACCTCAACCACATGAATTTAGACATAGAACTAGAATTGCTACTAAGATTCATTGTTTTACTATTGAAACTGCAAGTGTAAGTTCTATTCTAATAGTTTCTTTTCTCACACTTCTCAATTGTGGAACTCTTCTAATTTCTTGCTTACTGTCACCTACAATTTTCAAAATTTTAAATTTGACATCAATCACCATCTTCCGTTTTTCCTGAATCCTGTTCTTTTATCGTCTTTTCTCCTAACATTTTCTAATATTCTTTCACTCTCAGAAACCCCTCGTGTCTCAGTGGTGTCATCATCTTACTTAGCTAGAAAGGATTAAAAAAAGGGGATGTGGAATGGCAACATCTTGATTATATCATTTTCTCTTTGAGTTATATGGTCTATCGATTGCTGCTGAAAATCCTTGAGAGTGGAATTATGCACAGTTAATGACATCTTAACATTAGAATATTCCAAGTGTTGTTTATATGTTTTAAATTAAAACTATAGCATTAAAAAAAAATCACTACTGTTGCAAACACTCAATAATAAAAGGAAGAAATGATACAGTCCCAACCATGGTATTACTGGGATGTTCAAGGATACTGAGAAGGGTGCTGGAGATCTGAGAAGTCTATCATTTCATCTCCAGTGTAAACCACCAGCCACTCTTGGTACAAACAAAAAATGAGAGATCTGAAAAGACTTGTTGTCACATAATCTCCAGTGCCAAAACATCTGATATTTTGGGCAAACAAACGCAGGAACTACATACAAGTCTAATAGTATTTCATGATTGCATTACTAAATATTACTCTACAGTGAGTCGGTCATTCTAAGCATTGACTCAATATAATACACACGACAGCTGATATAACCCATATGATGGATACAATTGATATAAACATTTTTTCAACAAAGTGTTAAGGACAAGAGCTTGAATAAGCAAATGAATTTACCTCATTATTCATGCATTACTTTTTATTGCCTATTTCTTATTGAAAGGTGGAGAAAAAAACGTGATCTGCTATGTCTGAAGATCTTTTAGAATCAAAAAAGCGCTTGCTGAATAGCGCTTATTAACAAGTACCAAATAAGTGCTTGAGAAACTGTTTGCCTACTAAATCTCAAAGTCACGTTCGCTGTTCTTAGTTACCTGAAAGACGAGCACGCACATTAACAAAGGAAACGGAGTGTTCAGCTATTCATCAGGATGGTTTCTGCTGAATAAAAGATCAAATTCAGTACTTGTCTTGTGAGGCAGCTTTTTGGGAAGTTGGCTGCAATGCCAAAGCTAATGCATTTGGTCAAAATATATATTTACCCTGAATCATATTGCAGTGATGTTTTTAGCATAACAGGATAATCAAAATCAATAAGAGTAAAATAAAATAAAAAACATAAAAATAAAAAACAGCTCTGTACAGTTTGCTTTGTAAACTGTGATACAAATTTTGGATAAAAGACTGACATGCTACACCAGACAAAATATTAGCTCAAAAGATAATACATTATGCACTTGATAACATTAAAAAAAATGGTTGGCTTCAATGCAATCAAATAATGTCATCTGTGATATGGCTGATATTCAAGAAAACTACTCTCAGCAGACTGTCAGGTAGACCATAAATAAACATTACTTTTAAAAGCGTAAATGGAGGCTTAATGTAAATATAGAAAAAAGTGTGAAGATTTAATATTTAAATTGAGGTAGGTCAGCATAATTGTAACTGACTGCCATGATTGATGAGAAGTAAGTGCTGTCATTTTGAATTCATTGCTGGAACTTTTAATGCTCAAGAAACCAAAACTAGAAAAGTTGCTTTGAGTTAACTGATCCAGTCTTCACACACTCAAGTAATTTTATTATAATTTGGCAAAAACAGGTAAGTTGTTTGTTTTGCTCATTTAGACCCAACTATTTAAAAATATAAAATACTGAAATACATTACTTATCTAAGAACTTTTTGGACAACTCAACATTCCATTCTTTGTGTTTTGTCATTGTCTTAGTTAATCAATTTTTAGCCTGTCTTCAAATATAAACTTCAAATGGAAGGAAGAATGGGGTTAGATTTTTTTTTTCTCTCCAAATATCTGTCAATGTTCTGTTTTTTTTCTGAAACTAAATCAGAGGGAAAATGGCGGTGTGTATGTTGTAGTTGCTTCTTTGGAGTCACTAATTTGTGGGAAAGCAAAATTGACACCATTATGTACAAGTTGAAGGTGAAGATGATATTACAAATATTATATACATTATTCAGTAAGGTCAGCATAACAAGTTCACACAGAAGCCTGAGGATTCTGACATATTTATTCATAGGTTGGTCAGTAAGAGAAAATGAGTAGGTTTGATTGGTGAATTTAATGATATATCAACCCTTGTTTTATTTAATGTCTATAGTAAAACTTCAGTCTAGTTTATGCTTGTGTCAAAAGATCAACTGTTAGATGTAGACGTCTCTTCTACTCCAATAGCTTCATGTCTCGCACATCTCGCCTGTGGAACTCCCTTCCTTATTCCTGTTTCCCTGACAAATACAATCTCCAACTATTTAAGTGTAACGTCAATCGACATCTCCAGCTGCCTTGATCTATCCACTTCCCTTCTCCACATCCTTTCACCTTTCATTCCTATCTGCTCTCGCTCCAAATCTTCTGTAACCCCCTTGCCTTGATCGGTCCACTATCTTTCTCCACATCCTCTCCTTTACCACTCCTATCTGCTCTTCCTCCAAACCTTCTGTAACCCCTTGCATGCTAGTGGCTTCCAGCCTTGCTTGGGGTGATAAGCTTAAAAAAAAAAAAAAGTTTATGCTTGAATGTGAAAGTATTTTTGCGTGGTCTGAATGTTAATGTTAGAGGAACCCCACAAACATTACGAATGATGAATTGACACAGACCAAGGCAATGATGATGAGAACAAGCAGTTGAGATAAAATATGCCAAAATCTATTATTGGCAGAAAAAAGGAAAATACACTCGAAGAATCTGGTTGTTTTCAAATGCCCTGGGTGGTTGTGCTGGTAGATAACTGTTGGTCTTAGATGCATCGATAGTTGATGATGACTGGTGCAATTTCAGTTGTGCTGAAGGCTGATAGTTGGTGTATTGGGTTGACACTAGCTGTCACTTGTAGCCCAGAGCAGATGGTTGTTGGTAGCCAGAAGATGAAGCCGAAACCGTTTGGGAGGTGTCGAAGGACGATAGGCAGTCAGCAAAGGTCAACATGTTGAACTGTTACAAGCAGGCAGTCTTAGCTAGAGGTAGGCGACTGGAAACACAGTGATCAACAAGGAGATGGCGAGCAGGGAGTGAAATCTGAATTGCTGAATGGATTGGTAGATGACATGGTTGGTGGGAGTTTGCTGGTCACTCGTGATCGCTGGTCTGGATACTACACAATCATCTACTTGATGATGATGATAATAATAACAAGGTGTGAATTATTAAGAAAGGGGATGTCATGGTGGCTTTGCCATTAACAAAAAAAAGTGGAAAGTGACAAAACAACAATTGGAGATAAGATGAGGCTGAGATAAGTAAAAGAGATTTTAATCTTCATGATTTATAAAGTTTGACTCCTTACTGGCTCTAGAAACCAAGGGAAATTGGGGGTATAACTCAAGGTAATATTCAAAGTAGATGCATGGAAAAAAAACAACATGCTTATGTATTTGAGTGAGGCAGATACATGGGAGATCCTATATACTGGACAATCTCCTCACAGATGAAGAAGGGACTTGAAGCAACAAAAATGTGGTTCTACAGAAAGATGCTGGGAATACCATGGACCAAATATGTGAGCAACAAAGTTGTAGAGAAAATGGAAACAATATGGACACTCATACTTAACATCAAAGAGAGAGAGAGTTGAAATTTCTAGGCACATAAGGAAAAAGGGCCTTGAAAATTTGAAACTCACAGGACAGACTAAAGGCGAAAGGGACAGAGGGAAACAATGCATAACCTACCTGGTAAGCTCACATGAATGGATGGTGGAGCAGGGTTTTGGAGAGATAGCAAATTTATTAAGAGCTACAAAAGACAAATTGTTGAGATCCATAATCGCCAACATCTTGAAGTAGTAGATTAGAGCTAGTCTCTGCTGCTGATAGTTTCATCATTGACTGATGGCATCACTGTTGATGGCAGTGCCTTGGTGTCACTGCTGATAGCCTGGCCAGTCAGATATTCCTGCCATGTTCAGTTAAGCTTGCCTGCCATGTGATCTATCTTTAACACCAGCTTGGTCAGATCTGCCTTCATGAGTGAAATCAGTGTTTGTTGGCCTTATAGCTGCTGTGAAAAATATGTGGGTATTTTTTGATTGATTAGAAAAGATGTTTTATGACTCTGGTATTTTGGGACAGTGTGTGTGGAGCCAGACAAAATTAAGGTCTGTTTTTTTCATATGAGCTGTGGATGTCAAAGAGGATACAAAAAGGATGTTACATAATGTGTTTGTTACTTAACAGAAAATGTGTGAAAAATATTAATGTTCTTTGCCATTGAATGTGTTAATACTGTTTATGGTTTTATTCAGAAAGAAAATATTTTGCTTTTTAACATGTTTGGTCTGTAAAGTAAATTCTACTCTTACATTTTCAGTCATTATTTACTGCTTAAGGCTTCATTTCAATATTAATCATGCTTTTGCCATTTATTTCTAATTTTGACTTTTTGTATTTATTTCTATAAACAATCAATAAAAATAGCTTTCAATTTTATTGTACTATTTAGTTTTCCAATGGAGTTTAATTCCATTGGTCAGAAGGAAGAGAAGCCATCTTTTCATTAAAAAGAAAGAAAAAAGGAAATTATAGCTGTTGGGAAGGGTGAATAGAACCATCTACATTTGTGTTTAGTTACAGGTTAGCTTAGCTAAGAAGAGGATTAAAAAAAAAAGGAAAAAAAAACAAGATTATGGTATTTTTAATTTTAATTTTTTTGTCTTCTGCTACTAATTTGAAGCTCACTTCTTGCTTAAAGTCAGTATAGGTTCTACCTAAGTTAAAACTTTAATATAACATCTATTTAGTTTGATGCCTGCTCCTTCAGTCATACTTATCAGTTAGTTATGTGCCATGCGTCATACACACTTAGATGATCATGTATCTTTCAATACATGACTGACAAGATAGATTTTTTCCCGCAGTTGGTTGCCATTACATCCAAGGCTATAGAACTCAGTCTGTCCTGCTATTTACCCATAGCTGGGGAGAGAAGAAGAGGATTCATACCTTTCCCAAGGGTATTAGCACATAAGTGAATGTAATGGATTCAACTGGAATTTGAACTCAGTTCTCCGATTCCTCAATCTGAGCCGCTATCCATTACTCCACCATGTCTCCAGTTAGAGTTATATAGTCACATAATCCCCCATATAGGTATTCCCTTATTGCTAAAATAACCTGATAAGAAATGGTGTTATAGAATGTCAGCTCAAGCCTTTATTACCCTGTCTTCATCCAATGGGTTCTTTAAGGCTCTCAAATGAATGAGCATGTCCCCGTATCTAGGCTGTCCACTCAGACATGATGCTTCTGACAAGAAGTTCTGCTGCTTTGATTCCTTGGCAACAAGCTTATTTAGTAAGTCTCTATCTTGACTAGCCCTTTAATGATAATAATAAAAATAATAATAATTATAATAATTATAAAATAATAATAAAAATTCTTGTATGACAATCACAACATTATTTGTGATTAAGTAACTCAAAATGGCGTTTGGTAACCAAGGTCATCCTTCCATGGCAGGCCAAGTCAGTTATGTTACTACTATCCGTTGTTAACTGGGACAAAAGATGGCTTTGTTAATTTTAATGCCTCCAAAACCAAACTTCTCTCTATTAATCATCTGTGAGACTCTTCGCTGCCTTCTATTAGCATGGCCGATGCTATCCTCCAGGAAAGTGACTCGTTGCCCCCTTCTTGGGCTAACATTTTCAGCTGATCTGAAATGGAAAGACTATATTGAATTCATTGCTAGGTCAGCTGCTAAGAAGGTCAGTTCACTGTGTTGCGCAAGACAGTTTTTCTCTCTAGAATCTATCTTACATATCTATAAGTCCCATTCATCCATGCTTAGAATATTGCTGCAACATATGGACTGGTGCCCCTACCTAGAGTTCCTTGATAAAATCCAAAGAAGAATCAGCAATATTATTGGTCTTGATCTGGCAGCTTGGCTTCAGTCACTTACCTAGCATTGTAAGGTTGCCTCTCTGTGCCTTTTCTGTAAATACTTTCATGGTAATTGTCCAGATGAGCTCTTTACTATGGTATCTAGACTTCATGAATTTAAGCGCATTACTAGACTGGCATCGAGATTTCATGAATTGACAGTTGAGCTGGCTAGATGTAGCCATAAGTTCTATGCTAACAATTTTTTTTCTTGCACTTCTTGCTTGTGGAACTCACTTTCAGCTCCATGCTTTCCAGCCAACTTTAATCTACAAAAATTAAATGCAATGTCAATTGCTATCTATTGTCCTCTTGATTACTATTCTTCCACACCCTGTAACTCATAGTATTTTAGTGGCTTTACTTCCTTGCATGGGATGACACCGATTTAAAAAAAATGTCAATCTTCATGACTGTCTTCAGGTCAATACATCAAAGATACACTGTCTTACTGAAAATCAAATCAGCCATCTTTACAACGTGAGAATTTTTTTTAGTATTAAATAGCACAATGCATAGCTACTTTTATTGTCTCCAGGTGGGAAGTTTTGTGAACTACTTGTTAGTAATGGAGAGGGAGGAGTAAGCAAGAGAGACATTCTAATCTTAGCAGATGCAGATCTGCTGTTTTCATACAAAATGAAATTTCTTACCAAATAATTTCAGGAGAAATTATTATTTTTTTTAACCAGGAAATTTTGACGTCTCACTAATTACTGGTTTAGCAATTCACAGGCCAATGAAAAGGCACTGTCTCCTTTTTCCTTTCTTTCGAGGGAATTTTGACCATCAAATGAACCTATTAAATATATATTTCAGAAATATGATATTTCCAACAAACTGTGTGCCTGTTTTAGTCAGAAGTTATATTTTTTCTTCTTAATTCCTAAGCATTAACTTATTTACTTCTATTTTATACACACATATACACACACACACACACACTTGGCTCTCTACACTTCTCAAAAATCAGTATTTCAATGACCAAACAAAAATACTTTTGAAGAATTTATTGTATGAAGAATAATTCAATTTAGACTTCAATCACTTCATTGGTTTGCCTTCTCATACAAAATACTTAACTTCTTGGATTTGGAGAAACAACTCCCTGTATAATTTAGATGATAAGTTTAAAGATTATTGATAAATAAGAAAAATGTTTAAGACTTCAGTAAAATTATTCCTGAGGGTTTCATATTTGAGTAGACACAATGTTTATTTATTAAACGGTATATTTATTTGTTTTTGTCTACTGGCATGAATATTCAAAAAATCTTATTATAACCTACATTCCCCTTTGCAGGAGAAACTGTTGTTAGATCCCACATGTTTTAGACCAAGTTAGCCATGAAGGGTCTCGCCAGTCAAACAAAGCTGAATAGTGCCATCCAAATTCTTGAAAAGTTAATATCTTTCCAAATTCTTGAAAGTTACTATCTGTTCAGTTTTGTATCCAAACATACATAAAGCAATTTCTAAAGTAATGGATTTTTATTTATTAAACTGACAGATTTTAACACTTAAACATTTTTGATTTTTTTTAATGGATACTCTTATTTGAGTAGATGGTCCATTTATTTATCAAACAGTATATTTATTTATTTTTGACTATCGGCCTGAATATTCAAGAAATAGCATATCGGATTTAACAATTGTTTCTCCTGCAAAGGAGTGCACAGGTCTTTATCCTGCTGGAGTGCACATCTTTTTTTTAATAAGATTTCTCAAATAAGATTGGTATCCATTAAAAATAGCATTTAAAGTGATAAAATCTGTCAGATTAATAAATAAAAAATTCATTACTTCTTTATGTATATATATATATATATATATATATATATTTAGGTAGTATATTTTCATTCAAGCATATTTGGTTAAATGATTTAGACATATTATGTCAATTTATTTTACAGTGTAACCCGGATATAAGAGAAACTCGGATATAAGAGAAACTCGGATATAAGAGAGATTTTCTCTGGTCCCAAATTAGAGCCATACTTACCTAAACAAAATAGACCAAACCTGGATATAAGAGAAACCCGGATATAAGAGACTTCTTCTCCGGTCCTAACAACTCTCTTATATCCGGGTTACACTGTAGTTTTAATCCTTTCAAGTCCACAAATCAATTTCTTGGTGGCTGTAGAAAATTGATTAAGAAAAATTCCAAAATTTCTTTCAAATAATTTTTATTTTCCCAAGTATTATATATATATATATATATATATATATATATATATATATATATATATATATATATATATATATATATATATATATATTATGGTAAAAAAAAGAAAGAACAGTAAGATATATAATCCAATGTTCTTATTGATATTTTTATTTTTATAAAAAAAATGTCGAAAAACTTTTTGTCGTTGATAAAAAACAGACAAAATGCGTTGAACGAATGTCATGATTCATTGAAAAATGCACCCCTACCCTACCCAGACTTAACCTCTTTTTTGAACATAACTCATAATTGATACAATAATAGTTAATAAAAATGAACATGCTACCACCCCTGTTTAAATGATTGGATTACCCTGTATCCTTGGAAACAAAATATTATGAGTGTATGTGCTTTTAAAACTCAGTAAATTTAAAAATAAATTATTCCAAAATTCACTGTTTGATTAAAATGCACTGACAAAGACTTTAATTTTTTCTATTGTATTTTTGCAATTTTCGAATAATATGTTGTATATTGGGATTGAAATTGTGGATAAACTGTATTTACATTAGTCGGACTATTGTCCTCATCTTTGTCGCCATATTTGTCACAACGTTTTGGTTGTTGTACGCTCCGGCCTTCTTCAGGTGGTTGGAATTTTGAACTGAACCCTTTATTTCGATCACTGGGGTAGACTGTTCTAGTTCCACGTGCCATGTTTGATGGATGTCAGTTATCAGTTATCTCCTGCTAATTTTCCCTCTGAAAGTTCTCCACTGCCTTAACTGGGTATTGAACTCACACTCTTTGGGTCTGTCACTGGATCTAACCAACGCCTTTATCCACTGTGCCATGTGTCCTTGAGTGATTGAAATAAAGGGTTCAGTTCGAAATTCCAACCACCTGAAGAAGGCCGGAGCGTACAACGGTCGAAACAAATAGACAAATATGGCGACAAAGATGAGGACAATAGTCCGACTAATGTAAATACTATACATAATACCTCATCTCAGAAATATAGACAGACTCTGTGGATAAACTTCAAAATTCATGTTTGCTCTGTTGTTAAAGTACTTTCATACAGTTCCTGTGTGGTAGACAAGATTCTGTTGGCTATATCTGGATATTCTTTAGAAAGTGGAAAATCTAAAATAATCCATGATCATATGTGTAATGGTTAAGAGAAGCAAGACTGCACCAAAATGAATGCATTGATATTGTGCTTTTTTTTATATGCATATTAAATATCTTATACAAACTTCAAGATACCATCTCTTGTGGTGAAATATTTTTTTAATTTGGATTGTTTATTTTGTATAATAGTTTCAAGAATTCCGAGTTTTTCGTTGCATTGGGTGCTGTAGAATATATCATATTCAACTAATATTTGTCATATGTTGATAGTTATATTTTGGTTGTTTGGTTGTTTGTAATGTGCTTGTTGATATCTGTTCAAATTACACAAATTTTGACAGGTGACAAGTTAACCTATGAGTGAGTGTGGTGCATATCTACCCAATGTAAGAATTTAATACTGTTTTTTGATTGTTGATATTGGAGAAGCAAACTTTCAGAGGAAATGAGAATTCATAAACAATATTATTTTTATATAGCGGGGATTTTTGAGATTTCATGTCATTTGTAATAATTAGATTATAAATTTTTTAAAAAGAAGTATAATATTGATGCTTTATTTTTGGTGCAGTCTTCCTCCACCTGTTACACATGATGTCACCATGGACTATTTAAAACTTTCTGCTTTCTAAAGTATACCAGTATTTAACCAACAAAATCTTGCCTACCACTCAGATACCAAATCGTTCTTTAAAATATATTATTTGAACAAAATGGAATTGGAAATAAAGAGTAGCCAGATATATATGATAAAAATATAGTTTTATGGTATGCTATATTTATGGGTAAATGTGTTCAATATCAAGGATGCAGCATATGTAAACATAAAAGTGGACACTGAGGTCAACAACAAGTGGTGACCGTTTCATGCTTGGACACCATCTTTAGACCATGTGTACTGAGTTTTGGTTCAACTATTTATATATACTGTTCAATGGTGCATTATGGGTAGCACAGTCTATTGTATTGTCCTAACAGTTGTTGGATAGGTAGTAACAGCTGTATTTCAAATTATTCTCGAGGCTATCAAGTAGGAATTTTTATTTGCTACCCATAATGCACCATTGACTGGTATATATAGTTGAGCCAAAACACAATACACATGGCCTGAAGATTGCATTCAAGCATGAAACAGACTATTGCTGCTCAGCGTTGACCTCAGTATCCATCTCAGTATATATATATATATACACACACACAGGCATAATTGTCAGAGAATTGTAAACAATTTTCCATTTATTAAAATTTGTTAGAGCATTAAGAGAGGGTCTTACAACATAGAATAAATAAAATGCTGTTTATACATATTCACTAAAATTTATTTGTGCACTACTAAAATTTATCTCATCAGAAAATATGCCTATTTTGTGCACATTAGGCACACATATATGCACTGTATGTGCACATGCAATGCATCTACATTTGCATGCACACACACAGTATCATTTTTAAAGAAATCAGACCAAAAAAGTCATGTCTGTTTATTAAAGAGAAATCAGTGAAATAAAGAAGCCTTGTAAGTAGACGCAGATTTTATTTATAACCAACCTTTAAATGAAAAGATAGCTGAAAAATAATATTTCCTTCACTGTACAGATGTTCTTTAGACAACTCATGAGATAAAATCCCCAAAAGTTCAGATTAAAAGAACAGTTGCAGAAATCTTATCAATGATAATAATTTACCAAATAAGCTCCTTATGTAATAAATAGTACAGAATCCTTTTGCATATCATAGTTACTTACTTGACAAGCATTAAAAAATGCACTTTCTTTTTAATATTTAAATTCACCCAATAGAAGTTTTGAGAGCCACTTAAGGTAGAGGGACACTGTTAAAAGAGTTATGAGTAGAAGAGGAAGTGGTTAGAAGTAAAGATTACAAGGATAAGGAGAATAGATAAAAATTGATCTATGTTTTGAAGAGGGAAAATATCCTGTATGGTCAATAAGCAGCCGGCCTACCTACCTACGTTTTGCTGGTTACTTAGGCTTTTATTTTATTTATTTTTTATATTTTTAGGGGTCATTGCATTACATTAATGTTAAGGTTGATGTTCTTCATAATTTCTTACAACTAACAACTTGTCATTTTAAATCAAGACACATTTTTTTATCTGGAAGCTCTCTTCACCCATAAAATATGCAATAGAGTACATCATTAAAGTTAATGTATTTTTTATTTTCTTTGAAAGGATGATAAAAATTTATACTTAATTTTGCATGTTATTAGGCCACTGACACACAAATATCAGGTATGCAAGAAAACACACACACACACACACACTAAACATTTTGTGTACAAGTGAGTGCTGATGCTGAGAAGTTTTCAGCCCAAAAGACTCACCAAATCTTACCAAATATCAGATTTTTGGGAAAGGGATTCTTGGTTTAACTGAGAACTTTTCAGTATCCCTTCATATAGACATATAGATTGTGTAGATAGAGACACACATTATATATACAGACAGACATGCAGACTTTATATAAATACGTGTGCACAAACTTTACATCCACACACAAATATTTATTAGAGAAAACAAACAAAATTTAGACAAAAACATTAAAATTGAAAAGCAAAAGGATCTTGGAATTCTGAAAGTGACAAATTTTAGCCAAGTTAAAATAACTTTAGTTCAAAAACTTGACATTAAAACTAAAAGGGAAAATAATTAAATTTGATAAAAGGAAAAGTATATTTTTTTATCATTTCATAAGCAAGCAAGGCAATAAAGCCACTAAGATACAAGCGGTTACCAAGTGTGAAATAATGAGAAACAAGAAAACATTATAAAGAAGGGAGAACAATAAAACAAGAATTAAGACAGAAGATAACAACTGATATTGCATTTAAATTTTTGAAGATCAAAGTTGATTGGAAAGCAAGAGCCAGAAGAGAGTTTGGTACATTGGCAAATAATGTAGGGATACAACGAAAACAGTCTACTATGGTTGTCAAACCCCATTTCAAGCCACATACTTAACCACAGATTCTGTTGCGACTATATCATAACTCTAATGAGTACATGTTATGATACACAAAATACTTAAAGCAAATAGATTTTGAAATTTTATGTAAACAGAAAAATAAATATGAATTTTAAAGTTCATCATTTAGTAGTTTATCATTTCTGCTGGAAAACATGTAAAATACAATCTTCAGAGACATATTTTGATTCTAAAAAGTATATATTAAAGTGCATCAAATGTATTTTTGTCTTTTACAAATCTTTAGACTAAAGGAGGCATGGTGGAGTAATGGTTAGCAGCTTGGATTGAGGAATTGGAGACCAAGTTCAAATTCCATTTGTATCCATTACATTCACTTACATACCTTTGGGAAAGGTATGAATCCTCTTCTTCTTCTTCCCCCAGCTATGGGTAAATAGCAGGACAGACTGGGTTCTATAGCTTTAGATAGCAACTGGTCTACTGCAGAAAGGAATACTGCAGGTAAAAATTTGCCTCGTCAGTCATGTATCGAAAGATACATGATCGCCTAAGCGTGTATCACGCGTGGCACATAACTGACCAAGACTAAAGTTAATTTGCATTATCGACAGGTCATAGAATACACCAACTGCATTCCTTCATGATGGGTAAAACCTTCTTTTAAAAGAGGGTTTCTTGCTTGCAAAATTCCACTAATGTTTGCCTTCTGACTAGAGTACAGATCTGAGCAAGGATTATTTTTCAAATATAAACCAGAATTTCCCTTTTTCTTATTAAATTATAATAAAAATAAAAATTAATTTTGACATTAAATAGTTCAACAAGGTTGATATACTAATTTAAAATTCTATGTCGAGAACATAAGTGCCTTAATAAAAAAAAAAGTTCAGATGATTTAGGTTCATTAAAACAAGTTGAACATTTCATAGGCTTTAAAAACATTATATTTATTAAAGAACAAAAATATTTTTGTAGCCCACTTTCGATAAATAGTAGTCTTGCAAAAAAAGATAAAAGTAATCTATAAATGTTTATATGAATATGAAAGAAAAAAATTTGAATTTATGAATACATGAATTAAAATTACCCAAGTAACATTAATATTTAAAAGTGGAATTTGCCTATTTTACAAGTGAATTTTTAAATACTTTTTTACATAAAATTTGTTTTAGAAATTTATCACTGATGAAATTCAGAAAGAAATTTCCAATAATGAAAACATTACTAACAGAATAGGGAAATTGTATGTAAAATACATTGCTAATGATTTACTACAGTAACACACGGGGAATGATTTCAGTATAGAAATGTGCTGGCAATGATTCCCATATAGAAAGGCACTCAAAATGATTCTATTATAGAAATGCACTGAAAAACAGTATAAAAAGGGGCATATATATTAGTAAAAAGTATGGCTTATGTCACTGTATGTAAATGTATATACTTAATTTTACTGCTAAATTTTATCTGAAAGTATACACAAAGTCTCTTCTAAAATAAAACCAACACAGCATTATTCTAAAAATAACAATGAAAACATGTCATGCTTTTCTAATCCATCTTTGTCTCCAGGATTACAATGGTAAATGCAGAAAATAAAACAAACTAATGGAAAAAGCAAAGCATCATGATATTGACAACTGCAACAGCAATGATTTTAATCTTGTCTTATATTACATAATATACACTCAATTATTGATGTCTTGCCTGACTGCTGGTTAAAATGACCTCTTAGGTACTAAACTTGGTTTCATGGCATTGGAGAGTGCAGATCAATTGTTCAAATAATTTTGAGACTGTATTTCAAAGGCAAATGTATATTTTTCTGTAAGCCTTTGACATATTCTGGATTTTGCTCATCAATATTTCTACTATAAATAGAACTGTTTACTTACTGCTTTTTATTCTGCTTACTCAATGCTATGAAAATCACTTGTGTTTTCATTACTATTCTGAGATATTCAAATCGGTATCTTCATCAATGTTGTTTTTATTGTTTTCAGATTTTCTCAGTTGTTTAAAAAATGAAAATACTTTGATAGTCAGCACAGAAGAATTTATATCTATGTACCTTTCTTTCTGTTGTGAAAAAAGGGAATATTCACATGTTTATGAACATATATGAATTAAAATCACTCTCAGAACATTTAAAAGTGGAATTTGTGGTTTAACCATTGAATTTTTTTCATTTACCTAAAATTTGTTTTAGAAACTTTCACCACAGTATTCTGAGCACTGAAATTAATGCAAGCATTAATAACAGAATAGGGAAATTATATGTAAAATGCATTGACTAAGGGTTTACTAAAGAAATGTACTATGTATGATTTGGTGTGGGAATTCATGAGGTGGGATTCTGCCACAGCATTGCACAGGGTAGGATTTTGCTGCGACAATGCACAGAATTTTGCACAAGAAGGCAATGCGTAGGATTCTACCATGGGAATGCACAGGGTAGGATTTTGCTGCAACAATGCACAGAATTTTGCACAAGAAGGCAATGGGTAGGATTCTACCATGGGAATGCACAGGGTAGGATTTTGCCACAGCAATGCACTGGGTAGGATTTTGCTGTGGGAAGGCAATGAGTAGAATTTTGTTGTGGGAATGCAATAAGTAGAATTTTGGTGTAAGACTACATGGATTATGATTTTATATAGCTTACAATATATTCTTTTTGGATGTTTTTTTTTTAAAAGGAAAAAAAGCAGGTTACATGAAATACATTTTCTCATATCAATAATATGGTGTAATTAAATGAGAACACCCCCACATGATCAACTTAGGACATGTCAGCAGGTGTTTACATGGAACTGGTTTTTTGTTTTGTTTTACGGCATATCAACCTCAATGGGATATTTAAAGCCGACAAAATTTTTGTTGCTGGTAATATGTTTTCCTTCAAAAATCTATTTTTGGTAATATTTTTTTCTTCAAAAATGTATTGCTGGTAATTTTTTTTCAGGTTCCCAAGTAGGCATCTATGCGGACGACACTACTATTTACTCCTGCCTCAAAAACAAATCTAGTGTCGCTGACAAAACTAACCTGGCTGTTTGTCTTGAAAAGGACCTTCAATTGGTTGTGAACTGGGGCAGGAATTGGCTGGTTAACTTTAATGCCTCAAAAACAAAACTGCTCTCTATTACTCACCAGAGAAAACCATCCCTGCCCCCCATTAGAATGTCTGATGCTCAACTCCACGAGAGTACCTCTTTATGACTGCTCGGTCTCACATTGTATGCTGACCTGAGATGGAATGAATACGTTGAGTCAATGGCTTTGTCCACCGCTAGGAAAGTTGGCTCCCTATGCTGTGCCAGGAAATTTTTCTCACTGGAGTCAATCCTTCAAAACTACAAATCAACCATTCACCCTTGCATGGAGTATTGCTGCCATATATGGTCTGGAGCCCCTTCTAATTGTTTCAATATGCAATGTAATTGGCCCTGATCTGGCATCTCATCTGCAGCCACTCTCTCACAGACATGCCGTTGCCTCACTCTGTCTTTTTTACAAATACTTTCATGGTAACTGCTTTTGCTGGTTCCCAGACTTCATGAATTTAAGTGCTCAACTAGGCCGGCATCTCGCTCTCACCCTTTCACTGTCGAAACTGCTAAATGTAGCCGTCTCTTCTACTCCAATAGCTTCATGTCTTGCACTTCTCGCCTGTAGAACTCCCTCCCCATTTCTTGTTTCCCTGATAGCTATAATCTCCAACTATTCAAATGTAACGTCAATCAACGTCTCCAGATGCCCTGATTTATCCCCTAACTGTCTCTTCATCCTTTCCTCTGTCACTCCTCTTTGTTCTCGCTCCTACTCTGAAACCCTTTGCATGCTAGTAGCTTCCCGTCTTGCTTGGGGTTAAATGCTTAAAAAAAAATTGGTAATATCTTTTCTTTTTTTTTTAAATGTATTTCTGGTACTAATGTATTGCCAGTAATAATTTTTTCCTCAAAAATGTATTGCTGGTAATAATTTTTTTACAAAAAAGTATTTCTGGTATTAAAACCTATTTTTACACTTTCATAGTTTTTTGACACCAAACTGGGGTCAAAACACTTTAGCTGGGACACTAATAGGTGCTACCACCCCAGGTCAGGGTGGACCTGGGAACACCAGCAATTAAGAGATGGTTCTACACTCCTCAAAACCTCCTGATCAGAAGCCTTGCTGTTGGACATAGTTTATCATCTTACCCAGGATGTGGATGTAGTTTATCATCAAACCCAGGACCCACTATGGATTTGGTCAAGGATGGCATGTATAAAACATTCATACTATCATTCACATTCAGCTACATCTTGGAATTTAAAAAAAAAAATTGAAACCTTTTTCTTTATTTAACTTTTCTTCATCAAAAAGAGTAATAAAATACTGAGCTATATTGCATTTTTCTTCCATTGCAACCGATGGTCCTTGGCCCAACCTATTTATATTACAAGATATAAAAAAACAAATTTTAGTATGGTAGTAAATTTTATCATTTTAGTTCTTCACACTGAAAATATTATCTCATTCTTGTATTAAACTCCTGTGATAAATATGATAGGCTACCAGACAGTGTTTCTTCTAAGCATTATGACTGTGCACAAGAAAATATTATGTTGCATGGGTAAAATTTTAATGGCATGTATTAATTTAGAAGGTTTCAGATAAAGAAGTCCATTTTAAAATGCGTTAACTTTCCAGGACATAAGAAATCTGTGCAGAACCATGAGTGCCTTTCTTGACACTACTTGACTGGTTTACTCACCACACTGCCACTCACCCAACTCCAGGTAGGTCAAGTTCAGAAGCACCTCCCTATATCAAGGTCTTTTGTTATTATAAGTAGCAAGAGATTTTATCAATTCCAGCTTGCTAGCTCTGACTGGTTCACTTGAAAAACAAAAGGAAGATTTGGGGGGTGGGGCAGGGGAATAATGTTTGTAGATTTGCATTCATTAGACTTTCTTCAAGCCACATTTGTCAGAATAAAAAATACTGGTATTTTATCAATTTAGAAGTGGTGGTGGGGGGGGGGCTATTTATAATATAGATATGGTATCACATTGATCCTTGACTTGAAGTTTGTACTTAGTTCATTGAGAAATGCATGCAACTAATGTCCTTTTTCTCTATTCATAAAGTATGCATCTGCCATCTGGTGGGAAAAAGCTTGGCCCACAATACTACAGTGCTTTTGTAAAAGTTTTCCATCAAAGGAATATTTGTTCTTCATTAAAAAAAATAAATGAATACATATATAAGAGGTCTGCCGAGAAATGATTCAACCATTTAATGAAAAGAAGACAAAAGTTGGCAAATTAAGTGTGTATATCAAAATAGAAAGAGCATTGTGACGAGAATGCATTTTCTTACCAGAATTATTTAACTTATACAAGCAAAATGATTCTAAGATAATCTGAGACAACCTATAAGGATTTATTATCAGTGAATGTAACCTTAAAATACACGACACAGATGACTGTATTGATGGCAAATTTGGAAGGAAGCTGAAAGAACTATTAGACAAGAAGGTGAGAATAAACAAATGTCCATTACTTCTAAGACGACAAAATGCATGGTATGATAAGCAAAAAGAGACACTATAAGAAGGGAAACATAAAATGCAGTAATTCAATAGTCTGGTAACGTTCACCCTGTACAAGGCCCAGGGGCCACTCGAGACAGAGGGTTACATTAAGGAATAGTTTATATGGATAGGAGGGGCAGATAATGGTTAACTCTAGACTTGAACAGATTAAGATTGTAGTGATTGGGGAAACATCTTTTTGGGAGTTTGTTCCACAGAGCAGTAGTTTGCTGGAAGAAGCTGTTTGAGCAGAACTTACTTCTCACCATTGGAAAACAGAGGGAAGGTAGGTGGTTTGCTACAATGTAAATGGCATGGTGGGTCCTTGTTGTAAAGGTTAGACCTGGTGGAACCAAGGAATGTAGTTCATCTAACCACTTTCCATGAAAGTAGCAGTGAGATGGTTACAACATTGCACCTGTGGGAGAAAGGTTGGAGGGTGGAAATTCAAAGGTTTATAATGAAAGACCTTAAAAATTGGATCAGGCACTAACAGACTGAATATTAACAGAAATGATTAAAATAGTGCTATACTCTTATGCGATGCTTACCCTCCTACGATATGGAAGTGAAGGGTGGACAATTTTGTCAGAAATGGAAAAAAGAAAAAGATTTGAAGTAACCAAGATGTGGTTCTGTCGACAAGTATTGAGAATACCACAGAGAGCATGCAACAAAGAAGGAAGTTTTAAGAAAAATAGGAACTACAAAGAAAATGTTGATGGCCATCAGAAAGAGATAGCTGAAACTTTGAAAACACGAAGGCTTGAAGAATTTAACACTCACAGAAAACATTTAAGTTTGAATGATTGATTTGTTCTTTTATGGCGTTTGAAGGTTATTTAAAGCCAGAACATTTTTTGGATTGTAATTCTTTTTATTTTTTACTAGTGAATACTGCACTAACAATTTTTGAAGATAACAGTGATTCCCAGATAAAGTCCCAACACTCAACCGATAATTGATGGGAGAAAAGGTGGACTCACATCCTTCCCAAGGGCACCCATGTGCAAGTGAATGCAACAAAACTGAGCAGAACCCAAACTTGACTCTCCAACCTTCTAATCCAAGCCACCATCCATTACACCAGCTGCACATCCAGTCTTACTGCACCTGGTATTTCCAAGTGGTCATCCATCCAGGTACTGACCAGGCTTGATGTTGCTTAACTTGATGATCAAATGAGAACTGGTGCTTCAATGTGATATGGCCACAAACCAAGAAAAGCAGAGGAGAGCAGCAAGTAACCTACTTGCAACCGTTTGAGCAAACTGATGAAGAAACATATACTACAAAGAGAAAATGGGGTTATAAAGGAGAGATTATTGCTTAGAACAACAAAGACAGGAGGTTGTGGAGAGTCATAATTGCTCATGCCCTGAAGGGATACAGCTCAAACTCAATAACAAGAATGCTATCTCTTTAAAACTCACTCTCATATATATATATATAATATATATATATATATATAATATATATATATATATATATATATATATATATATATAATATATATATATATATATATATAATATATATATATATATAATATATATATATATATAATATATATATATATATAATATATATATATATATATAATATATATATATATATATAATATATATATATATATATATATATATATATATATATATATATATAAATATTATTATTATTATTATTATAATGCTCTGTAGTATACACTGAGCTCTCCCTGGATTAATATCCTCCTTGGAATTATCCCTACCAGTCAAAAAACTGGTATTACTATATATACATATATAAAGACAGACAGAGATATGAGGGTCGGCAGAAAACTTAATAGGCTAACCAAGATATTCTTATGAAATGTGACCAAATGCAGTTTATTTTTCCAACAAAGTCCCTCTTTCAGGCCACACACTTCTTCCATTGGTGTCGCAGTGCTTGGATCGAATAGTGACGAAGCTTTCATACTGTTGGTCTAAAAAGTTATCAACAGCAGATATGACGTCATCATCACTGTGATGCTGGTTTCCAACCAATTGTTTTCTCATGTTGTGGAACAAATGATAGTCAGATGGGGACAAATCAAGAGAATAGGAAGAGTAATCAGCCAATTCAAAGACACAATCACACACAGCAGCCATTGAAACCAAGGGTTTTTGTGATGGAGCATTGTTCTGATGAAACAAGACCGCTTTCATCAGTTTTCTTGGGCATTTGGTCTTGATAGTCATTCGTAACTGCCTCAGCAAGTTGGCATAGCACTCTCTATTGATGGTGCAGCTCTTTTGAAGATAGTCAAAAAACACAATGCCTTTTGCAACCCAATAAACTGAGGCCATCACCTTCCCTGATTCTTTGGGTAGGTGAGGAGGAGTGTTTCCACTGCATGGATTCTCTCTTTGATCAACTCAACACTCATTCTAGATTAGGAAACATTCACAGAAAACAGCTGTATCTGCCTCAAACAATGCCAGATTTTCCCATGATGTGATCAGACTGGTGTGCTTTTCATCAGGTGTCAAAAGATATGGCACCCATCAAGCAGAAACCTTTATCATGCCAAGTCCATTGCACATAATATTCTCAACTCTCTCATGGGATATGCTAATAGCACTGGCTGTTAGATTTATAGTCAATCACCTGTTATTCATCACCATGTGGTGAACATGATCAATGTTTTCCTCAGTGGTGACAGCTGTAGGATGTCCAAATATCTTTTTAATTTTATTTTTTAGATGAAGAATTGTCAACCATTATTATTAATTTGGGTTTTTATCTTGGTTTTTATTTGATTTTATTACAACTTCACACATTAAAAATAATTAAGTGCTTCTGTTGGGACTCAAACATATGTCCCCTTTGATTTAAAGTTAAGCATCATCAATCCTGGTCAGTAGATAGATGGGTGACATCTTGGGAATATCAGGTGCTATAAGCTTGGATGTGAAGGTTGTGTAATGGATAATGGCTCAGAATTGTTAATTGTAGAGCAGAGTTCTAATTCTTGTTGGGTTCATTATATTCACTTATGCCTAAATACTCTTAATAGCATTAACTACAAGTTAATTAATAGGACTTGTATCACTAAATTATTATTATTACCTAAAAAAAAAAAGCTTACAATCTAAAAATATTTTCAGTCTTTAAATAACCTGCAAAAGATTGATGAACAATGAAAATCAAATCAATCAACCAAGGAAGGCTAATAACTGTATCAGCTGCTCTTACTGTCTAAACTACAGGGAACTCTATAGCTGGCAGGTTATCTCTCTAACATTTAAAATTTACCCCTCACTGTTTCTCATTCTCACTCAGCACCATATTTTTATTTCTTTTACACAAGTAATATTAGTACCAACAATATTATATATTCTTTTCATTTTTCTAAAATTTTGATGTTCATCAAAAAAAGTTTTAAAATGAATTTTTACTTCCTCCAGTTGAGGGGGTAAAAATTAAAAAGTGGAAAGGGATATTTATTTGGTATATGTGAGTGCTTGGGCAAAAATTACAAAAACAAATATAGTACTGATTGAAAATGCAAAAAAAAAGTTTAAAACTCTGTTGCCTGCAAATGATATAGTTCTCTGTAGCTAATATAATAAGGGCAGCTGGTACAGTTAATCAGATTTCACCATGGTGTTATTTTTGATCTGCACTGTTTGTTCATTACTGTAGATTGATGACACAAATAATTTGTAATAAAAAGCAAGTAGAAAATAAGATGAAAGAAATACTTGTCAAGTTAATAATAATCTCCCATGAATGTTTCTTCAAAAAGTAGTATTTCAGTCTGAAATGAATATCATTTATTGTAATTATCAGAAATCAAATTTCGTCTATTAATTTGAGAAAGCCAAAACCAGTTGCGATCACCCAAGAAAGGTTTTAGATGGCTACACCTATGATCAAGTTACAGAATGAGATTGGTAGCACTTGGATGGGACAGAGGAGGAAAGCTAAGGAAAACAGAAAGAGGTGGAAGTCAATTGAGAAGGGAAAACAGACTGGCAGAAGAGGAGCATAATTAGAAAGGTAAAACAAAGAAAGATTGATAAAAAAAAAGGGGGGGTACAATTGGTAGGGAAAACCCAGAGATGGATCAAAAGCGTGGGGAAAACTGAGAAGACAAAATGTAGGGAGACATTTGAATAGAAAGGCGGGAGCAACTGAGGGGAGAAAAAAAAAAGATGAGAGATTAGTAGATGCAGAATATGTGGGGGGGGCGGGGTGAAAACATTGGATGAAAAGCTAGAGTTTAAAATGAGTCAATATAGCAGAATGTGTTTAAAAAAAAAGGAAGAATGAAGAAAAATAGAGAGGGAGAAAAGTTAAGATTGGTAAAAATCTAGTGAAAAATAAAATAATCCAGAAAGGTGAGAAAAAAAAAAAGAGATTTGAGTCAGTCTTATAAGGTCTCATGTCAGGTGCTAACAACAACAGAGAGTAGGTGCAAGAAAACAAGTCAGGTAAGCTTATAAGAGAAAAAAAATGCAATAAATAAATTAAAGAGGGGGGATTAAGAGAGATATGTAATACACATCAAAAAAAACAAACTTAAAAACTGTAACTTTATAAAAAAACTTTTAACAATAGCTTGAATGATTTCTCTTGTAAAATTAGATTTCATAAAAGTGTCTAATAAGTTGTTGAACAACAGTGGCATATAAAAGAATACTGAATTAAATTATTCTCAACATTTGATAAAATCATGTGACTTAAATTTCCAAAACTATAACCTCCACCTACTTAAGATTGGGTGTCTACTTCAACCTGAGAAAGTGGTCTTTGTAACTGTGAAGCATTTCCTCCAAGTACCAGCTGTTTGTGTCTGAACTCAGATAAAATACCAGGATTTTTATTTTTTAGGTAGCCAAGCTATCCATTCTCAGAACATTGTGTTGTGCCAACTTCTGTTTAGCTCCCTACCAAGACCATACCTATATTTTGGATTCCCCTCACTCCCTAACCAAATTCGCCTTGTGCTAAACTAATTTGAGGAGTCAGAGAGTTCAACAATAATATTAATTAGGCATATAACAAAACTCTTCTGTCTGTAATGGAGAGTTAAATACTTGAAATGTCTGACCTGTCAACTCTCCTGCTACCACTGAGAGACTCCTAGTTTTGAGTTCTTCATACCAGTTTGCCAGTTCATAAACAATGTTCTCTCAGTTAACTGTAAAGTGTTGATTTTCTGCTTAGTCTGACAATTTTTACAAGATTTTCTCTGTAAATAAATTATGATTTCTCCACTAAAAGAGCTGCAGTGTGAAAATACTTCTTATTCAGTTTGCATGCATTCTAAAAATTATTTCACTATTTCAGAACATGATTCAGTCAAATTATTGCAGAGATAATTGAGATAACAGACCAGATTGAGTTTTGTTTACAAGTGAAACATTGTTCTGAAGTGGGTTTTAATCCAAAACAATGTCATGTTAGAAATCTGTGAATTTGAAGGATGTTTTAAAGTTAATATTTTGGGGTTGTTTTTGAAATCCTTCTGTTTCTTGGTAAAATCTCCATTTTTTTCTGAAGTTAGAGATCTAAATCTCCAGGTTTTAACCATTTTAGATTGACAGGTCTGAAATGCAGAAACTTGCTAGAACAAATTTTAGGTTGAAAATTGCAGAAATTCTATATTTATGCAAGAAATTTTATTCTGCTACTGCTAGAAATATATAGCTTCTTAGTACGCAACAAGTTGGGGGAGTGATGAAGTAGCAATAAAGTCAGTGCTAATCTGTATATATTTTTTAAATGCTATATCCCTTCAGGGTGGAGGTGATCACAGCTCTCCAAAGATTCCTTTTCTTTATTATCTGGAAATTGCCATGACTTTTAAGAAAGTGAAATGGTTTCTTGTTGCCTTCTCCATGGTTTTGCATTCAGAGTCATCTTCTAGACTTGTTGCCATCCAAGGTTATAGAGTTCAATATACTCTGCTATTTAAACCATGACTGGAGATGGAGAGGAGACAGATTCAGGTCTTTCCCAAGGAAAACAAATGCAACAGACTAGTCAAGAGTTTGAACTTGTTTTGTCCATTTCATGGTGTTGATAACTATTACACTACCCACACATTCTGTGCCCACATATCTCAGGTTTAAATGCAGTTAGTGTTAAATTATAATAATATTTTAGCCCTGTATTTGAGCTTGGTATAGGTAATTTTTTTTTTAACGATTTCACCCCAAGCAAGGTGGGAATACCACTAGTATGCAGGGGGTTACAGGGAGTGAAAATGAGAGAAAAGACGGAGGATTAAGGAAAGGACAAAAGATGAACAGGATTCGATATAGATGCTGATTGATGTTATATTTAAATTTTTGAAGATTGCTGTTATCAAGGAAGCAAGTAAACAGAAAGGAGTTCCACAGGTGGGAAGTGTGAGAAGAGAAACTGTTGTAGAAGTGGCAGTTGCATATAGCTATTTTAACAGTAAATTGGAGGGACGTAGATGCCAATCTAGTAGCATGCTTAAATTCATGTAGTCAAGGCACCGGGGAAAAAAAGCTAGTTTAGAGCAGTTGCCAAGAAAATATTTGTAGAAAAAGAATAGGTTATCTGTGAGAAAGTGACTGAAGTTGAGATGCCTGATAAGGATTGATTAAATTACGGATACTTCTTTGTTTTCATCCTCGTCATTAGAAAATTAGAACAGGTGATATTTTTTCATGAGTAATTTAAGATTATTTCTTCTTTACAATTAAAACTATTGTTTCATGTAAAAATAAAAAATAAAAAAAAATAAACAAAGAATATGGCCTTTCAAAGCATTAAAAATAAAAAATATAGTAATATGAAACAAAAGAAATAAAAAGCAATGCTTTAGCAGTCTGATCTCCCCTACTTACTAAAGGTATATTTCATCTTTAAAATAACATCAGACATTTTTTGCTTATTGGCATTGAGTGATAGATTTTGATATGATAACAGAATATAAAATTAATAAATAGAGGAGATCAAGCTGCATAACCAATAAATACATAAATTCACATTTTGTTTTATATCAAAGAATAGTTTATTATTATTAGCAGTAGCTTTATTCCATCTGTAATGTAATCGATCCTGACCAGGAATCTCAAATTCAGTCAATTTCTCACTAACAAGATGTGGCTTCCTTCTGTCTTTTCTACAAATATCTTCATGGTAACTGCTCTGATGAGCTTTTTTTCCTCCTGGTGCCCCAAATACATGAATTTAAGCATCCTACTAGATTTGCATCTAGGTCCCACCCTTTTGCTGTTGAAATAGCTAAATGCAACCACCAATTCTACTCCAACAGTTTTTCACACTTCCCACCTGTGGAACTCTCTTCTGTTTTCTTGCTTCAAAAATTTAAATGCAATGTCATTCACTATCTTCTGCCTTCTTGAACCCCTTTTCTAAATCCTCCCTATTCTCAGTCTTGACTTTCACTCCCTATAACCACCTGCATACTAGTGGTATTACCACCTTTCTTGGAATGAAATGGTTAAAAAAAATATTACTATTATTATTATTATTACTATTATATTATTATTGCTAGTTTTACCCCATCTTATTGTTTCTTTTTGTCCAAATATTGAGTCAATATACTCAACATTATTACCATTATTTTACCTTATAATTATTGATTTTTGTCAGATTCTAGTTTGATACTCACTCATCTCCTGTAGATTTCAATGAGGAGTATGGAACCACAGTTCTCAACATGTGAGGTGTTGCTGCTATGATTTCCATAGAAAGTAAGTTTTTATGAGATGGAGTTGTTATCCCCATATCCGACAAGTTTTGAATTCAAAGTTGTTCTCTAAAACTGGTTGTTAACCAAAGCTGAAGAGCCTAGTTTGCCCTACTATTTAACCCATAGCTGAAGGAGAAGAGAGGGATTCACATCTTTTCTAAGAGTATTTGCACAAAAATGAATGTAACAAATTAACTCAAGTAAAATTCAAACACAGCTTGCCAATTTCTCATTCTGAAGTACTAAACATTACACTACGTGCATGTCTGGGTTGGTACACTCTTTATTAGTATTCTTATTTTATTACTAGTTTTACTCTATATTCTTAAATAGCCTTGTCAGATTGTGACTTTCATTAATGCACAGTGCCAAACTCATTCAGAAATATCTAAACTGTCAGCTGTATACAATCACTTTCTCAGATCAATGATTAAAATTGGCTTGGCTTTGAGCAAATGAAGCCTGTAGGTCTTAGCAAGGAACAACTTTCTTCAAACTTTGTAGGCTGCTACTACAGAATCACAAACAAAAAACTGTGCCAAATAACAGAAACCACATCATTTGAAGACTTTGAACAGCAGCAATAACTAAAATGGATAGGACATGTAACTCTAAGAGAAAATAACAACATAACTAAGGTTTTGATGTTCCACACTACTTCAAACAAAAGGCTAGGAAGGAAGCCTTCATTAGTACTGGAAAGAATGATAACAGTCACTGAACTTGAGAAACTTATTTTCTTGAAAAATTGTTTTAATAGAAAGATTTTATAAATTTCAACCGAAAATAGCAGTTAATGAATGCCAAATGTCTCCTTGTAAGGAAACAGCTAATATTATCATTAGCATTTTATTGCTTTTTATCATAAAACTCTGGTTATATACACACTTTGACAACTAGAGCAAATAGTGCAGAATCAAAAATAAATGAATAGCTTCTGCCAAGATTTGAAACTGCATCTCACACTAAAAGAACCCAATCTTTCATGGACGCCACTTTAACCAGCTCATCCATGGAAGCATTGCTGTTTAAGCAGACTGTAAATATTGTTATTCTGCCACTTTTTAATCTTCAGTTCTTTCTCCTAACATTATTATTTGCTGTGTCATTATAAATTAAATCATTGGAATGTATAATAGCTTTGATGTATTTGTTTATTCCTACTTTCTGATAGAACAGGTTACATCAACAGCCAGTAAAAATGTGTATTCAGGCAGCATGAATTCGTTTCAAGTTTTGTTAAGTTCAACTGAAAGGGTCTATTT
This sequence comes from Acanthosepion esculentum, assembly GCA_964036315.1. Taxonomy (NCBI): domain Eukaryota; kingdom Metazoa; phylum Mollusca; class Cephalopoda; order Sepiida; family Sepiidae; genus Acanthosepion; species Acanthosepion esculentum. Next base: position 55,702,206 of record OZ038480.1, read on the forward strand.
AATTATATTTATATTTAAATGGTTAAAATTAGAAAAATACAATAAAAAAAACATTAAACAGAACTTGTCGGTTGAATTTATGGAAAACTTGTTTCCTGCTGCCTAAGTATACCTTATTTAAATTACATGACCCTGGAGTGAAAAAAGATACTAACACTACAAAATTCCAAAAATAAGATCCAACATCTCAATGCTGAAATCAGAAAAACTGAAGAGATCCATTAAGACTGAAATCAGATCAACCAAACTCATCCAACTTGTGGATTATCCCAGAGCTATCTATATCTACAATTTTCATATGGGTGTGCAATGACTTATTTGAAAATTGGAAAAACACAATGAAAACATTAGACCTTGTCGGTTGAATTTAATAAAATTTATTTTATTTAAGCAAGTTAATACACAACTACAGTGTACTAGGTGAGCCAAATGAGGTGATTAATTTTAACCCTTTTTAGTAACATGTCGATATGGGCAATCACGACTCCACAACATCCTGTATTTTGCTCCTCTAACTTTTCACCCTTTATCATCTCTCTTTGTCCCTCTTCTGACATCCCTTCACTAAAGCTTATTAAGCAGGTAACTTGTTTCTACCGGCTTCTCTTGCCTTCAATATGTCTTGTGAGTGTTAAATTCTCCAAGCCTTCTTTGCTTATTACGTATCCCAGAAATTTCAGCTGTTTAATTCTGATTGTTAGCAGTAATGTCCTTGTAGTTTTGATTCTCTTTAAAACTTCCTTGTTTTGCCACTAGAAAAAGTAAAGTTTCTTTAGCATATCATTTGTTATTAAGTATATGTTAAAGTAATTAACATCTATAAATTTGAGGCTAATTTATTTGATATTTAAATTTGGCTCAGAGAATAGGTTGGCTGAGGATGAACGGAACTTAATATTTTGGAGAAATATCAAAAACTTTATAAACTTTATGAAAAAAAAAATTATTAACCATACAGAAATTCTTGAATAAATAAACCCCTACTGAATAATATGATTATTTCCTATATTACACAACTTGTTTGGTAGTCTTTGCAGAAAGGGTTACAATGGAATTTTTGCAAATCTGCTTTTAAATTTTCAAGAAACAATTACAGCTGTTATACTTTTAAAAAAAATTTTTTTACTAATTTTCACCTAACACAAGGTCCAAGAGCCACCCAAGGTAGAGTGTTACTGTGTGGTGTTGTATGAGTGTAAGAAAGGACAAGAAGTGAAATTTTGGAGGATATGCAGGAAAGATAATAGCTAACTATATAGACTTGAAGAGATCAAGCTTTAATTAATGAGTAAAATTTCAAACTTCAGTCAGAGACATTAGGAGCATAGAGTATATTTGGCAGTAATTTTGTTTCTTAAAAATAAGCTGTATTTTCTTGTTCAAATTATTTTAAAGCATTGGAGTTGAATGATGATAATTTCTTCTATTTGCTGTGTCCCTTCATGATGTGGGCAACCATGACTCTCCACAACTTCCTATCTTTCAAAGCTCTAAGCTCTATCCTCTTATCCAGCCACTGTTCTGCTATCCATTTCCACACTCATTAGGTAGATTACTTGCTTTCAGCTTTATCCTCTAAGTGTCAAATTCTCCCGCTTTCTTCATTGTACATTAGTACTATGCCTTATTGATTATGAACACTAATTAGTACTATGATGATTTGTTTATTAGTACATCCCATTAGTACTATGCTTTATTGATTATGAACATTCTATGTGCTGTGTCCCTACTGGATGTGGGCAATCATGGCTCTCCACAACTTCCTATCCTTCAAAGCTCTAAGCAATGTTTATCCCATTATTATCCCTTCCAGTCCCTGTTTTGCCATTCATTTACACAAGCTCATTAGGTAGGAAACTTGCTTTCAGATATATCCTCTAAATGTCAAATTCTCCCTCTTTCTTCATTGTGTGCCCCAGATATTTCAGACGTCTTTTTTTGATCCTAGGCATAAGTATCCTTTTTATTCATATTTTGATTAAAATTTCCTCATTGCTCAAATGTTTTTTTTTGTTTCTAATGAAATTTTCCTATGTGTTAATAATGGACTATTCCGTACATCATAAATACTGTGCCTGAAGAGGGAGCAGAGGGTTCAGGTTCAGAGTCAGACAGACAAGTTCAGGTTCAGAGTCAGACAGACAAGTTCAGGTTCAGAGTCAGATAGACATGTTCATGTTCAGTCGGTCAGAGTTCAGAGTCAAGAGTCAGAGTCAGAGACAGAGTCGAGTCAGCCGATTACTGTAAGACATTGGAATAGTGATACTTGTTGAGACAACATAGTTCACTCTAACCAAACCTGATAGTCATTACTAATACTTCTACTTCTTTGTACATATTTCTGTTTGCAATATATCTGTGTTATTCCATACCTGTGTTCGAGTTATTCTTCATTGGTTCTACCTTGGACCATCACCATGGTACAAGGAACTTGGACCATAACACTATGTAAAATAATTTTAGTTTTTAGAAAGTGTCTTTCACTCGACCAATGCACTTGCATCACATTTTCATCTGTTATTGTACTTTTCAGATTGTTGAATTTCTGATAAGTTAATGTTGTTAAGCCCACAATCTAGAGTTAGTATTTTTCATGTACTTCACATAATTCTTTGCCAAAGGCTTGTCCTTCCTATCTTAAAAACAGCAATTTTGTAAGTCATATTTGTCTTTTGGATATTACTTGCTTGGATGTTTGTTTTCTTCTCTCTTTATGCCATGTGAATTGTCTGTGGACATTCCTTAAGACTTTCCAGAAGTTTGCCCAATCAATTCCTGGATAAAAGCTCTTTCATCTCTTTTCCCAGGCCATCTCCACATTTCTCACAATGTTATTCTCTGGACAAGTATGCTATTTTTTTTATCATTTCATTAATTGGATATCAGGGATTGTACAAGATTGCTTTCTTGGGGCCACAATATTTGTCCTTTGGAATCAGTTTTCTTTTGAAGAAGGATTTTCAGCAAAGAACAACCACAACAGTTATTTTCAATGATTTTCTTGGAGTAAAGAGTGTCCATTTACCTCTTCTCTGTTCATCTTATTGTGATTAAGACTTCATAAATTATCAGAGTGTATAAAAATGTTTTTTTTTTGTTTCTTTTTACAGAACTTTACTCCAAAAGTTTAGATGTGTACATGTAAAAAACTTTTGGAGTAAAGTTCTGTATATATTGGAGTCATCTTTAGATGTGTACATGTAATAAAGATGACTCCAATATATACAGAACTTTACTCCAAAAGTTTAGATGTGTACATGTAAAAAACTTTTGGAGTAAAGTTCTGTATATATTGGAGTCATCTTTAGATGTGTACATGCAATAAAGATGACTCCAATATATTAATTAATATTATTTTCAGGATTTATTAAAAATATTTTTGTTTTCATAGACCTTTACTCCAAAGTTTATTTAATACATGTACCTAAAAACTATATTATTTCACTATATTAATATGATTAATAATATATTAGGGTGCATCAAATGTATTTTTTTAACAAACCTTTATTCTAAAGCTTATTTCATCCAAAGACATTTATTCTATTATATTAACAGCTCTGTTATACATTTCATAATTACCATGAAAATATAGAAAAAGCACAGGAAAGTTACATTATGGCAGTAGGGAAGTGACTGAATCAGGGATGCCAGGTCAGGGTCAATAACATTGCAGATTCTTCTTTTTATTTTATCAAGAATCTCTAAATGCATAGCAGAAGCATCAGACCAGATGTAGTAGCAATATTCAATGCTTGGATGAATGGTAAAGTGTTCAAGATAGATTCTGATGATAAAAATTGTCTAGCAAAATAACATAAAAATTTTAAAAAAGTAAACAATAAAATTATGTGCTATTATCATATTTTAATTATGTTCTATCTGTCCTTTGCTTCATCAGAATGAATACAAATTTCTAATTAATTTCATGTTTAACAAGTGATTAGACAAATTGCAATGATCATTAACATCCAGAACAGCATTGAAATGGTTTTTATTCATCACAATCCAAGCTCAGAAATTAAACTCAGTGCCAAATCTGATCTCACCTATAATTTTAATAAAGGTAAATGATAAAATTAGTTGTCATACAGGAAATATTTGACATTCATTAACAATAGCAGTTGAAATTTCTAAAATCTTTTTATTAAATGCATTTTTCAAGAAATAAGACTGCAAGTTCATTAAGTGTTATAGAACTCTGATGGGAATTTCCTTCCAACCTTTTTGTTTTTGGTAGTGTAGAAAGTTAACAGTTTGATTATATCATTATTTTCTCTTCTAGTTACACATGCCACCCATTATTGATGTTGCTGCTCTTGAAAGCATTCTGTTGATGTGGTTTTTGTTATTTGGTAAAACTTTTCATATCTATATATATATGTATATATATATATATATATATGTGTGTGTGTGTGTGTGTGTATGATTAACTTGTTTGAAATCATTACAAATGAGCCATACACCAAGTAATTTAGAATTTATCAATTCAACATTCTGTATATTTATAATGGATTCAGGAAATGTGCCATCATGACTCATTCCAATTCCAGATTATGATTTCCATTTTAGAAACCACAAGAATAATAACTTTAAATAGCAGTTCTAATACCAACAACAACACTGCCTCAACATTAAAATGTCTGTTTTTCCCTATCTTAGGTTAAATTAAGCATCTTTCCAGAAACTCATTAAAAATCCTTCTATTTTCCATAAACTCTGAGTTAGCCTGAAGCATATGCAAAATGTTTATTATGATTTATTTATATCTCTTTACAGGAAAATTGGAAAGTTATAATAAAAATATTTCCTTTTAAGCTTTTATTAAAGTGAGTATCTAGCACTTTCACCCCAGCCCCTCAACCTCTGGCGTCTTACTCTCTGGGTTGAGGTGTCTACTCGGTCCTAACTGAACTTAAGGGTGTGTCCATGGGTCCCCTGAGCATCCGTAGATTATTCGACCGGTCCGCAAGTTTAATCCTGCTTCCTGCCCACATTGTGATTTGTTTGATTCAGAAAGTAGAAGTGATGTCCGTCCCTTCACGGTCGACTGAAGATGTAGACACGGCTGGGGAGTCTGCGCTAAGAAATTTAGAATGCAGCAAAAAAAAAAAATTAATATCTGCAGAAAGCCAGACAAACAACTATTCAATGGTTGAATTGTTAATGTCTTTTAATAGCAGAAAAGAATAGTAGAGAAAAGAAACGGGTTACAGAAAAGAAAAGTATTTAACATAAAAACTCATACACTGGATTCTAGATAGAGAGAGAGAGTATATGTGATTAGCTTGTTGTTAAATCGTCTCAGAATGATATATGATTCTTGCGATGGAGGGATAAAAATTTCTGTGCGGGGCTTAAAGTTATAGTGGTGTTCCTCCTCCCAATGCTTGCCCGGGCCAATTCTCTCTTCAAGAATTTTCTCCAGTCTGCCTTTTTCAGCCTAACTATGTGTTTATATAGATAAACCCGTCTGGTTATAACTGACCCTCGGCCCTACTACTTCGCACGCGATTATCACGGGGTTCTGGCTGCTTCAACCAAAATCATGTGAATTCTAAAGTTCCTTTTTGCTTACTCATCTCTATTTCAATTTTTAATCGATAGAAATTATTTGACCATTTCCATTGTCTTCTGATGACCCAGATTCAATGGGTACAACTTCTGCCTTAGATCGAATTTCTCCATCAGTAAACAAAATGCTCTGATTTAATTTCGCTATTCAAATCTATTCCAATTTCACTAAAAAAATGTGTGTGAGTGTGTTTCCCAGACTCTTTTTCTCTGTCACATTAAAGTCAGTAAGGAGAGGATTTTATTTTAATTTTCTTAACTGCTAAACATTTTCATGTCTCAAGAATCATTCCTAATCCTTCCCAACTACAAAGGTGCCTGATGAAACCTAAAATACTTATATCAAGACCCCTGCAAAAATTTATCAAACAAATTTTCCCTAATGTACATAATAAATATGATCAGTAAAAAAAAAATCAGTATTCCTGGTTTTATTACCATTTTATTGTCAATCATTTTTTGTTGATAAAGTTGACTGCTAGAAAAATACTGCAAAATTCAATATAAAAATGAAGCTTTCAACAAGAGTTGAACTTGCATCCTACACTTCAGGGGGCCAGTCTTTCATGTCCATCAACCAATAACACCTTGGAAGCTTGGTAATTACATAGCCCATAATTCAGTAGTCTTTTTGTAATCTATCTTCATTCGAAACCATTTTTTAATGCGATGTCCCTTCAAGACATAGGCAATCATGGTTGATTCAATTTCTTTATTATCTATAAATTGCCATGACTTCTTGGGAAAAATAGGGGAGTAGTTTCTGTTGTCTTTTAAACGGTTTTGAATTTAGAGTTTTCCTTATCAGGCTAGTTACCACCAAAGGCTAGAGAGCTCAGTCAATCCTGCTGTTTAACCCATAGCCCGAGTTGGGGAGAAGAGATGAACTCATGCTTTTCCCAAAGATGTAAATGTAAAAGTGAATACTATAGACTTGGTTAGAATTTGAATTTGACTTGCTGATAACCATTATACTACCCACACATCCAGTACATGTTTATATATAAACACAGGCATATCAATCGATGTTTTTAAGACTTATCAACCATTTGTTTAAAGCCAAAACACAGGGAAAACAAAGAGACAAAAAAACACAAGAGAAGAACAAAAAGAGACAAAAAAACACAAGGAAAAACAAAAAAAAAAAAAAAAACACTGGGAAAAAGAAACAAAAAACACTGGGAAAAAGAAAAAGAAACAAAAAACACTGGGAAAAAGAAAGAAAACAAAGAAACACTGGGAAAAAGGAAAAGAAACACTGGGAAAAAGAAAAAGAAACAAAAGAAGATAGGAAAAAAGTAACAAAAGAAGATGGGAAAAGAAGACAAAGGTGTTATATTCAGTACCTCACTACTAAAGCAGAGGGGTAGTTTTAAATACAAGTTTTTTGTGGGATGGAGAAAAAGAAAGGAAAAACGTCTTTTACATCAACTAGGAAAAAAGAGAATGTTGCATCTCTTATTTATTTGCCTGACAAAAAACTTAAATAAATGTAATTTTAACAAACAAGAAAAAGAAGACAGGGGTGGATGAGAGAGACAAAAATAAAAGGACTGGCTAGCAGGAAGAAAAAAAAAAAAGGAAAAAAAGATATGAAAGAAGGCCAGAAAAAAAGAGATAAAAAAAAGAACAGGAAGAGACAAAAAGAACAGGGAAAAACAAAAAGAGACAAAAACACAGGGAAAAATGAAGATGGAAAAAAAAGACAAAAGAAAACTGGGAAAAAAAGAGAGACGAAAAAAACTGGGAAAAAAAGAGAGACAAAAGAAAACTGGAAAAAAAAGTGAGACAAAAGAAAACTGGAAAAAAAGAGTGACAAACACCACAGGAAAAAAAAAGAGAGACAAAAGAAGACAAAATAAAAAGAGAGACAGAATAAAGAGAGGAAAGAAACGGATTTTTTGTATTACTGTAGATGGACAGGTAGAAAGAAGAGATGAAAACAAATGAAGAAGAAGTATGAAAAGAGGAATTCCTATTGTTTTCACTCTAAAAATAAGAAAAAGAGAGAAAAAGGAAAATATAATTAACATGGTACATTATGATTCCAAAAGATAAGAGTCTAAAGCATTCTTGCTAAATAATATTTTCATGCAGCTACAGTTATTTTCCTATTAATCAAATGCTCTTTTTCTATTTCTCCCTAGCAGAAGAACACAATTGTGGATTTTAAAAAAGACATACGCATGAAAAATATTTTGTTAAAAATGGTCCTGTTTTTATCCAACATGACTATATAGGGCGTAATGGGTAAATTGTTGCCAATTTATATTTTTAATTTCATGCATGCACATTGTTTTTTGATTTTGTCAACTGTTATAGTAGGTCCAGTTAGACACCACCTGTGAGAAAAAGAGCACCATGACAGAATTCACTCCATCAGAAATTTGGAAACAGCATGCAGTACTGCTTGGCATTTGCACCAGAAGCTCCAATACAAACATTTCAGAGTTTCTGGATGTCAATCTATGGACAGTGCACAGAATTTGAAAAGGGTTAAATGAATCTAATGGTGATTATGTCAGGTTCGAATCTGTGCTAGCGTCATTGATATCTGCATATTTTTTATATTTTTTGTAATTCCAAAGACTTCTGTTAAATAATTACTTGTTTTTGATATTTTCTATTAACTCATTAATTAAACAAATCCTTCCTTTAAAATGTTTGTATATTCATTTATTCTTTATTTAAAAGGAATCTTTAAAAAAAACAAAATTTAACCTGACAAACAATTACTTGCTTTTGATTTCCCCACGTGTTTTACTTACAACTGGGACGGTAAGGCCTCTCTTCTCGACCTGTGTTTTACCTCCATCTTGTTTTTACCTCCGAGTCTTGTAGTGCCACGCAGCTCTGCCCTCTTGGTAGCTCCGATCATGCTCTAGTGTCTGTTAGCATCTCCTTCAACCCCACCCCCTGCAAAGAGCCTCCTACCACCAGAACCTCGTTCTGCTATCAAGCTGACTGGGACTCGTTCAGTGATTTCCTCCGCGATGTCCCCTGGGATGCTATATTTAAGCTCCCCTCTTCAGAGGTCTCATCCTGGGTTAAAGCTGGAATTGACACTTTCATCCTCTCAAGGAAATTTAAGGTCAAACCGCGCTCCTCCCCTTGGTTCTCCGCTGCTTGCTCAGCCGCCATTGCCCATAGGAGCCACTTCTTCCACCTATTTCGTAGCGATATGTCCGACTGCAATAGACGTCTCTTTGCCTTCGCCCGTAACGAGTCCTCAATGAAGCTAAGTCACTATTTGCTGCTCGGATGAAGAAACGTATTGCATCTCGCAAATTCGGATCCAAGGATTATTGGTGTCTTTGCAAGAGCGTTCTGAACGATAGCAAACCCTCTGTACCTCCCCTGTTCAACCAGTTTGAGGTCCTGACCACCTCTACCAACAAGGCTGAATGCTTTGCTCAGAAATTTTCTTTCAATTCAATGTTTGACTCTTCCGGTGTACCCATACCCGATTTCCCAAGCAGAACAGAGGCCTTTTTGAGCGGGTTACACATATCCCCGTCATTGGTATTGGGCATTATCTCTAATTTAGACCCCCACAAGGCTAGTGGTGGAGATGGAATGCGCACCTGAATTGGTGCCCGCCCTCTCTAAATTATACAACTACTGCCTCAAGGAGTCTTGTTTTCCTGACTGCTGGAAGTCCTCATCCATTGTTTCTGTCTTTAAGAACTCTGGCGACCCCTCCGACCCTTCTAATTACCGTCCTATCAGTCTCCTACCTCTCTTCAGCAAAGTCTCCGAAGCCCTTATCAACACCGAAGTGGTTAATCACCTTACATCCCATGATCTGCTCTCAGACAAGCAATATGGTTTCCGCTTTGCCAAATCTACAGCTGATGTGCTTACGGCCATCACTGAATTTGTCTACCAAGCTCTTCATAATAACGGTGAAGCTCGTGCCGTGGCCCTAGACATCTTCAAAGCGTTTGATAGGGTTTGGCATGCCGGCCTTCTTCGCAAGCTTCAGGGTTATGGTATTACAGGTCGATTGTTTGAACTAATACAATCATTCCTGTCAAACCGTAAATTGAAGGTCGTTCTCAACGGATTCTCCTCCAGCTCCTATCCCACGAACTCAGGTGTTCCTCAACGCTCCATCCTAGGCCCTACTCTGTTCCTTATATTCATAAACGATCTTCCTGACGCCATAGATTCCCAAGTTGGCATCTACACGGATGACACCACAATTTACTCCTGCCTCAAAAACAAATCTAGTGTCGCTGCTCGGTCTCACGCTGTCCGCTGACCTGAGATGGAACAAAAACATTGAGTCAATTGCTTCATCCACCGCAAGAAAAGTTGGCTCCCTCTGCCGGGCCACGAAATTTTTCTCCCCAGAATCGATCCTTCAAATCTACAAATCAACCATTCGCCCTTGCATGGAGTATTGCTGCCATATATGGTCTGGAGCCCCTTCTGTTTGCCTCGGGGTTCTTGATAAGATCCAGAGATGGGTATGCAACGTAATTGGCCCTGATCTGTCATCTCAGCTGCAGTCGCTTGCTCTGTCTTTTTTACAAATACTTTCACGGTAATTGCTCTGATGAGCTGCTTTCGCTGGTTCCCAGGCTTCATGAATTCAAGCGTCCTACGAGGCTGGCATCCCACTCCCACCCTTTCACTGTTGAAACTGTTAAATGTAGACGTCTCTTCTACTCCAATAGCTTCATATATTGCACCTCGCGCCTGTCGAATTTCCTTCCTTATTCCTGTTTCCCTGACAACTATAATCTCCAACTATTCAAATGTAACGTCAATCGACATCTCCAGTTGCCTTGATCTATCCACTATACTTCTCCACATCCTTTCCGCTTTCACTCCTATCTGCTCTCGCTCCAAATCTTCTGTAACCCCTTGTGTGCTAGTGGCTTCCAGCCTTGCTTGGGGTGAAAAGCTTAAAAAAAAATTATATATATATATATATATATATATATATATATATATATATATCAATTTGGTCCTTAATTAAAAGTGTATATATCTATTAGATCCTTAATAAAAAAATGTATATATTTAAGAAATCTATTTTGCCAGAAAAACCATTGCAATTGCTTGTTTAAAATACTTTAAAATAAAAAAAAAAACAGATGAAAATATACATATCCATTTCTTTCTGTGAATTAAAAAAAAAAAACTTTTCATATGCCATATCAATAATGCAATTTACACCGAGGGCTGGAGCAAGGGGAAGAGAAATGAAGGCTTGCTGCCAGGGAGAAGCATGCTCGACAGAAAGAAAACAAGGCAACATCAGGGAAGACTGACACTCCCAAGTGGTTCTATACAGCCATAACAGATGCTGCACTGCCATCAGCAGCTGTGACATAACTCTTTGGGGTTTTTGAGACCAATGACTGCCACACACAAGCATAGTTTCAAACTTGATATTTGTAAACAAACATCTAAGTTCCGATAACTCTGTAAAAGTCATAAATTTTACATATCAATATTACAAAGAGGATCTTCCACTTCTAAAGTGATTATGAAAAAAAAAAAGATCGAAATTTTTCAATTCTGACAAGTGTTGTGGCCTAAGTGTCTAAAGAATGCTTATCTACAAAAGTTATTTCAAACAAATTTTTTACATATTTCTTTTTTTTTTGGCAAGTAAAAGAACACATATTCAGAATCAGAAAGAGACAGCTGACATTTCTTAGCTGTAATGAGGAAGGTAGGCTTGGAAAACTTAACTCACACATAGTATCTAAAGAGCAAGAGAGATAGAGGAAAGCAGCAAGTTACCTACCTGACGAGGTTGTGTGAATGGATGATGCAACAGGGAGCATGAGGCTTGACAAAAGGAGAAATGCTGCTAAGGGTCATGGGAATAGAAGGTTGGGAGTAGAACCATGATTATCCTGAAGGGACATGGCACCTAAAAGAAGAAAAAAGACCAATCTATTTAAGTAGTACTTTTAATCACATTCTTTAATTAAGTTATTATATTTATCTTGGCTGTTTTTAATGTGGATTATATATTTTTGGGGTCACCTTTGGGTATCACTTGCATCTGATAGTCTTCCGTCAATTACCGAATGCAATATACACCAGAGGAAAGATTCAGTCAGCTATGTGCCATGTGTGATACATGCTTAGGCGATCACATATCTTTCAATACATGACTGACAAGGTAGATTTTTTCCCCACAGTAGGTTGCCATTTCATTCTGGGGTAGACTAGTTGCCATCCAAGGCTATAGAACCTGGTCTGTCCTGCTATTTACCCATAGCTGAGGGTAGAAGCAGAAGATTCATACCTTTCCAAAGGATATTAGCATGTAAGTGAATGTAATGGATTTGACTGGAATTGAACTCAGCTCTCCGATTTCTCAATTATATCAGCAGAAATGTTATAGCCATGCTAATTTGATAGAGAAATAGAATTTATCCTTTTCGTATAAGCTGAACTTGTGGAAATTCAATGGGTATTGACAATTAAATTTATTCATTAACATATCTCTGCTCTTCTCACACCTATATCTTTTCATTCTTTCCCTTATTCCTTTCAACCTTCTTTGCATGCTCATGTCATAGAAACATGAAGAGTTTCATATGAAAAACAATATTAAGGAATGCATAAGTATTTTCTACTGCATCCTCTGTTATCTTTCATTCTTAAGTTTAAGTGTAGCGTCAATCATCATCTCCAGTTGCCTTGATCTATCCACTTCCCTTCTCCACTTCCTTTCATCTTTCATTCCTATCTGCTCTCGCTCTAAATCTTCTGTAACCCCCTTGCCTTGATCGACCCTCCGTCCTTCTCTTTCTCCACATCCTCTCCTTTACCACTCCTATCTGCTTTTCCTCCAACCCTTCTGTAACCCCATGCGTGATAGTGGCCACCAGCCTTGCTTGGGGTGATACGCTTAAAAAAAAAAAAAAAAAATTCTATCATACCATAATGAATTTTAATACATCACAATTTTAATAGCTTTCCATTCCTATCGGCATTTCAAATCTTTTACTCATTGTTTCTTGATACCTGGTCGCTTAGCCGGTCTCTCGTCTCCATCCCTTCCTCCTCCTTTTAAATACGTATGTATCTTTCCTCTAACTTGGTGTTTTTCTTTCTTACATTCTACCCTTCTTCCTTAACCCCAACTCTTGTTTTCCCAATTCCTTCCTATTTAATATTATTATGCAGCTTTATTGGTCAGAAAACAAAGTTGTTTCCAGCTCAGAAGGGCCAAGCTTCAGGCATATATTACACTCTGATCCTAGGTAGAAAAGCATAATGGCTATACATACAAATAAGCAGAATAACAATATAAAAAATTAATAATTACTCAAAATAAAACTGAACTATTGATAGTCAAACAATCAGGATGTTTTAACAAAGACACTAGAATGTAACTCAGAATCACAAACCAGCACTCAACAGAATGATATCAAATACCCAACAATAAAATCCTACCCTTGATATCATGGGTTACATAGACATATCTCTTATAGTAATATTCTATGTCTTAGACAATTGTAATAAATTTAAGACCAATAAAATCTACTGAAAACAATACCTATGTTCAAAATTAAACCATTATAAATAGATTTTAATGATCTAAAACTAAACATCTGAAAATCCACTGGAAAAAGGGATCTTCAAACTTCTATACATTCCAGAACAACAAAGAAGTTATAGGTTTCTACTTAAGATCACTTAAAATTTATATACCTCAATATTTACATGAAGAAAATACATTGAAAATACTTTTAAATTCCTCCAGTATTCTAATTACTTTATATATAATGCAAAAAGGAAAGCTTACAAAATCCATGAAAACAAAAAAGAAAATAACACAAATAACTTTGATATAAAACTAGGCAAATAATATTATTAACTCAATAATGACTACAATTGAAAAGAATTGATCTAAACTTGACATAAAATTTGTTACAACTACTCCAAAAACAATCAGAGATGTAATTAAACTAGTATAAAAGTAGATATATTTCTGTTTTCTCTATGTGTATGTTGTGTGTGTGTGCATAATACACATATATACAAGGCCTTAATCTTCAACAGGTATTTAACAGTTAAAAAGAGATGAGTGTAATTTTTGTTAATGCCAAAGTCAATAGATAATTAAGCAGAAGACCTCCAAAATCAATTAAATAGAAAATGAAAGAAAACTCTTTTCCTAATGTCACCAGACAGGCTATAATCAACCATTAACTTAAGAGATTAATGCACAAAATGTGTGGAATTGGTGACTATTGAATCAGGTTACAATGCACCTTAGTCAAAAGATTGAAGAGGATGTAAAGGCATTCTCAATGATTCTTTTGTGAGTGACAGCAATCAAATTCCCCAGACAAAATGGTACCATTTCTTTTGAGAATCACAAAGTCAAATTTCTAGTGTTTCCTTTACTTTTGTTCAGAGTCATGCTGTTAATGTCGAGAAGGGTGGCAGTAGTGGTGGAGAATGCCTTGTTTAAGAAAAAATACAAATCACTTTTTTGCCTCAGTCACTTTTGCTTGTGATTACTTTTTTGCCTCCTGATTGTTTTAGGTTTGGTTCAATGATGAGAACAGGGGGCTGAAGGCTAACACTAAATATAACATTTTGGCAGATAAAAGTTAGAGCCCATTTTTCTCGGTAATGCCCTTTAATTTAAAAAAACAATCCACAGTCGACTCATTATAATTAGTCAACTTTATCCACCCCAAGAAATAAAAATGGTTCTTATCAATAAACAATCTGTACATGTTTTAGTTGAGTAAAGAATTGCACGAGGATGTACAGGTAGTGTACATGGGAAGATGGATTGGTAAGTAGAGTTCAAATTACTAGCTAGTCTGTCGTGTTCACTTTCACATGAATACCTTTGAGAAAAGGCATGAAGCCAGGTCGGAGTTAAATAGAAAGATAGACTGGATAGATAAGAAAAGGAATCTGTAGACAGCCATGATCACTTATATCCTCAAGGAACATGACATTAAAATACAAAAAACAAACAAACATCACAGTTGCACACATCCAGATCTACACTCATGACATCACATCCAAAAGCCAGATCTAGTGTCAAGGTGAAGTTCAGGTGTAAAAATAAATATATATTATACTATATTAATTTAAATTTATTTTTTGATTTTGGATATATAAAAACCGCATAAGAAAGATATAAACTCAAAAGAGAAACAAGATATTGTAAAGAAATTGAGTGATGACAAGACAATATTGGAAATGGTGATAAAAAAGTTGAACAGGGCTCATAGAACAATTGAAGAAATTGAAAACATTGGCAAAATAAGAACAAGAAAAAACATTGCTTTGAGAATATTACAAGTTTAATAAACAAAAAGTGGATTAACTAGCAAGAAAATATTTGAAAAAGTTGGTGTTGTGAATCTAAACAGAGATATAGAGTAAATGGTTAAAGAAATACAAGCAAGTAAATTACCATGCTTTAAGTAAACACCAAGATAAATATCTAAAGTATATAATTCATGTAATAAATTATAAAAATTAATTTATGTAATATATCAGTCAATCAGTTATGTGCCATGCATGATATATGCTTAGGCAACCACGTATCCTTCGATACATGACTGATGAAGCAGATTTTTTCCCACAGTAGGTTGTCATTTCTTTCTGCAGTAGACCAGTTGCCATTCAAGGCTATAGAGCCCAGTCTATCCTGCTATTTACCCATAGCTGGGTGGGAGAAGAAGATTATTCATACCTTTCTCAAGGGTATTAGCATGTAAGTGAATGGATTCGACTGGAATTTGAAATTGGCTTTCCGATTCCTCAGTCCGAACTGCTATCCATTACTCTACCATGCCTCCTCAATATAATATGTATATATATAATAATATATATAATATATAATAATATATATAATATATAATAATATATATAATGTATAATAATATGTATAATAATATATATAATATATAATAATATATAATAATATATATAATGTATAATAATATATATAATATATAATAATATATGTAATATATAATAATATATATAATGTATAATAATATATATAATATATAATAATATATGTAATATATAATAATATATATAATGTATAATAATATGTATAATAATATATATAATATATAATAATATATATAATAATATATATAATATATAATAATATATATAATAATATATATAATGTATAATAATATGTATAATAACATATATAATATATAATAATATATATAATGTATAATAATATGTATAATAATATATATAATATATAATAATATAATATATAATAATATATATAATAATATATATAATAATATATATAATATATAATAATATATATAATGTATAATAATATGTATAATAATATATATAATATATATAATATATAATAATATATATAATATATAATAATATATATAATGTATAATAATATGTATAATAATATATATAATATATAATAATATATATAATATATAATAATAATATATATAATATATAATAATATATATAATATATAATAATATATATAATGTATAATAATATATATAATAATATATATAATAATATGTAATATTTATGTAATATATAAATTTATATAAATATTAATTCTATATTGTTATTGTCTGACTTAAGGATGCTTTCCTGATCACTACAAATATTAACCTATTCATGCTGTAACCCTTTACCTCAAGTGAACCTCGGGCCTTGTACAGGGTGAACATTATTGTTAAAAAAAATAATTTTAATGAAACTCATAGTTCAAGAATATTCCTAGTCTATCATATTTAATGAAACATACATACACACATATATATGATGATTTTCTAAGCGTAGCTGAAAGTTCTGGGCACCTAATGAGGATTGAACTCAGTCATAATTGTTTGAGTGTCACAAGACAAGCTTACGAATCATTACATCACGTTGAGGTGCCACAAACATTAGATATTTAGGCAGCATATCGTCATTGAAACAGATTTCATTGAATAATATTAACATATTGACTACTTATTACACCACACAAATAATAAACAACTACTTCACATTCAGAAGGCCCTCTATATAAAAATCAACATACTAAAGCGCATATAACATTTAATGCCACTTTACATTTTTACCAATTCCCAAATGCTTGTTTTGTAAAAAATTCCATAACTACAACGGATAAGTTAAAAAATTCTAAAATGACTATAACAGAGTGCATTTGTGTATTTTTAAAAATCACTATGACAACAGAACGCAGATTTTATTACTGTTACACTATTTTTGTCTTTGTAATTTATCCCTAAAGATGATCTTCGAAAAGGTCAAAAGTACTTGGGTTAAATAAACTATGGTGCCTTCCTTGATGAATTTCATCTTAACATCGAGAAACTGATTAAACAATTGGAAAGGATCAGTGTAAAAATAAGTAGACACAATATGTTTATATTATTCAATGAAATTTATATATATGTAAGCAAATATGTGGATGTAGATCCGACGGTATGATGAAAAATATGGAAAAGACAAAACAAAATCTGAATATGCAAGTTTACTGTTTTAATGTTGTTTTACTGACAGTAACTGACAGTAAAACAACATTAAAACAGTAAACTTGCATATTCGGATTTTGTTTCGTCTTTTCCATATTTTTCATCATATATATATACAGTGTAACCCAGATATAAGAGAGTTGTCAGGACCGGATAAGAAGTATCTTATATCCGGGTTTCTCTTATATCCGGTTTTTGATCTATTTTGTTTAGGTAAGTATGGCTCTAGTTTGGGACCAGATAAAATCGCTCTTATATCCGGGTCTCTTATATCCGGGTTACACTGTATATGTTACTG
This sequence comes from Acanthosepion esculentum, assembly GCA_964036315.1. Taxonomy (NCBI): domain Eukaryota; kingdom Metazoa; phylum Mollusca; class Cephalopoda; order Sepiida; family Sepiidae; genus Acanthosepion; species Acanthosepion esculentum. The sequence goes on from OZ038480.1 coordinate 55,719,573, forward strand.
CTGTATGTAGATGTACTAAGAAGAAAACAGGACACTTTCGCTATAGTTGACAGAGCTTTATTACACATGACTAATCACATCAAAAAGTAGGAAGAGAGAGGGTGATGCCCAGATACAGGCATAAGGAAAATAGACTCTGTTATTCAAGAGTTCTACAGTCCTTGAGGATAAAGAAGAGTTAACTTCCCTAAATCCATTAACAGTATATACATACATACACACACACTCACATCTCTACCCATACAAGAAAAATTATGCTAGTGTTTAATTTTGAAATTGCATTGTAAAAATCAAATGTTGAGAAATTTTTTGTGGTACATTTACTTGTCCAATATTTCCGGAATATTGGGCTAAACAAATAAATTCTATCCATCATTGAATAGATATGGCGTACAATATGACATCAAACTATTTCTACCACATCACCAGAAGAGTTCACTACATGAAGATGGGTTACTATATTGACCAGAATTCAGCCATCTTTATAAAATGGGTTTTTCAGAGAATGAAGAATGTGCCACACACACACACACACAATATATATATATATATTTTTAAAAATCAGGAGGTCAATTAAAATACGTGACCACAGTTTCAACCTGACGGCCTCTTCAGGCGATACTTTTAAAATGACCACTTTAACACTTTATTTCAAAAAACCTCAAAGATCACTACATACATTTCAAAAGAAATAACAGGCATATCCTGATTGAAAGACAGGACATTGGGAGTAATGGGAAGGGAAGTGGAAAAGGAGGAAAGTATAGAAAGGGACAGGAATGCAAGTGTATTGTAAACGTATACAGTAAAAGTGAAATCAAATATGTAACTTAATTGTTACCACAAGGTTCTTTTGATGGCACTGAAATTTATGAACTAATAGGTCTGCATATTTTATATGAAATCAACAAGATTGTCCATATACACAACCAAGGTCTATATAGAGATGATGGCCTAATGATAGCACCAAACAACAAAAGAACCAGTGACACTATTAGAAAAGCACTTTTTAAGCTCTTTAAAAACCTCAGCTTTGAAATAGAAGTCGACATAAATAAAAAAAAAAATTATTAACTATCTGGATGTTGAATTAAACCTTCTCACAGGCAGTGTCTTCCCATATATAAAACCTAACACAAAGTTAAGATACGTAAATATTAAATCCAACCCCCGCAAATATAATTAAACATATCCCCAATGGAATAGAGTCTAGTCTATCCAAAAACTTTTCTTGTAAGATAATTTTTGAGAAAAAAAAGAAAGAATATGAGATAAACTTAAAGGCAGAGAGCCATAAAGCAAAGCTAGAATTTAAACCTCAACACATTAAACACCATACAAAAGCCATTTCAAGGAAAAGAAAAAATATTATTTGGTTTAACCCTCTTTTAAGTTAGAGGTGAAGTGTAATATAGGTAAATTTTTTTTCAAGTTGCTTTCTAAACACTTCTGAAAAAATTCAGAACTACATAAAATATTCAATAAAAATACAGTCAAATTAAGCTACAGTTGCACAAGTAATTTAGATACAATAATAAAAAGACAAAATAACAGAAACCTAAAAACCAACAAGCAGCAAAATAATACTAGTAATTTATGCAACTGTAGAAATAAAATTAGATGCCCATTAAATGGAGCGTGTAAAACAGAATCTATTATTTATAAAGCAGAAGTAACAAATATAAATGGTCAAATTAAAACATATATAGGCTGCACAAAAGGCCCTTTTAAGTGCAGATGGTACAATCCCACATCGACTTTTAAGCTACCAAACCTTAGATACTCCACCAAATTTTCCAGCCACATGTGGAATTTAAAAAAAAAAATAACAACAGGGACCTAGTCATAAGGTGGACAATTTTAAAAAAGGTAAATTATACCCGCATTTGCAAACTATGCCAATATGAGAAATTTGCAATTATGATATTCCCGGACCCCAAAAATCTTTTAAACCAAAAATCAGAATTTTTAAGCCCTTGCTCTCATATAAAACAATTTTTATTAAGTGAATATCAAGCCAGTTAAAAAAAAGTCCAAAATAAAAAGCCCCACCATTACCCTTTAGACATGCTGCCCCACCAATCCTCAATAACAATTAAGTTACATATTTGATTTCACTTTTACTGTATACATTCCTGTCTCTTTCTATTCTTTCCTTCTCCTCCTTTTCCCCTTCCCTTCCCATTACACTCAATGTCCTGTCTTTCAGTCATCATACACCTGTTATTTTTTTTTAAAGATAATTATGTAGCATTTTTTGTGTTTTTTTTAAAATAAAGTGTTAAAGTGGTCATTTTAAATAAAAGTATCTCCCGAAGAGACTGTCAGGTCAAAACCATGGTTGCATATTTTAATTGACCTCCTGATTTTTAAACTTAAAAGCCCTACATGTTATTTTTATTTATTTTTTCTCACATGTATTGAGCACTTTTTAATACTACTGTTCCCTGGTCTGATTTAACTCTGACCATTAACCTTTACATATATATATATTTTTTTTTCATACACAACATGCACAAATAGTGTGGACATAGAAATCCAGACTTATACCTCAAGTATCTTCAGACCATATATTCTCAAATGGTTTGAAGTTGCTTGTGAAACTGTAATCATGTAGTGTTGATTTCTATATCCAAATCATATTAACAAATGTTCTCACTCCAATATTGAGCACTCTTCTCCTATAAATGTGTGTGTGTGTGTATTTCATACTCAAACCAAACATTTGGTGGTTTTCACAGGTGCCTGGGTGACAGCAATTCTCAAATCTTCAGCGCTTTTCTGGACAAACCAACAAGTAAATGACAACTGACAAAAAAAATATACTAATAGATGCTTTCAGGATTTAATCCAAAGCTTTTTATATCAAAATAATGTTTAGTAGGTTATCAGGACATTGTTAATCCTGTAATCAATGTTGTTTGTAGATCATAATAAGATAATTGTTTTGGGATGTGTGCATGGATGCGTGTTTGTATATAAAAAGTAGTTAGTTGTCTTATTTTGGATTTTTTTTTTAATCATTTCACCAGAAGCAAGGCAATAAAGTCACCAAGACAAAAGGTTACTGTGTGTGACAGAATATGAGAAAAAAAAAACATCATTAAAGAGAGATAACAATAAAAGAACAAGAATTAAAAAGACAGAAGATAATGATTGACATTGCATTTACATTTTTGAAGATCAAAGTTGACAAGAAACTGGAAGAGAGCTCAGTGAATGAGAAGTGCAAGAGAAGAAACTGTTAGCATCAAACTTACAATTACATCTAGCCATTTCAACAGTAAAATGATGAGACCTTCCACCAATTTATTAAGACACTTGAATTCATCAAGTCTCAATTTTCATTCCAATAAATGCAGTTTGTGCATAAGAAAGTGGTTAATTCAATAGGTTTAAATTTTTTATCAAATTCACTCCAAGAAAGGTGATAATGCTACTTAAATACAAGGTTCTACAGAGATTGAAAGAGAATACAAAAGAATTTAGAACAAACCAAAAACACAATCCTGAACAGGAAACAAGGGATAAACCCTTACTCCTGTTCAAAAGACTGGCAAGGAGTATGAACTAATTAAAAAGATTATTTTAAAACATCCACTTTTATGGGAAAATTAATGAAAATTTAATTTAAATTGTGTTCTGTATTTTACAAGTGCAGAGAAGGAAAAACAATACAAATTTTTCAAGTGAGATCCCATGGAAGCATTCTGCCTGAATTTCTGAGATGAACAGTTATCACTATTTACATTCAGATTAACGATATCTTTTTTGTTGCTATTATTACAACATTTCAGCCATTGTTCCCTCTGGCCTTCTTCAGTTGTCTATCAATCCAAGTAATTTCAACTGAACTGTTTATTTAATCTATGAGTGTAGATTGTTCTCATTCCATTGTCCATGTCTAGGGACAGCTCCTCATTCTCTTTTTACTACTGCTGAGTTATTGCTTGCTTTATTTCCACTGAATCAGCATCTGTAGTATCAGGCCCAGGAATTGAACTCACAATTGCTCTAGCCTAGTTGATTAAAACATTGATTTGTGAATTTGGTAATATAGTAATTGTGAGTTCAATTCCTGGGTTGGGTAATACAAACCCAGTGTATATAACTTTTAATAACTGAGCAGTACTAAAAAGACAAGATCTACCTAGACATGCACAGTTAAACAATCTACCCACATAAATAGCCATGTGTGTATTTGCCACACACATATCACCTTGAGTTCTGTTAAGTTTAATCAGTGTCAGAGTGATTCAACATGTTGTAATGGCTAACAAGCTAGTCCTACAGACCATTATTACTTTAACCCTCACTTGGTGCTCCACATTTGTAGCCCTCTGCCATACTAAGATTAAAAGAGAAATACATATGGTGAATTCATATCTCATTGCATGCCTTCCTTTTATGGCCCATGTTGTTTTTTATATCCCTTCAGAATGTAAGTGATTATATCTCTTCATAGATTCCTCTTTAATATCTGAATTGCTAGGACTCTCTGGAACAAATAATGGAGTAGTTTCCTGTTGCCCTCTCCACAGCTTTCAATTCAGAGTAATTCTCCTCTTAAACTCATTGCCCTACCAAGTTTAAAGAGCCAAGTCTACTCTACTATTCACTCATAGCTAGGGAAAAAAAGAGATGGTTTCCCATGAGTATTAGCATAAAGTGAGACTGACAGCTAGGTCTGGAATTTGAACTTGGCCTGCTGATTTTAATTTTTGTACTGATAGCCTTAATGCCACCCAAACATCACTATGGTTTGGATAGATAAATACAGTGAGTTTGATTTCCACATGTTGCACCAGTCTTGTGACCTTGTGCCATACTACACTATAATTATGAAATATCATTAATGAAAAACAAATAAAATAGGATTCAGAATTTTATTATAGCTTTAAAAACAGGCATTAAAAAAGTATGTATTAATAGATAATACATACAAAGTATGTATTAATAGATAATATATACAAGTATATTAAAAGAAAGGGAGAAAGAACAAGAAAGTCAAAATGGCATATTTACTATAACATGGTAAATAAAAGAAGAAAAAAAAACATTTTTTTGATTTTTTATATGTTTTCAATTTAACATTTTATGGTTAATATATTTTTGTCTTGACTACTGTTTACTAGGCATACAGTCCTGGGGGAATAAAGACAATGGCTTGAATAAAATAGTTGATTGAATAGAATTATTAAACACATGTCCGGTGCTGATAATCACCGTGACAATGAATGAATTCAAAGAAAAGCTAAGAATAACGATTAATAATTTAAATAAGATAACCTTACCTAATATTGTGCTAGATCTGCTTTCAATAAACAATTGTATTCAACTTAATTAATGGTAGATAAAGTAGTAACCTTTAAGTTCAATTATGGTGATCTGATTGTTAAATGAGGCCTGAAGTGTACTTATCAAAATATTGGGATAAAATTGCATCACTATTTTAGTCACATAACCTTATTTCATTTAGTCGACTGTTTTATTCAAGTTATTGTCTACCTTTAGTCCGATGTGCTGGGTAAACAGTAGTCAAGCCATTTTTTTCTCCCTTGCTCTCCTACTTAGCCTAATATATTTGTATATATTATACATTAATATATGCATTTAAAAAAAAAAATGTCCGTTTTTAAAGCTGTAATGTTTGTAATTGTTTCTACTTTTACTCTTTATGTCATGGCCTCTTTTCAGTTTACTTTTCAAATAGTTAACTAAATTTCTCATTATCCTAATAATCTTTTTCTGTGTAGATAAAACACAGGTTTAACAGTAGCATAATCATGACAGTCCACCCCGCCAACATTTATTTCTTCTTTATCAGTAATAAATTGTTATTTAGTTTTGCATGTCAGCAGGTTATTAAAAGCAGATGATAGCTGGCCTCTCTGCTGCACACCCAAGAGCAAGAAAAGTTTCAACTGAAGTCTGGTTTAAAAAAAAGTAGAGAGAGTAGCGATTTCTCAAAAGGAGAAAATAATTTTGTAGCCAAGGCATCTGACATGAAGAGGCCATTACAATTTCTGAAGTAAAACTCATCTGACTTGATTATTTTTCTCTGTTGTTCAGCATTTGGTCTTTGTGTATAAAAAAAGGAGAAAAAAAATATAGAAAAAAAGAAAGAAAAAATATAAGACCTGTTCACGCATGACTGACAAATCATTGTAAGTATTTGCTGCCTGCTTTTTATTGGTTGTTATTGTCACTTGCCATTGTCCTTACCTGTTAATTATATAATTTGGATATAAAATGTTATAATTACAAAGTCTGTCCAGAAATGAGCCAGCCATTTCATATGAATGAAAATGTAGCCTACCTAGGAAAATGAGACCTCTTTGAAATGGTTGACATTTTTGAGTATGTAATGTTAGTAATGGCTAATAAGAATACAAACAAACTTTTAAAATGTTTGATAAGAATATTTAAAAAACAAGAACAAAAAAAAACATTAACTTCTGGGCTGTTAAATTAACATTAGCCAAATTGAAGATAAGTGGTTTCAGGTTTTTCTTCAAACATTCAATCTTCTTGCAAGAATTTGATTCTACATCTCACCTCATAGGTTAAGTGTTTATATAATTGACTATTATTCAATTGTCTTGTGAATGTATATCCTAAATTCAGCTAGGTTCACTTCCTTGTTTATGTTGGTGCAATCACTGACATCCTTTAAGGCCAGATACTGCAATTGCACTTACCTTCTAGGTCAAGCCTCAGGGTCTTGGGTCTAGACTTTTTGAAGTGACACCAAGTACTAAACTTATTTTGGCACCTCTCAGGGTGAACCCAGTATATATTGGAGTCCCTGCAGATTAACTCTTCTTAGATGAAGGTTCCTGATGGACATTAAATTCAATTCAGATTCATGAATGGTATTTCCGAACATGAATCACATACAACAAGTGTTCCAATTGTTGGAGGCCTTCTAGAATGTAGATTGCTTTCAAAGAATTTCTGGCAAAAGTATAAAGCTTTAGTATCAGAATTCTATTTAGGTTTCACTCAATCATCATTGAAAGCTTCCTTAATCTTCCAAATTGTTTTATAGGACAAATGACCAAGTTAAAACTGATGTATATTCATTATATGTTCATCACACAGCACACAAGTTAATTTGACACCATCTCAATGAAGACTGAATAAGTCATAAGTGTAAGAATGGAAAAAACTGGTCCTTCTATATAAATAAATGCAAATGTCAGTGTGTCACACTTTTTAAACTTTACTGCTAGAGGCTGTAGCCCAACATATCATACCATTATAGAATCAGGCCAAATGTGTGACCAAATTAAAAACATTCCAGGCTCGATCCGAACCTGCAATCCTGAAATTTTTGATTCCCAAGTTTTCATTACTGCAATTGTTTTTGGCGATCTTTACATGATTTTTTGCAACAAATGTTTTTGTACAATAACAATTTTTATAACATGGAAATAAATTTAAGAATAACTGAAATTAATTGAAAAATCTAATGAAAATCACACATGAAATAAAAATAATTGTTTGTACAGAAAGTAAGGACCTACATACATCAAAATGTCTTTAAATTAAGTGGTGGCACAAGAATTATTGTTGTACTTTTAAAAGTTAAGCTTGAATATTAATGCAGTACTTAAATACAGTGATCAAATTTGATTTCCCCTGTAGTTTATTTTGCCTATCACATATGGCAGCAGTATGCCTCGCAAAAAGAAATTTCTGCCAACAGAGGACCAGATTGCAATCAAAAGAGCCAAGGCTGCAGCGAGAAAAAGAAAGTCCTGTGCAAATGAAAAGCCAGATAAAAAGCAGACAGGAGAGCTTCCAATACTGAGAATATGCAAAGTCTTAGGGACTCTCAAACTCTTGAACAAGCTGCAGGCCCAATTAAGAGCCCTCCACAGGAGCTACCTTCATTGCTGCCCGATAGGGCATCTTTTAAGCTAGTTATATTATAAAATGCACTAATTTGATATTAAAATACATATTATTTGCTTGGTTTGCAAAATTATTCAAAAATGTTTTTAATATTAGTTTGTTAGGGTTTAATGGTGCATGTGCTTCTAACCTTTTTACATATATTACATGTAATTTCTGCATTTTAAAATTTTTTTGAAATTACTATGTTGGTTGATGACCAAAACAATGTTAATTATTAATGGATAAGGGGAAATCTGTCTATTTTTACGTATTTTTACAGATTTTCTAAGAAAATAAAAAAGTTTCATTATAATAAAATCAAATCAAAAGAATATTTTAAAATTTTTTAAATATTCAGTTCTGTATCATGAATTTTTTTTTTTTAATCAACCAAGGATATCTATATTTTTATCTATATTTGATTATCCTAAATGAATTTTCAACAGGGTGTTAAAACACATCAAATTCAACCTTAAATTTGAGATAATAAAAATACAAAGAATATTTTTTTAAAATAAATACCTGACTAAATATGACAAAAAGGCCCAGATTATCCTTTAGGCTCATATAGGCTGCAAGCATTTATAAAGCAATGATTTTAATTTTCTAGATATTATAATTTATAGGTTCATAAACTGAAATGATATCAATATGACAAACTCATTTATTTTGATAGTTTTATTGTTATAATGTTGGGTATAAAAAATTTGTTTTTCTACTACAGTTGAAATATGTGTTAACTTGGTTTGCAATATACAGTAAAATAGTGAAGGTATTTCATAAAGAATATTTTAATTGACAAACAAAAGATAGCTATTCTAGTTTATTTAAAGAATTTGTAATAAGTTTACTCCAAGCTACATAAATGTCACTAAAATATATCACTAGTAAAAAAAAATATTCAAGATGTGTGCAGCTGAGTTATATGGTAGCTCCATCTAAGTGGGGTGGAGGGGTCTGTTATAATCTGGCCCTGCATAAGAGTTTATACCAGTTTATACAGGTACAGCAAGAACCTTTCTGATTGGTTACCTATTTCATTCAAGGCCATGCAACTAGTTCTTGAGATTCAAAATGTCTGCATACATTCCAGAGAGATCACATAAAATTAAAATTAGAGTTCCTTCTCTAACAATGATCAGTAAATTTCACACAAAATGCTACCAAAATTTTATCCTATTAAGCTTAGCAAATAACTAACTTGACATATAGCTCTGGTTAAGTAGCTAGTTTCACAAACAGTAACAAGTTTGAACCTCTTTGAATACCCCATACTTATAGTTTGGTGTCAAAGCTGAGTAAATACTTATGGATCTCTCCCATGGTTCATCATCTTATTTTACATACCAATTCACTCATGTTGCAAGTTCTATCCTGATTAGATATATCATAATGTTGTCCTTACGTCAGACTTGGTTAAGCTTAAGAAATAATTATAAAACAAAACTATGACCTGCCTGGTGAGTAGCTGAAGCAATTGGGTATATAAAAACTGATGTTTGGTCCAAGTAGTTAGTGTTGAAGTTAAGATAAAACCAAGATTTGGAATACCAATTTTCAATTCAGTCACTTGGAAGATTGGTGCAATACAGTCTTTCTGGTTCCCATTTCCCTTCATTTAGTCTTGGGTCACACTAAAAGCTCAGTAAATATTATAAAACTAGCTGTGCTGTTGGCAGAGCCAAGAATATGCTGATTACATCCCTACAAAACTAAGGACTTATGCATAAATGTGACCAATGTTTACCAATATTCCAGGATAAACATAACCAATGTTTATCTAGAGACTCAAGTGTAATAAAAAACAGTTTTCAACATTAAATAACAGAAGTGTTAATATGTCATAAAATTCACCAACACAATCCATAAATCCAAACTTGACAAAAAACAAAATCTTATTTATAAAATGACCTTATTTTATCAGTAATGCTTACATTAATTCCTGATCACCGATGACCCCTTTTTCTTTTTTTTCAATACATTTAGAAAAAGATATTTAGCAAGGGATTTATATCTTATATATAAAGTACGGTGTATGTGCTTGTGTGTGTTTGTGTGTGTGCATGTCCAAGCAACTCCTCTGCTCCCACTGGTCCGATTTCAATGATTCATAGCTCATTCAAAAGCTCTAGAAAAGTTAGCCAAAGGGAACAATTTTTGTTGAGCTCAGATTCAGGGTTGCTAGATTATGCAAGGTTAAAAATATATACTAATATATTATATTAGCCATTATTGTTGCTTTCATGGTTCAAGGGGAGTAACTCTCATTTTCCTTTTGTATCCAAAATTGCAGCTAGCTTAAAAGCCACCCCATCGGGCAGCATTTAAGCTAGCTCCTGTGGAGGACTCTTGGTTTGGCCATCATTCACAATAGCTAAGGAGGAGTAGATGTGATAGGCATCAATAAACTACAGAAGAATTCAAAATTGATCACTGTATTTAAGTATTGAATTAATGCTTACGGTTACCTTTTAAAAGTTGAACAATAATTCTTCTACTGCCAATTAATTTTAAGACGATTTGATGTATGTAGATACTTATTTTCTGTACAAACAATTATTTTTATTTCATGGCTGACAGAACAGGGCACAATTTATAAGATAAAATTAATATAGTGTAAAGATGGGAAAATAAAAACTAGAATTAGTTATACATTCAACATTTGAAGAGTTAGAGATACATAATAACTAATTAAGTAAAACCTATATTATGGAATCTATGTGAATAAATGCGAAATTGGTGCTCAATTCACCTGCAAATTTTGATATTAGAAAGCCCCAACTCTACTTTATAGTAATTTTGTATTTACTCAACACCCCCCCCCCCGGTTACAGAGTCACATTGTGACACAAGGTCAGTTTAATGTGGAGAGCCAGAGTGTGTACACCCAGTCTAGGAACAAAAATTCCCCGAGCCCCGCAACCATCAGTTGTGCTAGCCTTCATGCGAGCACTGATCCCTCTTTCTAGTGCAATGAAAGGGCGTGGCCTTGGGCAGCTGTTCTCCAAGGCTGGGCACCTCTCAGTATAATTTTCCTCAGTTGTCCTTCAATGGAGCTGCCCCCAAGCACACTTTGCCTAAAGACAGAGACACAACTGAGCGATGATTAATAAATGTATAACAAATTACTTTATAGTAATTTTGTATTTACTCGACCCCCAGCCCCCCTCCCCAACAGAGTCGCATTGTGACACAAGATCAGTTTAATGTGGAGAGCCTGAGCGCATACACCTGGGCTAGGAACAAAAATTCCCTGAGCCCCTGCAACTGTCAGCTGGGCTGGGCTTGGTGCAAGCACTGATCCCTCTGTCTAGTGCAATGAGAGGGTGTGGCCTTGGGCAGCTGTTCCCCAGGGTTGGGAACCTCTCAGTATAATTTTCCTCAGTTGCGACTTTGCCTTTCGATGCAGCTTCCCCGAGTGCACTCTCCCCATAGAACTGTTGATACAGCCTCATTCAGTTTTTATGTTTGTATCATATGTGACATTTCAGTCCCACTAGTCACCTGAATACAAGTCCACATATTGTGTAACATCAAGGGTCACGATATTTATTGTATAAAAATATACAATTATGGCACAAGGCCGAAAAGAGGGAATGGGTTGAGGCTGGTCTTCACTATCTTATACCTAGCTAATCCGATTCACAACCCATTCACTCATTACAATTCACCCATTCACCATAAAAACTTATCCGTCACCAATCAAACCTCCATATACCATAATGCTGCATCCTCTCAGGGGGAGCTACACAATGCACCCCGTGATATTGGATGATGATAAAAATTTGTACATAAATTTTATGGGTTATTTACAATGAGAGGGAAGGGATGAACCCGAAAACAAACTAAATATCAAAACAAAGCAAAATAAATATAACTGATGTTAGTAGGACCTGTCCAACCCTCAAAAAAAGGAGTCCGCTGTATTCTGCTCTACGACAGAATCAAGAGGCTCTCTAAGGGAGAAGGAAAGGAGAAAATATATACAGACATGGGGAATAAATAAAGCTGATCCAGTTGAGATGAAAGGGAAGCCAAAAACAAACTGGGGTGGTTGGTAATCTCAACTTGGCTCATAGCCAAAGATATAGCCGAGAACAGGCTGGGAACAACACTTACTTTAACTAGGTACATAAGGCATGTCTAGCCTAACCAGGAGAGTGCACCACAGGAAACAAGGGTCTCGGTACATAGCAACAAGAATATTTGCTGACATTTTTTGCCGTTGTTTTTTGTCTCTTAGCCAGTCAATATGACTGATTTCAAGATTTATGATACCACTCTGAGAGCTTACTCTTTACCTTGTCTTTATACCTGAGTCACGGTCGTCCAAAACTCCTTTGAACATTGTTAAACTGGTTATGCATAATATTCTGTAGTCACTTAACTTTGCAACATCACCAGCCCAGTGAAGTTGTAACTGCATCTATAAAGTCTCAATTCCACCAATGTTGCATTTTGTGAGATCAACATCAGACACCCTAATATAAACAGGGTGCGATAGGTAAATTGTCGCCATTTCATATTTTTAATTTCACACATGCATGTTGTTTGTTTTTGATTTTGTCAACTGCATAGTATAGTAGGGTTAGTTGGGCACTGTGAAAAAAAGAACTGCTTGGCATTCGCACCAGAAGCTCCAATATGAACATTTCAGAGTGTTTGGGTGTCAATCTGAGAACATTGCAGAGGATTCAGAAAGAGTTGGATGATATATCTAATCAGCATCATGGTGTTTGGAGTGATCACTAGTGATGGTGACATTATGCCTCCATTCATCTTCCCACAGGACCTCAGACTCAACACGAATGCCTTGAGGAGGTAGTGTTGACCTGGGTCAAGAGGGTGGCTGCTGGAAGACCCTATGTCTAGCAACAGGACTCTGCACCATGCCACACAAGCAAGAGAACACAGTCATAGCTGCCAGACAATTTCTGCGACCACATCACACCTTACATCTGGTCACCTAATTCCCCAGACTGCAACCCCCTTGATTATTAAATCACTACACAATTGCAGTTGTGTTTTGATGCATATCAATGAATGATTTATTTAGATTTAAAAGCAAAATACAACCTCTTTTTGAGAAAAAAAAAAGGGGGTTATAAGGTTTGTGGGCTTTACTCTAATCAACCAATCAAATATGACCTACGTCAAATTTAAACTAAGCAAAGAAGCAAAAATTAAAAATTATTTTTTATAAATGGGTCATGACCTGTAGATTGGCAGCTAACAGCAGCCAGACAAACTAAAGCAGATACAAATGGTTACATAAATTATACAAACCAGACAATGCAATGCAGTTTCCTAAGAAATAAAAATTGGGTGGAAAGGTAATTTAACAAAATGCTAAACAAGTTATATGCTTTGTGAATTTCCTACATAAAATTTTTTTATAGTTGATAAATAGCTCCTTTAAGAAACTAGTAAATAATTTAAATGTATAAAATTATTTGGTAAATTAATATGCAACTGTTAAATAAAGATTCTTCATATAAGATGTTAATAACACTAACCAATCAATTTAAAATGTCAAAAATACCAACCAAATACCAATACATCCATACAATATGTTACTATTACTACCAGGAGATTAATACAAAATTATATTAATTCCAAATTAAGCTTACAAATAGAAAGATAAGCCATATATAGTTCAATGCAGTACAACTAAAAATATAAGAAAAAGCATAATCAAATTCCAAAGTTTAACTAAATTGTAGGGCAATGTTTACAATTTACTGTTAATTCACTTCTTTGATTTAATAAGGAATTTTTATTAAATCTGATAATTTCCAATTTTTCATGTAAGTACAGAAAACAGGGTTCATATAAAGATCTACATGTCCTTACCGTTTTAAAATTTTTCCATTTCAATTTAGAGTCATTATCATCTCCAAAAATATTTAGAAAGTGATGTATTATTTATGTAAGTACTGTTGTTGATTAAATGGGGGTGTCTACCAAATGATCTTCCTATTTTTATTTCTTTTCTTTGGATCACTATCATCTTATTTTCTAAACTTGATTTCAGTGTAATTATAACTACTATTCTTTAAAACTATATTATACACACCCCTATATTTATCAAACACATCTTTGTCCAATGAGTGGTCATATTTGATTTGTTGATCAGAGTAAAGCCCACAAAACTTATAACCTCTTTTTTCCTTTTTTTTCGTAAAAAGAGGTTGTATTTTAAATCTAAATAAATCGTTTACTCACCAGTAATATACAATCGCCTGATGAGATGCATTGATACGCATTGAAACACGACTGCAATTGTGTAGCGATTTTTTTACATGTTTTCGGTGTAAAATCCTAGAATAAATAATATTGCTCTACTTTGTACTGCGACCTCTTTTAAATGAAATTTTACAAACATTGGAAATTTGTTCTCATCATACCAGGATATATATATATATATATATATATATATATATATATGGCACAGGAATTAACTTTTGTGCTAGAAGTGGAGTAAACATTCCTCTTCATTTTAGATGAAAGAACTTGACCAGTCCCAGGGATCCCAACACTGTGGCAGCACCTTCCTAATTGCAGCAAAAGGTAGGGTCGGTGTAATATTGATGCCTGTGTGACAGTGCAGAGACAGGGCAAAAATGTTTGTCCTTGGCCCATATGCATACACGTCACATGGCACTCCCCACATTAAATAGACCTTGTGTCACATCCTGCCTTAGTGGAGAAGCTGAGTAAATATACTTACAAATTAAAATAGTTGAAAGACGGCTGCATTTAATAGTTATGGAGATAAGTATTGGGTTTAAAAACCAAGTAGGCTATGATTTTTTAGACACTGGTCAGTGGCATGCAATAATGCTTACAGTGTAGTCATAAACTTAATAACTACTTAAAAATGTGATGCATTTAAAAAAAAAAAAAAGTCATCCTATCCCAAACTAGCAAAGAATTACTAAGAGTAAAAAGTAAAACAGTTTTAATTTTCAGTTCACTGAAAAATTTAGGAATCATTTAGTTCCATAGAATATTTTACCCAATATCTTTGTATAGAAAGAAAGGACATCCAGTTTCAAAAATAAAAAAATATTCATAGTGAGTTGTGAAAATGAAATGCACATTACACACCACTTTCGAAAGAAATAAAAAAAGCTTTTTAAAATATCAGATTATTAAATCACTATCATAGAAAATTATAAAAAATATCAAAGAAAATTTGTAATTTATTTGTTCTACACAATAGCCCTCGAATATAAAAATATATATATTCAAACAAGGGTCATATTTTTCAAAAATAAAACTAAGAAGTCATGCTTTTCTCCAAAATTTTGAAGAGAGACTGCTTTAAAAAATGAAATAGAAATATATTCTTTTACTACTTACATTCAGTTTTAATAATTTAGTAGTTTTAGTAATTAGATGAATTTTGGAAGATTTTTAAAAAAATCGATGTACTGACCCCCCAAAAGGTAATATTTTTTATTTTTATAGTGACAGTTTTTAGCTTTACAAAGTAAATAACGATTTTAAGCGCAAATTAAATACCTAATTCTAAAACAATTTCATTCTTTTTGTTTTCACTTAAATGTCCATAAAATTAAGTTTTAGAGACATGTTTCATATTTTTTAATCAGGTGTTCAATTTTTCTGCTACGAAAATTGAAGATACCTATTGAAACATAAAAAAAAGTCATTTCTAAGGAATTTTTAATCTGACATTAAACGTGTTTTAGTTTGAACATGTTTAGTTTCTTTATATTGAACAAGTTTAAAACTGACAAGAATTGGGCAACACTACATTTTTTTCTCTCTTCAGATTATATATATTCAGTCAGATCTATGATTGAATTTGCTGTTTACTTCCAGGTGCCTTATAGTCTGATCAATTGAGAGTGAATATAAGCTGTACCCCCCAAAAAAATGTTACCAAGACATGTTTTATATCATTGGAAGCAGAATTTTATATTCTGCAAGAAAATAAAAACTCCTCTCTCATCCATCTTTGGGAATTTTTTTTTATGGCCATTTTTCTGAACACCACTTTCTTTGTAAAAAATAGGTGCCATAAGGTGAAACATGGTTCTTAGCCACTTGAGTAGTTTACCCATGTAAGTGGTTTTTTCATGCACAGGTCATTTCAAATGTATCTTATGAGTTATTTGAACATTATGATGTCAATTTCTAATGTTTAGTAGTTGAGGTTATGTTTCCTGATTGTGCTATATAAGCTGTAACTGCTTCATATTCTTATAAATCAGATAGTATCAGTTAGCATTCAAGAGACAGAGACTTATTTGAACATGGACTTTATTTGGAATGTTCTGGATCAGTGAAGTGAAAAACCAACCAAGAGTGAACAACCAAAAGTGAATAATAAGGAATACAGGACTTTTATTTAATGCCTGTATTTTAACTTTTCTTCTTGAATGTTGCTGATGAAAATGTTTCATGTTATTTATGTTATCAACATGTGTTTTGTGTTGTTTGGGTTCTAAGAGGAGTGCTGTTCTGCAATACAAGTTTAAGAAATCTGAATATCCATATTGCACTTGTATTCTTAATCGCTGGGTTCTTGCAAGGATGTAGGAGGACACTACATCCTTGAACGCTACAAGATGTTTAGTAGCATATATTATGTATTTAATAAAAATGGAAAGAAGTTCTTTCTTTTATTAGTAAGTCATTCCCATCCATACACTTACAAGTTATATATAAATGTGTTTGCACAATCTTTTCTAGGATAGGAAATTAGGTTCAGGCTTGTTTTAATGAGTTCTTCATAACAAAACTTCTTCTGTAAGGGAAAAAAAATCTTATGAATGGTGTTGGGTTGTCCAAGTTACTGACTACCATGCTTAAACCTCTGTGTCACACATTCTTTCCAGAAAGGCTGTCTCAAGAGGTTTAAAAGCACACTTCTTTGTACATGCAGCCTTGTTTCCAGCAGATTCTGACCAATTGACTTCTGAGCTATCGGATTCAGCTGATGTAGCAGAGGGAGATGAGGGAGAGATTACTTTCAGCATGGAAGAGGAGTTGGCTTCTGTGCAGAATGAAACTGAGTTTCTAGATATTGAAGGAACTCTTGAGAGCAGTACATCTGATGTGTTTCAAGATAATTTCCATGACGTGGTGTCTGAGAAATTAGACTAGTCTGATGTGAATGAAATAAATGATTTGTATAATAAACTTCAAATGCATGACATTAGTACTGATGATATTGGCAAATCTTCAGTCCTTATGAAACTGCAAAGAGTGCTCTGATGCATGAACTCAGGAGGGTGGGTCAAATGGTTTGCAAGTTTGCAAAGTCAAAGTCACTTCCTTGCAGACTCAGAGTCGCTTCCTTGCAGAGTCCAAGTTGCTTGTTTCACAGGGTCAGAGTCACTTGTTTTGCAGTGTTGAGATCACTCAGTTGTGGAGTTGATAGCCATGTTGAGAGGCTACAGTGATGGTCATGTCAGCGGCAGTGCCCTGTGTGATGGCCAGTGGCATGCTGCACTGCAACTGACTGGTGTTGTTCGCAGAGACCTGCTTTTAAGTGGGTTTGGTAGTCCCCAGGGGTATGTCTCTCTCTGGTTGGAATGTTTGTGATTGGCTACTGCTAGAGCTCACTTCGTAGACTGGACATGATGTGTGGAGCCTAATGTGCAGACAATGATTTTTGTTATGAGGCAAGATGAAGAAGCAGCTCAGCATCTGTGAAATTGCAGGGAAGACAAACTCCTACGTTCTGCAAAACTTACCAGTCATCCAACCATGGGGTGGATGTAACTCAATGTCAGCTGTATTTGGGCATGGGAAATGTAAGATAATCAGGCTTATTTATAAATCAAAGGTAATCCAGTCTTGTAGCACTACTTTAGCTGATGCAACTGCTTCTCTTGCCCAAGTTGCATTTGCAGGGTCACAGGTTTTTGTCAATATGTATGGAGAAAAACCAGGCAATACAATGGACTTCCTCAGCTACATAAGGATATGGAGTATGCTGTAACATCAATGAAGAAGTTACAGCCTGAAAAACTGCCTGAAACTGAATGGTCAGATTCATTCCACAGTCTCTGTATAGATCGTCAAGCTAAGATTTGGAAGACTTTATGTCATTGCCAACTTTATCCTTGCAACTAGGGTTAGGAAATGAGAAATGGTACTTTATCCCCAGTTCTTACCTATCTAGATCCTGCTTCTGGGAAACTACTGAGGCTTGTGCATTGTAAGTGCAAGATTTCATCCAAAAGTCCTTGCAGCACAAACATTTACTCTTGCCAGAAACATGGTCTCATGTGCATAACAGCATGCATGTGATTGTAGGACACCGATCACAACAAAATTAGTCTGGCTCTACAAGAAGAGGATGAATGTGAAGATGATGCTAATTTATTTGAACATTTATTTTGAGATATCAGGCCATTTACATTGTTCTGTTTGCTATTTTTGGTGGTGGAGTTGGAAACATTTCAATACTTGTTTGTGGTATCTTACAATCTTTTTTGATGGAGTGCTATTTTCTGGGGTTAGTATTTTTGTGATAGTGTTTGAATTAAGATTTCAAATTCTATAATTTTCTATTTTTTGTACCAAGGATTACATTTTTGGCAGACATCAAAAAGACGTGAAAAGATATACACACTTTTTTTTAATAAGCACCTCTATTGTCGGGGTGAGTCATCAATTTGCTTAGCAAAACAGGTCTTTCAGGACTCAAGTTGCTTTATGGATTGTTTGATGTAATGAGTTATTTCTATGTATTTGTTTTCTTCATTCTCTAGTCATACCTTGCTTGTAACACAGGACCATCAAGTAGTCTTGGAATAGGTCCTATGTTTTATTGACCAGACTGCCAAAAAGAAAGAGGTAAAAGTGAAGATAAAATTATGCTGCCAATTTGTCTCTATTAACAACACTTATAACCAGGTAAAATTTCATGTTCTCAGCATCAGTGGTTCCTGAGACATAAAACTTCCTTACTTTGTTGTCTGGTCTGTAAAATATATAGATATCACATGACCATTTTGAAAGTGCCACACAGTGAGAGCAAGGTCTGAGAGCAATATATGGGTTGATCGGAAGTATTCTAAAATATCTGTCTGATTGTCACCTCTCTGCAGACTATTTTATTTGTCAAATTCAATTTGACAGACTAATTATTGGTCTGTAAATTGTGAGTGTTTGGTCAGTATTTCATTCATGAAGAGGCATATAGAGCTGGTAGTTCTTTGTTTTGTATTATTTTTTTTATGTTATCTAATGTTTCACTTCTATATATATATATATGACTACTGGTATAAGCCAACTGATAATGGTGAAATATGGCTACGTTTTACTTCAGGTACATTATTTCAGATTTGGTTTGCAAATTATCCCCCGTAACTTTTCAATTTTCAAAAGAGGAGACCATAACCTTTCTAAAAATATCATATTTAGCTTGGTAACATTTTTTCCCCAGTGAACATTGATATCAACCAGACTATTACTTTGGGGCAATGGTTAGCAATTTAGTCTTGTTACCCTATTACTATTGTACAGAAAGGTTAGTGCTAGTTGGATTATTCCATATCAGACACAGATCTAGGGGACTGGACAACCTCTTGTATGAGAAAAGTACAATTAAAAAAAATAAAATATCCGAATGAAGAGATTTTATATATAAAACCCCAATCTCAAGTAATCATAAATTAAGCTTAAAAATAAAAATATATTTCTTATTAAATTACACATGTGGCATCCAACTGAGTCTGATTAACAAACAGTACTGCTGTCTTTAATTTTTTGTCACTTCAGACCAGAATTGGTCTCTTTAGAAAAAAGTCAGGTCTTTATTATTATTATTTTTTTTTTTTAATCGTATCACCCCAAGCAAGGCCGGAGGCCACTATCAAGGGGTTAAAGAAGGGTTGGAGGAAGAGCAGATAGGAGTGGCAAGGGAGGGGATGTGGTGAAAGAGAAAGACAGTGGGTCGATCAAGGCAAGGGGGCCACAAAAGATCCGGAGCGAGAGCAGATAGGAATGAAAAATGAAAGGATGTGGAGAAGGGAAGTGGATAAATCAAGGCAACTGGAGATGTCGATTGACGCTACACTTAAACCGTTGGAGATTGTATTTGTCAGGGAAACAGTAATAGGGAAGAGAGTTCCATAGGCGAGATGTGCGAGACATGAAGCTATCGGAGTAGAAGAGACGTCTACATCTAACAGTTTCCACGGTGTATAATATTTTTTTAATTAAATCATTTTATTGTAAATTTCTTAATTTTTTTTATTTTACTCTTCTGTTAAGTCTAGTGCTAAAAGCTCTGACTCAAATTTAACTGAAAAGTTTTCATTCTGAACCCCACCTGGCTCCAAATCCTGAATTTGTCCCTGAATGCTGGTAATGTTGAACCAGACCAAGTTGAGCTTATTGTAATAATATATAAAGTAATAATATAACCTGACAACACACCAATAAAATAAACATATCATCATCATTTACTTTTTTAGTCTTTTTTCTAAAGAGACCAATTCTGGTCTGAAGTGACAAAAAATTAAAGACAGCAGTACTGTTTGTTAATCAGACTCAGTTGGATGCCACATGTGTAATTTAATAAGAAAACAGTGTAGCATGTGAACAGGATTTGACACTTGTGGTATTACTCTACTTGTTTATGAAAGAACTTCTGCTAACAACGACTAGACAGCATTGCCAACGAGTAATATATAAGAAAAGGATGCAGAAGTCACTTTCATTTTGTTACTCTTTTAGCCACAGGTTCCCTTAAAAATAGGATACCTTGTTTCCCCACTGTCTCTCACTGTCACCTGCCTCTTGTCACATTAAACACAACATTGCATAGTACACAGCTTACAAATACCTTAAGTTTACTTGACATATCTAATACCTAATATCTCTACCAAACCAACAGAGAACTCTTCTCAAAATTTAAGTTTCTTATATAAGAACTTTGAATACATATACATATGAAAAGGACATACACACACACCTTCATTCACCTCTTTTGTATTCTTTCTATTCAGTTTGCTCAGGCAATAAAATATGTTAATAATTGTTTGTATATTCATTATATACTCTTGTTCAATTAATATGCAAGGCTTTGTAATATTGTGTTTTAACAGATCTGTAATCTTTACAATGACTGACAAATTCAAGCAAAATGCCTGTGTCAAATTTTGCATGAAGCTTAACAAATTTACTAACAAGAGGCTCTTAAAATGTTTTTCAGGCTTTTAATGAACATTCGTTTGAGTCACATACACACACATTTCAAAGCCAGTTGTTTGTTGATTCATGATAGTAAGCACTCAAAGCAGCCAATCACTTGGCAAAGGTCAGAAAAATATGGATACATGGATATACAACTCATAAAAAATATCATTTTGGAGAAGGGGAAAACATTTTAAAGCAGCCTCCTTTTTTCTTTTAATATACTAAAATTTCACTCAAGGCTCGAGGGCCACACAAAGTAGAGAGTTACAGTCAACAAAATGGTAATTCCGAATGAAGTGTAGGGGAAAATTTTAACATAGGGCTTTTCATAGGACTGTTATTAACTGAGTTGAAACTTTTGGATATTTGTAGTTGGATGGCAAAGCAGAAAAGCAAGTTATATTGATATATCAAAAATAAATTCATTTTCCTACATACATTATTTGCTTTTTAGAATCTAAATAGTTTGAAAAAGAGAAATGTTACAATTTGTTTGGTAATCTGCCTTTCTTTTGTGTTTAAGGAAGAAAATATATTTTTGTATGAATTCAACTTGTAGGATTAAAGTCTCTGAAATCAGATACTTCCAAATTAGGTTATGGTTTTGAGTTGATTTGAAAGTAGTAAAGAGAAGTAGTGTATGAATGAAGGTTGAATTGAAATAGTTCTTTCTTACGATTATTTAGTTATCAGTTAAGCCAGTTTCCATTGATGTATTATAATTTGCTAATGGGGGCACATTGCTGACACTTGTACTGCCTTGGATGATTCTGTGTATGTCTATGCCATTATGTGTCTTTTTAAAATATCTGCTTCTATAAAAGTAGATCAGATAGATGGGTTTCTTTAATTTCTTTTTAAAGCTTTTTATTGAGAGAAAAGCAATTTTTAAAAAAATATTTGGATTAGCATTGAGCTTATTTTGAATATTGTGTGTGTAGCTGAAAATAATTTCTTTCATGGGTTTTATTGGTTTTTAATTTCTAATGTGTTACAAGCTATCAAAGTGAAAACTTCTGTTAGGGTCACACTTTATTTATTTATGTTTTAACAGTTTTGGGGGAAGATTTTAGAATTTGTAGGATAGGCATCTTGAACCTTAGCATTTATTTTGTAATGTTTATTTTTACTATTTATTATGTAGAGTCAATTATTTTCTATTATTTAATAGTTAAATGATTGTTTTAACAGCAACAACAAAAATGACAATAATAATAATAATTAGTCTTATTAATATTTATTATTATTTTCTATTATTTATTATATATATATTATTTGTTTTAATATTTATTACTTTTTACTGTTATCATTTCAACAGTTGTAATAATAATAATAATAATAATGTAATATTTGGATGCTGAGAGCTATACTTAACATCTCTTGGAAACAACTAAATAACAACTCTATGTACCCATCCCTAATATTTTTACAGTCTTAATGAATGCTGAATGTGAATTGCCAAACACTTCTGGTAAGCAAAATTGTCTCAAAAACATGGTGGGGATAAACTCCACTTGCAAGACATGAGGAGAAGGTGTGAAAAAAATTTGAAGATTTTTAAAGGGCTTGATGTAGGGTTGGATTAAGTGAATTTAGTGAATCTACAGTTTTTTCACATGTGAGATGTCCAGACTTTGATTTTGATTTTTCATGTCTGTGACCTGTTAGTGAAGAAAAATTAAATAAATAAGTGAACCAATTTTTTTTATTTTTTATCTTATCATGGGCCTAGCTTTAATACGGATATAAAATCATTACTTTTCATAAATTATAAAATAGATAGATAAATAAATTGAAATAATTTCAAGGCTTTAAGGATATCACATGCATTCCAATGTTTTGTTTTTTGTTTTTCTTTTTAAATAAAACAGAGGGTATAGAAACAAAAACAAGTTATCTTTCTTTTAATATTGTAAAAAGTTTTTTAAAGTTTTCCCGATTGAAAAAAAAAGAAATAACATCTTCATGTTTTTACATATACCCCAGTTTTATTTTTTTTTTAAATAAATAAATAAACACAATTGTACTTTTATTTCATTATTTATCAGTGAGGAGTTATAAATACAAGATTAACAAAAACATGGACTTATCCCGCGTGTAGCATGTGTGAAAATACAGCAGAAGCTGTCATAAAAACGAGTATAAAAATATTCAGTGTCTGAAGGCACAAAATATTAGCATAATTAGAATACTTCTTTTCATTCTCTTTCCATACATGTAATTCTTTTAATGATTGGACCACAAATAAAACATTTTATATCTTGTTAAGCACATTGAGGTGAAAATTTGCCGACGAAAATACAGCATATATAAGTTTATATATATATATATATATATATATATATATATATAAAAGTGAACATTGAAGTCAACACTCAGAGGTGACAGGCTGTTTCATGCTGGACACAATTGTCAGGCTGCCTGACGATTGCGTCCAGCATGAAACAGCCTGTCACCTCTGAGTGTTGACTTCAATGTTCACTTTTATATTTACATATGCACTATCTCTGCTATTGAGCACTTTATCCCATAAATATAGCACACCTTAAAACTATATTTCTTCATATATATATATATATATATATATATATATATATATATATATATATATATATATATATATATCTTAAATTGTTATTAGATCAAGCACTGTGAACTAATCAGAGTTTTAATTTTAGTTACTTTTCATTATAATTACTCACACTATCAGCTTATAGTCATTGTGATGAAAGTCCACTAAGATTAAGATGAAAGAAATTCTAGTCAAATATGAACAATGGTTGAAAGAGATAGTAGAATGGATCAGCTTGGGGCTGGTGCAAATGTTTTGTGCCCCACCAATCTATGATATGGAGCCCGCCAACTCTACTACATCTCAATTTTCATATAAAATACTAATTCTTTTGTAACCTAATTATGTACAATAATGGATCATGCAATATAGGTGAACAATTCAGCTATAAAAATTGAAATTAAACAATGTACCTAAATACAAATTAGAGACATGTCATAATAGGTCATTCCATCTTAAATAAATCAACAATGTTTTGCAGCAATTTTTAATATCAACTTGAGATTTTTCTTGATAAGAAGTTGAATAATTTTAACTCATTCAACATTATAAATAAAAAATAGTAAATTTTATATAGTGTATTTTTGAGACTTAGCATGAGCAAAATAAATTAACAGATTTGAATGGAAAAAAAAGATTCCAGAATGACATCAAAATCCACAATAATTTTACATCCTTTAATAGCCAATTGTGCTTAGTTTAATTTGTGATATATGTAAATGTATGCAGAAAAAAAGTAAATGTTAATAAGATATCAAGGCCCCCAATTAGGCTCCACATCAACTGAAAAGAATTAAATCTAAAAGAGCCCATATTTGGGATAATCCATCATGGGCTTGATGTTCCAAAAAGAATGAAATGTAAAAAAAATGCCCATACAAGTGAAGGAATTAAAAAAATGTCCATATAAATGAAGGAATTAATTCATGACATTCTGAAAAAAAAATATTTTAAGATCCTCTTACTTGGAATAATCTGTTATGGGTTTATCTTGTAAAGTTTGAAAAACTAATATATTTTTTTAAAAATTCCCTTAGTAGGGATAATTCATCAAGATTATCTTGTGATATTTTAAAAAATAAAATATTTAAGAAATATTTAAAAAAAAACATATTAGTGATAATCCATTAAGGGTTTATCTTATGATGTTCTGAACAGAATAAAATATTAACAAGCCCATACTAAGGATAATCCATTAAGGGATTATCTTATGATGTTCTAAAAATAATCAATCTACTGTTTACTTACATTCTTATTTAAATGTATCATTCAGTGACTTAACAAGTTCAAAGGAGTAATGTATTTATAAGATTTTGAACAGCAAACCTGTCTGTTTTTGTCACATCTTAGATCCTTAATATCTCTGTATTTTTCATCTCAAACCTTTCCTCCTTGTCTTTCTCAAAGTATGGTACTTGTTTTTATGCCAGGCCTACTGAGCAAGTTATCAGTGCCTAGCATATGCACTTCCAATTGTCTTATTTCCCCATTCTTTATTATTCAAATTTCATTACATGGGCATTGATAACTTTCTATTCACACATCATGACTCTAATAGCCAAAATAAGGACACTAATTAGAATAAATCAGACCAAATAAGACCAAATAAATTGAATGTTTTTTGCTAGCAATGATTTGCAAGATGACTATTCTAATTATGAAGTATTATTAGAGACCTTGATGTGGCTGAGACGTTGCTATTGAACATCTATGTTCTGTATCTCTTCAGAATATGAGTGATCATGGCTCTCTACAACTTCCTATCATTTGTTCCTCTTAACAATATTTGTTATTTATTATCCCACTATCTCCTTATTCTGTTATCCATTTACACAAGTTCAGTACATATATTATTTGCTGTTTCTCTCTATCCCTCATCTTGTGAGTGGTGCATTCTCCAAATCCTCTTTCCTCATTATGTATTCCAGAAATTTCAAGTCTCTCTTTCTCATTCAAAGTATAAGTGTTTTTTCCTTCCCATTTTCCTTAAAATTTCCTAATTGATCACATGCTCTGTCTATGACATTCTCAGAATCATTCTGTAGAATCATATCTCTGTTACCTCAAGTAACAGAATATTGAGGACACTAGGATTATATTGGCACATCATATGAGTTTTTCTATGGCCATATATTTATATACAGGGTGCGATGTATAAACGGTTGCATAAATTATGAAAGAATGAAAATAACACTAACATCTGATTTTAACAGATATATTTACTAAATTACACTAAAATATCTTGAAAAACTAAAGAGCTAATTTATTGAAAAAAAATCGGTATTGGCTTCAACTATGGCCTCCAGATGACTTTGGAATCTCCTGCAACTCTTCTGGATGGTCACTTTGTTTAAGTTGGTGAATGCTGCCATAATCCTTGCCTTCAGTTCATCTTTGGTGTTACAAGGAGTTTTGTTGGTCTCTCGCTCAACTGCACTCCACATATAATAATAAAGAGGGTTGCAGTCTGGGTAGTTAGGTGGCAAGATGTAATGGGTGATGTGGTCGCAGAAATTGTCTGAAAACCATGGCTGGGTTCTCCTACTTGTGTGCTTGTGTGGCATGGTGCAGAGTCCTGTTGCCAGACATAGGGCCTTCCAGCAGCCACCCTCTTGACACAGAGCAGCACTACCTCCTCAAAGCACTTGATGTAGGCCTCCATGTGGAGTCTGAGGCCCTGTGGGAAGATGAATGGAGGCATAATGTGGCCATTACTAGTGATCTCTCCAAACACCATCGTAACCACCATTAGACTCACCCAACTCTTTCCATATCCTCTGCACTGTCCTCAGATTGACATCCAAACACTCTGAAATGTATGTATTGGAACTTCTGGTGTGAATACCAAGCAGTACTGCATGCCGTTTCCAAATTTCTGGCAGAGTGAATTGCGTCATGGTGTTCTTTTTCTCACAGAGGGTGCCCAACTGACCCTACCATACTGTGCAATCAACAAAATAAAAAACAAACAACGTGAATGCGCAAAATTAAAAATATAAATGGCGACAATTTACTCAATGCACCCTGTACATACATATATATTTATATACATATATACACACATATATGTGTGTGTGTGTGTATGTATTTTTCATATTTCAGATTAAAATATTAACATAGCATGCTTGAATACAAGTCTAGACGATACTTTTTGATAATTTATTCACTGTTGTTATAAGATACTATGTTTAATTGTGTGCATATTCACATGGATAAATATATAATATAATATTTTTTATAGAAGAGGTTTTAATGTTGCATTGTAAAGGGAAATCAGAATTATTATAGCAAAATGGAAAAATAAGAATGGAAAAGAAAGAAGTTTGTGGAAAAAAATCTATGAGCAACATCTCAATAACCTAACCTCAGATGCTTCTAAATAAAAGTATTGGGTTAAAAGAAAAATATATTATTATTATTACTATTATTATTCATAATTCTTCTTTAGAAAAATTTTTGAAAAAAGATTGGAGAAAAGAAAGAAAATGTAGCTCTTTATTAAGCATATATATATATATATATATATATATATATATATATATATATATTATTTAAAATGTTTTCATTAAAATTAAAATTTTGGTTCCATTTACAAAATTTTAATTTTAATTTTTAGTTCTGAAACAGTAATTTCTGTTACACAATGAAAACATATTTATAAATAATAATATAATATTATGGTCTACTTTGTAGCAAGCACTTTTTAAAAAATAAATGCTAAAGAACTGTGGATAATTAATCTGCTTGTTCATTCTTTTTATTCTGATATACATATATATATATATATATATATATATATATATATATATATATATATATATATACATATATATATATATATACATATATATATATATACATATATATATATATATACATATATATATATATACATATATATATATATATACATATATATATATATACATATATATATATATACATATATATATATATATACATATATATATATATATATACATATATATATATATATATACATATATATATATATATACATATATATATATATATATATATATATATATATATATATATATATATGTATTTAATTGGTATCAACTGAAGCAAGGCAGTACAGTCACTGGCATGCAATGGGTTACAGGATGTGAAGGAATTAGGAACAGAAACATTACTCATGAGTAGAAAAAGAAAATATCAGTCATGAGGACAGTAGATAGCAATTGACGTTGCATTTAAATTTTTGCTGATTACAGTTGGCTGGAAAGCATGGAGCCAGAAAGGAGTTCCACAAATGAGAAGTGTGAGAAAGGAAACTGTCAGCATAGAAGTTATGGCTAATCTAACTAGCTCAACTGTCAATTGATGAGATCTTGCTGCCAATCTAGTATTGCACTTAAATTCATACAGTTTAGGTATCAAAGCAAAGACCGCATCCGAACAATGACCATAAAAGTATTTACAAAAAAAAAAACTCACAGTCATCTTTATGGTGGTGGTCAAGTGACAGAAGCTGAGCCACCAGATCAGGACCAATAATATTGCTGATTCTTCTTTGGATCTTATCAAAGAGCTCCAGGTAAATAGCATGTGCACTGGACCATATGTGGCAGTAATATTCTAAGCATGGATGAATATGAATTATAGATATGCAAGATAGATTCTGGAAAGAAAAATTGCCTTGCCTGGCACAGTGAACCGAATATCTTAGCAGCTGACCTAGCAATGGATTCAATATAGTTTTCCACTTCATGTCAGCAGAGAACATTAGCCTGAGAAGGTGCAACAAGTTACTTTCCTGGGGGATAGCATCAGCCATTCTGATGGAAGGCAGAAAGGGTCTCACAGATGATTAATAGAGTGAAGTTTAGTTTTGGAGGCATTAAAATTGACCAGCCATCTTCTGCCCCAGTTAACAACGGGTTTGAGGTTGATTAGAACATCAGCTGCCATTTTGATCTCGTTGAACTGATCAGACTTACTATCAAGACAGGAGTAAATGGTAGTGTCATCAGCATAGATACCAAGTTGATATATATATATATATATATATATATATATATATATATATATATAAAGTTGTAGCCTCTGTCTGTTTGTTTGTTATCAAGCTCCTCCTAGAGTTTTGGAGATAGGCCATCAAAGAATATATATTCTGAAACTACATTACCCAGGGTACTTGGATAAGTATATTTCATTTTGATCAAAGGGGATTGCCGGGGAGGGGATTGGTCTTTCATAAGCGCCCTCAGACACACACACACACACTGAAAATTTTTTCTCTTTGATTTAAATTAAATTTAAATTTGAACAAGGGAATGACTCCTATTCAAAATATAGAAGGAGAAAGCCAGAAGATGGAGTCACAACAGCAAGATCAAAATGAGACAATATGGACCTCAAGTTGAGCAAGAAATGACCAATCAGGTGGTAAAGCCTTACAATACATATTTGTTGCAACAATTCAACTGTCATATCAATGTTGAAATTTGCTCATCAGTTCATCCAATCAAGTATTGCATCAGATTCATCTTAAAGGGGTCAGATCAAGTCGTTATTGCAAACCTCCCACTGAAAATGACAGTCACATCGGCAAGATCATTGAGTAAAATTGAAATGCATCATTGTTTTCCACAAATTATAACAATGACTTAAAACCATACATATATATATATATATATATATATATATATATATATATATATATATATAGGTATAAGATAAGAACAAATGTAGTATAATTCCACTGTCCGTAGTATTTAATTTTAAAAAGCTCCAATACAGAGTAGAGCTTTATATTACTCATTATAGGATATTAAAACAAATACCTGCTACACAATAGCTTTTGTGTTTCAGCGCTAATTTGTGCTTCTTCAGGCGATGGTAAATAATTAGTGAATAAACGATTATTTTTAATTTCAAAAGCAAAATACCCCGTTTTTCAAAAGAGAAGACGAGAAAACACAAGATCAGAAGTAAAATGAAGCTTGTGGGTTTACTCTGATTAAACAATCAGGTGTCAGATTTTTATATAGAAAAGATTTTATTTAGAAAAGATTATAAAAAAATACATATATAATAAATATATAAAATATATTAAATAAACAACAAAATCTTGAATAAATACTTAAGCCTGAATGAAAGAAATAGTGATCCAGAAATAAGAATAAACAATAGTAAAGATACATTATGTAGCTGTAAAAATTCTGAAAATTGTCTTTTGAATAATAAATGTTGTACAGAATCCATAGTTTACCAATGCACTATGTCATCTATTGAGAATCCTAATGTTGAGAAATTCTCTATAGGATGTACTAAGAATGAATTTAAATTAAGATAGAGACAACACTGACTTCCTTCAATAATATTGAGTATCACAACCAAACATCCCTATCTAAATATTTTTGGCACTTAAAAGAAACAAATAAAACATCAACAGTAAAATGGAAACTAATAAAAGAAACGAGAACATGTAGATCGTTAAATGACCCAATTCCTTTGTGCCTACATGAAAATTTATATATTATTAAGTTTCTGAAAAATAAAAATT
This sequence comes from Acanthosepion esculentum, assembly GCA_964036315.1. NCBI lineage: Eukaryota > Metazoa > Mollusca > Cephalopoda > Sepiida > Sepiidae > Acanthosepion > Acanthosepion esculentum. Next base: position 55,749,764 of record OZ038480.1, read on the forward strand.
TATTAAATCAAAGAAATGAAATATCGTTTTTTCGTAGATATTCTCTCATATTTTCCTTAAAAAAATAATTTATTATAAAAATAATTTGCAGAATTATATAGCTATTATTTGATCATAAATAATTTAATTTATAAATGCATAATTAAATTTTAATATTTTAATTTTTACAATACCATATATAGTTTATTAGTAGATAAAATAAATATAGTATTTTAGATCTTTATAAATTAAAATATAAATATAAAAAATATGACTTAATCATATGTGAATACCTCTTTAAGAAAATCTCGATGTAGTTTTACAATACAAGAAAATAAAAAAAAATATATAAATGCCAAATGTATGGTATTGCAACCCAAAATAAAATAAAAAACAAGACATTAATGACACACCCACATAAAAAGAAGTCAGTATCAACAGGCAGATATCTCTAACTCCCACCTGACCATAACCAACTTATACTTGTATCTTTATTTGTCAAAAAAGCCAACACGCCCTTAATAAAAAAAATTCTGAATTCTCATTACCCCACCAACTTAAAATATATAATACTATTTGGCTTAAAAATAGAGTAAATCAATTTTTTTCAAAGTTTATTCTCAGCATCGCTTGAAAATGGAACTGAACTTCAAATTATAAGTTTATTTTAAGATTTAAGTTTTGGTTTTGAAACATAGTAATTTCTGTGTCGCAATGGAAACATATTTTTTTTAAAATAATTATAATATATAAATATATATTTTATTTTATATGTGCAGTACTTAGTGGAAAGTGCTCAATATCAGTGATAGAGATAACATATTCAGTTGTATGGATCGCAAAAGCGTGAAACCCAGGGTCGCAAACTCATATACATACAAACAAGTGAATACATTATATATATATATATATATATATGTGTGTGTGTGTGTGTGTATGTGTGTGTGTGTGTGTGTATGTATGTATATTTAGGCAGTATATCTTCATTCAAATATGTTTCATTAAATAACACGCTGTATGATAGCTATTACTATAAAAGAGCATATTCACAGGTGCTTTTAAAATCATTTTGTGTCAGCCCCAATATGTCTTTCCAACTGAGCAATGGTGAGAGGAAAGAGATCATCCAGGCCTTCAGTAATGGTACTAACATTTATGCTGTCTCCAAACTCCATTCAAGAATCATCAAGAGAACAGTGAATAATTCTTATTGTTCAAAGTAGAGTCCAATAGTGTTATAAAAACCTCAGAGAATTCCAGTAAGATATCTTTAATCATTTCTAAGATACAACGGTTCAAAGATTAATCTAACAATTGAACAATTTTGCTGTTACATCAGGTAAACATATGTATGTATATATAAATACACATATGTATATATATATATATATATATATACATATGAATGTATATATATATCTATATATATATATATCTATATATATATATGTATGTATATACATATGAATGTATATATATATCTATATATATATATATCTATATATATATATGTATGTATATACATATGAATGTATATATATATATCTATATATATATATATATATATATATACATATGAATGTATATATATGCACATATGTATGTATATGTATGTATGTATGCATGTATATGCAAATATGTATATATATATATATATTATAAATTAATAGATTTAAAATATGGTTTTACCGCTACACAGTGATGACCATGTTTCAGAAATGGAAGCTAAAGCCCCTGAATTTAATTTTGTTATTAAACCAAAGACATTAGTTCCATTTCCTCATCAAGCGAATTTTGGAGTGACTTACTTTTTAAAATTTACGGTTGTTAACGGCACAGGAAAGATTCATAGTTTGAGGGTTTCCAAGGTTACCGATAAATCCATTCATCTAGACAAGGGGTGGTAGAGGGTTCAATTTTTAATTTTCGTTGTCTCAGTTAATAGTTACATTTGAAAGCGGGGTTATGTTTAGGGATGGGTAGGGATGTATCTTTTAACAAATTCTGACATCCGCTAAATTCATGTCATCTGGGTTTATTTCTAACGGCAAAAATTCTTATGGTATTATTTCTATTTGTATATTTAAAGATTTTGAGGGACTGTTTAGGTTAGAATATGTTTTATCCACCTTTCTAAAAAGTTATTTTTAATATTTAATATACTATACTCCTAGTTAAAAACCAAGTAAATGTATTAGGATTACTTACAGTATTTAAAATTATTTATTCTTATCGAGTATAAGTAAATATTATTTTATTTTATTTTATTTTATGTAAACTTTATGACAATGACGGCAAAGGTGGTTAAATTATTTCACTAATTCAATAAACTTAGTATTATAAATGTATATATGTATGTATAAAGGACATTTAATGTTCAATATTATATTCTAACTTATTAATTTCACATGACTTTCGGTGTTCACTTGGATTCTTTCTAGTGTTTGAATTGCTTTGAGAGAGGTGTTATGGTTAGAGTACGTTTTATTTAATTACAATTTTAAAAGATATTTAGGTTAGAATTTGTTTTATTTAATTTCAATTTTAAAACATTTTTAAAAATTCTACTTTCAAATTTAACTTTTTAATTTTAATCGGCTATATTTCTTTATAAACCAAGTAAATGTAATATAATTATCTACATTATTTAAAATTATTTATACCCATCAAATATGAGTATGTATAATAATCAGGTAATTTTTTTTTTTTTTTTTTTTTTTTTTTTTTATAGATTATTTAAAGATTATTTAAAGAAAACTTTTGGCAATGACGACAAAAAATAGCTATTTCATTTCTCTGATTCAGTAAATTTTTATTTTTTATAAACTTAGTAATATATAGTTTCTCATGTATGCATAAAGGACATGGGTCATTTAATGACCTACATATTCTAGCTCTTCTTATTAACTTCCATTTCAATAAAACACCTACAGTGAAATGGAAGTTAATAAGAAGAGCTAGAATATGTAGGTCATTAAATGACCCATGTCCTTTATGCATACATGAGAAACTATATATTACTAAGTTTATAAAAAATAAAAATTTACTGAATCAGAGAAATGAAATAGCTATTTTTTGTCGTCATTGCCAAAAGTTTTCTTTAAATAATCTTTAAATAATCTATAAAAAAAAAAAAAAAAAAAAAAAAATTACCTGATTATTATACATACTCATATTTGATGGGTATAAATAATTTTAAATAATGTAGATAATTATATTACATTTACTTGGTTTATAAAGAAATATAGCCGATTAAAATTAAAAAGTTAAATTTGAAAGTAGAATTTTTAAAAATGTTTTAAAATTGAAATTAAATAAAACAGATTCTAACCTAAATATCTTTTAAAATTGTAATTAAATAAAACGTACTCTAACCATAACACCTCTCTCAAAGCAATTCAAACACTAGAAAGAATCCAAGTGAACACCGAAAGTCATGTGAAATTAATAAGTTAGAATATAATATTGAACATTAAATGTCCTTTATACATACATATATACATTTATAATACTAAGTTTATTGAATTAGTGAAATAATTTAACCACCTTTGCCGTCATTGTCATAAAGTTTACATAAAATAAAATAAAATAAAATAATATTTACTTATACTCGATAAGAATAAATAATTTTAAATACTGTAAGTAATCCTAATACATTTACTTGGTTTTTAACTAGGAGTATAGTATATTAAATATTAAAAATAACTTTTTAGAAAGGTGGATAAAACATATTCTAACCTAAACAGTCCCTCAAAATCTTTAAATATACAAATAGAAATAATACCATAAGAATTTTTGCCGTTAGAAATAAACCCAGATGACATGAATTTAGCGGATGTCAGAATTTGTTAAAAGATACATCCCTACCCATCCCTAAACATAACCCCGCTTTCAAATGTAACTATTAACTGAGACAACGAAAATTAAAAATTGAACCCTCTACCACCCCTTGTCTAGATGAATGGATTTATCGGTAACCTTGGAAACCCTCAAACTATGAATCTTTCCTGTGCCGTTAACAACCGTAAATTTTAAAAAGTAAGTCACTCCAAAATTCGCTTGATGAGGAAATGGAACTAATGTCTTTGGTTTAATAACAAAATTAAATTCAGGGGCTTTAGCTTCCATTTCTGAAACATGGTCATCACTGTGTAGCGGTAAAACCATATTTTAAATCTATTAATTTATAATATTAATGCTCTGTAAATTTTAATTTACATAGAGCACTATTGTGTAAAAATAAAAATATCTATAAGAACACCGGATTTTATATCTTACTGTTCTTTCCTTTTTATTTATATATACATATATATATATATATATATATATATATATATGCACATCTCTGTGTATATATATATATATATATATATATATTTGTGAGTGTGTATGTATATATATATATATTATATATGCATATATCTATGTATACATATATGTATACATATATATATGCACTAAATTGATGTTTACATTGATGAAATTACACATATGCATGAAAGAAAGGAGATGCTGAAATTTTAAGTTGAGACTGACAACAATTTTGATTTAATTAAACAGAAAACAATTTACTAAAACAAAAGTTTTTAGAAAGTGCTTTAATCGCTAGATCGCCCACAGTAAATTTGCATCCAGGTCCTTACAAAATTACACCATTCTATTATCACAATGTGGGATATTTAATAACAAAAATGAAATTGGCTAGATTATATATCTAAAACATTAAAATAAATTAAATTTACAAGTCTCAGTGTCCCCCTTTCCTTCATGCACATGTGTAGTTGCATCAGTGTAAACATTACTTTGATGAAGTCCTAAAGGACAAAACATGTCACAGGAAAACATTTTCCACTTTTTCATGCTTTTCTCAACTAATATATCACCACCTCCCAGACCAAACCTAATGATTTTATTACCATTTAGGCAGAAATTCACTTTTGCCAACAGTTCAAAAATGAGATCAAGGCTCACTACAAATACAGAAAATGAACAAGAAACATTGAAAGAACATAATGAAAATTTATTCCTTTTAAAATGTATTCCTTTTATTTCCCTGAAGAAGGTCACAAGACTGGAAACCCATGTAGCAGAAATATGAAGAATAAAATATAATATATACATTAAAACAATTCTACATTATAACCAAAACATTTGCTGTTTCTCTATTTTTTAAAATATACATTTTTCTCTTGTTGGAACAAACATAAACTTTTCCATATATATATATATATATATATATATATATATGTGTGTGTGTGTGTGTGTGTGTGTGTGTGTGTTTGAACATATTGTTCATATTATCCTTTTAAAGATATATTCTATCTAAAATTTTACATATATATGTTTACAAACTTTATGCAAAACGACCAAAATATATGGAAAAAAGAATGTGTCAGTTTAAACTGATACCAAGAGGATATAGGTTAAGTAAATAAATGTGAAATTTTGTAAAATAATTGATAAGAATCTTAACATTGGAATCAATGGTTATAATTCTAATTCTATTTTACATATGGCAATAATTTTTTGAAAAATAAAAGGAAAGTCACACTTTTAATGACTTTCATTCTTTTTTATTTTGATGTTGCCATTTGCTTTTGGACAAATTGAATGAGATAAGCATATTGTTAGAATAAACAAACAATGAGATGACTGTTCTTGTTATTACTCATGACTAAGAAGTCAAGGTAAATTTATAAAAATTACATGAAGCTCCTCCTAGTAAGCCTAATTGCATTTGCTAAAGTATTTTCTATGTTGTACATTTTTGTTCTCATTACCATCTCAAACATATTTCTATTTTATAATCATGAACAGGGGGTGAAAATTTTTCAGCTTGACTAAGGAAAGATATAAAAATTTAAATGTTCTTATATAAAACTAGAATTTTTTGTGCAAAATATAAAAATTTACTTTGTAGGGATAGAATGGGAAAAGAGAGCATGTCACTTTTCTTATCTTGAATGTTGAACAAAGGTATAAACAAACAAGACCCAAACCACTATGTGAAATTTAAAAGAACAAACATTTATTACAGTACATATTTTAAAAAACAAGTACAGTATTTTACAAACAAGAGTTTGCACACAAATTTCCTTTTGTATGCCTTATTCAAAAAACTAAGGCTGGATAAAAGTTCAGGCATGACAAAGAAAGATAACAATTTTCAAAAATGAAAAAAGCTTTGAGAAGGCAAAGCAAAAATTTAATAAGGCAGAAAATAAAAAAGGTGCACCCACCTAATTGTAAAAAAGAATAGGAATCTCTCAGCAGGAAAGGACCTTATATAGATTTGAAAAAACTGATGTCACAGGGAATTGTTATATATTTTTCTTTGGAGAAAAGTTTGGTTTAAGGTTCCTGTTCCTTTAAACATTTTTCTCAGGAAACAGCCCAAAATGGATTTTCCTCCTGGGTCCTGAATCTACCTTTGGTTGAAATTTTAGTGTCTCTAATTTTGGTGGTTCCTTCTCCGAAGAGTTATTTATGACTCCCTTCTGCTTTGACACTTCCTTCTGCTTTGAAATTCTTAACACTGCAAAATGAAAAAAGAAACCGTTTCCTATCTTTTCATATATTATGGATTTATTTTCTTGAAAGTTTTTGCTTATAAATCAGAAAGTTTATAATTTGAAAGTGAATGTTGTTTATATAAATGTTGGTCTGAAGATTCCATTGTCAATTTCACACTTCAATGTAACAATCTCCATGCAGTGTTGATTCCGATGTCTACACTGTCTATATCTATAAATACGCTATTTCTGATATTAAGCACTCTTTCTCTATAAATATAGCACATTTTAAATGTGTGTGTGTGTGTGTGTGTGTGTGTGTGTGTGTGTCTATGTATGGATAGATAGATATTCAGACACAAAGGTATACTGAAAAGTTCTTATCTCAACCCATTGGCCAAATATCAGAACTTTTGGGGGAAGGACCTTGTTCGGGTCCAGAAATTTTCAGTATCTCCTAATATATATATATATATATATATATATACAGTGTAACCCGGATATAAGAGAGTTGTCGGGACTGGAGAATAAGTCTCTTATATCCGAGTTTCTCTTATATCAGGGTTTGGTCTATTATATATACATTAACACAGGCTCTAATTTGGGACCAGAGAAAATCTCTCTTATATCCGGGTCTCTTATATTCGGGTTACACTGTATATATATATATGTGTGTGTGTGTGTGTGTTAGCAAAAGTATCTATTTTTTCAAACAAATGTTTTATTTTTTAACACTATCTCCTTCTTTATAATTAGCCCAATACTTCTCCATTTAACATAGATAAAATATACAATGAAAATTTAAAATCAAAATTCAGTTAATAGCTGCATCAGATAACAGACTTATTAAAGTGTCATTATATGCATGCATGTGTTGCTTGAAATGTATTTAAGTTTTGGGTCATACATATGTTTGTGTGTATGAATATATACAAGGTGCGGAAGAAAAGCTTACTGTGACCTTCCTAAGTCACAATACATAAACAGATCTATGTAGAGATATACAACAATGCTCATTAAACAAGCTGGGGAATGATCCTTTCAATTGGGTATGGCAGCTCAAGGCACATTTAAGAGCAATATTCTTATCAATGATTTATCTCTGATTTATCTCAACCAAAATAGTCTAATCTGAGCATGATTTGAAAGCTGTGAATAATGATTTTCTTAGTCAAGCAAAGGAATTTAAATTCCATAAAAGAGGAACTGTTTTATCTGCTGATCAGTCCAGCCTGGTGAATACCTCAAGAGAGAACCCTATTTAACACTTTCTGCTTTCCCTATTACCAAAACCTGGCAGCGTCTGTCCCCTCTCAATATTGAAGGAAGTACATAAATAAACCAAAATTATTCCTTTAACTGTTTTCATCATCTGTGATTTGTTTGACAACTGGGTTCACTTTTGATCATTCCATTTTTTTCAAGCGACAATGATCATCCAAGAAACTGTATATAAAACTTAATATAGCACAACATTACATCTATTAACACAAAGGAATATTAATAAAACTAGTAGATAATACCAAAACAAATGATTTATACAATGTGTTCTATTATTTTCAATTAAAGCCTCAACACAGCCATGATATTTTGGCCTACTCCTCTATCATGGCAGCCTTGATGGTATTGATATTAGGGTGAAAAAATTTGTTGCTAACCTACACTAAAATGTCCTACATGTCATAATCTAGTAGGTTCAAGTCCAGACTGGAGGAGGGCATGAAGTTGGCTAGCTAAAAATCAATGAATTTAATTTTGCAGAACTTCTTCATCTTGGCTGCATGGCTGAGAGCACTGTCTTTGGTTCACATGTAGCTGTCCTCTGTGTGGCTAATCTTGAGTCAAGGTAAGACATGGTACCTCAGGGCTCTGAACCCACTTTTTCTCCAAGCTTGTAGAAGAATAGGGCATCTTTTGTCTGTTGGAGGCTGGAATGTCTAATATTATAACTTTTTTTACTGTTTTTCACCAATACAAAGTCCAAGGGACTTTTAAGGTACAGAATTACTAAATGTGAGCACTGAGGAATCAAAGTGACAGGACGTCTCTTTTGGTCAGAAACATTGTGCCTGAGTGTGCAGATCAGCCACCAAGACAAGTTTGTTCTCTTGGCAGGATTAAAGGACCCATTGGTAAAAGCAGGGAGGGGGTAACAAAAGTTTCTTGGGCATGTGCTGACATCCTCCACCCACATTTCCTATAGGATTACTCTAGGAAATACCTATAAGAAGATTAGGAGTGACAATATAACTAAGATTGGAGGTGTGGGTATGAAACTAAATGCATATATTAAAGTTTTATCTTTGTTAAAGTCAGAATGGTTTCTACCTAAGTGAGAAAATACCTTCAAATTAGTAGAAGCCAACAAAAAAATATATAAAATGTAAAATATCTTAATTTTATTTTCATTCCTCTCCTTACTTAAGCTAACCTGCTTCTAACTATTAATATTATATATATATATATATATATATATATATATATATATATATATATGGAGCACTGTCTTTTTGAAAATAAAAGCAAAAATACTAAGGAACTCCGGATTATTTACCTAACGTGTTCTTTCCTATTTTTCTGCATACCTGCACATATATATATATTATAATATTTTTTAAAAAATATAATTCCTTCGCTACATAAGAGTTCTCATGTTTCAAAAGCGAGAGCTGAGTCCCTCAATATAATTATTGAAATTAAGTTGAATTAAGGTATCTGGTCTCGTTTCATCCTCAAGCGAAAATAGCTTGGCTTTGCAAAATGAAGATCATGAGGGAGTCTGTACACATCGCTTGCAGGCATGTTTGTGACTGATAAGTCCAATGCAGGACAGGCATATTCGGTTGCAGTAGTTACAGCTAAAAGTCTAGCCTGGGCTCAATAGCATAGCATTTCAGTACTTTCCCCTCTGCCTCATGTCCCTGAAAGCAGCCATGCAGGTATTTTCAAAGAAGAGGACAGCATGGTTGGTGGTGAGGCGCCAGGAGTCATGGTTCTCAGCTAGGGTTGACCATTGGCAGTGGTTAATGTGACAGGCAGCAAAGGATTTTTTCAGGCAATCTTTGAATCACTTTTTGGTGCCCAAATATAGCTTGGAAATGGTTAGTAGATGTGAACATCCCCCTCATGCCTGTGCAGTGGAGTTTTTAGGTGAAGTGCAGTGTGTGCTGAACTGGCCCCACCCTTTACACCTGGATCAAATTCTGGTGCTTTTATTTTTGTGCTGTATGTTTTTCATTAATTAAGCGGGCATGTATGTGCATGCGTGTGTGTTATATATATATTTAACTGAGTTCATTCCAAGCTAGGTAGTAAACCTCTGAGACAGAAGGGGTTACTGGGTGTGGAATAATTAGAAAACAGAAACATCACTAAGGAAAGAAGAGTAATCAGGAGGGTAGTAGAAAGTGATTGACATTGCACTTAAATTCATAAAGTTGAGACACCATGGTGAACAGTTGCCATGAAAGAATTTATAGGAAATAACTTTACAATAGTAGGAAAGTGACTGAAACTGAGACATCAGGTCAGGACCAATAATATTGCTGATTCTTCTTTGGATTTTATCCAGGATCTCTAGATACATAGCAGGAGCACCAGACCACATGTAGCAACAATATTCTAAGATTGGGCAAATGGTAGAATTATAGATATGTAAGATAGATTCTGAAGAGAAAAATTGCCTAGCATGACACAATGAACCAACTTTCTTAGCAGTTGACCTTGCAATGGATTTGATATAGTCTTTCAACTTCATGTCAGCTGAGAATGTTAATCTGAGAAGGTGCAACGAGTTACTCTTCTGGAGGTTTGCATTGGCCATGCTGATGGAAGGATGGAAGGCGAAAAGGAGTCTCCCAGGTGATTAATAGAGAGCAGTTTAGTTTTTGGAGGTATAAAAATTAACAAGCCATCGTCTGCCCCAGAAAATGAAATATGGAGAAGAAAAGAAAATTCTGGTGCTTTTTTTTGTGCTGTATGCTTTTCATTGATTAAGCAGGCTTGTATGTGCATGTATGTGCATTATATATATATATATATATATATATATATATATATATATATATATATATATATATATATATATATATATATATATATATATATATTATATATATATATATATATATTATATTATATATATATTATATATATATTATATATATATATATATTATATATATATATATATTATATATATATATATATTATATATATATATATTATATATATATATTATATTATAATACTGAACATTCAGGCATTAATAATTATAACTAAGGTTCGTTGTCAAGTTTTTTGAATTCCCATATACTTGTAGTTTGATTGGTCATTGCAGCTTATGTAACAGCATTTCCCCTATCAAAGGGTGTTTGGTCAATTTGAACCTTTTAAAACTCTTTATTCTACATTCAACACTATTACTTGATAAAACACCAGAAGTGTTGAAACAAAATGGGTGTTTTTGTAGTGATTTTATAACATATTTATGTTATAATTTTTGAATAAATTATATATATATATATATATATATATATATATATATATATATATATATATATATATATATATATATATATATTGTTTTTGAACACATGTTTTTCCCAATTCTCGAAATATACATATCTGCTCTTTGAGAAATAGGAAAGATATGTGTTCAAAAGCACTATTTGGGTTTTGTTTAATCAGGAAGTCTTACATGGCCAAGAGGCCAAGGCATGTAATATATATATATATATATATATATATATATATATATATATATATGTATGTATGTACTTTATATGCGCAGTACTTAGTGGAAAGTGTTCAATATCAGTGATATCATCATCATCACCATGTCCACAAACAGAACCCAACTTAAACAACAATTTCCTTATGGACATATGCTTGTTGCGGTTATTTATCAGTTTCTTAAAGAGGCCTTTTATTTATAAACTATAAAATTTCATGTAAGAAGCTGAACAAGCATATAACTGGTTAGAAATATGTTAAATTACCTCCCTACCCATTTTAGTTCTTACTTATTTGGAAAGTTGGACGTCAGACTTCAATACATCTTACGAAATGATGTAACAACTTGTATCTGTCCATAAGGAAATTGTCTAGGATTTATATGTAGACAAGTTCATGTCATGACCTATATTAAAAAAAATTTTTTCAGTGGGCTTGAATTTAACATTGGTCACATTTGATTGGTTAATCACAACAGAGCCTACAAGCATATTTTTAAAAGTATTCTGCTTTCGAAATTAAATTAATCTTTCACTCACCAGTGAGGAGACATGTTTGTGGTGTTGAAACATGATTGTAATTGTTAGTGATTTTTAATTTTTTTGCTTTAATATCCTAAAATATACAGCAAAACAGTACTGTCTGCGAATGATATATATATATATATATATATATATATATATATATATAATGTATTTATCTTTAAGTGGGTACATTTATTTGAGTAGCTATCCCTGTTTATAGTAATAATAAGAAATAATGTTGGATAAAAAATCCATTCAAAAAATTATCATATATATATATATATATACAGTGCTGTTTGATAAAAGTGACTCGCCTGATTTTTTTTACTTAAAAATTTTTTCACCTATTGTTTTTGGGGTCAAACTAATTTTTAATCTTATTAATATAAAGACCCCTTCCTGACCACCTAGTAAAAAAGTTTACTCATCCTAAGGTATTCTATTGATAATTATAATTTTGGATATAAATGAGATTTAGGGAAAAACTCTGTGCAAAAAAAGTGACTCACTTATTTCCAGCAACTAGTAACATAACCGAACAGCTTTAAATAAAGAATAATAGAGGTATAATTTTTTTATAATAGGTAATATAGTTTGAAATATTTAATGATCTATGGGTCCTCCTTTATTTTGAATAACCTTTTCAACCCTCTTTGGCATTGACTTGATCAGGTTCTGGCAAATCTCATCTCCAACCATTAAATTTCATTCAGATATGAAATTCACAATCAAATCCTCTTTGTTGCTCAACTGCTTTCTCGGGAGCCTGTACTTTATAATGCTCCATAAGTTTTCTATGGCGTTGAGGTCAGGAGATTGGGGCGGCCATGTCATAGCACTCACCTGCTTCTCATCAAACTATTCCTTCATCAATTTTGATTTGTGACAGGGAGCATTATCCTGCATAAAAATGAACTTGGTGGGGTTGATTTGTACCCTTTCAGCAGAAGGGAGCAGACAAGACTCTCAAATTCTCTTGTACTGCTTGCTCCTGAGGGTCTTTTCAATAGGTTTTAAGAAACCAGTTCCATGAAAAGAAAAGCATCCCCAGAACATTATACTGAATGGATGCTTGACAGTACTTACTGCTAAATTCAAAGAGCTTTCAAAGCTTCTTCGGATTTTAGATCGCTTATCCTTTGAATTTAGCTCAACTTTCATTTCATCGGAGAAGAGAACATTTAGTAAAAAAAATCAGGTGAGTCACTTTTATCAAACAGCACTGTATGTGTATATATGTATATATATATATATATATATATATATATATATATATATATATATATATATATATAATTTCAGATATAACTAAAATCTGTAAAAGGACAATATGAATAAAGAGAAAAGGAAAACTTAGCTTAGAATTTAAATTCAAAATTATTTTTTTTAATTTAAAAATTTAAAAATGTGTAGTCAGTTCAATGTAAACATAAACTTTGTCCAATGAAGTCTTAAAGGACAAAATGTACCACAAGAAAACTTCTTCCACTTTGTCATGCTTCTTTGCCATAGGATAATATTGTTCTTGGCATATATAAAAAAATTATATATTGTTATTCCATATATATATATATATATATATATATGAAAACAGGATGTGTGGGTGACATAGAAGTTATTGATATAGAAAGAGAAATCAGGAAGTTGAATACAAATTCCAGCTTAGTCTGCAGTGTTCACTTAAGAACATATGCCATTGAGAATGTTATACTCCACTGCAATTAGATCTCTTTCTGATTCACATTACCTGTTGACTGGATGTGAACTCTAAAAAGTATAACACAAAATAAAAAAGTCACTTTCTGCACATCCAGTCTACAAAACAAAGTCCCGCAATAAAATAAAATAGTCAATCACTAACATTCCTACTGGAAAAAAGATGACTCTGGGGATCACCAGATTTGCTTAAAAGAAAGCACCTTGTAAACAACTGACAAAGTTACAGGCCAATAAGTCCAACTGTTGACACACATGTGCACTGTCGCTATCACCACTATGATCGCTGCTCTTGTCACAGCTGTGACCTTGCCCAAGCTTCACTAATTTCACCCAACTCTTTACATACAGAATGTGACCAATGGGCCAGCTCTGACACTGTCGGTCTCCTGACGCCATCACCATGATTTCCAACACCTCAACATCTTCACGATCCAACTCCAGGCCTCACTCATCATCACTGTGACCCCGGTTCATTGATACCATGTTCAACCAGAATCCAATAAAGGCATTCCATTCGATCAATGTTCACTATCCACTTCAGATCTCAACCACCCCACCATGATTGATCAACTTGCCTTAAATCCACCTTACCAGGAAGTTTGGCTTCAACATCTTGGCAACACATAACTGCCAACCAGGTGTTGATTTCAACCTAAAGGGCTATATCAAATTACACTAATGACTAATCTACTCCAGACCCATCCTCTGCACCAACCATGACATAAGCCAACCAACTCAAGAAATTGGACCGAGCTGACAACACTCTTACACTCAATCTCTTTCCTTACCAACAGCAACTGAAGAACCACGCATGAACAATTTGTGCCATCTTTCAAATGACAATGTATATATTCTGAAATTTGATGAATATATGCTCTTGAACTTTGAATCCTTGTTTGTTCCTTTCCTTTGCAACCAAATGCTCATTATAACAGGAATGACATAACTCTGTATCTTCTTCCACTCAACTGTGGGTTACAAACTGGTAAACTGGCAACCTCTTTAAGGGATAGATCATTCTGAATTAAAATACTGTGGAGAATACAATGGCATCCACTCAACTATCTTTCTAAGGAAGACATGTCAATTTGCAGATAATAAAAAAAAAAATCTGTGGAGGTACTTGATTGCCTACATCCTGAAAGGATATAGCATTTAAAATTGTATATATAAGTAAAAACGTATGTGTACATATGTGTGTGTGTGTGTTCACAAACACATTTATATCAGTAGTCACTAAGTTTACTTAATGAAAATGTTTCATTGTGTTTATTTAAGGTTTAATCTAATCAGTCTATACAGTGTTTTATACTGTTATCTAAAATTATATATATATATATATATATATATATATATATATATATATATATATATATATATATATATATATTACTTTAAATGTTATTTTTAGTGGATACTCATATTTGAGTAGACACGCCATTTATTTATTAAACAGTATATTTATTTTCGTCTACTGGCCTGAATATTTGAGAAATCTTATTAAAGACAAATAGAAATTAAATACAAATTTTATTGTACCTTAATTATGTACAATAATGGATCATCTATATAATAAATGTGAATGTCAGTGTGTCACTCTTTTTCAACTTTACTCCTAGAGGCCGTAGCCCAACAAATAACATTTTGGAATCAGGCTGACACTGTGAGCAAATTAAAAATATTCTGGGCTGGATCCAGACCTGCAATCCTGAAATTTTGGATTCCCAAGTTTTCATTACTGCGATTTTCAGATTTCATCATCTTGGCTTCTACTGATAAAAACAATTAAAGACACACAACTCTCTAACTTTCAATAGCTCATGTTCAAATGAAAATATTACTGTTCTCAAATTATAGAGTTTCAAAATAAAATTGTTTGTGTTTTTAACTTTATTCTAGAGGCCATAGCCCAACATATACCATTTTGGAATCAGGCTGACTCTATGAGCAAATTAAAAACATCCGGACCAGCAATCCTGAAATTTTGGATTCCCAAGTTTTCATTACTGCAATTGTTTTTGGCGATCTTCTTTACATGATTTTTTGCAACAAATGTTTTTGTACAATAACAATTTTTATAACTTGGAAAGAAATTTAAGAATAACTGAAATTAATTGAAAAATCTAATGAAAGTCACACATGAAATAAAAATAATTGTTTGTATGGAAAGTAAGGAAAAGCTCTCTGCTAAATGCTGCCCAACAGAGCAACTATTAAGTCAGTATGCAATATAGGTGAACAATTCAACTAGAATAATTGAAAATAAATACAATGTACATAAATACAAATTAGAGACATGTCATAATAGATCATTTCATCTTAAATAAATCAACAATGTTTTACGACAATTTTTAACATCAACTTGAGATTTTACTTGTTTAAAAGTTGATTATTTTAACACATTCAACAATATGGATAAAAAAATAGTGAATTTTATATAATGATTTCTAAAGACTTAGCAAAACAAATTCATGGATTTAGCTAAAAAAAACACCTAGAATGATGTAAAAATCTGCAAAAATGTCTCATCCTTTAATAGTCGGTTGTGCTTAATTTAATTTGTAATGTATATTAATGTAGATAAACAAAAGCAAATGTGGACAAGATAACAAGGGTCATAAAGCCTCCTCCTTTGGGTTTCAGGGATAGTAAGCAGTGGCCCTGAAT
>OZ038480.1:55770897-55785897 GCA_964036315.1 Acanthosepion esculentum
ACAGAAATTAAGACAAGATTACCTTCCGTTGTTATGTTCTCTATATAATTTTTTTCCTAATTTTATTATAAAGAATATTACCAAACCAAATATATATTTTAAAAAAGGGCAGTTTCATTTTTCGTTAAGGTGAGTTACCAACGGACCCCAGCTGGTTTGTAAACCTAAATAAAACAGGACATTGAATGCTGTTTTTTAGTGTTTTACTAGTACTCTACCTCTACTTATCATTTGAAAGATAGTTGTAACTTGTATGTTGTCTATCAACTGTATCTCTTTATAAGACTAATGAATTTATTTGAACAAAGAATCTATAAGCAAAAAACTGCCCTTTTTTTTTTTTTTGCTATTCTCTGCCAGCCGCAATGATGGAGAAAGTGAAAGCATAACCTTGCACCAAGATCACTCCCTTAATTATTTATTAATTTTTTATTCTACAGTAAACTAAAATCGCATAATCGTATAAAATCATAAATTTAGATGCCCAATTAATTGTGATTTTACAAGATATAATTTTTAATTATTAAAAATAATTTCATTATTCATTTCTGAATATATCCTGAAAGTTTCATTAAAATCTGACAATTATTTGATTTTTGCAAGAATTTCCAAATCAATTTTTTTCGCTGGAAAAAAGCGCAAAATAACTAAATGTAAATATTACGCTGACCGCTGGCAAGCAAAACAAAATTTTGAATGTGCTAGAAAGTATTAAAAATGAAAAAAAAATAATAAAAAATACTTTGGGCTTTCCTCTTAATAATAACATAAACATTTTGACGATAAAACTTTGTTTTTATTGAGTTTGGGATTTTTTTTTATCATGCTCTGCTGCTTTTCTGCAAAAAAGTAGAGGTTCCTAGGTTCAGTTTCAAAAATAAAATTTACTTATGTCAGAAAATCCTTTCCTCAAAAGAATGAAATGAAGCAACCAGTTCCAGTTATAAATATTATTTTTTATATTTTTGGAAGTTAACTCCTGTTACAAAAAAAAAATACTGGAAATTTAAGAGGTGATTGTTGGCTTAGAGTTCTTTTTCACTTGTGTATGATGCAGATATTTACCTCCCCTTATCACTCCCTCACAGATGTGAAACGTGGTTAATTTAATGAGGTGCCCATATGGGTGCATATTGACCAATGACAAAAATAACCCAGTTTCTGCAACAACTGCCACACCAAACCTTTCTCTTGAGTGTAATATGGGAAGTGCTGCTGCTGATTTGGGATCCCCTGGGGCGGGCTACTGCATGTCAAAAGTGTGCATATTAATATCATCACTATGTAATTATGGAGAAGAATTTTGAACATTGTTTTGACCAGGGGAAGAGGTGCACTACATTCATTGAAAGATGAGTTTCAAGAAAGTAATACTATTAAATATAAATGGCTTTGAATTAATCAAATACTTGTTTATACTTTTTAACAGTTATGAAAAATATATCTATTTGTATATATTTAGAATAATAGAAACTTTTCAATGCATAGGGGTCAAAGACATTATGTTCGCATTCTGCTCTTTATGCATGTATCTGCTGCATGACGCCAATCTCACACAGCTAAATTACCTGTATATGTTGTGAATTAATTGAATTTACCGTGACTCCCATGACTACATGACCTTGCTTCAGTTCACTCATATGTCCTACACAAGATTTCACTGGTTCAAGTGTATCCTTCTTGTGTGACAGAGTTCATAGCCAGTAGTACATTGGAGCAGAGAGAGTGCAAGACCCCTTCTTTCTTTTTCTTGTAGCAGGTAGTTGTCCTGATTAGTTCTTTTCAAGAGGATGGCCTTCAAACAGGCCACAGAAGACTTGATGTCTCATACCACCTGGAAATGGATGTTTATAGTCCTACATAGTTTGTGCAACACTGTGGACTTTCAGAATCAAACAGCCTTAATTCAATGACAAGAACCAGTCAAGATAATTGGAGATTGTACTACAAACAATTCAAGTAGTCTCATGATAAGACTCAGTGCAGGGTTTCATTAATGCTCAAATCGAATCAAATCAGACTGATGTGACCTCTACCACATAAGTGAACACTGAGCAGCAACAGTCTGTTTCATGTTTGAATGCAATCAGATGATCTGAATTTTGCATTCAAGCATGAAATAGACTCTCCACTTTGTGTTGATCCCAGTGTCCACTTTTATATTTACATATGCTCTGTGATATTGAGCACATTTACCTATAAATATAGTATATCTTAAAACTATACACACACACACACACACATATATATGATTAGTACAAATAAATAAAATGTTTTACTTAGCTGATTGATGTTTCGAGTGGCGACAGTCTGTTTTGTTCTTGAACACAATCTTCAGGTCAAAGATTGCATTCAAGCACGAAACAGACTGTCGCCAATCAGTGTTGTTCTCAATGTCCACTCTTTATATATTACCCATGCTTTATCCCTGATATTGAGCATTTTTACCCATAAATATAGCATACCATAAAATTTTATATATATATATATATATATATATATATATATATATATATATATATATATATATGAGAGAGAGAGAGGGAGAATTGTGTGGTTTCTTGGACAACAAAAAACAATTAACAGTTGTGTTGTTCATCCTTTGATATGATGCTTACCTTACTCCTGGGTCATATATCAATGTTGCTTCTATGACATTTCTCGTGTACATTAGAGTGATTTCATCATTAACATTGAGATTCTATGTTTTGGAGCAAATAAGACATTCCTGGTAACACAAATGAACTCGGCAAGATGCCTTAAATAAAAAGTTCAAAGTAAATCAGGAGAAGTCCTTTGGAATCAGTTGAGAAGAATTCTAATTAATGACGTCACAGCAAGTAGTTTTGCAAACATAGAAATTAGTTGAAATAGTGATGATGAGGAATTGAAACTCGTATGGAGTAGGAAAGAGTACTTTTTGCTTTGGCACACAGGATAACAGTGATGAGAAATTAGAACAATGTTGGTTTAATTTGTTTTCTTTGGTGTGGGTAAAAAAATAGAAAGAAGGAAAAAAAAAATAAAAAGATATGGAAGAATTATTAATCCATGTGGTAAAAATACAACAACAACAACAACAACAGCAGTTGTTGGTACTCCAGAAACAACGAAATTTAATTCAAATAATATGGAAGAAAATGGAAAAAGTGTGCAAGTTCTTTCACTCCCAAAGCAGTGGAAAATGCCATAACTGAATTGACATACAATTTAGATGAAGGAATTACCTATTCTGCTTATTTTAGAAGATATGAGCAGAGAAGAATGCAGTGGCTGGAGAAGGCAAGAAAAAACAAGACTTTTCTTGAGGAAGTTAGCACCGGTAGAACATGAAAAATACTGTAATTTTGTACTACTAAAAAACTAGGAGAAATTTGCTCTGTAGAAACAGAATATTCTGACTAAAATTTTTAGCAAGAAAAGTTTGTTATTCAATACTTGTTGGAAGTGTGTGAGTCTGATGAAAAAAGAAGACTAAGATTTTGTCACATCATTAACAAGGTGTGTGAAAGATTCAAATTAAACTGATTCTGGTTATGTTTAAAGGGTTAATTTTCATTCAAGGGTTAATGGTGAAAAAAGATGCAGGAATATGGGATAGAATTCTAACGAAACTGCGTCCTGGGTATGACGACAAACTACATCCGCGTCCTGGGTATGACGACAAACTACATCCGCGTCCTGGGTATGACGACAAACTACATCCACATATTTGAACTTTATTTGATTAGCTAAGCAATTAAATTTTATCAACAAAATAATTGCTTTTTTATAAAGATCACAAAAGACCAGAATGAAAATGAAAAAATATTATTACCAGCTATACGTTTTTGAAAAAAAAACATTATTACCAGCTCTACGTTTTTTGAAAAAAAACATTATTACCAGCTCTACGTTTTTTGAAAAAACATTATTGCCAGCTCTACGTTTTTGAAAAAATATTATTACCAGCTATACGTTTTTGAAAAACCAGAATGAAAATGAAAAAATATTATTACCAGCTCTACGTTTTTGAAAAAATATTATTACTAGCTCTACGTTTTTGGAAAAATATTATTACCAGCTATACGTTTTTGAAAAATAATATTACCAACTATACTTTTTGGAAAAAAACTTTTTCAGCATTGAATAGCCCAACGAAGGTCGATATGCTGGTTAAATAATCAATCAGTCAATCAATCAATCTAACGAAACTTGAACAGAATCAAAAACTAACACTTCAAGAAATATTGGATGAATATCAGAGAATCTTAAATCTGATATGGAAGAAACTGAAGGAAAAGAATGCACATATATACAAGCTTAAGAAACATGTGGGGAAAAGAAAAATTAATCCATATTTCAGATGTGGAAGGTTCATCTTGGAGATTACTGTCCCTTTAAGAATTCAAAGTGCTATAAGTGTAGAAAAGTAGGATATAAAAAGTCACATTGTAAAAGTAAAGCAAAGAAAAGTTTCCACAGAAAAAATTTTGTACACAGGATTTTGATGAAAAAAATAATTACAAAAGAACAGAAAATTTGTGGATGTAAAAATGCAACTAGGTGCTGGTAGTGATATCACAATAATCAGCGAAGCTACATAGCAAACAGAAAACCTATATTAAAAAGAACTTCGAAAATCACACGTTATTTATCTTGGTAGCTCAATTAGCAACAAAGTTATGACCATTCAAAATTTATCAGTTTTCCGTCTTGTGAGTAATTGGGCCAATTTCAATAGTGTATAACTGAAGCTGCAAGCTTCAGAATAGTTAAAACTCATTATAAATGTGTTATATAGGAATAAAGTATTGCTGCTGACACTTGAGTTTGAACATAGAATGCCAGTGAGCAAACATAGGCAATCCCATTATTGAATTAAGTAGACCATGTGACCATAGAGGAAATGCATAAGTAGGAGGTTGCGTGACGTCTAATTGATCTGCATTTCTAGTCTATCCTCTATTACTATTTGGATTGCTATTTCTCCTCTATCCTCTATCACTATATGGGCTGCTGTTCTCTACTCTATTCATTATACTATTTCTCTATTTGGATCACTACACGGGTTACTATTTGAGTGAGTATTATTGAGCAAGTGCTACTAGCATGAGTGTTATTCGAAGGCATCTGACACCAATATAATTCAACAGCATTACTATAAGTTGTATCTGAGATTAAAGTCTCTACTACAATGAGCATTACAAAAGTGACAACGAGTATTCATTGACATCACAAAAATGGCGACATGGATTTGCGAGGATTCCTTGAATTTACACAGATTTGTTCAGCAGAGTACAGCAAAATGGAAGAACTAAAAGCTACAAAAGTAACAACAAGAACAAATGTTGCAGCAACAAAAATTACAAGAACAACATTTGCATTTGCAGCAATAAAAACAACTGAAAAACAATTACAACTATAACAGAAGTTTTTTGAGTTGTTTACTGAAACCATAGAAGGAAAAATTTCAGATTCATTCACTCCAGATACTGTTGCTAATTCAATCAGAAAATTTGTATACAATCCAGAATATGGGATAACTTTTCCAACCTATTATAAAAGATAGGAAGGGATCTTCAAAAGGAATTGTTTGCACTGGAATGATGAAAAGAAAGTTTGTTTATTATTAAGGAAATTGTTCCCTGCGGAACATGAAAAATATGTGAATTATATTTTTCAAAAAAAAACAGGAGAGATAAATTTTGATGAAACTGTTCTAATACTATCAAAAATATTTGGTGATACAAGGTAATTATTTAATACATGATGGCAACTTAGTAAATTCTGATAAAGGAGATTTTGTCGCTTATGTAGGAGTCATGAATTGAGAATGTGAAAAGTTCAAGTTAAATGAATTAACTCCTGATTGATTTAAATGCTTGATATTCGTACAGGGTTTAACTTCTAATATGGATGCAGAGATAAGATCCAGGATACTTCCTGAATTAGTAATGGATTTCAAATTAACTCTTCAGAAAATAGCGGAAGAATGTCAACGTATTGTGAATTTGAAACTTGATACCGCAATGATTGAGGAAAAAACAAATCACAAAGTACATAGTGTCTGATCATCTAAGATAGAAAAATACAAACTTTTTTCAACTCCTAACAGAACAGGGGAAAAAAGATGATACCCCCCCCCCCAATACCTAATACTTGTCATGGTTGTGGAGGTAAGCATTTTAAAAGTGATTGTTTTTTCAAGAACAAAAAATGTTAAGAATGTGGGAGATTAGGACACAAAAGTATGTGTTGCAGATGCAATAAATGGAGAAAAAATAAAACGTATGTGAACATGATAAATACATGGAGTAACAATAAGAAGCCTAAAAGGGAAATTAACAAGACATCTCAAAAAAGGAAATTTGTTTTTGTGCAAATTAATGATATAAATATAAAATTGCAACTAGATACAGAATCTGATATCACTATCATAAATGAACAGACATGGAGAAAAATGGGTAAACCCAGTTTATTGACTTCTGATAAAGTTGTGTATGAAGTCTCAGGAAAGAGATTGAACTTTTGGGGTGAATTCAGCTGTAATGTTTCTTTTGTTGAAAAAAAAACAAAAAAGCAGTGGTGCTTGTATTAAAGAATACTGCTAATTTGTTTGGAACAGACAGATTGTCTAGACTAATACCAAAATTCTGTGAGCCACTGAAGACACAGTAATTGCGGTGATAAGGGCCAAAAATGAAATTATTAATGTATTATACAATACTGTAAGAGAATTGCCAGTACATAAGAGGAAATAAGAATTAAGTCTGAAAAAGATGACTTTATAATGAAAATGAAGAAGCAATTAAGATTTAAAGTAAAAAAATATTACTGTAAATAATGCATTTTCATTATGTATGGAGAAAGAATTGTGATACCAGCATTGTTGTAAAAACGTATGCTAAAAGAATTTCACATAGGACATTCAGGGTTTCTAGAATGAAATCCTTAATGAGGTGTTATACTTACTGGCCCAAAATGGATCAAGATAATGAAAATTTAGTGAAGTCATGCAGAAGTTGTGCTTTGGCAGTGAAGTCACCGCCTTTCAAAATTCAACCTTAGCCGAAAACAGATACACCATGGTCCAGAATACATATAGACTTCATAGGACTGTTAAATGGAGCATACTATCTTCTAGTAGTAGTTGATAGTTACACTAAATGGCCGGAAATATTCAAATGTAGAAGACCGACTACTGCGATAATAATAAATTTCCTACACAAGATTTTTGTAAGGTTCGGTGTTCCTTACTCTATCGTTTCAGATAATGGGACTCAATTCACTTCCAGTGAATTTAAGTTTTTTTGCAAATCATTAGCAAGAGAACATGTTACAACTCCCGCTTTATTACCCATGATCAAATGGACAAGTGGAACAGTTTGTCGATACTTTTAAAAGGGCACTAAAAATGTTGGAGGAAGAGGAGTCAGGTGAAGAAATGCTACAACAATTTTTGAGTGTTTACAGAATAACACCAAACCTGAACACCATGTCTGGAATGTCACCTGCAGAGGTGATGATTGCCAGGAAGATTAAGTCTGTATTTAACAAATTACTACCAGAATGGAAGATGAGAACATCAAGGAATCAAAATAATATAAATATTTTAATCCTGGTGATAAAGTGTTTTTTAAAATGTATCAATGTGAAAAGGAATTCTGGGAAGATGGCGTTATTAAAAAATGGATTGGAAAAATGACGTACATGGTACAGGGACAAAGGAGGGAAGATAAATGATACCATAATCAGTTAAAACGGAGATTCACTGATTTAGTAAGTCCACGAAAAGAGGTACCAATGGAAATATTGCATGACATGTTTGACATATCCACACCACCAGAAATTAGTGAACCAAGGAGGTACTGTAAAAGAAAAGGAACAGCAACAGAACATTTGAATATTGAACCAAAGCTGAAGAAATATAGACTCCAGAGGAAGCCATCTCAAAGGGAAGGTGTTATATAGGAATAAAGTATCACTGCTGACACTTGAGTTTGAACATAGATTGCCAGTGAGCAAACACAGGTGATCCCATTATTGAATTAAGTAGACCATGTGACCATGGAGGAAACGCATAAGTAGGAGGTTGCATGACATCTAATTGATCTGCATTTCTAGTCTATCCTCTATTAATATTCAGATCTGCATTTCTAGTCTATTACTATTTGGATTGCTATTTCTCCTCTATGGACTGCTGTTCTCTACTCTATTCACTATACTATTTCTCTATTTGGATCACTACACGGGTTACTGTTTGAGCGAGTATTATTGAGCAAGTACTATTAGCATGAGTGTTATTCGAAGGCATCTGACACCAGTATTTTTCAACTGCGTGGCTATAAGTTGTATCTGTGATTAAAGTCTCTACTACAATGAGCATTATGAAAGTGACAACGAGTATTCGTTGACATCACAAAAGTGGTAATGAGTGTTCGTAATGTCATATGCGTAGTCTTGAAGTAAAAGAAATATAATACTAATGAAATCAATAATTATTAGATCAGTACAGCCTAAACATTAAGAGAATTTG
Organism: Acanthosepion esculentum; assembly: GCA_964036315.1. Taxonomy (NCBI): domain Eukaryota; kingdom Metazoa; phylum Mollusca; class Cephalopoda; order Sepiida; family Sepiidae; genus Acanthosepion; species Acanthosepion esculentum. The sequence continues at coordinate 55,779,416 of OZ038480.1, forward strand.
CATTCTTGAAAACAAAATAGTTAAGAGATGACACAAAAGAGTACTTTTAACTGTTTATGTTTTCAACTTAGAGAGTTTTTTGTGAAAGACATCTTTAAGCTCACCAAATTGATTAGCATCCTTTTTTTCTCTCTTTAAGATGACACTATTTTATTATGTGTAAGGAGATACAACTTGAAGCACAACAACTTTAAAAATAGTATAAAATTAGCATCAGAAATGTGGAAAAATCACTGGCCCTCATTGAAATAGTGACATAATTTAAAGAGATGTGGAATAAAAACTAGTCATTACACATGAGAAAGAATTATACTGCTAGAAAGAGAAAAGATTAAATTTTGTTTAAATACTAATTTTATGAAAATAGCCTATTTGGGGTATAAGAAGTTAATACCTGGAATATCTCTGTGAAAGCAAAATTTGCCTACTTGGTCACTATTAGCTGCTTTGTATCAACTTCATCGTACTTTCCTTGTGAGGCTATCCATGTTATGAGATGATGGTACCATTGCTGGAAAGATATCTGGAATTCATTTTTCAGAATGCCTTCTAGTAATATAGTCTCATGTTGCTGGATGCCAGGAATCTCAGCAAATGTTTTCCTTTCAGGGCATTTTATAGTTTTGACCCCCCCCCCACACACACACACACATACACACAAAAAAATACACAAGGATTTTTTGTAATGGACTTCTTAGCCAGGAACTTTCAAGTTCTTCACACATCTTGCTCAGAGACTTTGTCATGGTGAAGAATCTATTTGTGAAGCCAGAGTTTGGATCCTTCCCTTTGAACAGATTCTCTTAACCCTTTCTGCATTCCCAAATAAATATTGATTGACAGTTTGCCCCTATACTAAGAATCTGTAGTAAACTATATCCTTCTGATCAAGGAAACACACAAGCGTGGTCTTGAATTATGAGTGAGATAGATGCACTTTTTTCAGCTGAGTCAAATTCTTGGTTTTCCCCTGCATGTTATGATATTTTGTTTCTGGGTCATATTGAACCACAACATTGTATCACCAGTATTGACTATGTCATCACCAGATTAAATGACATTGCTTTCGCCTTTTTTCTTTCTTTTTTTTTACAAAATGTTCACTTAATACAAGGTACAATGTCAGAGGATTACTATATGAGATTGTTGAATGGATGTAAGAAGAGGAATTAAGTGTAGATTATGAGGATATGTAGGATAGATAACAGTTGACTTGAAGAGGTTAAGATTGTAATGTTCAAATAATCATCCTTTTGGGAGTCTGTTCAACAAAGTAGTGGTTCTTGGGAAGAAGTTATCAGAGTGGAACTTCTTTATTACCAATGGAATACAAATAAAATGAGGATGATTTGACTACGTGTACATGACATGGAGTCATAAGGAATGAATCATTATAGCTGTTTTTTCTTTTTGGCTGCCCACTTTTTATGTCATCATGCACATCTTTTCACCCTTACCTGAACTGTATGTGCCATTCAAAAACCCTTGCTTTCTTCATAACATGTTCACCATAAGCCAATTTTAATAGAGCTGATATTTCACTAGCACTTTCACCAATCTTCACACAAAACTTGATGTTAATCTGTGGCTCCAGATTTCTTTTCACTCATTTTCCACCAACAGTATAACATGAACACATGCAACTTCCCCTACTACTAGGCAATGAATGCCTCATCTGGTTTGCATCTCAAAAAAGTGAAAGTTAGAATATGTCCAGATGTGCTCTGGTATAAGTGATTGTCTGGCTCATAACCACAGCAACACTGTAGCCATTTTGAGAATTAAATTATAATACCTCCATGCATATTCTATATATTATAGTATTATTTATATCATACAATTAGGGCGCCTTGAGGTGGTGTAATGGTTAGCAAGCTTGTCTCGCTAGAACAATTACAATTGAATAGTGAGTTCGATCCTCACTGGGTGCACCCAACTTTCGACCTTTGTTCCACATCTAAGCTTTGCTTGGAAAATTGCTATATTGTACAATTAGAACATGTTATCTTTTTTTATACTGTTTTATAACAAACATTTTTTATACTCATATTCTCCAATAAGGTTTAGACTTAAAATTTTTGTTTACACACACACACACATATATATATATAAGGATACAGAATCCAGAAAAGTTTGAAGAATATGACAGATGAAAAAGCGATTTTGAAACTAGATTATGCGTTTTGCTCTTATTAGCTTTTATCAAATCAAAAATGAAAGAAGAAATATTTATATTGTCGACACAGAAAACACAAGGACAAACCTAAAAACATATAAATTTTTTATTTTTAACTCATTTTGAAAAACTGGATAAAGATTTACCTTAAATTAATTTCATAAAAGGCTATATGAATCTTTTGCTTTTCAGCCAATCTAAAAATAGGATGAAGTTTTACCTTAAATTCAATGCAGAAAAGCTGGTCGAATGTATAAAAATATTTCAACAAGAGCAAGAAAAATATAAAGAAAAGATACAGTTTCTTTTTTTTTTTTTTTACAGAAATTGCACAATTTCATTTTTTCCTTCATCGTGAGATATGACAGCTTAGAGGATAATGTACTAGAAATTTATTATTTAAACATAGACACAAATACATACATTTTGATATGATGATGCCTTGTAAGGGTGAAACGTATAATCTAGTTTCAATGATACAATTTTCCATTTATCATATATATTTATTCAATAAGTTACCTGTTGTTTCCCTCTACTCCTCATACCTTTAATTGTGAGTGTCAAATTCTCCAAGCCTTATGTAAAAAATTTTTATTATAAAAAAAATGTAATCTAATAAGAAAATCAAGAAATCATTGTCCTGCCACAAATTACTTTAGTTTTTTTCTATATTTACTAAAATGTATAAAACAACCTGATATATCTTATCCATTTTTCTCTTAATAACATTTAGCTTTTAGGATGTTTTTCATTCTAACTTGAAAAAACATGCTATTGTTGAATAACTTGAAGCATTTATATGCACTTGTTTTATTTTAAAGAATGCAAATATCTCCCAAAATAGGTTTATCAATTTCACTTTGTAGATAATAAAATATGGTTAATATTTTTTATATCTGCAAAATATGCAATAAAATTTGTTGTAAGTAATCAAGTATTGGTTATCTATATTTTTTGGAATTATTTTCATCTTTAAAAATCTAAAATTTCCCTATGAGAAATATTATTTTTTCCTCTCTAATTTTAATATCTCAGCTCTTGTCATTCAGCTGAATCAGCAAATGCCAGCAATAAGAAATTTAGGTTTTAGATACTCATGGCTTTATTTAACTTTAATAACTTCTTTTATGACTTAGAACTTAGCAGATAAGTTCTTAATGTATTAATATAATTTATTTATTTTTTTTGTCTTTATGAAATGGAGGCTTCTGGCTTGATAGTGTAGTCTAGATTCCTTTTTGGAATTTGGTTAAAATATTTTGCTTCTTTGTCAAGATAGTCTGGCCTAGGTTTTATTTCACAGCAAAAAATCTTTAAAATGTGGGAATTTGATTCTGTGGAGAAATTCCAGAAAGGATAAAAATTTTCATATGTTTATTTTTACTCATTGCATCCTACAAAAGTGTGTGATGGTGCATGAGCCATCATATTACGCATTCCTATTTTTTCTATGTATCATATTGTGAAATTGAGTTTAGTTTATTTTTTTGATAGAATTAATCTTTCAGTGTTTTCAAGAAAACATAAAACATACTGAATATTAAGAATGATTACCAAAAGAAACGTTTTCTTTACTGTTGTCTAATACATATTGCTGTGTACATAGCATAATGCTTATCAGTGTGGAATCTGTATGTTGAGTCCAAGTATGTACTGCTCAGTCCAGGGATTGAACTCAAAATTACAATATTATCAAATTCATGAACTAATGTTTGAATCCATTTGGCTAGTGTGTCATTACAATAACTGAGCAGTACAAGTATCAACTCTCAGTTACATTATTTACACATGGACTAATATCCTCATCTTTATTATTATCGCTATGTTTCAGCCATTGTGCCATCCAGCCTTCATCAGTTGCTTGCAATCCAGGTAACCTTCCGGGAATTTCAGACCAAACCCTTTATTCAATCTACAGGGTTAGATTTTTTTCATCCCACTGATCATACCTATCTTGTCTAGTGCTTATAAATAATATAAATAAGCACTAGACAAGATAGGTATGATCAGTGGGATGAAAAAAATCTAACCCTGTAGATTGAATAAAGGGTTTGGTCTGAAATTCCCGGAAGGTTACCTGGATTGCAAGCAACTGATGAAGGCTGGATGGCACAATGGCTGAAACATAGCGATAATAATAAAGATGAGGATATTAGTCCATGTGTAAATAATGTAACTGAGAGTTGATACTTGTTCACTTCTAAGTTTTATTTCAAATATAATGTTTAAACTAGTTTTGGGTTGTACAGTCAGATAGTGTTTCATTTCTTCCTACTTCCCAAACTCTGAGTGGTTTTAGTGACTTTGGGATTGAGTTTAAAAAAATTGCCAGATTCGCATTACTTGTATTTACCAGTATAACATTTAAAATAAACAGTATAGTTGATTAGTACTGACAATGATTATATATATATATATATATATATATATATATATATATATATATAGAGTCGCCTGACGATTGCACTAGCATTAAACAGACTGTCGCCTCTAAGTGCTGACTTCCATGTCCACTTTTATATTTATATATATATATATATATATATATATATAATAGTCCTAGATAATTTTTGTGTGTGTAAGTAGCTTTAGAGTAAAGGCCATAAAAAAGAGAAAGTGAAAATAATTTTGATACAGTAATACTTCATTTAATTGATTTGTTCACTATTTTTTCTTATATATATGATTGTGATCTGTAAAGCAACTGATATATTCTAGGACTGACAATAAAGATGTGTATAAAGATGTGTATGTTTTTATACTGTTGTTCACCCAATATAAGGCCCAAGAGTCCCACAAGATAGTGGGTTACTGGATGAGGTTGTTGTAAGAGTATAAAGGAAAGAAGTAAGAAGTTCATATTGGATCTATAGGATAGATAACTGTTGAGCTTAGACTTGAAGAGGTTAAGATAATAGTATTCAGGGAAGCATCCTCTGTTGCTACACCCTCCCTGGTCGTCCAAGATTTTCAACATCCGCGGTCAATCGAATAGGTGATTGCTTTGATCCAGGCCCTGCCATATCCCACATTGTGATTTACTTTGATCATAAGGTGGCCAAGATTGAATCGTCATCAGGTATCTTCGTATTGGGCCGGTTCAAGCAGGGAGAAGACGCAAAAAATGAAAATAACACCAAAATAAAAAATAAATACTATTTTTTATATAACCTCCTTCGTACAACAGTTGATTAATTGTTGTTTGGCACAAGGCTGATGTCAGATATTCTCATTGGCAGATAGTCGCATGGGGTGTCTTGCATTTGGTGGCTGGAATAATCTCTCTCAACGATCTCATTTCTCGCTTCAAGGCATTCATATTTATTGACATTCACCCAGACTGGCGTGGGGCATGACGCAGTTAGGGAATTCAGTGTTTCCCCAACTTTCAGTAAAAACCCCTTTCTGGTGTCTGGGTTTTTAAAATTAATTACTTCCCAATTTGGAAGTTTCTCCATTCCCTTGGGTGATGGTTGCAGGCTTTAAACTGCCCTATAACTTCCACCTTCTCTTATTGGCATCTTCCACTAACACTCTTCAGTGTGCATGGCTAGCCCCTCCACTCTCCTTGGTGTTTCATCTGTGCCCACTACCTCGGCCACTTCCCGACCAGTGGTTTTCTACTGTCTGTCGAAGATTAATTCCAAATTTCGTTATTTACACAGCGATTATATCACTGGCCACAAATGCACAAATCAGTAAACATAACTAAAAAAACCAAAAAACATCTACTTAAAACCAGTTATCCAGAAAATGATATCGGTTAGATAATTCATTGATTACTTAGAAATTGATTTGAGATATATATATATATATATATATGAGAGAGAAAGAGAGAGAATTGATAAAAACATAAAGTTTGTCACTTAGTTGATTTTTGTTACCTTCAGCATCCTGAGACCAGAGTTTTGTAGAAAGAGCCTCCAGAAATCACTCCATCCACTCATCAGGGGGTATCATCAATTGACTGATTATATTTTTTATTTTTTGCTATTATATATTCACTGTTCATGGGTGCAGGGTTAATTTTTTTTTCCTTTCATGGTGTGTGCATCCATGCATGTGCAATGATAAAACAATATATAGTTGTTTTTATTTTTATATGTCAGGAACAGTTTAATATTTGATTTAATGCGATATTTAATAACAAGAGTAGATGGAAACATAAATGAAAAGAAACTAAATGAAATCACTATATACCAAAAACATATTTAAAAAACAAATTTTAATTTAAAATTCTCAGTGTGTCCCCTTTCCTTTGTGTGTATGTGAAGTATACATCACTTTAGTCTGATGAGGTCCATAA
>OZ038480.1:55790897-56005897 GCA_964036315.1 Acanthosepion esculentum
TAAGCAATAGAAATATGGTTCTACAGAAGGATGCTGAGAATACTATGGACTGAATATATGAGCAACAACAAAGTTCTACAGACAGTGGAAACAAAGAGGACACTTATACTTAACATTAGGAAGAGATAATTGAAATTAGGGCACATAATGAAAAAAAGAGGACTTGGAAAGTTTGATACTCACAGGGCAAGGGAAACAGGAAAACGATGCATAACATATCTGGTGAGCTTGAGTGAATGGATGGTGGAGCAGGGTTTGGGAGAGATGGTGAAAAGACAAAATTTATTGAGAGCCATGATTGCCACCTTCCTGAAGGAACATAGCATATAGAAGAAGTGGCTTACCCCTGTCTCTCTCCTGTCATTACTCTGAAATCAGTGTCATCATGTCATAATCAATTCATATGTAAAGATTGTTTGTATTCAAATTAATATATGAAGGGATTGTGTTTTATCAAAAGAGACTTAAATGTAGTTGATGCATATAAAATGTATTATGATTGTTAAAAATATAAAATTATTCCACTGAACCACAAAAAGGGAAAAGTAAAGAATATGGAGTATAAAGTTAACAAAAAAAATAAAATGTCTCATTTGTTCAACAGAGTATTGAACTCATTCCTTGTGTTTTTGTTGTCATAACATTTTGACTGATCTAGTCTTCAGACTTCTTCAGTGATGCAATCTTGAAAAAGCAGAATCTTTTTTTTTTATAGAAATCAATTTATGATAGGTGTATTTGGTAATTATTCAAGGCTTCTGTGATCCACTTTGGTGTTTAGTTTGTACAAAATTTGCTGTTGAAAGAAACTATTATATAGATGCATTGAAATCTTTTTTGACCAATAGTATTTGCTGAATTGAAAATAATAATAATATAATATAATCAAGTGGTAACAGAATGCTAAACTATAACCCAAGTTTAATTTGAAACATACCTTTAATGCAAACCTTGCCCTGCAGGAAATAGTTTACTTTTCTTAGAATGGAATTGCAAACTGGTCTTTCCATTCAAGTAATAGTACCCCAGGGTGACAATTTATACCAATTTTAGTATTTACCATATTATAATTTCCAAAGGTGAAAGTCATTCAAAAAACAAAACAAACAGTGTCTGCTTAGGGAAATTCATATTTATTGAAATAACAAAGTATGGATGCCTCCTTTTTGTGCACTTAGTTTCCTTTTTTAGATAAATTTTTTTCAAAATAATAATCATATTTTTTATTATACATACTTGTTTCTTTATCACATTTATTTCAAAATACATAAAGGTAGCAATAAAGGTGGCATCTATTTATTTATCATAAAGCCATGTGACATAATTTTCCAGCCATACAGATTGTTTTACAATGACACATCCATATAGCATCTTCACCTATCCGGTACTTGTCAAACATTGAGATATTTGTTTACAAAAATAAATAATGTAGTGAATTGTATAAATATATGTTGTATTATTTATATTTAAATTTATTTAATAATGCTGTTATAATGTATTATGCATATTTTTCCCAATCAGTTGGGATGTAATATGCAAGTGTTTGTTTATATACGCAGACTGATATAAGAATGTATATTGAAAACAAATACTGAACTTCATATTAAAACTGCTGAAAAACAGAAAAACAGCTCAAGAACCCCTTGTCTAATTTTAATGAAATTTGCACTTGGCAGGGGTTCAAAGTATAATATGCTCCTAAATTAGTAGGGATTATGTATCATTTAAGCTGTATCTTGGGAACACACAAACACACACACATATACATATAAGATTACAGTTTTAGTATTATATAGATTTGCTAATTAATACTGTTATAGCAATGCTTTTCATATAATTTTGCTATAGAAGGCATTTAAAATGAGTGATAAGAACTTGAAGCAAGCATTACTGGGAGAATAGGTTTATTATATAATTAATGTATCCCTTTTTGTTATTAGCTGAAAATTTGTTATCCATCATTTAAAACACTGAGCTGCAGAATTAGCCCTTATTTATACATATTTTTTTTTACATTTTACCTTATGTTAATGATGGATTTTACAAGTACAATTGTTTGCTCGTTTCTGTGGTTGGTAAGGCAGCAAAAAAGTAGAATAAACAATGCCCTTAATAAAAGCACCATATTGTCATTGTTTGCCATTATTACAAATATTATAAAAAGCTAATATTGATTTTGTTTTCTATTGACATTTTTGTTGACAAATGCCTATTATTGTAAACAGGTAAGTGTCACTAACCTTTTACAATGAATAAGGTTATTTCTCAGCAGATTGAGACTTTCACATTGATGTCATGCATGGCACCAAACTTGATCAGAAATATCTAAACTGTTAGGTGTATACAATAGCTTTCTCAGAGCAATGGTTAAAAATGGCTTAGAGAAAATGAAACGTGTAAGTCTCAGCAAGGACTATCCTTTTTCAAACTGTGTGGGCTGGGGCTACAGAATCACAAAGAACTGTACCAAATAATAGATACCACATCACTTGAAGACTTTCAATGGCAGCAACTAAAATGAATATCACATGTAACTTGAAGAGAAAATAATGATATAAACAAGATGTTGACGTTCCACACTACTTCAAACAAAAAGTTTGGAAGGAAGCCCCATCATTACTGGAAAGTGTGACAAGTTACTGGACTTGAGAAACCTATTTTCCTGAAAAATAGTTTTAAAAGAAAGGTTTTATAAATTTCAACTGAAAATGGCACTGGCTGCTCAATTAAGGAATGCCAAATGTTTCCTTATAAGGAAATGGCTAATATTACCATTACCTTACAAACAGTATCAAATATTATAGCCATTTGTGCTTAAGTGTTTTAAGCTATTTACCAAAGTTGAACAAGTTTGTTTAAATTCTTGTATCAACAATTAGTTCATTAAATTGTAAGCTTTTTGATTGGATCAACCAGCCTTTGGCCACTGCATTAAGAAGGCTCTGGTTCAAAGCATGTAACTTGCAGTTAATATTTCTTCCTGGGTACTGGGTTGATAAGGTTCATATTCACATAAAATTTATACCAGGAAAACTTGGATATCTGAGGTAGTTATTGACCTACCATAGTGGCTGATGGATATTAATGGACAAATACACACTTTGGTAAAGCACTCTCCCATAACTGATCTCTTGGTTGCTATCATGCTGAAAGTACCACTTTCACTCATATCCAGAGAGTTGCAAGAAAAGATGCATGTGTCATGTCAATGATGGCCTGCTTAGTGGTTAAAGTAATTGCACATATTTTACTGTTATCAATGTTCAAGTTGCTTTTCAAGGTAGGCTGGTGTTCCCTTGAAATATTGGCACAGTACATACCTCCCTTGATTGTGCCTCTGCCAAACTTGTATAAATGAAGAAGAAAAATAAATTTACTATCAAACTAAGTGAATTTCTTAGTGACAGTCATACTGATTAGACTTTTGTGGAGACTGGCTATAAGTGTAACAGCATTTGTATTTTGCCCAGGTGTGTTCTCTTTCACTTTTCCTTTGTCAGTCATGTCATTAATGTGAGATTTTTGTTAAGACATCTTATGTAGAGAAAAGTGAACTGATATCTTTCCCAAAGGTAAACATCATTCCAGCTGAAATTCAGTCTTGATTTACCGATTCTTTTTTTAGTGCCAATAAACAACTAATATCTAAATAAGAGGACAGAGTATAGGGAAAAGTAGATTCATGCTTTTTTCTAAAAACTATTTGCGTGAGATGAATAGCAGCTCCATTTGCTGAATTTGTTTTTTGGGTGAATAATTCTTACTCAGTTCTGATTCCTTATATTCAAGCTGGTGAGTGCTTTGTGGTTAATATCTTTGGATGAGTCATGAGGTATATATTACAATAGGGTGGATTAAACATTTTTTCTTTTTTTCAGTTAAAGGCTATTTAAAAAATGTTCATTAGTTAATTCATTTATTCACATTCAGAAACATTGTTGATTGATAAAAGGACTGATTTCTCTTATGTTTGGCTAATGAATCTTATTGGTAAATGTTGAGTAAACTAGGATGTGCTGGTAGCATAATGATTATCTGTATAGAAAGCCATATTCAAATTCCCACCCAGTCTGTTTTGCTCACTTTGGCACTAATGTCCTTGGGAAAAGGCATGAATCTATCCCCCAACTATGGGTTAAATAGTAGAGACTGGGCTCACCCACATTGGGTTGCAACCAGTCTAGGTGAACACTATTTTTTTTAAAGAAGTCATAGCAATTCATAGATACTGCATAGCCTCTCACAAGTTTGGTTCTAGAGATTACTGGTGGTTCTGTAAGAATGTACCGAACAAGAGTAAATCCTCAATCCCTCTTCTCTTCAATCAATTTGCTTGAAATTATTTTCCAACTCTACATTTGATTCTTCAGGAGTATCTTTGCTTGCTTTTCCCCTAGAATGGAATCTTTACTGAGTGATATACACCTAACATTGTTCATGATTTCTGCTATCATCTCTAAACTTGATCTCCCACAAGGCTTGTGTATTTGATGGTATCCCTGTAGTTTTCTAAGCTAATGTGCTCCTGACCTGGTTCCTGTTCTCTCCAAATTCTACACTAAATGCCTTGCTGCTTCTTGCTTTCCAGCTTGTTAGAAATCTTCCTCTGTAGTTCCTGTCTTTAAGAACCCTGAACCTTCTAACCCCTTGAATTTTTGGCAAAGACTAGAGGCTCTAATCAATGCCAAATTGTTTAAGAATCTCACTTCACATACTCTTCTTTTGGATAAACAGTATAGGTGTCACATATATATATCTCTAAATTCTTGACAAAATAAGAAGGGTCTGTAATGAAACCTAGCATCATGTCTTCAGTCACTTTCCCACCATTGTGACGTGGCTTCTCTGTCTTTTCTATAAATATTTTCACGGCAGCTGTTCTGAAGAGCTTTCCTCCTTGGTGCTTCGACTGCATGGATTTAAGCTTACTATTAGACTGGCAACTAGGTCTCACTATTTTACTGATGAACTAGCTAGATGTAACTACAAGGTATAGTTCTTTTTGTTGCACTTCTCTCCTGTGGAACTCTTTTCCAGTTTTTTGCTCCTCTGCCACCTACAATCTTCAAAAATTTAAATGAACACCAATCACCATCTTTTATCTTCTTGAAATTGTTCTTTTATTGTACTTTCTCCTCACTAAAGTCTTATTCTCTTTCACTCTCTCTAAGCCCTTGCACCCTAGTGGCATTATCACCTTGTTTGGGGTGAAATGATTTTTAAAAAAAAGATATTCTGTGAAAAATCTGGATCACTCATGTCCTGTTTTGTATAAGATTAATTATTCTGAAGTAATGTTACTGTCAACTTCAACTGGTCTACCCATTGTAGAGCATTGTTCAGTAAAATCTCAGCATAAAATTTTGCAAACCACTTTTGATATATTTGATCATTTACATTGCCTTCTCCATAAACTGTGCAAATCTTTTGAGTTGCATTTTTACTGTTGATTTCAATCTACTGGGGAATGACTGCAAAACACTTGCCTTTCCCCAATTTATAGGCAGAAGCACACAAATGCATGTTGGGATTCTTTCCTCACCAATAAAATAGGCTGGTTCTTGGTTTCCTCTGACTCGGTCCCAGTTTGTCTTGTCTTGAAGTCAGAACTCTATGTTCACTGAACTTGCTTTTGTGTGTCAATCCCAATTCTTAGTTTGTGAACTTTTTTGCCATATTACTATTTTTGCCTTATTACTGTTAATTTGCCTTGCATATATTGTTTGCTTGCTTTGTTATTTTTTGCCCTGTTCTTTTTTTTTTCTTGTTATTGTAAACTTTGTCAGCTCTGTTTGTTGCACAGTCTTGTTACTTATTTTGCATTTGACCATGGCTACTCACTTCACTGGTTATAAACCCAATACACTTAAAATAAGCAAAGATATATTTTTTTTAAGTGGATCGCCCCAAGCAAGGCTGGAGGCCACTATCACGCAAGGGGTTATAGAAGGGTTGGAGGAAGAGCAGATAGGAGTGTTACAGGAGAGGATGTGGAGCAAGAGAAAGACAGTGGATCGATCAAGGCAAGGGGGTTACAGAAGATTTGGTGCGAGAGCAGATAGGAATGAAAGGTGAAAGGATGTGGAGAAGGGAAGTGGATAGATCAAGGCAACTGGAGATGTCGATTGACGTTACACTTAAATAGTTGGAGATTGTATTTGTCAGGAAAACAGTAATAGGGAAGGGAGTTCCACAGGCGAGATGTGGGAGACATGAAGCTATTGGAGTAGAAGAGACGTCTACATCTAACAGTTTCAACGGTGAAGGGGTGGGAACGGGATGTCAGACTCGTAGGACGTTTAAATTCATGAGGCCTTGGGACAAGCGAAAGCAGCTCCTCGGTGCTGAAAATGTTTAATTTTCTGCCATCCTTGGTGTTATAATCAGTAAACAAATAGACACCAATTTTGACAAAATTTTTTTTAATTTAATTTTTGTTTTTTCAAATGAACATTGATATATCACAATACAATAAAAAGCAACCTTTCTGAATTAGGCGAAATTAAATGCTTTTCATGCTAAAAGCAATGAACTTTTTTCTAACTCAATTAAATTCAACAGCAGACTTTTGTTGTAATATCATACTTGTAAATGGTATTGCTCTGCAAAAACATCGTTTTAACTTCAGAATGATGCTTTCAAATATAATCTGTTTACAATTCATAGGTAATATTATGAAAGGGTGCAAGTTGACATTTTTGCATGTCCTTCCAGTTTTGAAATAAGCAAACTGATCTCTAAGATAACAGACGTTATTCTAATACAAAGACATTTTGTGAAGTTAGGCCACAATTTTTAAAAAATTTGTATTATGCAAAAAAGGGCATATGTTGGCCTTTTTCAATTTTTTTTATTTAAAAAAATGCTCATGCCTTTTTATCATCACACTGATGAATTAAAATTTAATGAGAAGTAGAGGATAATTTTACATATTTTGTACCATTTTATTGGAGAGAGTAATTTTATTATTTTATGTATGTATGTATGTATGTATGTATGTATGTATGTATGTGGTGGGTGTGATGGCAAAGGTGGCTTGGCTTAGTGGACAAAGATTTTGGAAGAACACTTAGCAAGAAGGATTTAAACTAGGTTCATTTCAATGAATTTATTTTTTTTTTAATTTGATTCTAATAACTTAGTGTGTGAATCTAAAAGGACATACTACAATTCCATTTTTGAAACTAACTCTCTAAGAATGACATCAGCAATATTCTGATGCAAAGACTTTTTGTGAAGTTAGGCCACAATTTTTAAAATATCACATTAGGCAATTTTTATTTTGAATTTTTATCTTTAACATAATTTTTCTTATTTGACAAAAATGCACTTATGCCCTTTTATTATCAGCCCAACAAATTATTGTTAAATTTTCTTAAGGAAAATTATTTATATGAAAAGCATAGATTAGTTTTTTTTTTTTTTTTAAGTATCAAATATTAAACTCTGAATCAAATATGACAAACTATACAAAATAACTTTTTGATCTGAGATAGATAAGTTCACATCAAGTCAATCTTGGTTTTTATCTAACACTTTGAGATAAACATTCTTTTTTTTTTGCTTTATTCTTTGACCTTCCTTAGAAGCAAATTTGTTTTTAAGCTTTGTTGATTGATCTGTTAGCAGTGAATTGACCATGACAGAAATATTACCTGAAGAAGGCTGAAAAATCAACCATCTAATGTGACAAAAGAAACAAAAGCAATAATAAAAAAAAAAAAATGAAATATTTCTAGATACACCATAAGTTCCTTGATTCTCATGCGTTCAGTTATGCATAATTTAACAAAAATGGAGGATGTTTTTGCTAAGGTGTTATTTGGAATATTAACTTGTTCAGCACTTTCAAACATTTTTCTTGATGTTTTTCAGTCTCAAGGGTATTCCCATTTTTCTGTTCCTGTCAGTAAAAAGAATATTTGGTGCTGAAAATGTCTAAAAACATCTTTCAAATTATTAAGCTTCAAAATCATGTTATAAAAAAATATAACACTCACATAATTAATATAGGATTTTATTTTTAAGGTTAAAGAATTTCAATTTGTCTTATCAAAATATATATAAATAAAATTGCCTTCTTAAAGGCAATCTATTTATGTTTCATGAACGGTGCTTTTCAATGAATTAATGTTGGATTGATGGATTCTTTCACATATTAATTCTTGTTAGATTATTTAATGTTAAATTTTATTCTATTTTTTATTCTTATACTTTAATCTATAGGTAAAAATTGGTCTGTCTCAAGCATCTACCTATAAGGTGGCCTTTTTTGGATCTTTACCTCTCTGCAGGGAATGTAGTCAGCATACTCTAGGTACTACTGATAGGGTAAAAATTAACATTGTGTAAACACCTGTGTGTAGTTAATATTTGTACATTATCCTAATTCTGACTGCTGAGATTTTGGTTTTACTCTAATGAAATAACTATTGTCTCAATTGGTTAGCTTTCTCTGAATTTTCCTATTTTCAATAGTTTCAAATGTTTATTTGGTAAGTTTAATGGTAACAGATGTTGTTAGTTTCTGATATTGATTCCTTTGTCTAAACACTTAAAAAATGATAAAAAAATTATAAGAGTTTACATTTTGCCTTATCATAATGTAATGGTCTTGTAGAATATTACAAGTGAGTTAAATACTCACAGGGTGCCTCATACCTATGGTCTTGTGCTAAAATGAAGTCTCAGTAAATAATTATAGATATAAAGGGAAATTTAGTCTAGCAAAGGGGTAAGTAGGATTTACAAAAATTTTATAGCCCCAAATCTTATAAATGAGCATTTGAAATCCTGTTTTTTTTTTTTTATCTGGACTTGAACATGAACCACTACTACCTCAGCCCTCACAAAAAACAGTTATCCAACAAATCAGAATGTGGTTTCCAGTTTACTCAGTGTTTTACTTTTTGTAATTTCAATTACCTATAGTCAATACCAAATGAGATATGTAATTTTTTTCTTAAAAAATACTAGAAACTAATAGAACTTGTTTGAAAGACAGGTAGGCCAAAAGAAAGGGAGGAACACAAATCAGTCAGCTTTTTCTCATATTTTGTTCTCTTATTCCTTTTTTTTTTTTATTGCGTTTATTGTGGCTGTATTTTCTTTTGCCCAATTTCCTTCCCTCCTTTTTAATATGTCTGCTTTTATAGCTTTGATTAGAAAGTTTGTCTTAGTTGTGGTATTATGGATTAAACATCATGCCTCAAAGACTCAAACTGTAAAAAATACACGATCAATTATATGATCACTATATTTATATATATTTAAATAATAATATATGATCAATTATAACTCCAATGCATACAAGCAAATATTGTAAACATTTTTTTCACAAAAATCCCCTTATAAAGCTGGAATGTCTTTTTTTAGGTTTTTAAATATGGTGTATAATTATTTTTTTATATTAGCATTTGTATTTATGTATGTAGTTGTTTATATTTGTGATGTATCTGTTTTGTATAAATTTGTGCATACATATGCCAAACACATGTACACTTTTTTTTGTATGTAGCCAGATAAAATATCTACAACATTGATTTAAATAACGGTAACTACCATTGCAGTCACCTTGTGTTTATTCTGTTCTCTCTCTGTTCTGTATCGGTTTTCACCCTGGTCGGGTTGAACCAGCTTCTTCCCGAGCAAGTACAGCATCACGGACCATTGCTGCCCAGGCCTGCCGATCCTGAGCCAGGTCACACGAAATAGGGAGCCACTCACGATTCCATCATCGAAGACCAACTACTTGTGGACCTGATAGTACTGCTAGGTCATCCTTGATTGTGCTAGCCCACGTCTTCAGCTGCCCACCGACACGTCTTCGCCAGTCAGGGAGAGAAGGAGGGAGAAGTACATTGCGGATGAGCTCTCCCTCCGGGTATCGAGCTGCATGCCCGAACCATCGGAGACAACGCTGGAGCAGGACGGGTGGAAGCGGGCGGAGCCATCCGGGCAGGCTGCTGCTGAGGTCGAACGCCATATAGGAGCTGCAAGGTCTGCATTTGTGCGTCCCAAGCGGTCACTATGGGGGCGACGAGAGATTTCCACGGCTACAAAGGGGCACATCTATCAGGCTATTGTTCGGACTATCCTTCTCTATGGCTGCAAAACGTGGCCACTTAGAGCGGTTGACCTACAAAGGCTTGAAGTGTTCGACAACGATTGCCTTCGCTGCATTCTATGATGCCACTGAATTGATCGTGTGCCCTTGTGTTTATTGATTTACAAATAACACTTTTAGGAAGTATCATTGTAGTGTTAATTATTGTTTAGCATTTTTATAAGATGTTATTACAGTGGCTGTTTTTGTTATTTGGATTACTCTTGTTAACTGCAATAATCTTAATATTGTGATTTTATAAGCATAGCTTAGATGTGGCATAAGTCCGAAAGTATGGAGCACCCAATTAGGAAAACCTTAATATGATTCTGGAATTATAATCCTTATTTCATTTTTTATAAATGCCATGACCCAAAGGGATGTAAAACATTTCTCTACACAGATTTCTTTTATTACCTTTGAATTACCATGATTTCTTAAAAAGCTAGTTAAATGGTTTCTTGCTGCTTTTTCCTGTGTTTAAATTCAAGAGTAGACCTTCTCTTACATGCTACCAACCAAGGCTAGAAAGTTCAGTCTACTATTTAACTAATAGCTGGGGTGGAGGAGAAGAAATAGATTCATGCCTTTCTTGAGGGCATTAGTGTGAAAGTGAGCACATCAGACCAGGTTAGAATTTGAACATGCTTCTCTGATTCCACTTACCATACTGATAACCATTACACTATCTGTACATCTTGTCATTACTATTGTTATGTATAGTATTTTTATTTTAGCAATATTATTGTTTTTATTTTTATTATCATTAAATGTTATCCTTAATTGCATTATAAATAAGATAAGCCATTTCTATATCTAATAGTCATTATATCTGTAAATGTGTGTATGTGTGTGTGTATGTATGTATGTAACTTCTTTTTTTCATAGAATGCACAAATACTATATTAACCCATGCAGAAGTGCTGGGGATCAACATTTTGCTCTTTGGCAAAGTGCACAGATATTACACTCGATTAACTAGAGTGGGTTGAAGTGGCATTTTGTAGGCATAATTAACAGATACTCTGATTCTCAGCAGAAGTGCCAGACCATACCTAAATTATCCTGTAATTTTTTATGGGTATTTTGCTAATTTTTGTGTGTATATGTGTGTAACTGAAGTGCCAAAAAATTAGATAGCAATACATTGGAAGAAATCATCTTACCCTCCCCCCCCCTCAAACATGGGCTTAGCCAGATTGACATATGTCTGTCCTAATAGATGTACTTTAGATGTGATATTGCAGCTGTGGCAGCCAGAGAATGCAAAGAAGATTTAGCATAGTTTAACTACAGAATAATTGTTGGGAGGAGGAGGAAGAAGGAAGATGAGGCATGTCATCTCCTAGATGGCACCTGCTCAAGGTTTTTCTTCTGGGAACAGTAGCAATGAGGAATGTCTGAATTCAGGACAGACATCAGCAGGACATGGCAACAGCAGCCACCCACAGGTTATGCATAAACAAGACCACCAGCTACTGATATGAATGACGACCTTTCCCAGAAAGGTGAATATTATATCATATCACACCCCAATTCAACATTAGTACCATTGAACCCATCATTCAATACACTATATTCTATTATGTTTCATAGTCATTGACTAATAAGTCTACCATTATTGACGCCAAACACTGTGCCTCATCTTAGTCATATGATCATTGAATACTGGTTAAACAAGTTTCAGACAGACAATTATGTTTGCATGTAAAGGTGTTCACATTAGGCTATGGATCCAGCCTGTTAGCTTGATGTTGTGCAGGTTGCTGGTGACTCTGTATTGGTATGGGTCTTTAATGATTGTGACCAGACTGATTACTTTTAAAGTCTTCGCATTCTCTCTCATTCAAAGAAGCCCTTGTGTTTTAATGGCATTATTGCTTTCCTTGTAGTGAATTGATTGAAAAAAAATAAATAAAGATATCCAGCGGGCTAATTCATTGTCCTTTAGCATCCATTGGAGGTGGGAGCAAAAGACCTAACAGGGTGCCCCTGTTAACAACCTGACTCTGAACACTGCACTTCACATGGTGTCACTAATCGAACCTTGAAAGACTTGTAGTGTGTAACTTTGTCTGATGAGTGATCATTCCAGTTGTTTTTGGCTAATAATTGGGTCTGGGCATGGCACAGACCCACTGGGGTTAACAAAGCACCATACAGGTTGGTGGTAGTCCCATAGTGGTGTGGTGGGGTGTTAACATGGCATGGGCTAGGCCCACTGGTCTGCTGAAATATATCATTGACTGGTAACCACTAGTTTAAATCACATTCACATGTTGTATTGCTTCATGACTATTTGCAACCATAGGCTTCTGATACCTCCAACTGCTGTGTTATTCAAAAAGGATAATGCACAATGTTATCAGGTTCAAGTTGCCCAGAATTGGCTTCCAGTGAAGAGCATGGCCACTGTTTACCTAACATAAGCCCAATTGAGTGTTCACTTGTCTATTTGAATACAAGATTCTGCACCTACAAATATCAGAGATGCGGACAGCTGTCAAGAAGATATGGTTCAACATCTCTCCAGAAATTTTCTGTTCACTTCTGGAATTGATGCCATGTCAAGTTGATGCTCTTTACCATATGCTACCAGGCACCTATCTTATGACTTTTAGTTTAATGAAGGTTTCAAGATTTGTTTATTTTTATTTGACAATTTTCTCTTTTCATCATTATCCTCAGTTCCATCAACGGGTTGGGTCATTATGTAGTGGAGCAACTAATCAGATCCCTCCATACATCTCAGTTGTATGCCAATGTCTGAGTCTCTGAATGATTTTCCAGTTTTCTTAGTGTCAGACCTCCCCGCCCCTATCTGCCTCTTTTGCCTAAGATGGTACCTTGTAGGATGGCAGTGGAAAGATTGTTGGCTCTTAGGAGTTGTCCATACCATTTCAACCTTCTCTTCTTGACAGTGATTATGAGGTTTTCCAATGGACCTGTTTCTTGTTTAATGATGTTTCTCTCTTAATGTTGTTCACTACAGTCTTCAGTTCTGCATTATTTACAAACTGTGCAAATTTCATAATCTGCATAAATATTTTTAAAAGAAACAAAATAAAAGAAAACAACTAAAGGAATTAAATTTCAACAAAAGGAACCAGTGTTCTACAATTCTTACTTTTTTTTTCTTAATTCATTTAGTAGTTTAATATATTTGCAAGAAAAGAGAAAAGTAACTTTTGGTAAACATAGATAATAGTGCCTGTAATAAGAGTGTCAAAAGGACGGTTCTTCCCATGACACTGCTTTTTTAACTACCTTCACTCTTCGGCAATATTTATTTTTTCTAAAAGCGATGATTACAATTGTAATGAAACCTAAACATATGAAAGTGAATTTATACATTTTCTTTCTTTCTTGAGAATTAAGAAATTCTTTCTTGAAAAATAATAAAGACTATTTATTAGATTGTTTATTTACACTATTTATTATATTATTTATTAGAATGATTGGCAAAACATTGGCTACTTGGTAATCGATTCAAACTTTATAAAATGGTAAATAATAAGGATTTCCTAATAGCTGGTTCATATATTTTAATAATTTAGTGAATAAAAAATTGTTTTCATATTTATTTCTTTATAAATTGGTAAATGATAAATATTGTCTTAGTTTTTAGAATGTTGTAAATATAAAATTATTCTTGTAAATAAACAAACTGATAAATAAATAGTGTTTAATATTTTTGTTATAAAATCTCAAGAACAATTCAGTTTCATCACTATTTAAAACAATAAACATTACTGAAGAGTGAAGGTAGTTAAAATAAAAGTAGTGTGATGGGAAAAACCATCCTTCTGACACTACATCTTATTGCAGGCATGAAAGTACATGTTTACCAAACTTTTTTCCCACCAGTGCATAACAATGGTTATAAAAAAATGACTATTGTTAATTACAATTTTTATTTTATTTTTTCAAAAGTTCCACCTGTATCTATTTTGATTATGAACAATCGTATTTAAGAAATTATTACTGTAATTTCAGATGCTGTTTGTACTCATAGTAGTGTAATATTTTTTGATTGATTCATTCATTTTCTATGGCTTAGTCATTAAAGAAATTGGGATCTTCAGAAAAATTTAAAAAAAACAAAAAGAAGTTTACTAAATTGGTTTCCTTACCTGGACTAGTAAGTTGAAAGGAATAAGTTTCTCCAACTTCTGATCTTAGAAGAAAGTGATTATCAACAACATTTAGCTATCATTAAAGCCCCTCTTTATAGGACAAACTGATGAAAACTGCTCTGCAAAATGATTTTTAGTAATGAAGACTTACTCTCTTCATATGAATCTCTCAGAAAAACTTGTAGGCATTAAATAACCTTTGTGGGTTGATATGCCGTTAATTTCTAATAATAATAATAATAATCTATGGCTTAGATTAATTATTAATTATTTAAAACCAGAAAATATTTCTTTTAGATTGTAAGATATTTTTTTTTTTTTTTGAGATAATGATTTAGTAGTACAACTTTTACTAATTAACTCATAGCTGGAGAAAGAAGGGATGGATTCACACCTTTACCAAGGGTATTTGCATGTAAGTGAATATAATGACCCCAATTGGAATTGGAACCCACCTCACCAATTAACAATTCTGAGTCATTATCTATTACACCACCCACACATCCAAGCTTACAACATCTGGTATTCCCAAACAGTCATTCATCTAGGTACTGAGTAGGCCTGACCATGCTTAACTTCAGTAATCATATGGGGACTAGTGTTTCAACTTGATATAACCGTAAGCGTAGTGTTGTAGTGGGACAGAACTATGTTATATAATTTCTTTAGCAGACAAAGGTACACCTGAATTTTTCTTTTATGTTAGCCAAATACAGCGATGTAAGTACTTTGATGGAACTAACTCAATATCTGTGTGTGCTGTATGCATAAAGCCTGCTGTCATGATTTTTGTTTTTAAATGCCATGTCTCGTCAGGAAAGTCAGTTCTGAATTACTATGACTTTAGTTAGTGGAGTGGTTTTCCATTAACTTCTCCATGTGTAGTATGTGCCTCACCCTAGTTAATGCCTGAATAGACTTTACACTTGGTGTGACGTCAAATGCCAGAGACATCAACTGGTTGTCCTGAGGGATGACCTCCTTGTCACCAAGTGTATATCTGCGCCTTACAGGATATCAGTGTCTGACCCCAACAGATCCACATCATCAACCTAGGTACACTGACAGGATATCTTGGGGGATGAATTCCTAGCCTCCATGTACAAGCTCTATGTGATCCCCTCAGTTGTGCCTTTGGTGTGCATGTGTGGGGAAAACTTCATGGCTGGTAAATATATAAATACCAACATGAGAGGCAACAGAGTACTCTCTTACATTCACATTAAAATCTAGGGTCTATGTTTGGAGAAGGCCCCTCAGACTACACAACCATGTGCCGATGGAGATTGACTAGTGTGAAATAAACATGTAATGTTATGTATGAGAGATTCAGTATTGTTTTCATTTGTAAAGTCCAACAATATTTTTTTTTCTTTTTAAATCATTTCATCCCAATCAAGGCAGTAAAGACACTAAGTCACAAGGGGTTACTGAGTGTAAGAGAATATGAGAAAAAAAAAACATTATTAAGGAGAGAGAATAATATATATAAGAACAAGAATTTATATGTAGATTGCATTTTGTAGATCAAATTTGACTGGAAAGAAAGAAGCCAGAAGAGAATTCCACGAGAGATAAGTGCAAGAGAAGAAACAGGTATCATAGAACTTACAGTTACATCTAGCCATTTCAACTGTAGAATGACAATTTCAACACCAATCTAGTACTGCACTTAAATTCATAGAGTCTAGGTACCATAAAGGAAAGTTCATCAGAACAATTACCATGAAAGTATTTATAGAAAAGGCACAGGGAATCTACTTTATGGCTGAGGGAAAGTGACTGAATCCAAATTTGAACATGGTTTTGAATTGAAAGTTACCCTACTCCTTGACTGACTACCACCCAAAGCTAGAAAGCCCAATCTACCCTGTCATTTCACTGATGATGGTAGGTAGTTCATCTACCAAAGGAAAATGTTTGCATTTTCAGATTAAATTTTGGTTACATATCTTCCCTTGTCTCTTAGGTCTACATATTTCAGTTATATAGTAAATTTTCCTCTTGACCAATTTCTGATATCACATGACTTGTTCCTTTTGTACATTTCATCTTGGTTTGTTTTCTGATCCTACTGATCCTTTTCTGTCCTTTAGCATTTATTTTGATTTCAAGCAATATTCTTAACTTCCATGTTTTGTAACTGTATGTCATAGACGGAATTATAAATCTTCATACACTTTATATTTTTATCATATTGGTAAAGTGGTTTTTTAATGAAATTTGTGGATGTTAACAAGGTTATGAGTTTTGTGTGTATTTTTTTTAGGTGAAGGTGTGTGTTCAATGTATAAACAAAGCATACAAAAAAACTTGAATTTTTGCTATGGACATTTATTTCTTTTATGTTGACTGTATTGAAACAAAATTAATAGGTCTTTTGAGTATGTCTGTTTGGTTCAACATTTATGGGAAGTAAGGATAAGAATGGTAATGGCCATCAAGCTCAAGTCAGCTTTGTGCTGAGTCGGGATGGCCAAATCTCTACTTCATGAGTAGGGCTGCTAAAAACATGTCCAGATGATCTCAGTGGAAAGAGAAAGATTCTGTCCTTTCTGAAAGTGGAGTCATAAAATCGCACATGTGACCAGGAACCCTTTCTGGGCTTTTTTTTTTTATAAATTGCATTATGTGAAAATGAATTTATTTATTTTATTCTTTATAGTTATTATTTTATTGGTTTCATTTAATTTTCCCACAAGTCTCTATTTTTATTAAATGATTTCCAACCAATCATTGCACACTGTTTTGTTTTATTAAATGATTTCCAACCAATCATTGTACATTGATTTGTTTTATTATCATGTTATCACCTATCCTGAGCAGATCTATGCAGTCATCCACTAAAAAATTGGAACTGAAATAATAATAAAAATGTTCTCTTTCAAAATAAATGATCTAGCAGTATTACAGTATAGAAGGCACAAATATTAATATGTTGATCAATATCTTTCTTGTTTTGTCTTGTTACACTGTAAATTTCATTTTCATTTACACTATTTTTTTTTTTTCAACAGAATGGGGCCGAGCTTTTCCTCAAAACCATCATCTTGTCAACCTGCTGTCCCTCAATAAAGCTACCGAGGGCTGCATCTTCTGTGAACCTTGTCTGAAGCAACGGAAACGCCGACTTGCTAATTCTTGGTGCAAACCCTGCTGTGAAGGTCTCTGCTCCACTTGTGCCAATAATCATGCCTCCCGTACAGAGCCAGTTGCCATGGACCACCAAGTTTTAACTCTCAGTGCTGCCTTGGCCCAAATCCCATCTGGTCCGAGCTGCCCTCAGCACAGCTCAAAAGAGATGGAATTGTTTTGCACAAAATGTGAGCAGATGATTTGCTGCTTGTGTTTTTTCGATATGCACCGAAAATGTGACCGTTATGTCCACTCGCTGCTGACGGTCTACCCAGATAAACGGGATGCTGCCAAAGCTAGTCGGGTTGAGTTGTCAAACAAGAAAGAAAAGGCCGAGGAGATGGTTAGGAATGTCTTGAAGCAGAAAGAGAGCGTAACACAAGCAAAGGAAGAAGTGAAGGGACAGATTGCTGGCCTGAGGATGAGAATTGAGGAAATTCTTAAAGAGAGAGAGAAAGAGATTTGTCTAGATTTGATTCAGCTTCATGATGAACAGCAAAAATACCTTGACATGCTGCTGGGCCATGCCCAAAGCATTGTTGAGTCACTATCTCGCCATCTTGCAACCCTGGATTGTGCAATGGAATCCTCTTGTTCACAATTCATGAACATTTACCAAAACATGACCCAAGATCATATGGTTCAACTGCCACAGCCAACTCGACTGTGCCATACGTTAAAATTCTTCCCCAACCAAGATTACTTTGATTTATCGCGGAGTTTTGAGGTCCACAAATTCGGAAAGGTTTTTCTGGAGGCTGAAATGCCATCCAAAGACAAGAGTTCATGTGAAAAGTTTGAACAGTCAATCAAAGAAGAAAACAACTTTGGGACCTCATTGTGTGTGAAAGACAAAGACAAATTAATGAGAAAGCCCGAGTTGCTCTCTGATTTTCTGAAACCGTCTTTTCCTATAAGAATTGGCCAGTTCTCAGCCAAGCTGTCTGGAGAAACTGACTACAGATCACACAGTGAAGTGATATGTTTGCTCAATGGGCGAGTAATTGTTAGTGATAGTATCAACTGCAGTGTAAAACAGTTTAATAGGCAGGGTCATTTGGTTGGCTGTTTACGTACTAGTACGCAACCTTTTGGGATCTGCACATGGTCCGAAGATGAAATTGCCATTACTTTTCCCTATTCTTGGGAGATTCGCCTTATCAAACACGTTAATATGATTCTTCCATCGTCATGGCGTAGCTTGCCAACCATCAACCAATACCGGGGTATTGTATCCACCCGGGATAACCACCTGATGTGTAGTTCATTTGATACCCTGTCGGTGGATGTTCTCTCTGTTCAATCAAACGGTGTTCAACTTATTCAACGCATAGACATCCCATCAATTTCTCCTGATATTGTTTCGTCCGTCACTCAGCTCACTACAACTGTTGATGGAGACATTTTTCTCATCGACCAAAACAGTAACTGTTTAGTATGTTTAGACTTTAAAGGGAGGGTGAATTTTATATTTCGTGGCAGTGAAAGTCACTGTAGTGTGTGCCTGTGTGGAGTGTTTGGAGTGGTGGCCAACGATGACTATATTTACCTTGCGGACACTTGGAAATCAAGAGTTGTCCGCCTCTTTCGAGATGGGAGTCTTGATAAGATCTTTCTGACCAAAGACCAGTCTGTTTTACGGCCACAGGCTGTGGACCTTTCCACTGATGGGAAACTGATTATTTTGGAACGTAGCCCAATGTTCATGGTACACATATTTGACGTGGCCTGAGCTATACTGTGTTCATTTTTTTGTTTGTAATTTAAAATTTTTTTTTTATTATGGAGTTTTATTCTTTCGGTGTGTTTGCAGGGAAGTTTTACAGAAGTTAACTTCAAGTAAAACTTATTTGCTGATTCATAAAAAAATGAAATAGCATATTTGGATTAAGTTAATTTATTGGCTAAACTAACAATTTCATTTTTGCTGTTTGAATTTTCGTTGGTATTTTAACACCATACTGTACTTATCATTTTTGGTGGAGCACTGATATTTTAGGACAATAACTGTTTATTAATAGGCATGAAACCAGAATTAATTAATGAAAGGTGAGATCTCATTTCTGATGTCTTATTGATAGTCATAAATTCTTGCTTTTATCTGCGATTTTGAGATAAGTTTTGAACTCTTTCCTTATCTTTGTTAGCGTTTTGTTTCTTTATATATTTGTCTTCTTTTTCTTGTGGGAGGGCATCTGGTGAATTTTTATCTTGTGGAGAGTTTTGTTGCTGGACCATATTATTTTGCCACAGTGTCAGTAAGTCGGTAAGAAAAACCAATAACCCACAGTTTATATTATGAACAGAACAAGACCAACAATAAGACTCTGCTTTGAATGGGGCCAGAAAATTCACCTGAAGAAAATTGGAGACTAGAATGGCTAAAACATATGGGTGGGGTCAACACAACAACGATAAAAATCAGAATTCTAAATCCTTGGGTAAAAAATATATTAACAGATTACCATTTTCCATTAGACAAGGTTAATGTTTTTCTATTGGATTTTTAGAATTGAATTAATATATGGGGATTTACAGTATTTTTATATTCTTATGGCATTAAGATGATGTTTTCATAAAACATAAAGATAACTGTAAAAGTTATTACATCTCTGCTTGATTTAGCCTTGTTTTGTAAATATCTGTATCAATACAAGTTATTGCAGATATAAAAAAAATAAGGTCCAGTAAATGTATAGGAATACTTCATTCTAGAAGCAATTAGGTTCTGTATAAATCATAATATGTTCTCCAGAAAAAAGATTTCCAAACAAAAGAAACAATAACAAGAAAATTGAATGTAGATGAAGAAAAATAAATATAAAAGTATTTGCTTTTTATATATGTGTGTCAGCCGCAAAACACAAATTGCTATTGCTTTCTATCCTGATAAGTTGTCCATTGAAATCGACTCTTTGGTGAACCCATTTCTTCTCGTATGAAATGATTTCCTCTGGAACTGTTTCCAATATTCACCTTTTCACTTAAAATATTTTACTTGTCTTTCTTCCCTGAAGACAACAGCAGATTTTTTGACATATGAACTTAGGGAATTTTTACAACAAAGTGTTTAGAAAGAAATCTTTTAAAAATACACAATGAAATATTCTAATAATATAGATGCTTGGTAGCTCAATTTGGTTTATAATACTAAAAGCCTTGGTTTTAGAAGTTAAAACATTGTTACTATTAAGCATTTAGCTTTGCAAAGTTTAAAAATTAAAACCTAATACTGGACTTTTTTTTTTTTTTTTTTTTTTTTTAGAAAATTTCATTGTATAATTTAATGAACTTGTCTGAAGTTTTAAAGAAATGTGGTAAAAAGTTTATGTTCTCATAAGATATTATTCCAGAAAACTTGTTCGCTAGCATTTAATCTTTACTACTGAAAAGAAATGATTTCACTCAGGGCTTTTTACAAATTTAGCCCAGCCAATGTTGGGTACTTTTACTCTATATATAATTTTCAAATTTGCTGTCCTCTCTCTGGATTGATAGAGATCCATTGTAATGCTGACAATCAGTTACAAATATTCAAATTGTTCTGTATTAACTGTAAGGTTTAAAACTTCAATTTCTGATGATCAAAAAAAAATCCAAAAAATACACTTGGTTAAAACTGTGATAAACTGATAAGGATATTAGATTGAAACTAGGATTTGCGCCATATCACGTTGAAACAGTGAAGTTAAGCAAGGTTGGGCCTGATCAGTACCTAGATGGATGACCTTTTGGGAATGCCAGGTGTCGTAAGCTTGGATGTGCAGGTGGTGTAATGAATAATGGCTTGGAATTGCTAATTAGAGAGCCGGGTTCTAGTTGGATTTGTTATATTCACTTATGCACAAGTACTCTTGGGAAAGGTATGAATCCACCATGTCTCTCCTCAGCTATGGGTTAATTAGTAAGACTTGTATCATTAAATCATTATCTCAAAAAAAAAACATTCATACAATATAGAAATATTTTCTGGCTTTAAATAACTTGCAAAGGGTTGATAAGCTGTAAAAATAACAAATCAATCAAATTAGTTTGAATGCACCTTACTTTAAATGTTTGACTTTTTGCTGCTCATTCATCCTTTTATCCCCTTTTTCATGTTGAGTAAACAAAAGTCAATCCAGTGACATTATCAGACTTAGTTTTTCTAACTTCACAAGAGCCAAGACTATTGCTTTAGTTTCAGTTACTTGTTATTCATTGTGCAACCAATCACACAAGAACTTTCTTCACATTTTCATATGCCACTGCACTGACACCGGTCTTGCATAATCAAAATTTGATCTTGATACTAGATTAATGTACTTAACAATTCATTAAACAGATGGATTTTGATCTATTTTGCACCTATAGATAGTGAGAGATCAGATCAGTAAAAATATAGCATACTCTTTCCTGCTGACAAACTGGGTAGACTGCATTTGTAGAGACCAAATTTGTTTATTTTTATTCATATATAAAACAAGGCTAGTATCATAATATTTCCTTTCTTCCTTTTGGAGTTTGTTCTTTTTCCATAATCACTCCCCAGTGTGTCTTTAACGTATTCAGCTCTATTTGATGAAACACTATCCCTGGACATTTTGAATAAATTACACCATTTCAAAACTGCTTGTGTAACTGAACAATCAATTGTTTAGTGTTGTGATCCATTTTTTATGTGGACACAAAAATGTTTAAGATTATTTACAGAAATATGCAAATTAAAGATGCAACAATTAGATTTATCTTGTTTTTAAGGATATGGAGCAGTACTCTACTGAATATATTTCAAGTTATTTTACAGATTCTAAAACTAAGGTGCATGCTCTTACTGGTATTATAACAATTAGATGCTGGACCATTATAGAAATAAGCCAATATTCTGGTCTCAGTATGCAGAATTAAGAAATAACCCCAAATTTAGAGCTTTTTTTAATAAATTGTTTTGAGCTAAGGGTTAGTCCTATTGTCCTCTGTAAATTCTTTTATAGTTAAGGGGTAGTTCTATTATCCTCTCTAAATTGTTTTGAATGAAGGAGTAGTTTTTTGGGTGAAAGAGTAATGATTTTATTTATCAAAAAAGGTAGGTACTGTTTATATATGCATTGTGAATATGCATGTCGGATGTTAAATATAAATATCTTATTTTTATGACATTATTTTATATCTATGCAATGTCTCAGTGTAATTTGCACAGTGTGGGGCATCAAAAGATGACGAGAAAAGGCCAGTCAAAATATGATTAAAAACAACAAAAATGTGATTGCGTTTTTTTATGAAGAATTGTTTTCATTTAGTCAAAAACTAATTACCACTTGTGACTGACATGTAGTCACTGGTTAAAGAAATATGCATGAGTTGAAAATAATGGTTTAAATTCAACAATGATTAAATAAAAATATATGACCCATTATTATACAGTCACTACAAGCATCTGTCATTTACAGTTAAAATGCACTATTAAACCCAATTTTTAATAAGAACTGCATTAATATTTCTAGAATTAAAAATCAAAACATACACCATAAGGTGCACACATGTTGTCTACACAATCAGTGAAAACAAAACAATTTAAAAACTGAAATATATCTTGCATTATTTTATTCCCAAATATTTCTCTGATGAAGCTAAGTAAATAGCAAAACCTGTTAAATTTATAAAGATTTTCCTGTTCTTTATTTAATCATATACACATAGTTTAAACTTTGCTATATTTATGAAGAAAGAGTGCTCAATATTGGTGATATAGCATTTACAGATATAGACAGTGGGAGCATAAGGCTCAAACTCTACACTGCATGGCGGCTGTCAGTTTCATGCTTCAAGCAATCTTTTGAGCAAATGACCAAACATTGTGTTCTGATGATCACTCAAGGCTTGAAAATGTTAGTCATCATGCAGTGTTGATTCCAATGTCCACTCTCACTCTCCTCTTATATATATATATATATATATATATATATATATATATATATATATATATATATATATATATATATATACATACACACACACATACAGGGAAAAGTAAAGTGTGACATTTTAATCAAAATGAACATTCTTTATAAAATAAAATGTTTACTAATATCATAAAGGATGCTTTGTCCATTGCAGTAAAGACTTTTGGGGATGCATGATTATTATTGTAAGCTGTGATGAGCAAACCTCAAAACAATGCAGTTTTTCTGGTTTTTCTGTCGATTCATCCACTTGTTCAATTTTTCCACTTTTTCTATCACCACCAAATGATGAGAAACTTCCATGTTTACCGAGTGCAAATTGTTGTTGCAGAGTTATCTTCCCTAGATTGTCTCTTGGTTAATTGTTTATGAAGTTTTTTTCACTGAAAAATTATGAAATGATTGTTCTTTTTGCTTATTCACTTGCATTCCTCTTCCAAAACCCCACGCCAGTTTTTTTGTTTTTTTTGTACTCTATTTTAGATACATTTCATTCTAATTGAAACTCACAGAGTGAATAGAAGTACTTACTCTGCAGACAATTTTAAAAATGGAAAAAATAAAACATAAAACTTTTTGGTAAATGGACCATCTGAAAAGTGTGGCAAAATAGTAAAATAAACCTATTTAAAATAGGCAAAAAAAAAAAAAATTCCTTTAAAAAAAATTAAAAAATTTTGGTTCTGTATATATTTGATGAAGCCTGTGTGTTAGGTTTGTTGGAAGATCCACATATACTACAGCCATAGGAGGTAGTCATGTGTACAAAGTAAGATAGCCTCTTCAAACTGGTCTTGAATTCAGTTTTCTTTCTCCTAGACTGGTTGTCACCTTAAGGCAAGAGATCCCAGTTCTGCTATTTAACTGGTGGGAGAAGACATGGATTCATACCTTTGTCAAGGGTATTAATGTAAAAGTGAATATAACAAACTTGCCAATTTCTTGTCATTAATCACTGCACAACATGCACATCCAACCATATTTACAATAACAAAAGTAGACAAATTTGCCTTTTCAAAAATGTAACTCCCTTGGTTCTGTATATATTCAATGATGTCCTCTTTATAAACAGTCTAAAAATAAAATGTGTGTTTGATTATAAGTACCGTAAGTCAAACACTGTTTAAAGTTATATTACCCTAACACTCATATGATAAATCAATGGAAAAACGAATAAATCAAAAGTCAGTCTATCAACTTTATATTCATGTTCTAATACCTTCTTGCAAACTTTGTATGTTGTTTGCAGATGGAATGCAAAATGTGATAAATATTACGAGAGAGAAATATTTGTGATATGTACTGTTTTTATTTAGTTGGAATTGACTGTTTGAATGAAATCAAACCTCTTGCCTTTTTTGTTTTTTAATAGGGAAAAATGTGAAAAAAAAGCATCCTCTTTGAATTATCTATATATATTCGATCCCCTTTTGCTGAACTTTGGATCCAGATTAGCAAAAGAGAGGAGGTTGACTCTTTGTTAATGTATGGCACTTGCCAATAAACAAAACTTCTTGTTGACAGGAATATCAAAGATGAGGAAATAAAATACTAGGTTATTTATAGATTTTTTTTTTTTTTAAAAAACCTTGTCAAGAAATTATTTACTCTCTGGTACACACACAATTAAAAACTGCAATAAAAATGTTAAAATTGTAAGAGAGAATGACCTACTGTGATATTCTGATTACTTTCTGGTCACCATACTACCAATGTTTTGTGTCGTGTTTAACAGTTTTCACTTGGAATGAATCAGTCTGCACAATTCACATTTTATACGATAACATGGCTATCATTTATAGAAACATTAAAATAAATCTAGAAATGTTTTTATCTATGCAGATTTGTTTTTCCAAATGGCAGTATGTATCTTTACCAAATTTTATTTTGGTGGTATCAAATGAATCATTGTAGAGGAATAAGAAATTCCTGACAAATTTTACTGCTTCAGTGCCAACTTATTTTATTTTTGATGTATAGGCCAAGATTAGAAAAATGGCGATTTCACAGAGACTAATGTTTCTGAAAAGCTAGTATTTGTCTAAATGGAGGACAAAATAACAGCAAGATGCAAATTTAAAAAAGGACGATATTGCATGATATCATTTAGTGCTTAATTAAGTCTTTATGCTGTATATATTAAAATGTAGAGAAATATACAAATTCCTTTGTCCTGTTCACCATCTTTGTTGTTTCAGTTACCATGCCATCTCTGTTTGTTTTACTGCTACATCCTGCTTGCTGAGAGGAGTAGCAATCACAAGTTATTACATTTATTGTAATAAGGCTTTTGTAATTCCAAGAGGCAAGGTATTTCTGTGAACACAAATTATTAACAGTCACCAGTTTGAAATAAAATATTTTTCTCATTATTATTGAGAAGGATACCACAAACTTAATTTTTTGAGAAGCAACCCTTCATTTATTAATTATTAAAAGCAATTATTTTAAGCAACATTTTCTTACACCTTCCATCTCTCCTGTGGTATAGACTATCAAAATAATACTCTTTCTTTCTTCTTTTTTTTTTTTTTTTTTTTTTTTTAATGAGTAGATTCTTAAAGAATAGAGGTGTTAACCACCATATACAACAGTCCTCCTCCTACCTTTACATTTGGGCTTGGTCACTCACCATTTTCAATTGGCAAATACTTAACTTAAAAGAAAAATGATTGTAGTTGTATAAAGCAAATATCCTGGATTTTAACATGCTCTGCCAAGTAAAACAAAAATTATGTAGACCACACCCCATTTTTTCTGCTACTGAATTTTATTAGTTGAAAGCTGATGTCTACTTATTGAAAAGTGCTGAATTTTGTTTAAATGCTTCCGTATTGTTCATAAAAGCTGTCTTCATACCAAATAAAAACTGTTTTTCTTAACAATAGTAATAAAAAAAACAACAACAAAGAAACAAAATGCCAAAATGAACTGTGATAAATCTTTTTGTATAATTTCTTAAAAAAAAAAAGGAAAAATACTTTTCCCCTTCAACAAGCTTCAATTATAATTTATTTTTTGTTGTCTTGAATGCTGATACAGTTCTTCATTGTGTTTAATGCCTGACTCAACATCAGTTCAATTCTTGCATTTTAAAATGACCACACAAGTTTAATTTGTAGGAGTGGTCAGTGTGGATCTTAAACAATGGAGCTTGGCCTCATGCCAGTTTAAAAATAGACTTAATTCCCTGCAAAGAGATGAGCATCAAAGTTGAGGTACGGTGGGGACACACAGAAGAAACCATTTGCATGTAAGAAGACAATTCCTTGATATTAAATTAAATTTTTGTTTCTCTTCAACACTTTGTCTGCATTGATCTTTCTTCTCTCTCTCTCTCTTTTTCCCTATTTTTTTTTTTTTTGATTTTTTAGTTGCCTTGGTGGGAGAACAATAATTAACAGTTTATGAAATGGAACTCAAATTGCTACCTGGAGGTATTGTAACTTTACTTAGTTAAGCATAAAGCCAGAAGTATCCCTTCTATGTGCAGTGACCCTTCAAGATGTGGGTAATCATGAGGCTCCACAACTTTCCTATCCTTTGTAGTTTTTAGTAAGGCTTCTTTTCATTATCTCTCCCTGTTCTGCCATCCATTTACACATGCTCATTAGGTAAGTTATTTGCAATTTCTCTCTTGCCTTCAATATGTCCTTTGAGTGTCAAATTCTCCAAGCCCTCTTTCCTAATTAGGTGTCCTAGAAATTTCAACTGTCTCTCTGATTCTCAGTATAAGCACCCTTCTTTTTTTTTTCATCTTCACTAAAACTTCCTGGTTGCTCACATGTTCAGTACATGGTATTCTCAGCATAGAATCACATCTGATGTCTCAACTCTCTTCTTCATCTGTGAACGGATTGCCACACTTACTGATTTAAATAATGCTCTTTATGTTTGCTTTTAACATATGTGGCGAAATGTCCAGTTGTTGAAGTAGGATTATTTAGTGATGTGTATTTATGCAAATTACATACTATTTAGTCATTTGACAGTTTTTTGAAGCATTATTAATTGTTGGACAGATGTTTTGCGTTGTATGCAACACCTCGTTCACTGGGGACTAACAAGTACCCTGGGAGGGGAAATGAGACATGTCTTGTCCATGCAGCATCTTGTGGGTAAAGAGAGATCATATACTTTTTATCGTATATAATACTTTATACAACAGTAACTAGTTAGTGTTAGAAGTCCCTTGGCTGACAAGGTGGCGTAATCCTATATCTGTAGATATACACTTAAATTTGCATATGCACCCACAAGAAAATGTCCAATAGTGTATATTAAATATATACCTACACACAGTTGTATATGTGTATATACTTATTTCAATATATATATTTATAACAGCCTGCTCTCTCTCTCTCTTTTTTTTTTTTTTTTTTTTAAATTGTCTCATGGTTTGTGTCACAGGGAATAGAATTGATGAGCTGAGTTCAAACTCTAGCTAGGACAGTTTACACTAATACTCACGAGAAAGGCATGAATCTACTTCTCCCTCCCCCTATGGTATCTAGCAAGACAGTTGGAGCCCTTTTGTCTTATTTGGCAATCCATCTTGGGTGGTCAATAATAGGTCAGGGATTATTCCTTGCGGCTTGTACCATATAAATGTAATGCAATATGTCATGTGTTACTTGGAGAGGAGATGGGCACTTCTAAGTAACCTTGTTGTCCTGTGAGATGCCATGAAGAGGAATTACTTCTCATGACACCCTTGAAATGTTCACATCAGTCTTATGGATCTCCTTATCATCATAATCTTCACTTCCTGCCACCTCATTGATTCATATCACACAACTCCTTCATCATTAACATTTTAAGACTAACTCTCTACTTTTAATGATGGTCAAGCCTCATATTGAGGGAATTCTAGTATTAAAAAAAACAAACAGAAAACGTAATTAGATTTAGGTAGGGGTGAAAAAAAATCTGAAACTGATTCTTTAAACCCTAAACAGCTAGAAAATATGGCCTTTGAAAGTATTTTTTTGTTTTTTTTTAAAAATAAATTAAACTTTCAAAATGTTAGCTTGAAAGAAGAAGTGGGGAAATAAAAGAGAGAGAAGAAAAGATGAAGAGGAAAGAGTAAGAGACCAGAAAGAAAGGAGAAAAAATTAGTTAAAAAAAATAGGAATTGAAAGTAAACTATTTTTCAGTGATTTATTGATAGTCATGCACTTGGGTATGTTAAATTTATACACACACAATGTAGACTAAGAATCTTCAACAAACTTGTAAGGAATTCAAGTTAAAGTGTCTTGACACTGGCTTTCAATTCCATAAATGTCACTGTTCATGATGATGATGATTATTATTTAGAAAAATATGAATAAATAATGTTATTTTTTATCTACAAAATCAAATAGGTTTATCAGTTAATTTTTTAAAAAATTATTCACTAAACAAAATAAACTACAAGATTTCTGCACCAAAATTTTTTTCGTCATTCATTAAAAACGGCTGCATTAATCTATCAACATTAACCTCCCTTAGCTTATAACTCTCCAACATTTCAGATTGGATGTATGTGTGTATGGTGATTTTCTAAGCGTAGCTTAGATGTGGTACAAGGTCAAAAGTATGTGGTATCCAGTGAAAATCGAACTTGCTACTGTCATAATTATTCTAGTGAGACAAGCTTGCTAACCATTACACCATGTTGAAGTGCCCAGGTATGTATGTATGTATGTATGTATATATGTGTTAATCAATTCACTCAAGCAAGGAGATAATGCCAATAAGATGCAAGGGGTTACTGGGAGTGAAAGAGAATGTATACTTTAGAAGAAACCAGAACCCAAATCCTATACAGAAAACATGGGATAAAAAAACCCCAGAGAGGAGTGTGAACTGGATGATAGGTTTACCTATCTACTCGTGTGTGTGTGTGTGTATATATGTATGCATAAAAATTTTAATGGCAACCCATATTTGAGTAGATGCTGTTCTTATTAATATATTAAACAGTATATTTATTCATTTATTTCCATCTATTGGCCTTAATATTTGAGAAATTAGAATGCATATTTTTCTAATAAGATTTACTGTATACAAGAATAATTCAATAATTGCATAGTAGAATTTTGAAATTTTTACTGTATAATGTTCAATATAGGTAATCAGTAGAGAAGTGTTGGGTTAAGTGCATTATCAAGGAAAGGATGATGTTGAAAGGCTGTGTGAAATATTTTCATGAGGCTTCTACATGACTTGTTAAGACAGTGCTACACATGCTACAAGTGTGGTATGTGTACTGGTGCCAGTACACGGAGAGTTTCCAGTAAAACAAAGAAACAATAGTTACATTCCATGCCACGAGAGACTACCAGGCTATCTGACTCAGGTTCTTTGGGGTTTTTTTTTCACATTTTCATTTTAGTTTTATATTTATTATGCCTACATTTTTCACTTACTCATGTTAAATGCAAATAAATGAATGCAATATAATGAACTGCAAAACAGTTAACTGAAATACATATGACACCATTATGATAATGTGGCATGTGACTGTGTGGAAACCACACATAGAAATACCAAAAGGCCAATTAAATGGAGACATATTTCTAATGCTTTCGACTGTGGTTAAAAGCAATAGTGACATGGCTTTTGGTCAAAATTTTTAAAATTAGAATTTAATTCCTTAGATTTCTTGCAGATTTTCAAATTTGAATGTAAGTCTGTAACAACAGAGCTACAGTACATGCATGGCCCGTGTGTAGGGTTAGAAGAAGCAGCACAAATATGGTACTGGTCCCTGGCACACTGGGAAGACTTTTTATGTCAATGATGACTAGCCTTAGAACGAATGACATCCTGTCTTCAGGTTTAGTACAGATAGTTTCAAAATGACCCTGAAATAGGACATATTTAAACAAAAAAAAATGATGGGGCCACGACAACCCCACCCAGCTGGACTGGAAAGCTTCGTTCGCCGGTCCTTCTCACATTGAAAAAAAAAAAAGAAACCAGCCGGTACGCCACATCAGATAGTTTGAGAAGCAATGTAAGGAATTATTTTGGTCAAGGGAGATAACTAAAAAAAGTTGACTAATTGCCTTCATTAAATAAAGTCGAAGATTGTTGAAAAATAAATATTTATTGTGTGAAATAAATGCGTTTTTATTACTAGATTACAGACTTACTGATGTACACACACATTCCACAAAAACATGTTTAACAAAAGACTTCATACACAAAGCATATAAAAAAAAACAAATTTCACAACAGATTTCAGATTGTCTCTCCACTATCACCAATATACTTGAGATTTCTAAAGTCAAGAAATGTTCCAAGGTTATTTTTAGACACAGTAACTATACTATGTAAGAACATTATTTTCTGCCCCTTATTTGGGCTTGGCTGTGAAGCAAAACACTATTGCTGTAATTATAGAGAAATTGGTGTCAGGCTTTTTATAGTTTACAAAATTATAGCTTCATTCTTTCAATTTAAAAAAAAAACATTTTGACAAAAAATGCCCTCAATAAAAAAAATTAAAAATACTGTTTCGTTTGTTGTTACTTTACATTTTCAATCCCTATATATTGCTATACAATACATATAAATTTTATATTATAAGGGGCCTGTTTGATGTCTGGGATAGTTGTATGTTTTATATCAATACCTGTTGGTCAAGGTTTGAGCTCAGGTAAAAAAATAGTATTTTGAATGCTGATTTTCTAGTCAAGCTTATAAAATAATTATTTACTCCACATAAATTTAGTACAAGGTCATAATTATGGGGCACGTGGTGAGGATCAAAATCACTTCTCAGCAGTAATTGCTCTGTAAGACCATCTTAACCAACACAACAATGAACTTTATGAAATATTTATTACATATATCTGTGTGAGTGTGTGTGTGTCTGTCTATGTCGGTTATTATTTTAAATGTGATCCATTTATTGGAGAAGAGTGTTCAATATCAAAGATGGAGTGTTTTATTAGGATATAAATTGTGTGAACATAGGAATCATCACTTTCAGTATTTGTCACAATGCAATTTTCAGACCTGAAGATTGCATCAAGATGTGAAACAGTCAGTCATCGTACAGTATTGGTTCCTATATCCACATTGTTGATATTTATCAATATTTATTTATTTGTATAGTAATCCCTCTATAATACATGTTTTGTTAAACAAGACTAAAAAGGTACTTTTGTTAAGCTTTATATATATTTCTTGTATGTAAACAAGTGTTTTCTTTTCTGGACTTAATGAGTGTAAAAATTACCCAGATGTTTGTTGATTTCAAGCACTTCAAGGATTTTAGTTATACTATAAGAAATTGTGTGTAAGTGCTATTCCAGACAGTTTAAAAGTTGTTAAAATATAGACACACACACACACACACTCACATAAATAAAAACAATGACTTGAAACTACAGAATTTAATTATTGCCTTAAATAGAATTCATAATTAATAACTTCTTAATATTAAAAAAAGATGGAGATATATCTTACGAACCTTTTGGCCAACCCTTCATCAGAGAAAAAATCGTTGGTGAAACATTTATTAGTTTTATTAACAGAAACAATAAAATACACTAAGGGACAAAATGGGAGAACAAAATTAGCACATGATTAAAATATAAAATTGTTTTAATCAAAGTTAGGAAATCAATTCCATTTGTAAAGGTAAAAATGATTAAAATTGATAAACAAACCTGAAAAACACCATATATATAAGCAAAAATATTTAAAACATATCTTCCTGCCTCAAAGTTTCACAGATGGTATCCACTCATCAGGGGGCTAGATAGTAAAATTGAATTTATTACTTTTACTTTAGCTGCAATATTCATTACAGGACCTTGCACAACTTTTGTTCATGCAATCCTTCCATTGATGCCCTAACGTTTGTTATTTTTTTTCTGCCGTGAGCTCAGGGAGATTGATGACCATTTTAATTTGATCTTTCCAACGCTTGGAAGGTCTACACCTTGGTCTTGATTCAATAAATTTCTTTTTTAAATGCTTGAAGAACATACCTGGATTGGTCTCTTCAAATTACATGTTTGAACCATTGTAATCATTTTTTCTTCACTGAGTCAATGATTTTACTTGTTATACCTGGTTCTTTCTTAATAGTGTTTGATTTAACAATTGCATTTTATATTTTGATATAATTAAAGCAATCATTTTCAAAGACAACAAGTTTTCTGTAATCTTCTTTTAGGCTCCACATTTCTCCAGCTAAGATAGAAATAGGAATAATTAATTCATAAAGTAATCTTATTTTGATAAAAAATATTGTTAAAGAGGAATTTGAACAACTTGAAAATCTATTGTATATTATTTTCTTCAGTGTAATTTTCTTTTTCACAAACATTTTTGTTTTGTGCCATCCAACCTCAGGTATTTGAAAATGTTTCTTGCGTTCAATAATGTTGACTAATCGTACTTGTGGATGCATGCTTATTTCTTTCCCACGTGTTATGTCTGTTTTTGTGCCTATGTTCCTGAGTCCATCTTCTGACCATGTGGGGTCCATTGCAGTGTCCACATGGCTTTAATGGCAATTATCCTAACACTGCATGAAGATATTTCATACTCACTGAAGCTAAATTCAAAAGAAAAAATAATTATCCAATTTTTTACCTTTACAATCATCTTTTTAAAATTATGTTGGGCCAAAAGTGTTTATTCTCTACTCTTAATAACACAAATGTAAGTTTTATCTTTGGAAATAACTAAAGAATGGCTTATAAGCAGCCAAATTCTTTTTTACTAAGTAGTAAGGAAATATGGCAATTTTCTTTGAATTGATTGGACTTTAATTCCATAATATTTTTCAGTAATTGTATTGGATGGATATGTGTGTGTGTGTGTGTTTGTGCATATGAATACACATGCATTTAGAGCTAAGATTTTTACAAGGTTTATTTAAATACAATCAAAAGTACCAGTCAAAAAGTGGAAATATTATTTACATATAGATCAGCACTTGTGCTTAGATTTATGTACTCAGCCTCTGATCAAAGAGTCATTCCTTGTTTATAGCAGACAAGGAATGACTCTTACATCACAGTGTACTATCTGTGTGTTTTGGGAAAAGTATCTTATATATAATAGAAAGGTGTTAAGTAGACTTTGGAAAGAAATGCAGTTTGCAATAGCACAATGCTTGAAAGCAGGACCACAATAAAATCAGTGTAAAAGATAAAGAAAAAAACTATAAAAATATTCACTCACTACTATTCAAGTTTCATCCTTCAGACTCTTCAGGTAGGAAAATAAACACCATGCATTCAGTTACTGACCTCTTTTTTTACATTAATTTGTGGATATATAAATAAAGGCAGGTGAATGAATCTATGATGTTTACTTTCCTACCTGAAGAGTATGGAGGACAAAGCTTGACTAATAGTGAGTACTTTTTTTTTTTTACCTTTTAATGCTATATATATATATATATGTATACATACATATATATATATTGAAAAATAAATAAATAAAACTAAAACGCAAACAAAAAACAATTTACCAGTATATTTCTGGAGGATAATAATACTTTTAAGGCAAGCAGTCTTCATTCATAAGTGCTCAATATTAAGAAACAGCATTAATGTCAACAAATAAAATATATCTGAGATGAGGTATTATGTACAGTATTTACATTATTCGGACTATTGTCCTCATCTTTGTCGCCATATTTGTCACAACGTTTCGGCCGTTGTACGCTCCGGCCTTCTTCCAACCACCTGAAGAAGGCCGGAGCGTACAACGGCCGTAACGTTGTGACAAAATAGTCCGAATAATGTAAATACTGTAAATAAAATATAATGCTCACATTTATCGTTCTGACTTAGAGTTTCACAGAAATGGTATCCACTTGTCAGGGAGTTAGATAGGAAACTGAATTTACTTATATGAATTATATGACATCTATAATCTACTGATGTCTGAACATTTGATTTGATTATTTGTGTTTGTTTATATACATTGCATTTTAGATATATGACTTAAATATGTTTTGTTTTATAGAACAAACAAGGAATTTCTGTTAAGGTGTTTAGCAAGTTTCTCATGATGTCAAATAGTTTTAAATGAAGATTAGATGCTTAAATATCTTCTTTTATGTGTCATACCTCTTCAGTATGTAGGCAATCAAGCCTCTCCACAACTTTCTATGCCTTCACACAAACTCATTAGGTAACTTACTTGTCCCCCCAACATCCCTCTTGCCTTCAGTATGTCCTGTGAGTGTTAAGTCTTACTCGTTATCTTTCCTCATTGTGTCCTAGAGATTCCAACTCTTTTTGATTTAAAGTATCCTTTTTGTATCCATTTTCCTTACAGTTCCTAATCGCTCACATGTTCCATCCATGGTATTCTTAACATTTTTATTGCTTCAAGTCTCTATTTCATATGTAAGGAAATTGTTCAACATCCACTGCTATATAGATTAGATATTACATAGCAGTTTTGCACATTTTTCTGTGATTCAGATGAAATATTTCTATCTCTTAATACTTTTAGTTTCTGGAAAGCATCTCTCACTATTCAAATGTACCTAACGTTTAAAATATATTTTTAGGTATGAAGAATATACATCAGATGCCAGAAATTTAAAATATAAAATTAGTTAAGTATCCCTGCATATTCAGTGTTTCTCCTGACGTTTGTTTATGTTTTTGACCACCCCTCCCCCTACATATATCCGATTCCAAAAGTCCTTTTAAAGAACGAAACACGTTACATAGGATTTTTTTCCTTTTTGCCATTCACCATTTCTTGGTATCGGCTGTTGCATTATTTAAAGGGGAATAATTCAATATATCCCCCAACTCAAGGGAAGTAACTTCTAAAAAAAGAAAATATGTTAAGTTTATTTTATCTTGGATGAATGTCGGGACATGAAGTTTAAGATATTTATTGCGTGGCGACATTAATAATAAAATAAATCGATAAAGTTTACAAATTTTGTTGAAATACCTGGTCATCCATTGATTGACATTTGACAGTGTTTGATATTTTTGTCAATTATTAACTTAGTACTAAAAAACTTTTTTGGTAGTCTTTTGAAATGTAATGTTACAAACATTCTTATATTGATATAGTACATTTTTTTTTATATAAATTCATATCATCTCACTTGTATCTTCATTTCTGATTAGAATACGTTATTGATGAACTTTAGATGTTCAGTAGCTAGATTTGTTATGGATTTGAATAAACCCACAACAAAGAATAAGGTTAAAAACGTGTTTAAATATAAATATATATATTTAGCATTCTGCTACCACTTGCTTTTGACTGCAAATTTTGTGCAGAAAGAGCATCACAGAGCCTTGATATTTCTCCGATTCCTGATTGGTCAACTAATGCCAATATTATGCCTTTGTCTACGTCCGCACAGTTAAAAATTAAAATTAATTTACTGCCAAAATCTGTCTATGTGTTCTCGAGCCAATCACATGACATACATTATTATAAATACTTGGACACATCTTTATTCTTTCTCTATTGCCTTCTCTCACATACAAGATGTAGCTGTAGAGAAATCGCGTTTGTCCCTTAGGGGAAAACGCTATGAAACGTCATGACGCACACATATATGTACGCACATTGCATATCTATGAACGTTCACTCCTTCAACTACAAGGGCACAGAAACTTATCAACTTCTAACAGTGAGATTTTCATCAGCAACAAACATGCCATCTGAGAGAATACAACTTTTGATTCTTATCAATTTTTATCAGTGAGAAATTTTATGTCAAATCTGGTACTAAAAGTTTCTTATCAACATAATCTCAGCTTCCCAGAACACACTCAATTCATTTCAACCGATGTCATTCCTCTATGGTGAATGAATTTGGGCGGCAAGATACTTCCATATATTTATGCAGATTTTTCAACTCGAAGTGTTAAACTAAAAACTGCATTTTTAGCACCAAATACAACTTTTCGATATTCAAGTGAAGATTACATTTTCTCTCAATCAACAAGTTTCTTTGAACTCATCTTACACCGAATTTCAGCCTACAACACCTTATCAAAGAACATTCTTTCCATTGAAACTTACTATTGTTTCTTGAACTGAAATCTTTTTCTGTGAGTTCAGAAAAAATATATCTTCTTTAAAGTTTTAACTAATTCAAATAACAGTTAAAGGTAAATAACTCCTGCTATATTATTAATTATAAATGCTACATATTGACATATACACTTTGTGCACAATTGAACAAACACTTTCGCCTGCCATAATATAATTTTTTATGTGATAAACATCAATTTAACAATTTGCAACTCGGCTTATACCAGAGTAAATTCATTCTTTAGTTTTGTATATTCTTGATATAAAAATGTTTTATTTCTAGAAAACATATTGTTTTATATTTTAGTTTTGAAAGCCTTGTAACAGGCAAATAATCTAAATGTTTCTGGAGATGTTAATTTTGTTCATGCAGCCAAACTAAAAAATAACCTTCTGATCAAAAATATATTCAAACAAACTAATCACTCCGCAACATATATATATTTTTTTTAATTGGTATCACCCCATGCAAGGTAGTAAAGCCACTAAGACCAAGGGGTTACAGGGTGTGGAAGAATTAGGAACAGAAACATTAATGAGTGGGAAGAGGAAAGAGTAATCAGGACAATAGATAGTGATTGACATTGCATTTAAATTTTTGCAGATTAAATTTGGATGGAAAACATGAAACTGGAAAGGAGTTCCACATGCAAGAAGTGTAAGAAAAGAAACTGTTAGCATAGAATTTACAGTTACATCTAGCCATCTCAACTGTAAATGGAAGATATTTCTATTTTCATTTTTTTTTTATCTTAGTGTGTATGAATGTTAAAGTTCTTACAATATTTGTTTGTCAAGACGAAAAGAAATGTGATTTTTTTTCACATATATGTGTGAGAAAGAAGAGACAAGGGAGAAAGTGAGGAGGAAAGTGTGTCACATAGCTTGGTGAGGAAGATGGGTGAAATGAG
The DNA here is from genome assembly GCA_964036315.1 of Acanthosepion esculentum. NCBI lineage: Eukaryota > Metazoa > Mollusca > Cephalopoda > Sepiida > Sepiidae > Acanthosepion > Acanthosepion esculentum. The sequence continues at coordinate 55,828,168 of OZ038480.1, forward strand.
TAAGGAAATTTCTCTTAAGCTGTGCACCAAGAAATGTTGCAGTCTATTTCTCCTTTCTCTGGTGTCTGTCTAGAAACTTTTCTTAAATATTCTTCAAAGGAGTCACAAATACAGAAAAATGTTAAATATTTATTTTCAAAGCATTAATTTATTAACCAGAATGATGCACAATCCTAATCAGAAACCATTTTTTTGTCATTTGGTGTTTTTTACTGTTTATTTCCGTCTTTGGTCCACAGATTTTTATTTTATAGGTTGCAATAAAATCTATTTTGTCAAATTTTTGCTTCAAGTTAAAAAGAAAATAAAAAAACAAAAAATTAACTTAATCACAGCAGCATCAAAGCAACTGCTTAACCCTAACTTTTTCATTTTTTTAAAAATTCAATTTCCTTTTCTGACACAGAATTTTGCTGATAGAAACACATGAAGATTTGCACTTTGACAAATTTATTGAGAAAATTAGAACTAACTGAGTTCTGGCAGAAAGTCACAACTCTTGAATACAAGGGGGAAGGACTGGAATAGTAGTGAGTGTTGGAAAAAGATTAAACTATAATAAGGGATAAAAAATGCTATAACAAGTGCAAAGGGGGAGATTGTAGAAACACTAAAATATAATAAGCAGATCAATATTTAATTGCAATGCAAGTTAATCTCATTAATAAGGAAGAAAACTTGAGTATAAGCATAAAGAATGCCAGGCACAATGTGTAAAAGCAATTTTCATAAGCTATGATAAATCAAGTCCTGCCTATTTAACATATATACCAGAAACTAAGAATGTTAAAAGAGTCATGTCATTTACTGAAAACTTTGAAAATCCTACTACATCTGACAATTCTTTAATTCCAGTTGAAGAAAATACTTTGCACACCACAATATTTCCCAACTATTTGCAGAAAAATCTTTGTCAGGAGGAAAAACAAGAAAGTCAAACTACATAATCAATAAGTCTAACCAATAATACAGGAGATAATTATAGTGCAGAAATATCCAACAGGTTATGAAAAATGCCTGAATACTTAAATGATTATGTTAAGAATTTGGATGATGTAGTAAACCCAATTATAGACTATTTCTGTTCAGTAAATATATATATATATATATATATATATTTATTTTAAAGAAAAACAGACCACTTTAAAGCTCGATTGTAATAATTTATTTCACCAGAGCCCTTTTAAAGGACGCTGGATCATCAGACATCACTTCCAAAAGGAAAATGAAACCTTTTCGAAGTGGTGTCTGATGATCCAGCGTCCTTTAAAAGGGCTCTGGTGAAATAAATTATTACAATGGAGCCTTAAAGTGGAGTTTTTCTTTAAATTATTAGCTCTGGATTTACATTGGGCTCTCAGGATTTCATCCTCCTTGGGACTACCCATACGGATTACCAAGTTTTTCGTAACTTAAATATATATATACCCAATACTTATATTGAAGCTATTACCTCAAATGATTATAAAATGATGTGAGGCTATGGAAAAAGAAATAAATGTTGTGAAAATGAATGATACATATGAATTGACTAAACTCTCAGCTGGTAAAACTTGTCAGTAGTCGGTGGGTTTACACTATTAAAGCTAATAACACTCATAATGAACAGTTCAAAGCTCAGTTTGTTGCGAAAGGTTACTCGCAAAAAGCTGAATAGATTATCCTGGAACTTTCTCATGAAACACACTTATCATCTGTAAGTACTTCAATGCAATTAGCTATTCAACATTTATTTGTCCACCAAATGGATGTAAAAACCACATAAATACACTGATTGACTGTGAAGTTTATGTCCAGCAGCCCAAGGGCTATTCTATTACTAGCAAAAACAAAACTTGTATTACAACTAAAAAAAGTCATTATATGAACTTAAACAAAGCAAGAGAAATTGGAATCAAGTTCTACACACATATCTATTTGATCATGGTTTCTCCTGATCCTTGGTAGACTCTGGCATTTACACAAAAAAAACAAAAAAAACACTTCAAATCCAATACTGATTATTATTGTTTGGGTTAATGATATACTCATTTGTGAGACTACCCACCTCTGCAACTCGCTGCACAAAGACACTGACCCCACGTCGTAGAATTTCTGTGCGGTGGATCGAGCGAGAGGTAGGCTCACAGGAAAAAGAAAAACACAACTACAAACTTGGGTAAGACGAAAAGAGGAGAGAAGGTGTGTGACCTTTTTGTGGATGATAACTCTTGGTTGATTCTCGGCTGGCGGAAAAAAATATATCCTAACTAACAATGTCCGGCTGCTAATGGGTCGCTCTTCGATGTTACGTGCTCCGGCCTAAATCAACCTTCCTCGAACCTAAACTAAGTCTAACTACCCGTGGCCCAAAGCGCTGCCGTATATATGGAGAATCCTCTTTCCTCATTTCCGGACAAGGGACACCCACGAATAAACCCATAACTTTTTCATGACCATTTCTCTCTTTGAAGAAAGTGGACATAAAAATATTTCTTAGCCTAGCTGACTCCGATTCAGGGACATTAAATTCAAACCCTTTTAAGTTTTGACCAGAGCCGGTCTTTTTCCTATCTTAGTATTTTGACAAGTACTTAACACTTATCTACCCTTTTCGCCATATGTTTTTATCTAGATTCCTAATCTAATCATTTGGTCTTGAAGTTTGATGCCCAGGTCAAATCTAACTAATCTTCTCGCACATATGCGTGCGCGCGCACGCACACACAGATGTGGGGGTGTATATATACACACACACAGATGTGCGGGCGCACACACACACACGCGTGCGCATATACCCGACTCATAGTGTCACACATTGCTGCAAGTTGCAATTCTGCATTAATTAATGTAAAAATACATTTAAATGAACAATTCAAAAATCACTGAACTTTGACAGCTTTCTTTCTTTCTATGTATACAATTTTTTAAAATAACTCCATAGAGATGAGTGAAACAAAATATATTGAAAAAGATTCAAGCCAAATTTGGAATGGAAGATTGTAAACCTCAATTAATGCACTGTGAAATGGATATCAATATACTGAATGAGAGCAAACAAAACATTACCAAGAAATAGTTATGACTGGCACTTACCCAGATATATGTTATGCGGTAACAAAATTATCACAATATTCAGCAGATCCAACCATAGACCACTTGATAAGAGCCAAACAAGTCTTATGCTGTTTGAAAGGCACAAAAACAGTGTTTAGTGTTTAATATGTCTGGTAAGCCCTTAACTTTAAGAGGCTTTTGTGATGCTGATTGAGGAAATTCAAAAGATTACCACAGTATTACAGGGTACAATTATCACCAAACAATTTGACCCGGTGGTGTGGGTATTTATTAGGTGAAAGAAGGTAATATGATACAATATGGGTAAATGGTTGAAGTAATAAAGAGACAAATCGTAGTGGTTGTGGGATGATTTCCTGTTCTGTAGTTGGAGAGGAGTGGTGAGAGGGAGAGTTTTGTGAGCTTTGACATGCCTAACAGGTTCAAACCCTCTGCATTTGAGAATCTGAAGAAAAAAAAAAAGAAAAAAAGCTATTTTTTCTTTTTTTTTTTTTTAGCAAGATAACATCACTAGTGAGTATCAGTGATTTTTTAAAAATGCCAAACTACATGAACAATAGTGGATATATCAATGACCCTTCTGAAAATTATAGATTACGGACTGTATATTTGTGTTCCACTTAGCCATAAGTTTCTACGGCTGAATCGATTAATGTGGTGCTGATGAAAGATGAGCTTTAGATATACACGGTTACTTCTTTATTCCTGATTCATGATAATTTCACAGTAGAAAGTATTGATAAGAGGTAACTATAAGAATAAAAGACTAGTCAAAATTAATAAAAAGAAAAATTCAAGTAGTTTAAGTGACATACTTGATGAATTAGAAAATATACAAGAAAAGAACTAATGCTTTCTCATTTCAGCAGGAAACATCAACAGTTGACATAGAAAAGGTTGTGTGCATAGTGTAGTAATTATCAGTGTGAAAAATAAGATTGGCAGGTCATGTCCAATTTCCAATCAAAGCTGTTGTATTCACTTTCACACCAATACTCATAGAAAGGTAGGAATTCATTTCCTATTCTCCCCAGTTAGGGGTTAACAGCAGAGTAGGCTGGGCTCTCTAGCCATGGTTGGCAACCAGCATAGGAGAAGGACAACTTTGAATTCAAAACTGCCCAAGTATAAGGTTAGCAATTAAAAGAAAACCTACTTGCCTAGAAAGGTAAGGAGTCTACAAAGTGAACAAACATACACCAGTGTTTCTTGCAGTTTATGTTAACTTTTGACTCCTATGGAAGACTGCATGTCACCTTCATCATTGGATTAAATGACAGAGTAGAAGGGCTTTTTAGACTGGGATGGCTGCCAGTTCCTGATTTCAAAGTTGGCAGTTGAGCCTGCCAACTCGACACATCAACTAAAGAGTCTCTTCTCAACTAAAAGAAAATTTGAATCTTCCAGTATTATCAAAATATCCAACTAACATCCTAAGATTTTAGTCAAATATGATTAGAAGATTTTCTTCTTTTAAATCCCCATTTTAAAAGAAAACAACTAAAAGCAGATTGTAACAGTGACATGAAACGTGACAGAAAAATGAAACAACAAAAACATATCTTAAATTATTTCTTTATTAACTTCAAAAATTTTGGTCAATGTCAGTGATAAAGTGTTGGATCAAAAGCACTTCCAAAAGTCAATCTCCAAGAAGGAGGAATTGTCCAATTTCCAGTTGCTTGTAGATCTGCATTCTGGAGAATTAAGAAAAATATATACTTAAAAAAACCTCTTAAACAAAAGCTGAATTAATTTTAATTTTTTTTTTTTATCTATGCAACAAAGGATCCATAATTTTGTAGCCCGACACCTCTAGTAGCAGAATTTTGATCTGAAATTTTCTCTAGATAATGATACATAGGGTTAATGGAAATGCGCTGGGTTAAGTGTATTAACAAGGAAAGGATTATGTTGAAAGTTAAATATTGGTCGTGTAAAATGTTTTCATGAGGCTACTACACACTCATTGATCTACCTGTATTTTGTGAGAAATTATTTTCAAGGGAGATAACTTAGAAAAGTTGACACTTGCATTCATAATTTATGAATTGAAACACTCGTTAGACATATGATGATTTTAAATTATAATAATAATTCGTTGACATAAACACAAGCTCTATAGTAATTAGAACTTTAAATTCTTAGGAGTAAGACAAATGATATTCTAAGTCAGTAATATTCAATCCAGGTACTGCAACATCTCAGTGTCTCACAGACAGTAGAGGGGAATGGTGATAACATTTCTTTTTTTTTTTAACCATATTTTAACACTTAAAAAATGATTAATAAAAATACTACTGCATTTAGGACAACAAAACTTAATTTTTAGTCTAAGTGCAAATATATTTTTCCTCAAGATTACATGCAAACTGACAGTGTAATTCAATTACACAAATCAAACCAAAATATTAGAGAAACAAATTTTATGACAAAAGTAAAATTTGAAACCTGAAAATGTCATTTCTCAGCATTTCTTATGGACAAGAAACAATTAAATTTCTCTTTTTCATTTTGGTTGTTGAAGTATGAACATAGAAGTCCATACAAGGCAAACGGTTTTGGTGACAATGCCTGAATATTTTCTTTTGCATTTACCTTTTAGATTCAGCATGTATTCCACAAACAACTGAAAAAAACCCCCATCTTTTTGTAATGTTTTTTTATCATGTCCAGCTACTCTTATTATGGGACTTTTTTTTTATTTATAAAGCTTTCAGTGCAATTTTGTACACTATTGCTTTAATGCTTACTTGAATTCCATTACAAATTAGTTTCTTAGTAACCACTTAAACAACATGTGAAATTCTCTGAATTTACTGGTTGCATTCAAATATAAATATTTAACTTTTGAACTTTTTATAAAAATCAAAATTTATAATAAAACTTGGTGGAATATTAGTTTTTACATTTTAATATTTTGAATACTTCATTATCTACATTCTCTTTTTGATAAAAAAAAATAAATTAATAAATGTTCTCTTGCTAAATTCTACATATTTGTTCTTTGAAGAATCGTCAATTCATTTTCTTGGTAGAATAATGAAAATGTTATATTAAAAGGTAGATAACTTCACTGAATAATCTCACAAGGGAGACAACTTCATTACATTGTCTTCACAAGAACAAATATAGACTTATTTTCAACATTTGCTGATCGAACATTACTGATTAACTAACTGCCAAAATAATCCTTCGAAATCAAAGATTTTAAAATTTAAATACCAAAACAAACACAAAAAAAGTTAAGCTCCCAAAGAGTATTCAATATAAGCATTTGTACTTTTCACCAAGCTTGTGATTGTCGTGAGCAAGATATGCAACATCATGCCCGAAAACGCCCATGCATTGCATGAGTATGGTGTCGCAGACCAGTTGGAGGAAGGGAGAATTTGCGGAGTGCGCCTACACATATGTAAAACTCTCCCACTCAACCAATCGGCTGCTTCGTCATGGTCTATAAAATGAGTGTGTCTGAAGGCTTTGGAAGTTGGGGCCAAGGGAGCCGACGAAGACGTCGAGAGACGACTGCTCCGTTCCAGCAGGTCCTTTTTGTCGTGACAGCTACATTTCTCATTAAAAAGGCAATTTTATAAAAATATTTTAATTTATTTGAAAATATACATAGAAACAGTATTAGTATTTTTAATATTATTTGTAAATATAAAATATTATCATATATAATAAAAATGCAAATTCCATTGCATTTTATTTTGCTTATTTATCAGGAAAGGCGAGAATAACTTAACAGTTATTGGCACAGAAAATGAAATTACAACGTTCAAATTCTGGTTTATTTGCAATCATTCACTTCACACTAATGCCCTTGGAAAAGACATGAATCCATGTTCCTTCAGTTATAGATTAAATAGCAAGAAAAACTGGACTCTCTTCTTTTCGGTAGCAACCAGTGTAGAAAGAGAAAAATTCTGAATTGGTTATAAAATCTACTACCCTTGGAAGATCTTGTTTGAATTTTGATAAATAAATCTTTTCTTATTTAACATGAAACCTATTGAATTTCATTTACCTGGGACATGTAGTTACTAAGAAATTCACGTTTTAAATGATGGCAACTTGGGGGAGGGGGACAGCTTGTATTACTATTATGCTACTTTTTCATGACTACCCTCCAGATTGATGCACTTGTCCTATCAGTGTATGAACACATACTCTCTTCAATGAATATAGCATCAAGCAATTGGAGCCCCCTTGCTTCTCTGTGACAACTGCATCATCTCTATGGAAGTGCTTCCTGGAGAAATATCATTTGAAAAAAAGCTGAAACAGATGTGGCATGTGAGTGACACAACATTTAGTCTAGATATCTGGCTGATGGGATATGGATTCATGCCTTTCTTAAGACCATTAAGGTAATGTGAACATAAGTCTCAAGTGGAATTTGAATTTGGTTTGTCAATTGTTTTCAATGATCATTACCACTGTGCCACCTCAAATATCTAAATATATTTTTAATCTCTAATTAACAGCAATGTTTAGAGGTTTATGTCAGGTCACTCCACGGGTGTAACTGGTGACATGTAACCCAGTACTACCTGTTGCATGGTTGGGTCATTGGAGACCAAACCAGTAGTCCCCTGACGTTTTTTTTTTATGAGGATCATGGCTAGCCATCCAGAAGGATTAAAAACAAAACCTGTTAAAGGGTGGATGAATCTTCTTGTAGAAGCAATAGGGTGGACTAGTCTTCATAGCTATGTATGTAGCTGGTGGGATGATGACATGGCATTGCTGGGTGAAGGGATTCCTAGACTGAAATCAACAGCCAGGACAGAGGGTTCTCTTTGACGGAATCAATGGCCACATGTCCATGACCAAGATTTCAGGTTGGCAGATATCAGCTTGGGCTTTGTTAGGTTTACTTGCCAAAGACACTCTACTCATGAAGGAATACCTAGATATGTAGAGGGAACTGGTCAGATGCTCAGCTGTGCAGCAACTATGACCACACTCGGTCATGTGACTGATGATAATGACGAAAGATCAATATTAACTGTAGTATCTTTATTTTAGTTAAAAGTAATGCAAAAGGATCCTATACTGTCATTAATTTAATAACGTTTTTCTCTTAGATAAATTTTATATTTAAATTTTTTTATATTTTTTTTTTTATATATTCCTTCTCTAATGTTTGCCCAGTGCCAAGCCTATTGTTAGTTAATTCTGTTTATAATCCAGTCTATAGTCAATGTTATGTCCTGGTACCTTAATACCTTTCTGGCTTTCAACCCAGATATGTTGAGGGGACTTGTCAGGTGATCAGCTGTGCAGTAACACTACGATCACACTTGGTTATAGTACTGATGATGATGATGATGTAGAGGTGTGGTAGTTAAGAGGTCTGAATGTTATTTCTCAAGCTGTTTATTTATGAATATTTACATTTTACATATTGGTTAGCAAGTCAAGTAAAAGCAACAAAATTACTCACTGGAGAAACTGGGATCAGTGCCAGCCATTGGTTGAGGCGAGTGGCTAAATACTGGGCATGCCAGGCATTGTCTCCTTCAGCACAAAATAGCAGCAGCACAATAACATTCAAGTCTGAATTGCAACTGTTGGTGAAGAAAAAGTTAAGCAATAGAGTTGATATAAAAGATTAGAATGCGAAAAGAACAGATTTAAATTCTAAAACAGTCTGTATAATGAATCATGTGAATTTGGATCTCAACTTAATGATTTAACCAGTAAGATTACAGAGCCAAGGGAACTTTCCCCAGGGTTCTTTCTGAAAGATAGATGGAGTGTTGGATCTAGATGTTGGGCTTCTGCTTTGCTTAAGAAAATTGGTTTGGAAAAAAATATGTTGAGATGGAAAAATCAATTTCAGAAAGTATGTTCCTTTCAAAATAGAATCAAGTAAAGGAAACACTGCTGGGGTGTCCCCCAAATTTTGTGTGTATGCATGCATATTACTGTGGGTATTTTCATTTGAAATAAATGCCCTATTTTTATCTTTACTTTAAAACAATGTGTATTACATCTAAGGGCCTGTATATTTGAAAATGAGCACTTTGACCCCCCCCGAAACAGAAATTATATTTTGATCTAGTATGCTTTAACCACTCAGTTACAAAGGGCATCAAGGAAAATAAAGCCTTGCAATGCATGCTGGACCAAATGGTGGTTTCTCTTACAAAGGGGGAGCAGGTATGATCCCTGTTGGAGAGCACATTAAGATTTCTCAAATATGCAGACCAACAGAATACACACCATTTGATGTAAAAATAAAAATGGAGCATCTATTTCATATATGAGTATCCACTAAAAATAACATCTGAAGTAATAAAAATGTTGGATTAAAAATAAATCCTTTAATTCTTTAGAAATATATATTATACATATATATTTATTGCTTAATGGATACTAATATTTGAGTAGATGCTCTGTTTTTATTTATTAAACAGTATATTTATTTATTTCCATTTACCAGTCTGAATATTCCAGAAATCTTATTAATTATATATTTTAGTAAATTCCCAAAGTTAGCAATTTCTAAGAGAGTATGCTAACAAAGCCCTCTCGAGAAAGAGTTCAGTGCCAAAATGGTAAAGAAATTATATTATTTTCCAGTGTACATTGACAGATCACTACTATTACTAGTTTCATGTGCTTGGTTCTTGTATGCGAGCTTCAAGGTAGTCGACTAATTGAAGATTTTACGCAAGAGCATGAAACTAATAATAGTGTTTGATCAATGTATACCAGAAAATTATGTGTGTGTGTGTGTAGGTTTAGGAAAATGAAATAACTAAATGTAAGCAACTGTATACATGTGTGCTGGCTTGTATACACAGGTAAGCAAATAAATAATTATCAAATTTTGCCAAGAGGTGTAAACATAATAGTGCTCAATGTGGTTAGACAGAGCCTGCAAATATATATTAATAAATATACATATACCTACATTTGGTGTGTGATTTAAGTTTATAAGCTATATCTTGTGCCCAACGAGTTGGGTAACCAACAAAACTTAAGTTACACACCAAATGTAGGTATATGTATATTTATTAATATGTGTGTGTGTGCGTGTGCGTGACTGAGAGTGAGACAGATTTAATGAAGCAATAAATGTATTAGTCAATGATTTTTGGGGGGAGGAGGAACTAAGTAAATCAAATGCGAGTCAAACTCAGAAGAAATGAATTTGTTAATCAATGGAACGATATTAAGATTTTAGTGATGATACAAATCATAACATGAATTATATTGGTCGTTTCAAGAGTTGCTTTGGTGATACTTTGGGGATACTTACCAATCTGTGAATAATGTCTTTGCAATGCCACCTCCAGGAATATAGATTGTTCCAGTTTGGTCATTGCTACCACTTTCCAGTCCTGAAGGAGCAGGAAAACAAGGTCTTTTTTCCAATTGCTTCCATTTGAATTTATTTCTGAAAAGATCCCCGACTGTCGATTCCAAACTGAGAGATGTCAGGAAACGGAACTGAGAACTGAAGATAAATAGTTAAGATTCTAATATCAGTAGGTAATATTACTGGGGACCTTTCATTATCTTAAAAACAAAACAGTTTTAACAGCCCTTAAAATTTTATAAACTGAAGAAATTTCTTAGGAGTAATTTGGTTGGATTATTAACCAGTTTTTTCTTTCATCATTATTGTTTTACCACCATATTAAAGTTGTTGTGCATGTAGTGTGGCAATTATTAGCTTGGAAAATGGGACTGGAAAACAGAGTTGAAATTCCAGCCTAGTCTGTTGCATTCACTTTCGCACAAACGCCCTCGGGAAAGCAGAAATCTATCTTTTCTTCTCCTTGTCGGCTATGGGTTAAATCCCTGGGCCTTTTCTATAAATACTTTCATAGTCGTTGTTCTGATGAACTTTCCTCTATAGGACCTAGACTTTATGAATTTAAGCACAGTACTAGATTGGCAGTAAGGTCCCATCATTTTACAGTTGAAATGGCTAGATGTAACTAAGTTCTATGCTAACAGTTTCTTCTATTACACTTCTTGCTAGTGGAACTCTCTCCAAGTTTCTTGCTTCTCTGTCAAATTTTATCTTCAAAAATTTAAATGCAATGTCAATCATTATCTATAGTCTTCTTAATCTGTCCTCTCTCCTTAATAGTATATTTTTCTCATATTCTCTAACAATCGGTAACCCTTTGCATCTTAGTGGCTTTGTTTTGCTTGGTATGAAATGATTAAAAAAAAAAATGAATAAAAATAGGAGGGATCTCTAGTTTTGTGCAGAAACCAATTTAAGAGAAGGAAAACTGAATTCCAAAACCATGGAGAAAGCAACAGTAAAGCACCCCAGTGTCATATCCAACTAAGCATGACAATTCAGAGATAACAAAGAAAAGGTATCTGTGGGGAGACATGATAGCCCACATTCCTTTAGGATGTGGGCTATTTTAATTTAATAAGATTGTTAAATTCTAAAATCATTAAAGTAAGCTGTGTGAATTAGAAATAGAGAAGGAGCTTCTGGCAAGATTTGAACTCTAGTTAGACAATATTTCTGTCAGACATTCTTCTAAGATATAGGATTTGAGTTCAAATCTTGTTGGAGGATATTTTTTTTTTAAATTTCAGACTCATGTTATTTACTTGACAGTTGTAGAAGATAAGAACTTAAATATTAATACAAAAAGCAACACTAAATATGAAAGAAAAACTACCACATATGATGGTATAAAAGATCCATTTATGGCCTCAAATCTTAGAATTTCATAAACTTGTAAGGTCATGAACTGGGGTAAATTGGAAACATGGATGATGCTCAGTAACATTTCTCATACAACAAAGCTTTAATATTCTCTAATGAAATAGGAGGGGTTCTTATACAGTAGCATAGCTAGAGGGGGTGGTCCACCACGGGTGGCACTTTTGGGTCTGCTGTATAAGCCTGTATTGAAATAAATGAGGTCTTAATGTCTTGGCACTATTCAAACTTGAAGGACCTTTTCAATTTTGAGTAACTTAAACTATGGCATATGTATTTAAATGATTATTATCTTGGCCAAACAATAAACATTATCCAGTTACGTATTCAGGGCTGTTTTGTCATTGTTGAGAATGTGAAATCTGTGAATGGACCCAGGGTGCATTTTTTAATGCCACAGCACCGCTGTGTGTGTGTGTGTGTGAGAGACACACCTTGGTTGTTATCATATAAATTTCAGTTATTTTCCTTGACAGAAGTTTGTTTGGGAGTATGTGTTACTGTATTTTTCATCTTTTGATCCTGTTAATATAGTAAATGTTAATATAAAGAGGGTATCACTGTGCAATATGTTGTATTTTCTTGTGGGGGGGGGCATACTCAAGGGATGCCACTGGTCTTATAGACTATCAAATGAGTTAAAGAAATTAGTTTGATTCTCATGGCTTGCTCTGATGCTTTCAGAGAGGCTTTAATTTAATTCACATCTCATATGATCATATAAATAACTTTTAAAAAGTTAAAAAAAAAAACAATACTTCTCAGTAACTGAGATTTGCTGAACCAACTAAAAAAACAGTTCTATTAATAAATTCCACCAGATTTAATTTTTGCTCTTATTTCAGCCCTTATATATTAAAATTGACAATTTTACCTGTTTGTGATTGTTGAAGCAGTGTACTGAGCTGAGCTGTAGAATGAGTGGCCATGGTTAAATATAAATAAATGTCAGAACTGCCCAACAAACAGGATTGAAAAAGTTTCCACTAAACAACAAGAAAAGAACAGGGCAAAAAATAATAGTAAACAAACAATATATGCAAGGCAAAGCAACAGTAATAAGGCAAAAAGTTCACAAACTAATAATTGGGATTGACACATAACAGCAAATTTGGATAAGTGAATGTAGTGTTCTGACTTCAAGACAAGACAGACTGGGACTGAGTCAGATGAAACTGAGAACTAGCCTACTTTATTAGCTAGGAGGAAATCCCAGCATGCATTTGTGTGCCGATAAATTGGGCAGGGGGAGGGGAAGTATTTTGCAATCATTTCCACCATGGATTGGAACCAATGTGAGCTTCCTGAAGGAAGTTGAGGCAAAGACTTAGAGAGAAGGTGCCAACAATAATCTCAATATGTTAAAGTTGAAATCAAGAAATGGATCTAGATCAGTGGTTCTCAACCATTTCTGCCCAATTCACACTTTTCACCATAAGTCAGAATGCCCCCCCCCCCACTTTCCCACATGATGGGATCATTGAGCATCCAACAAAATGTTTAATATCTAGAAAAAAAAAAAAAAAAAAAAAAAAACCACTAAACTAATAGGGTTTCTTTTTCAGAGGTTTTCAGATAAGACATTGAGCCATCTTGACACCATTTGCCATAAGAATCACTGAAAAATCCTTTGAATTAATTAGCTTGAAAGAGAACAAGTTAAAATTGTTTTGTGTCAGCCCCACTATGTCTTTCCAACTGAGCAATGGTGAGAGGAAAAGGGTCATTCAGGCCTTCTGTAATGGTACAAACATTCATACTCTGGTTTCCATCTTCAAAGTTCATTCAAGAACCATCAAGTGAATAAGTTTAAAAAAGAGGGAACAGTAGAGAGGATCACTAGATCAGGAGGTCACAACAGCAAGAGGGATCATCATTTCAACTAAATACATTCTTACTGTTAAAAGTAGAGTCCAATAGTGTTATAAAAACCTTGGAGAATTCCAGTAAGATATCTTTAATCATTTCTGAGATGCAACAGTTCAAAGCTTAATCTAACAATTGGACATTTTTGCTGTTACATCTGGTATATTTAACATATTTATAAATTAAAAAAATTGAATATTTTTTCTATTTTCAATAAAATTATGAGTAGCCTAAACATTTAATGACATGTACTGATTGATTGACTAATTTGTTTTTTTACAGTTTATCAACCCTTTGCAGGTTATTTAAAACCAAAACATTTTGTATTGTAACAATTTTTTTTCTCGTACGAGTGAATATTTCATTAACAATATTTTTTTGGAGATAATAATTTTCCCAGATACAAGTCCTACTATTTAATCTATAGCTGATGGGAGAAGAGAGGAGTTCATAATGAATGTAATGAACTTGACTGGAATTCAAACTTGCCTCTGATCTCTCATTCCGAGATGTTATCCACTCTCATATCCAAAGCACATAGAAAACTGAATTGGCACAATTTGCACTCGCTTCACACTAATGCCTTTCAAAAAGGCATGAATCTTCTTTTCCCCATAGTAACGAGTAAACAGCAAGACAGTTTAAGCCCTTTGGCCTTGTAGATCAGTCCATGTTGGGCATTCAATAACAGATCAGGTCAGGGATCATTCCTTGCTGCTGTTGTATATTATTTGGCGAGATGGACAATGTCAAGTCAACTCTGAGAAAAGGCATGAAAAAGAAATAGAAGAATTTATAGAAAATATTAACTTTTGGTGAGTTCCTCATGAGTAAGGAGTAAGTGTCTTGCAGAAAAAAAATGACAGTCAATACAAAATACTCACCCCATCAACTGGGAGTCAAGGCGTTCATGAGAAAAACTGCTTGTAAGAATGATAACCTGGTTAAATGTGTGAGCTTTGATCCATTGTACAAGGCGTTTTCGAAATCCAGCACGTTTACCCTTGATAAGAGAGAATATATTTTTTAAGTATATAAGAAATTCAAAGTTTGACAGTTTCTAATTTTTATAATTAAAAATTATGATACATTAATCTAATTGGACTAGTGCCTTCATCTTGATGTGATATAGTCACACTGTATCCTTTAGCCCATTTTAGATGACTGTTGTATTTAGTAATGTTTTAGAAATTTCTAACCGAAGCTTTTAATCAATCCACAAGAGTAAATCATTCTCATTCAACTCTCTACACTGAGATATTTTATATCAGTTAAGATATCCTTGTGATGCCATACATATTCCCACAACCCTTACTCAACTCTAGTTTGACTTATTTCCCATAAGTTTACAGAATATGACGGAAAAAGGTCAGAGGATACAATGGATAAATGTTGTAACCATAATAACAAAGAGGAAGAAACTAGTTTTAAGTGGTGAATGTTTAATAAATGCAATATGGCATCTAAGAAAGAGAAATAAATTATTGTTAAAAGGGAAAAAGGTTTAGTAGAAAGATTGAAAATTTGTCTCAAGAGCACGATTCTTTGATATGCCTGACTCAAGTATTTGATGTAAAAATAAATTTGGTCTGTAGAAAACTAGTTGATGTCATTTTAAGTAATTATTAGAAACAAAAATTTAATTTACCCTCACAAATGGAGCTCTCTGTAATATCAACACCAACTGTTTTTCTGGACATTCATACACTGCAAAACAAATTTTGAAAAAAAGAAAATCACACACATACACATATTACATATATATATATGGGACAAAGTGGAAAGGTTTTGTTTTTTTACTGGAATGTGCTAGGTTCAGCTTCTTCAGGTTGGAATGAAAGACATAACTATAAGGAAAATTAACTGGAATGTTTTAGGATAAGCAGAGTAATAAATTAAATTACCTTATCAGATCCGACAGCCAGAAAGAAAGCTTTTTTTTCTTAATTATATATATATATATATATATATATACACACACACACACTGTATATTTCCATGTATAAGGCAATCTATAGATAAGACAAGACCCCAAATCTAGGTAAATGTTCGTAATTTTATCTGAGATCCATAGTATAAGACAATTGGAAACATAGGCTAGCCTACACTGCCAGTAGCAGCCAGGCCTATCATGATACCTATGAGTATAAAATAAAGCTTATGTTATTACAAATACTGTTTTGCTTCTCTTTATCATTATCAAATCAAAAGGAATAAAATAACAATAATGATTTCATTCTTATGACTCATGAAGGATAAACTAAAGTTGTGTATTCTGTAATGAGAAAGGAAGATTTTATGGCATCTGAAATATTTTGTTACTTAAAACTGCAACAAAAATAGTGTATGTTATTGAAAAATAAAATTTGCATGTTATACTAAACGTTATTTAACACTACAATGAATTTTAATTAGAAATATAGATTGTATGTTATCCTGAATGTTGTTATTTAACACTACTAAGAGAAATAATGATTGGTGTGAATGCACCCATATCTTTACAAATCAAGAACAAAAAATTTATGTTACTTGTGTGTGTTATTCAGTGGAACTTTCACAAATTGTTGTGTAATCATCACTTGAATATTGCATTTTAATGAGAAATCAAGTAGTTTTATTAAATTTATTATTTGTAGTACAAATATAAGATATATAAGATATAATTATAAGATGAATTACTTCAACTAGAAATATTTACATTGGTAGTTACCATAACAAGGCAGTTGTTTGTCTACTGCAATCCATACTTACCAGTGCTGATACACCACAAGATTTAAGGTTAGCTTTTTGTAACTGTTGTATAGACGACCCCCTATTTTGGGGTTTAACTTTTTAAGATTTAAAAGTCGCCTTATATGCAGAAATATACAGTAGATATTTTATTAGTGTCAGGTTGATTTTATTTTTTCAGTGTGTGTGTGTGTGTGTGTGTATATATGCCTGTATGTATGTGTGCATGTGTAGAATGTTGTGGTTATTTCTCATTTCATCATTTTCTTGTTTCCTCACTCCAATAAAATGCAAATAAATTATTAATTTTTAACTTAATATAAAAATAATCAAAATGAGAAAATTGGCTGTCAGTTACTGATACCTCTTGACAAGTAGACTGAACAATTACATAAAAGCTTTGTCTACAAAAATCTGGAGTCGGGGTACTGAATATAACATCAATCCACTAAGTGACAAACTTTGTATTAAGCCTCCCTTTAAATATATATATATATATATATATATATATATATATATATATATATATATATATATATATATAAGCAAAAATACTTGCGGATTTCTGGTTGTCAGATCTGATGAGGTAATTTATTATCCCTTTATCTTCAAAATTCTCAATGCATTTTCCTTACACACAGTTTTGTCTTTCATTCCAACCTGAAGAAGTAATTCACATTTACCAGCCTTTTGGCATAATTCAAACCTGCATCCCCTTTAGAGTGGGGAAACCCCCTATATAATAAGAAATGATGTTGGTTTATAATTAAAATCCATTAATTACTCAGCAATCGCATTTCTCAGAGAGTACAGATACAATTATCAAAGATACCATGTATCCCATGAGATCATAGAATAAACAACAAAACCCATGCCAAGATCAAATTTGCATCATTCTTTATAGTTTGATAAATTTTATTTATCAAACTATAAAGCATAAGTAGTGCTATATATCAATTTCTAATGTAAATCAGACAAAAACACATGGAATTATGTAAGGATTGAAATATGCAAAGTAGCAGTGAATATGTTACTAAATTTTATTTACCAAACTAAAGTACAGTGTTAAATAACAATTTTTTAAATTATAACTATGTAAGGGTTCAACTTTTTTAAAGTAGCAGTGTTAGAATAAGCAGAAATTTCAAATTTTTATCTTTATAAAAGGCAAAACTTTTTCTTTATTAAAAAAATTGATCACAGCAATTTATGGAAATATTTTAATTATTTAAATGAATCTATCACATGAGTTTCCTTCCAAGAGTTGTTCAAGTTATTGAACTTGTGTTGCTTTTATTGTTACCACCATGTTTTGACTGACCCATTCTACAGCCTCCTTCAGATTTAAAATTTGTACAGAGAGGGCTCTCTTCTACAGAAATAGGTAGCAAACAGAGAAATCAAAGCTAATCTACTGACTGGCTTGGCTCATTTCCAGTAAAGTGAGCCACACAGATTTTTTCTCTTATATATATATATATATATATATATATATATATATAATTTCAAATTTATAACATATGCATGTTATAAGATCACTACAAAAGTTTCAATTTGTGTTATAAATTTGAATAAATATTATTAGCTCTACTTGGTATTGAGCACTCTTAAGAATAGCGTTTTTGGTTATTGGAAATTTTATTCCATGTGTACCAACCCTGTACTTTATATATATATATATAAAAAACGAATTCAAAACCAAAAGTTGGGCTCTGTCAAGCTGTCTTGCCCAAGAAACACCATTGCTGTGGCAGTACACATGATGCCCCTACGAACCAAGAGGTTTACAGGTTAAAAAGAAATGTTGAACTTATAATTTTATGCACAATTTCTCAAAGAAAAGGCACTTGGCTGACATGGAAGAATTTTAGTCACAAACACACACACACATGTGTGTGTGTGTGTGTGTGTGTGTGTGTGTGTGTGTGTGAGTGAGAGTGAGAGAGAGAGAGAGGTATTATAATGAAAAAAAATTACTTGATGACAATTCAAAATAGGAGTAGAATTGAAGAAACCTGGGGTTGCATGGAAATGAATGCATTTTGAGACTCATTAGTTAATGTAGGTTACTTCTTTCAATTTTCTTACTCTCCAGCTGTGTTCCCTATCTATTCTTTGTGCTTCATACAAAAATATAGTTCATGTTTTTTATAATGAGCCAAGTTAGTCAGTCAGTATATTATGCCACTATTTCTTTTTCATTAAATGGCCAACAAAGAAAAATACACTTTAATCACTAAGGGGGAAAATTACTTATAAATGAATAACTCCTGGAAGGAGGCTTTTTTTTTATTGCCAATATATAAACAATATTGGGATTTAAATAGAGAAATATTTTGATAGAAACCTTCACAGCCTGTAACCAATGAACAGGAAGAATGAGAAACTGCTGAGTAAGGGTTATTTCCCACCACAGGCAGAATACTTTCATCATAGATGTAACCAACACTGGTCATCTCCAAAGTGGAAACAATTAAATCTGCTGCCAATTGACCAACATTGCCGACAGAAACCGCAGCCTATTAAAAAATAAAATAAAAATAGTGAACAAAAAAAAACAAGTTTGAGAAATAATTATTTACTTTTGTGATAGCTGACTCAAAATTTTAAAAACTTACCGTATATGATACATAGACGTGTGGTAGTAGGGGCATCTTGCTTCTTAATTGGTACATACACATGATGTACCAATTAAGAAGCAAGATGCCCCTACTACCTTGTGCCAAACTAAGTTAAACTTAGTAAGTAAACAAAAGAGGCGACTTGCTGTAATCTGCCTATGACGACAATATAGCCAGTTCAGTGTTTTCTAGGTACCTCAAAATTTACGGCCTTGGGTCAGACTACTAAAAAGCTAAGTAAATTTTTAAGAGGCAGCCGGCTGCATTGAAATGTTTGAGAGAGCCAAGAGAGGAATTTATGCGATGCGTCAAGAGACAAAGTGTTAAAAACAAAAAAGAACTCCAAGCTGGGCTTGAACCAACACTCGTGTCGTGATGAAAATCATATTATGATTCTCTATTTCTCACACACTTGATTTTAAAAATGAAAGAAAGTACAAATTGACCGGTGTAAAGAAATTTGTTTTAAGTTTTACAAAAATACTTTTATTTTATTTTATTTTTTTATATTAGAAATAAGTATATCTTTTTTGTTGGGGCAGGGCAGGAAATACTGTCGTAAGTTTTTAAAGGAATATTTCACAGTAACAATATACCGAAAAATAAAAAAGCAGGTTTTCTGAACGAACGTAAGGCAACCCCCAAAAAGTAAACACAATCATCATGTTTATGTTTATGGTTAATCTTTTTATTCAATTTACGGAGTTAAGTCTAAGACCTAAATCTTATTGCCACACACACAAAAAAAAAACAGCTATAAATACAAAAATCAAATGAAAAAATTTATATAAACTTTTTATGTCATAAAGAAAGTAAACGTTTTTTTAAGTTTTTATTTTATGTATTGTAAAGTTTTTGCGCGTGTTCAGTATAAAAAAATTCACTTTGTCAAAATAAAACCTACATTTTATGAATAATTTCCAGATTTGATTACAAATTCAATGCACTTACCACTAACAAAGAATAACCATTCCATTCCTTGAAATAGTCTCTCGTGTTTGCTTTGTCACATGGAATATAAAACATCTCGGCATTAGAAAGCATCTTTACTTCCTGAGAGAGATTCCATATTATTAGTGTTGACTGCTGCAGGCGGACAAGGCCACTCACAAACAGAACAAGGGCTAATTCGAACAAGGCTTCATTTGTTTTATTTCATTTTAGTTATAAGACAGACATTTAGTTCTTAAAAACTTTTAAAATATCATATTATTTTTTATCGCTACATAATTAAAAAAAGAAACATAAGTTATTAAATAAATTCAATATATAATTTTCATATTGTAGCATTTATTTTTAGTTTAAAAAGTTTATTGAAAAGTTGAAAATCTGTAGTAAACTGATGTAAAAGATGAATTAAAAAATTAATCCTCCTCCTAATTTATTATTATTACTACTACTACTACTACAACAACAATAATAATAATAATAATACCACCACCACCACTAACAAGAACAACAACAAACAAAAAATTAACATGATTCTTTGAAGTCTCTGTGAAAGGCGTCTCTCTCAAACACACACACACACACACACACGCGCGCGCGCGCATACATGCACAGAGGAGGAAAAAAGGTATGAAAGAGAAAAAGGGTAAGTAAGAAAGCAAGAGACAAAGGAAAAGTTAATAAAAAGAAAGGGAGAATGATGATTTTCTAAACATAGCTTAGATGTGACACAAGGCCAAAAGTATGGAGCACCCAGTGAGGATTGAACTCACTATTCAGTTAGGTAATTTTATATAAAAAAGAGAGATAGATTTCCTTTCCTTTTATACAACTTCATGGTAACCTTGTCACATGACCACTGTAACTATAAAGGGTTAGTAAACATAATAATAAGTTTTTTGTTTAGTAAGGATTTCAGCAACACAAGGTAAGTACACTGCTCCTTTCCTGCCTGACAACAGTCAATTTCTCCACAAAATATACCAAGCAGCAGCTGAAGTTGTCCACTTTGTGATTGGCATAAATAGATAAATAAATTAAAAATGTGCTGAAAAGTTCTCAGCCGGACAAAGAAGTCTTTAAAAAGGTTTGGTCAGATTTTGGATAGTTGGTTGGAGCAAGAACTTTTCAACACCCACTTGGAGAACAAAAGGTTATTATTTTTTTTCAAATCAAGTTTTATATTGCAAATAAAAATAGCTAAACAAACAGTTAACAGCATTTTTAAAAAACATTTTAGAGATTATTGAATCTATGAAAAATATCCAAAAATGTTATCACCCCTTGACCAAACAAAAATAGCATTAAAACTAATTATAAATATTCATGAGAATTAAAAACAGCCATGTGACCTGATGAGACCTGCACGAGACATCATTAGAAAGTTATAGAAACAGGACACTCATAGCAGGCTTGTGACAAACCAAACAGATAAGTACAAAAATTCACGTTGTTTTGGTACATAATCTTTTGCAAATAGATACATGCTAACTTTGTATTAAGAATTTCAAATATAAAATATATATATGCAAGTGTTTTTATATGAAGACTTTTGTGTTTTGGTTGAACTTTTCATATATTTATGTTGTCATATGTTTCATACACTTTAAGTGAACTCTATGCTACATAGCACTGCACAACAGGATATTGAGATGGAAAAGGAAATCAGTGAGTCAAGTTCAAATTTTGCACTAGTCTATTGTGTTCACTTTTTTACAAATATTCTTGGCAAAAGGGACGGATCTAGCTCTTTCCCATCCACTGATTTGGTAGAATTAGGTATATTTGTATGTAGTCAAACTTTGGCATTATATGTAGTATACATTCTATGTTGTTTTCAAAGCAACATTAGGTTTGCTGGTGGTTACCCCCCCTACAAAGGGGAAATAAGACATGTCCAATTCATGTCCTCACCAATATGTGTGTGTGTGAGAGAGAGAGAGAGAGAAAGAGAGAGAGAGACTGACTGACTGACTGACTGACTTTTTGCCCTTTTTTACTGCATTTTGATAATTCCATCTAACAGTCATTAGCAGAAATACCTTGGCAGACAAGTGGGGTAATTCTACACCATTTTAATTCATCATAAATTGGTATTTGTGACATTTATTAAAGTCATTTTTCTTTTCTTGTTCTTATTTTGCCAATGTTTTAAATTTCTTTTTTGATTGTTCTATGGTCACTATTTGGCAGGAAATTTTCCAAGTCCTGAAACTTAACTTTTGATTGTACCTTATATAATCCATGGCGGTACTATAGAGAGGGTTGAGGAGGGTAGCTTCATTCAGTCTCTTCACTTTTTAACTAAGAGAAAATTGACTTTGTCTTCTTGGCCTCAGTCTATGACAATGCATTTTAGATGAAATGTTATTAATCTAAAATTATTATGGCCCTCAGTTTTCAGAATAAATAATAAAACTACATTTTTTTTAACATTACCTTCTAAAACTTCTGTATAAGTCTTACGTTTTTAGTCTCATTATTTGGCCCCTGAGGGTAGAGAGATAGTTTTTTTATCGTGACTGTTGTAATAAGAATTTTAAAAATAGCCAAGATAAGAAAACGATTACATTACAATGACAACATAAAAATCAACTCACACTGAAGAGATTGAAGAAGTATTGAGAACACTTGTTGTCACCTAATCTCCAGTGAAAATTACCAGTTAACTCTTTTGCAAAGACTTAGTGCGTGCAAAAAAAATTGTTTGCCTGTATTTTATTTATTTATTTTCCTTTTTATTCAGTTGATATCCTTGTTGCAACAGGAAAAAGTCTCGTGGCAAATATTATATTGAACGAGAATTTCATTGGTTAGTTGCAGTCAACACTGTCGCGAAGCCGGTCAGTGTGAGAATTTTTTTTTAGAGGAGGACCGCCAATTTATCTCGAAAATTTATTTTCATTTATCTTTTCCCAATGAAGATGCATATAGTGACATGTGCCGCCCCGGTGAATATTGCCATTGTAAAATACTGTAAGGACTTTTCTTAAATCAGATACTTTTCTTTCCCCCATAATATTTTCTCGGTTTGGTATGCATGTGTGTAGTAATGTCACTGGGTGAAAAATGTGGCTTTTTTTATAAATGAAATGAAATGCTATTTTCTTTTTCTTTTTTCAATTTCTTCTTTTTGCTTATTAATTTTAATGTAAATAAATCATATATTTTAACATTTACTGTCATTACTGTTTCATTAATATTGATTCTCTTTCCTTTTTGTATTAATGCATTTATATGGATTAGCACAAGCGAACCTTGGTTTTAAATTTCATTGTTCATTTCGCTTCCGTTAAGTAAGATATTTAAACTAGAGTGTAATCTTTTGATGTTTTAATCTCTAGTATAACTGTTTTCTATTATTATTGATATATTTAAATCCGTCTTTTATTAAATGATTGTGTTTTATTCTGGATTAAGTAATAGTGGATCCTTGATTAGTTACAATAAAATTTTAAAATGTTTCATTTCCGAGAAAGATCTTCACATTTTTAGTTTAAAATGTCTTATTTTCTCTCTCCGCATCACATATCACGATTATTTTGTTTTATTTTATTTACTTCGTTTGGTGTTAAATTGGCTTGAATCTTGTGTGGTTATTGTACACAAATTAATTACGGCAATTAATCACTGTTTCTAACAATTTGTACTGTACTTAAATCTCCAAATATATTTCAATATCTCTTACTAACTACATTTATTACATTTTTAAACTATTTATTGAATATTTATTTTTAAGGTATTTCTATAATTTTAGTACTTTCTAACTTACAGAAAATTGAAATGGATTTCTTTTTATTTGTAAGTGATTGATTTATCCAACGTAAATGATTGTCCTAATACGTTCTAAAATTAATAAAATGTAATTTATTTTAAACATAAAAATGTAAATAAAAACTCGGCTAACTCTGTTTTCCTATATTTTTTTTCAATAATTTCATATATTTTTTTGTTTTTTGGTAAAGCAAGTATTATTTTTATTTTTTTAGTTCTAGTACTTTTTTAAACTAAAAAGTAAAATGATTTTTTATTTTTACCATTTTTCTTTTGTCTTATCAATGTTTTTTCTTTTAAAATTATTGAATTCTTTTCTAACCCAGTCTTGTCATTCATTTGTTTAGCATCTGACGTTTAATTTCATAACTTTGTCATTGTACAGTTTAAAAATTTCATGAAAATATGTGTTTATGAGAATGAGATTTTCCTCGTGCCTCTTAGGATTTCTCGTGGTGGCTTGTGGCTCAAAAATTGGGGATCAGTTTCTCGTTATACTAAAATAGTAAATTGACCCCCCTTTTAAACATGGATTTAAATATATTTCGATTACATGCGTTTTTTTTTTTTTTCGTTATCTATTTCTTTCGAGGTAGATGGTTATTAAAAACTGGAGGTCACATTCCTCTTTTCTTGTTGTGTACAAGAATAATTCCGCCACCAGCTTATTTCAAATGGGATATTACATTTTTTAGTTGCTTATTTTATTTATTTATTTTTTTTTCTCAATGTCTCCTCTTCAGTTTTTTGGTTTAATTTTGTTAAAAAATTATACATAAAATGTTTTTAAACTGTTCAAAATCCGCTACTAAAGAAAAAGCCGATTTAATTGGCGGCGGTAATGATTGGGAAGGGAGGTGCTATCCAATGTATGGATGCCCAAAATGGTATCGTTAAGGTGAAATCTACACAAAAATCGTAAATATGGTAGACGATGTTTATTTTAAGTTTTCTTTCTGTTTTAATTTTTTTCTTTTTTTTTTTTTTTTGCAAGCAAAACAAAAGTTCTTTTCCGTTCTACACTTCCTTTTTATTGTTTCTTCTGTGTCAATTTCTGCTTTCGTAGTTTTACTTTTAAAACACATTCATTGCACGCACACTTGCAGTGTTATTATTAAAAAAATAAAGTTTTTAGATCCCGTAGTCGCTGATATAAGTGCGTTTAAAATCTTTCTTTTTGCGGCATGAATCCCCTATTTAAGATCGTAGAAACAAATATTCACACATTTTTATCAGAAACTCGCTCGAATTTGATATTGGATCATGGTCACGTGATTGAACTTTTTTCTAGAATCTTTGATGTCAGAATTGTTTTTAAAAATCCCGTAGTTTGTTTTCTTTTAAGAATCTGAAGCGATTAATAATGTTAAAATTGGGATACGTTCAACAATATGGGGTCTGACATTAAAAAAGAATCGCACGTTTCCAAGAATGTTAAATTTAGAGTAAAAAAAGGAAAGAAGAAATTACAACAGATTTTTCGAGTTTGTTACTAGAAAATTTTTTTTTTTTTAGTGTTTTTCCTGGTTATTGCAAAAGAAAGATTATTACTACATGCGCCCTAGAATGGATGATTTATTAATGAAAGATAAAAAAATGATTTTGAATAATATCAGGAAGACTGAAAATAAAGTTTTCACCAATTTTTGGGGTGTGGGTAGCAAAAGACCGTATAATAGTGTGACGTTTTTTTACGCAAAAATAGGGGGTTGTACAATAGTAATTTTTTTTTTTTTTTTTTTTTTGACGGGTCAACATTCAGATGTCGCACTATGCATGGATCCAGCTTATACACGAGTATACAGTAATTTTTCAATAATGAATTTTACTTTGAAATTTTGCACAAAATGAACATTAGCTATTTCGAAATCCTTTGAGGATACAATCGTATTTCTAAAAACTTCTAAGAGGAAAATGATTCAATTCTGTTTTATCCCTTTGCAGGTTATCTAAAGCCAGAAAATATATTTAGATTTTAAGAATTCTTTTAGATAATGATTTTAATGATACAAGTATTACTAATTAACCCTTAGCTAGTGGGAGAAGAGGTGGCTTCATATGTCTCCCAATGGCATTTGAGGGTAAGTGTATATAATAAACCCAACTGGAATTAGAACTCTACTCAACAATTCTGAGTCATTATCTATTACGCCACCGCACATCCAAGCTGACAGCTGCTGGCATTCCTAAGCAGTCATTTATTGAGGTGCTGATCAGGCTCGACATTGCTTAACTTTGGTGATCGTAAGGGAATTGGTGTTTCAATGTTATGTGGCTGTAGGGCTGAGAGGAAAAAGTAAGGAAAAATTTCTGATGTTAAAAGTTCTATTTAGATTATTTACATGTGGACTATTGTCCTTGTCGTTAAATAGTTTGCATGTATATAGTGCAAACTCCTCATCTGCTGTAGGGTTGGATTATCAATTAGCAGACAGATGGAGCTGGGGAAAATAAAATACTGAGATAACTGGTCCTTGGGAACAGCTGTTCAGGGCTGTACCCTCCAACCCCTATTGCACTAGATAGGGAGGGTCAGTGATCATACCAATGCCAGCACAACTGACGGTTACAGGACTGGTCAATTTTTTTTTTTTTTTTTTTTTTTTTTCCCTGGCCTGAATGTACATGTTTGGGTTCCCCATATTAAACCTGACCTTGTGTCACATCTCATCTCAGTGGAGTAAAAAGTCCCAGAAATTCATAAAAAATTTCTTAGTTTGACATATAGTTATCAATGTGTGAGTTATTAAAATTCTTGAACATGGGTGTGGTTAATTCTTTTTAATTGTTTTCCTTATTTGCTCCATTCAAATAGCTTCAGAGATGTTTTTTTTATGGCATATCTGTATTTATAGAATAAGCTAATGAACAACTTAGTAATAAATCTTATGTTTTTGATTGTGTTTGTTTACTTTTTAATCAACCTTCATTCTTGTTTTGGCTGGAACTTCTGACAACAATTAGAATTTATTATGAATTAATTTTTGTCCTCAATCAAAAGTTCCCATTTTTTATTGTCTTAAATGAAGAGCAAAAAAGATTTTATTGTTCCAAATTATTTCCAAGTGATTTGATCAAGCATTTCAGTTCCTCAATTACTTTATAGCGATAAATTCTTTTTTGACATTTATTAAATTTAGACTGTTGTCTTTATCTTTGTTGACATAACATTTTGGCTGTTGTGCTCTCCTGCCTCCTTTGGGTGCTTTTTTTTTTTAATATTTTGCTATGTCTATCCTCTTAGATTAAATAAAGGTTTCAATTTGAGATTCCTTGAAGGTTACATGGATCAAAATTCACCTAATGAAGGCCAGAGGGCATAACAGCTGAAATGTGATAAGGACAATTGTCCAAATGTAAATGATCCAATGTGTGTCCCATGCCAGGAATCTTATATAGTCAAACACATCCTACTAAAGTGTCATAATCTCTGAATCCGTAGTAAATGCTACAAATCGGATAACCTAAAGGATCTATTTGAAAATACTAATCCAAGTAACATCATAAATTTCATTAAAGAAATTGGGATCTACTGAAAAATCTTTAAAAAAAAAAAATGTTCATTAAATTTGTTTACTTACCTGGACTAGTAAACTAATTTGGAAGGAAAAACTCCAGCTGCACATTTTTGGAGAACGTGATTATCAACAATACATTTAGTGCTTGACAAAACCCTGCTTTATAAGACATTACTGAAAACTGATCTACAAAGTGATTTTTGGTAAGGAAGACATACTCTCTTCATATGAACCTATCATGAAAAACTAGTAGGCATTAAATAACCTTTCATGGTTGATGTGCCTTTAAACCTAAATAAACCAAATATAAATGACTACACGTCCCAGATAGAAATTAAATTTATCTTGGTTTGGCACAAGGCTACGAGTCTATCATCGTGTGAGAACCTTACTGCAGTAGTTATAGTTTAGTCTTGGACAAAGCTGCAAGTATGAAACACGCAGTGAAGCTTGAACAGTAAGGCAGGTGAATGTTAACCATTGCTCCACAGTAAGGTATCCTTATTGAAATTGCAACAGATTGGTGAGGTTAGTTTTAATCTGGATGTTGAAAGGTGACTGCTTCTGTGTGTATCTACACAGTTCTCCTGTACTCATCAGCTTGAAATGACAATTTCTCATGGTTTTGGCACAGTGTCCTTGAATACTGTGCCATGGACTGCCACCCTTTCTAATGGGATGTTAGCTGAGCATGCTCATGCAGTGTCAGATGTGGTGTCATTCTGGTCTATACTTGTCACTCTGAAATAAAAACAGAAATTAGCAATGAAATACTATCACTTCAGGGATCACAATTTTTGTTTCCTGCAAATGTGGTGATATTGAAAATTTATAATTTTCAATAGGGGGTTTCTTTGTACATTTTAATTGATATAAATCCTAGACCTGACGATTTGTTGATGATTTGATGCCAGTACTGTATCAAACTGGTATTATGCATTAAAAAGGTTAAAATTAATTACTATTTTATCTTTTGACCAGTATTTCTTGAATGTTAACTTTGGTTTTATCACAAATTATCATTCTATGGGCATTATTAAGCAACACTGATTAGAAATAAGGAAAGAAAAACCTGTTAAATTTGATTTGCATCTTTGGAAGCTTTATTCTTTGTATTGTTTTTCTATTATAGAATAACAATCTGGGTGCTGTAATATAAAGTAACACCAACACCTGGTAATCTAACAAGTTTCCATACTATTTTATTAATTTCTGTCTGAATTTCTGGGATGAAGAGTTATCATTATTTTACACTATTTATATTTGGACTATTGTCCTCACCTTTGTTGTTGCTATAACAATGTTTCGGCCATTGTACCCTCTGGCCTTCATGTTATATTGATCTGAGTAACCTACATGGGATTTTGAACTGAACCCTTTATTTAATCTAATGGATAGACTATTCTCCTTCCACTGCTTGTGTCTATGGATATCTGTTTCTGTTCTTATTTTTATTTAGTAGTGCTCCGTTATTACTTCCCCGTTTTCCACTGATTGCAAGTACACACTGCTTGATCCGGGACTTGAACACACAATCATCAAATTCACAAACCAGTGTGTTAATCCACTAACAACAAAGATGAGGATAATAGCCCAAATATAAATATTTTATTTTTTTTCAACTTCTCGGTTAATCTCCTTTTAAATTAGAGGTCAGATCATCTGTAGCACTTTGACCTTCTAGTACTTTTTTTTCTGGTGTGTCAACCAGTAGTCAAGTTCCTATTTTCACCTGTTCTATGATAACTATAAACCTTGATGCTGTGTTTTTTAAATGAAAACTAAAAATTCTACTGGAAATATTTGACACTCATTGACTGAGCAGCTGCTATTGAAAGTTATCGTTTTTCTCTTAAAACATTTTTTCAGGAAAATAGGTTTCTTTAGTTCTAGCTATCTGAAGAACATAGGTGTTGAAAAGTTCCCAACATCGTCCATCTCTTTCTCAAAATCTGGCAAAATGTGTGATATAATAAAAAAAATCCTTTAAAAATTAGTAATCAGTTGTCATGTTTATTTTTGTCCACCACCTTCTATGACTAAAGTTACATGCAGGGAATAATTTTTTTGAGATACCTTGCTCCTGCATATCTACCTTCATGCAGCACTTCTCATTGGCTCAATAGACAAGCACAGGTGCTTGTGACAAAGGAAAAATATTTAAGTGTGTGTAATAAAACATTTTAAACAAATTTGTTTTATTTCTTTTAAATGTAAAATTCGGAATTTTGTCTTTACTAGCTTCTATTTTTACATGTCTTGTGTTGTTTGTTTATATATATATATATATATATATATATATAACATTTTTTTTTTTTTTTCAAGGTATTGGTAAAAGGTGAAAATTATTTTGTATTTAGTAGGGCTAATTGTGGCTATTATTTTTATAGGCATATTTAATGGGCATGTATTTGACATGAGTCACTTTTTTATATTTAGGTGTTTCTAACCAAATTATGTTTTTGTCGTCAAACTTGTTTCATCGTTAAATATTCTCACAGCTAAAACAAATCTTTTTATGCAATATAAACATGAATAAAATTCTAAACTTTTGCATTTAATTTTAATTCTTATCAAGATTGCGAGGTATTATTCTGGTTAATTTGATAATATTTTTTTTTTTTATATATATACATTTGGTCATTGAAACTGCTAACAAATGTTTTATTTTTTTTTAATAATATCATGTATGAACATTTTTAATTCTGTTGTACTTTTATGAGAATTTAGAAGAAACCAATACTGTTAATTTTTATTTAAATTTAAAACAAAAACGGAAAAAACACATCTTGAATGCCTTCTTTGAAAAAGCTAATCTGTATGAAAAATTGATTTCCGCATATAGTTTGAGACATTTTTTAAAAGATTTGTATTTTTTTTTTCATCAGTCATCGTGTAGTCATTGTACACGAAAAATGTAAACGAATTTTAAATTCGCTTTGAAGTCTTTAGTAAATTTAAGGATTAAGCAACTGGATTTTGTAAAAGTAATGCTTACCTTTTGTTTAAAACAATGTTTTACTTTTATGCACGGTCAAAGCAAAGTGGAAAGACTAATTCTACCCCTGTTCAAAAAAGCGCGGGAAAAGTTTAAAAATATAAAACCTAAAGAAGTATGGAAGAGTATCAGCCCAATAATAAAAAATTTCTTGTGTTTAAAACCTTGTCCTTGACCAATAGTTTAATATATATATATAAATTCTATATGCTAAAAAATCTTAATGAATTTTATTTTTTATACTTACTGAAGGGGAGATAAAATGAGAATTCATTACTCCTGATATTGAATAGGGGTCAGTTAATGCGAGATATCAAAGTTGTTTCCTTTTTGAACATCAATACCAAAATAATTTGACAGTTGCGAAAAGCAAAAATGCCTTTTTTTTTTCCTCTCTCTCACACTAAAAAATGACATTAAATTTGACATTTTTAAAATTTTCAAACATGTCTTTATTTAATAAAATAAACACGTGTGACCAACAGCAACGAGATTAATTTCAAAATTGAAGTAAAAAAAATTACAAATAATTAAAAAAAAAAAAAAATTTTTTTTTTTTTTAAAATAAATAACCTATTGAATAAAATATTTAACTCGTTCATTAATTAATAAGCTCTGGAAATCTCGTTTAATAATTCTGATTTTTGGTAAATATTTTGAAACAGGTTGTGTCGAAGTTTCGCTTTCCTTGCGAAAAAAAGTATCCATTTTTTGGGGGACCTTTGGTTGGTGGTAACCGATTTTTTGCAAACCATGCAGAATAAAATTTTTCTTTGCCATTAGTTTTTTTTTTTTTTTTTTTCACTCTGGTAACTTGTAATTTCAACTTTAGATTTCTGAACTCATTTTTAAGTTAACGCCTATTTTCTTATGATCAAAAGGACAGAATTAAAAAAACAAACTATCTTACTCGTTCTGCTCACTTCCTGTTTCTTATTTACTTCCGGTTCTCTTTTTTTTTTTTTTCCCCCAATTATAAATCCTTGGCAGATTTAAGTAAACGTATTTTTTTTCTTTTTAATGCAATGTATTTTCTATTTCTTTTATTTGCCATATATTTTGTTGAATATGACAAGATTTGAATTTTTTTTAATTTAATTTTTCCAACATTCTTACACGAGTAAATAAGAATGTTGGATAA
Organism: Acanthosepion esculentum; assembly: GCA_964036315.1. Lineage (NCBI taxonomy): Eukaryota > Metazoa > Mollusca > Cephalopoda > Sepiida > Sepiidae > Acanthosepion > Acanthosepion esculentum. The sequence continues at coordinate 55,859,537 of OZ038480.1, forward strand.
ACTAAAAAAAAAAAAAAAAAAAAAAAATATCATTTTCCTTGTTCGTCATATTCAACGAACAAATGAAAGGTTGCTATATATATATATATATATATATATATATATATATATAATGTATATATATATAAATTCTGTGTGCAATTATGAAGTGACGACGTTTCGTACGACTGCTAAAACTGCTTGTGAAAACCACGTGGCTCGTTCACGTCTCCCATGAACGGAGCGCACGTTGTTTTTGTCATTAAAACTCAACAGGTTGTAGTTGATTAGTTCTTATAGTTGACTAAAACAATAGTACTACAAAGGTTTAAGGAAATAAATTTATTTTTATTTTTTTTAATGGCTTGGCTTCGTTACGTTCTGTGCAGTGAACTGTTTTCGCGGGTAGCGTGACATAAAGTGAGACGATTTATATTATTTTAGTTAAAATATGGTTCATTTGTATTTTTTCCTGACGATTACTATTTTCTACTATGTAATTTTTTTTATATTAAAAAAAAATATTCTTCGAACATTGTCTTAGATGTGTAAATTTTGTTTTGTAAAAAAAAAAAAAATTTTTTTTTTTTTTTTTTTTTTTTAACTCTTGGTAGGATGGGGGATGTAAATTCGGCATATTTGAATTTTCCACCAAACGGGGTGGGGGTGGAATGTTACCCTTTGGGAGGTGCGGGAGCTTCTCATTTAAGCTCCTCTGATCATGGACTACATGCCCGCTACCTTAGGTCTGTACGGAACTGGACATTATAATTTCACCCCAGACTATTATTCCTAAATTGCAACTCTGCATTGCAGTGGCCAGCCACTGGGACCAAGTACCAATCAACAACGCACTGACTGCTTGGTCGCTTCTCATGCTGACCTCCACCCCGCACTTCTTGCACAGACAAGACTCGAGCCTCCATTTAACGCTGTTTTGTTTGATATCACTTTACGTACCGCTTAAAAACAAAAAAAAAAACATGCCATGATGAAAAAATGTCCCAAGCTTGATAAAGTATAAGTTTTATTGTCAAAATGTTTGCTATTATTAAGGGGAACCCAGAAACAACAGCAAAGTATTTTTTTAATTCTTTTCTTTTTTAACATATTTGAAATTTTGGTTAAAATAAAAAATTTTGTTTTTCTTGCATCGGTGTATGGGTCAAAGATTAGTATTAGGAAAGTTAGTGTCTTTTTCTTTTTTATGTTACCGCAAAAACAACATTGATTGGAAATTTCGAGCAAAAATCGAATTGTGAGATTTTAATGAAATTTTCAGTACTTGTTCACAAATGAAGGATTTTTTTTTTCTGTCCCCCCCACTGAGACCAAGTAGCAATCAACAACAAAAATACTAAATTTTATGAAATTTAGAGAAATTAAGATTCTAGCAACTTCATATTTATATTGGTTAAATATAGTACTTCTTGGAAAATTTAAGTCAACAATTTGTTTTCGGCAAACAAACACCATTTACCGAAAATCTGCTCTGAATCATAAAAAAATGAAATAAAACTATCCAATTATTTAATTGGAAAAGCTTTTAATTGCTTTTATGAATAAGATATGTTAAGGACATTATTATCTTTAAAACTTTTTCAATGAATAATGAATTTTTACAAGAATTGCTTAAATTTTTAAAAAGATTTAATTATGAAATTTATTAAGTTGTAAATCTTTTAAAATTCTGTATTAATTTCAACCTTTTAAGTGAAAACTACATTTACTAATCATAAATGGAGCCTAATACAAATCATACACCAATATTTTTAAAAGAATTTTGTATATGTTTTTATGTGTAGAAATGTGCTGAATTTTGTAAGTACAGGCAACCATACACATTATCAGAAAATAAGAGCGATAACTATAAATTTAAAGCCAACATTTCTAAAATTTAATAAAACATGAGATTATAGAGGATATTTTCCTAAATTTTTAAGATTACAGTATTTAAAAATTATCTAAAAAAAAGTGATCATTTTATTCAATTATATTTTACAAAGTCTCTGTAGAACAACAATAGACATGCCATCAAGCTGTCAATGTCTCAACACAGCTACTGTCGTGTTAAAAAATGCATTTCTGTCATATTTTAAACTTTAAAGTATTTAAAGTAAATATTTGTTTCAAACCAGGTTAATTATACATTAAATCAGCTAATATTCCTCAGATAAAGTTTCAGAAAAGTATCTTATTTTTGGAAGATTTTTTTTTTTTTTTTTTTATAACGAGAACTATACTGCAATGAAAGACTACTAAAAAAGATGCTAATCAGTTATTTTAGAAAAAAAAAGCTCCAAGTCAATTTAAATTAGTTTTTTGAAATTAAAGCTAAAAGCTTTAAGAAAGATTTTTCATTTTTAAAATTCATCTTAAATCTTAGGTATGACATTTTTTGTGGCGGTCCCTATAATCCCTGCTAGCCTTTTTGCTCAGTTGTTGTTTCAAAGTTTATCAGATTGTTACATCCTCCTTACATTTATTTAATTAACAATTTGACTGGCTGCATGCAATAAATGTACTTCAAGCTTTGCAGCTTTATATATGAAGTCACTTTGTAGTTGGCAGCTATTTCACACTTACCTTAATAAATACATGTCACCATTGAGAGGATGTTTTACTGTGTAATTGGATGTCTGGTTTGAAAATAACTTTATACATTTTGTACAATAGTATTATTCATTCTTAACATTGTTTTGTTTTTTAATCTTTTGTTCATTGGCTTTATTTGAAACTAGTTAAGAAATCTATATTTTATTCACTGTAAATCAATATTCTATCTTGGAAATGACCACATTTTCATTAAAAATTGTTAATGAAATTTTTTGTGTACATAATGACAATTTTGAAAATTAATTTAAGTTGGGTAATATTTGTATAATTTTGTTAAAAACATTTTCTGTGAATTACAACTTAAAAAGTACTATTTCTATATTTCCTTCTTTTCTGTGCCAATAAATCCATTTTCAAATTTGGATCTTATATTTTTGTATTACTAAACACTTAATTTCAACTTAGAATTCTATGCTTCTTATCCTTTCTTATTTATGGATAATGGAGCTTTTTTTTTCCCTGTTTGATGCTCCAGGCATCTTAAATTTTGACAGTGTTCAGAGTTTATCTATTTTGATCAGCATGTACTGCTGCTCTTTAATCTTATTTGAGCAACATCCCAATTAATGATTGATGAATTTCAATTATGACCATTTTGCTTAAGTTCATATTTTCTTGATCTCAGATGAAAATCTGGAAATTTTCCAACGTATTTCAGTTAAATTTTCGATTTCTTAATTCATGGTTTGAATATGTGAAAAATGAAGGCATTAGTTTAATCTGATGCCAAGATAATGTGTATTAATTTTCCTAGATCTTAAATGCATGGCCCAGTTGGCAGCAAATGAAGCCTTTGTAATAAATGATAATTTGTAACATTACTAGTAATTTAAATTTGAAGCATTTTTGTATTGTCAATTTTACATTTTTGTATTGTCAATTTTGTTTCTATTTTCCAGGGGGCAAACGGGATGAGACGCTAATGCTTCCATTGAATTCCTCTCTTAGTGTAACACTAAATCCAGTTCAGGTGAATATCTTCTCTTTTTCTTGATTAAAATCTTCATTGTACCATTTGGCTTTTAAACTTTAAAAATTAATTTTTGGTCACAAAATAATGACGTTTCCAAAATTTTAGACTTGATAAAATTTTATGTTTTAATTTTTTGTGAAGTATGATGTTAACTGATATGACATTCCAAATTAATATATTGGAAAAATTATATTTACCCACTGAAGGAACTGAAATGTGTAAATTTTTTTAATTTTTTTATCTGTTGGCTGTTGTAGATGAACTAACTCATCTTAGCCAGTCATCATTCTAGTGTCATAAACCATCTTAGAAATATGTTGTCAGATTTTTATTATGCAAATCAATATTTTCATAATAAAACTGGTATTAACCAATCAATATTGTTAAAAAAAAAATTCAAGATATATGAGCAATATATCATGTGATTTTCAGTTTATATCTACCTTATTGAAAATATTGAACTTGTTTTGTGAGGAATCGGACTCTTTTGCAAATAAACTAAATAAATCCAAAAGACAGTTCATAGAAACATATTTGAACACATTTGCCTATATACCTAAATAAATTATTTTACATATTAATATAAACACCTTGATTTTTTTTTTTCTTTTATAACATTTTTTACTCATTGATTTTTGTCAACTTTTCTACTTAATCCTGCTTGCAGGATTTTTGTTGCTTCCCAGATAGACTGTTTCATTTTCATATACATGTATTTTAATGATAGACCACAAGTTTTTCTATTGGAATAATATCTGGAGAGGCTGGGAGCCATTTCATTTGGCAGAAACTGTGACCTTAAACTCTTCTTTACCAGATCCTTTACAACAGAATTGGCACTGACAAAAGACCAATTTTTTTTTCCTACAGGAATTAGGCAGAATTGATCTTTGAATGATAAACTGATATTAAAAAATTAAAAAAATTAAAACCATGCTTTAAGTATGTAAAAGTAATTTTTTTCGTCACTAAATACAATTTTCTTGGAATGAAATCTTCAAATGAGATATCTAAATCATTGCAATGTCTTTTAAGTTTTTTTATAGATATCGTTATTATTATAGTGTAATGTTTTGGTACCTACCTATGCTGTTCAACATAATAACAAAACTACCAGTAAATGAATTTTAACAAAGATACCTGCATATCAGTTTTCTTTTCATTTCTTATAATGGGACTAAGCCATATTGTCAGCTCTACAGTCAAATTCCATTGGATAAATGTACTTGTCAAATTGGTGTAAATGGAAATGGACGTGATATGCTATATTTGTACAATGCGTTTGCCTGCTTGTCAAATGAACTTGGAATTTCATAGATCTGACAAAGATTGGACCAATTTTTAGTAGTAGTAATTTGGTGCTGCTCCCACTAATTCCTCCCCCTCTCTTTTTTTTTGTTAATTCAAGCACTGCAATGATACAGCAGAAAATATCTCCCATATAATGGCAAGACATTAGTGGCAATGGTGCCTTTATCAAGCATGTCTTACCATTATGTGGGAGATATTTCTGCCACACTCTGCTGTACATCCATATGATAGAAGGGATGCAACTTTCTCCATTAAGAAATATATTTGACTTGTGGCAAACAAATTTAAATTTTGCAAAACTATTTCAGTTGTCAATGAATTAATTAAATTGCTGGCTTTGAGGACATTTAAATTGAATGATTTTATTTTATATAATATACACACATACAAAAATTATTTATCGTACTAGTAATAATGCAAATACATTATTAGGACAAATTAACTAGGTTAATACAAAAAAATCATTGCAATGTCTTTTTTAAAGTTTTTTATAGATATCGTTGAGGCTGACTTATCCGTTCCATTGCCCTTTCATGAATTCAGTTCCTCTGCCCAATACTTGCCTACTTGGTGATAATTTATTACAATCAAGAAAAATCATAACTTACATAATTTTTGCTGAAAACAATTGATATCTCCTACACAAGATAAAACTTAGGAAATTTTCGTAAAAAAAAAAACATGATTTCAAATTTTTATTTTTTATTTTTTTACAGCTGCGTGCAAAGACCACGGTAGCCATAAGTAGAGAATTTGACAAATCCCGCATGTGGTTGAATTCAGTGTATGTATTTTATTTTATCCCAATATTCTTTTTTTGCTCTAAGTATTTTATCACTTTGAATTGATTTGAATTGGTTTTTGAATGTTTACAATTTTAGAGCATTTGTTTCTAATTATTTGTCAACATAATTTATGAGCTTTAACAAATACATATATTGTAAAAATCTTAATAGCCTTTTTTAAACAAAGGCCACCATTTGGTGGGGGGAATTCTTTTGCTAAAATATCTGCTACAATCTTTTTTCTTAAGACTTGGATTTTTACAACTGCATCACTAAAGTTGGTAAATTCCCATAGTCCAGATTTGGTTCTCTGTAGCTTTTGGCAGTTCAGTCAATCAGTTGTTCCATACGGGATACTTGCTAGAGTGGTCATGTCTTGATTCATGACTGACTAGGCAGAAGTTTTTCCTGCAGTAGGTTGCAGTTTCTATTGTAGACCGGTTACCAACCAAGGCTATAGGATCCAGTCTGTTAATGCTAGCCAGCCGATAGCTGGGGGAGAAAAGATGGATTCATACCTTTCTTAAGGGTATTTGCTCACACAACAAACCAGAGTTTGAATTCAATTTGTCTCTCTAATTTCTGTGCCATTATCAATTACACTACACATGGATGAAATTAAGAATGTATTGATGCAACTGATGACTGTCACAGAATAAGACTTTTCAGACTGTTTTAAAGTGGAAAGGATATTAAGATAAGTGTATGAGGACTCAAGAGGACGAAGGTACCATGGCTACTTTTTCATTAGTATTAAATGGATGTATTGTTTCTGAACAGACTTTGTACTTAGAAGGGATTTTAATGACTACTTTCTTAGCTAATAATTCTAAAGTACCTAAATTTGTCCATGAAAAAAAAAGGAATGATGAACTTGATTGATTAAACAACTGCAGTCAAGATCAGTCACTGTAAACTGTACAATTCATTCATTATCTGCATTCAGGTTTCTTTTCTTAATCATTTCACCCCAATCGAGGCGATAATGACCCTAAGATGCAAGGGGTTACTGGGAGTGAAAAAAAAATGGCAAGACTTTAAGAGAAGGAATCAGAAATCCAATTCTAATCAGGAAACTAGTGCTTATGGCTTCATGGTGTTGAAACACTAGTTTCCATATGATCACCGAAATTGAGCAATGTCGGTACCTAGATGGGTTCCTGCTTGGGAATACCAGGTGTAAAGTTGGATGTTTGAATGATTTAATGGATAATTGCTTGGAGTGTTCTAATTTCAGTTGGGTTTGTTCATATTCATTCGTTCGCAAAAACCCTTGGGAAAAGAAACGAATCCGCATTTTCTCCCCAGCTATGGGTTAATTAGTAAAATTTGTATCACAAAATCATTATCACCAAAAAAATTCTTACAATCTAAAAATATTATTAGGCTTTAAATAACCTGCAAAGAGTTAAGCTGTAGAAAACAAATCAATCAACAATAAATAGAAAACAAGGGATAAACCTCTACTCCTGTTCAAAAGACAAAAGGAGTGTAAACTGGGTGATAGGTGAACCTATTTACTCCTATTTTGAATTCAGAGTTGTTCTTTGCCTAGACTGGTTGCCAACCAAGGCTGAATAGTTGTCTGCCATATTACATAATACATAGCTGGTTAATAAAATTAAATTTCTGAAATGTTAATGAATGCAAAGCCATTTTCATAAAACCTGCATAATTTATATATATATTTATTTATTGATTTTATTTTATTTTTTTAAATTTATTTTATTTAAAAAAATCTTTTTTTTTTTTTTTTTTTTTTTTTTGATAAATATGTAAGAATTATTTCACTTTTATCAATTACAAAAACTGAAGTGTCCATAGCTGCTTTTCATCTCTTTATTTGGCCTACAAATCAACTCTTTCTAAATATTTCTATTGTTAATTTACTATTCTCAATTGAAGACTTTTTTTTTTCACTCAGCTTTAAATTTCCTTCTTTCAGAGAACAAAACATTGACAATCCAAGGCTTCAGAATGTTTTTCGAGAGAGTGAGTACATTGCTTTATATACCACAGGACCAAGTTGACACTTATATCCTGACCTTGCATTTCTTCTTTGTGGATACTGTTACATAATATTTTGCATTTTCAGTAGCTGGTAGGAGAGAAATAATTCTACCAGTTTTGGTATGGGTTTATGATATACATATGAAATGAACTCTCAGGCAATGACTTGGCATTTTCAAACTCTGTATAGCTGTTGAGTGGTATATTGCACAACTTTTTATTTTTTATTTTGACAATTTGTAATTGGCTGATAGATTAATTCTAGGATATTTTTAGGAAGAAAAGTGAGCATGAAAAAAGGCAGGAAATAAAATTATAGAAATTTATATTCGGAAATATCTGATTCTAAAATTGACATTCTTGAATGAATGTATTTAAACAGTGTTTAAATCGGTCAAAATAGGAACCCTGAAAATCTGTACATTTCTGCCATTTAGTTACAAGGATTTGATGTATTTATGATAAAACTCTAATGTTTGGGTTGTGGAAAAATCTTTTAGTGTGTGTGTGTGTGTGTTTAATGCCCTTTACCTAAAATGTAAGGGCATAATATACCAATTTTTGTCTTTGTTTTCAAGATTAAACCAGAATGTCAGTTGTGACACTTTTCTACCATATTTTATTTGTGTTGCCCATAATATAATGATATGCTTTATATTTTTCCCCCTCAGTCAAACAGCGAGCTTATCGATGTCATAGTGAAAAGAATAATTGTGGTAATAGAGAGGACATGTTGAATTGGCACATTCACATATGTTCTGAAAACAATTTCCCAACTTCAGCCGGACTTGCTTCTTCTGCAGCTGGTTATTCATGTTTAGGTAAGTAAATACTTATCTGTCTCTTTATTCTATTTTTATATTTTATTTACTTTATATCATGGTTGATATAGTAAAAGCACCATTTTATGTATTCTGCACATGTGGGTAAGCTTAATTTTCTAATCTTGTTTAGATTTCAGGACCTGGGCAAAAAGTAACAAGAATGAGTGATTTTTATTTATTTATGAGGTACATGTCATTAAAAATGACTGCCATTGTTAGATAGTTTTCTTTTGAATGAAGTGGAGATCCAGAACTCTCAACTAAAATAGAGTACAATGACCCAGTTAATCAAACCACTCCCTTTATATTTTTCTAGATGATCAGCAGTATCTAGGATTCATTAATTTTTATTTTATTTTAATCCCAAGCAAGGTGACAATGCCACTAAAACTCGGGTTTGGGATTACAGAGAGATGAGAAGACTAGTGAGGAAAAAGGACAATAAAAGAACAGATTTCAGGAAGACAGAAAATAACAATTGATGTTGCATTTAAATTTTTGAAGATTGTAGGACGGATTTAAAGGAATCAAACGGAAAAGCCAAAACGAATTTGAACAGATGCATATGCGGTAAGACTTGCAAGAATCAGTGCGGCTTAAAGATACATCAAAGCTGGATGAAATGCCTTGAGGGGGGAAAACTGGGAGCAACGTGCAGGTACAAGCCCTGGTAAAATGGAGGAGGTGCAGGACCAGGAGTCATACCACAGCGTCCAGTCTCTCCAAGCCTCAGTTCCTCTCACTCTGGGCAAGGAGTCCTGAAAGAAGATTAAATGGCCCCCAGCAAGCAACAAGGGAGCCTGGCAGGACTTTGACATGGACATATGCGAGATACTTCAGTCAGCTACAAAGGGGGACGTGGATGGGCGACTAAATTTCATGACAACAATAATAACTAGCATGGCATCAGAGATTTGGTTGCGTCGAGCCACGGCAACCAAGGATACCCTACACTGCCAACCGTAGGGTGAATAAAATTAAAGACTTAAGGAAAGAGATAAGATCTCTTAAGAAGCTTTATAAAAGGGCAAGAATAGAGGAGTGTCAACCTCTCAAGGAGCTCCGAGAAATACTAAGGGGGAAATGAAAAACTTTACGGCAAGCGGAGTGGCATAGGGGGAGGAGGAGAAGGAAAGAAAGATAAAAAAAGCGGGCAAATTTCCTCTCCAACCCTTTTGGCTTTGCAAGAACATTGCTAGGGGATAGGCACAATGGGAAATTGGAGACACATAGCCGTAACATTGCTAAGACCGGATCTGATATTGCACTCCAACAACACAAAGCAGTGCATTATTTGGGAACTGTCTGTGTCATGGGAGGAATATATTACACTTGCTAATGAGAGAAAGAGGTCCAAATACCAAGAACTTGTCGAACAATGTCGGCAGAAGTCATGGAAGATATACTATGACCCGGTAGAAGTTGGTTGCAGGGGCTTTGCAGGACAGTCGTTGCGCAGAGCCCTAGCAAAAATAGGCATAGTAGGGGCAGTAAGGGCGAGAGCGCTGAGGACATTACCAGCGCGGTTCTCACTGCGTCAAAAATGGATTTGGCTTAGGAGATCAGAGCCATGGAAGAAATAGTGAGGACATTAAGGGAAATCTCGGAATCATAATGAGGAGACGTGTTATATGTTATGTTTATTAAGACAATATATTAAGTTAGGGTAGTCGAACTGTTATGGATAGGTGTTGAGAATCATTGTTAATTTTTATTTATTTTTTACTTTTCGGTTACTGATTGCCATTATGATTATTATTTTTCTTTATTTTAATTTTTTTTTTTTAGTGCTTACTTGTGGTATTATTTCAATATGTAAGCCTAATTGTAGTTTTATAAGGAATGGAATGGGAGAGAAAGATATAGTTTCATAGTAATAATAGTCTGGAAATTTAGGGAGTTGATGCTAGTACTAATTGAATAGATTTATTTTGAGAAATATGTGTCAGATTGTAAATATGTGAATAGGTTACTTAATTGAGTAGATAGCATAATTATTTAGTTATTTATTTATTGTTAGTAGGCCATCGAATTATTTTAGTCGGTAAATGACAAAACGTGTATACAGGTTTTTTTTGGGGGGTGGGGTGACCGGATGGTTAGAATAGCGAATTTCCTTTGAGAAATTGCTAGTATAGATTGGTTTTGAGTTGGGTATGAGTGTAGGTTTAGTTAAAGATTAGGTATTGATATGGGATTAGTATTTAAAAGGTAAAACATGGACTTAAACAATGGAATAAATATACCAGTTCACCTCGGTAGGGAGTAATAAGACACCATTATATAGAAGAGGAGTGTGAAAAGCCCTGTTTTCATTGGCTGACGCTGACTGACATATGTGAATAAGACCGGTCAAAGTCCGGCCTTACTAGTTTTTGGGATTACTGTTTTTTGCAATGTCGCAGTGTATAGCACAGCGCTTTCAAGGAGGTGGCCTGACTCGCCTAGAATCAGGTCGGGGTTGCTGTTGGAGCCGATATGATGCGAAACCCGAAATCGGCTATGAGAACAGTGCATCAATGAAGACGACCCTTGATGCATCTAAAATGTATGATTTAACTAAAAAAAAAATAATGGTTGAAAAATCTACTAAAGTGTTTCTTAAAATTCAATACTGTGTCAATCATATAAGAAGACTGAAAAAAAAACCCTCAAATTCTGGCTGTCTCTGAATCAGATGGAGATTAGATGTCAAAAGCTAGATAAATTGGAGTTCCTCAGGCAACTGCTTACAGGTGGATATCCCAAGGTGAAAAGGAAGACTCAAGAGGTGGACAAAGGTTCAGGAAAGTGTCAAATGAACACAAGATTTTATGCAGAACAAAAATGAAGAAAATTCCACAATAATGATTAATGAGCTATATAGTTGATGTCATTTATCATAAGTTCAATTTTAAATTGTCCAAGTAGACTTCATATTGACACCTGAACATGCTTTTATACACTCTGAAAAGCATCAGATTTGAGCCAGACACAAACACGTTAGAGAATAAAGAAAAGAGAAAAGGTTTTGTGGAGGAACTCCTTGCATTTCAAGGCCAAAACTTGCCAATCCTTTCTGAATGAAACAAACTTTGATATCCATATTTCAAGGAGTGAAGGGCGATGATATCAAAAAGATACAAGATACAGCATAATTGCCAACATAGATAAAATAGTCTGTATCAGTAACTTGGGCCTACTTTACAGTGAAGTGAAGCAGAGATTAAACACAAGTAACTAGTGTTTAACTTCTTTATCATCTATAGTAAATTTAGTATATCAAATCAGTAATCTTGGCATGTGAATTTGTTAAAAAAAGCCCATGCATGTAGCCAAGGAAAAATATGGTTGATCTTATCATTGCCAATGCACCTTGGCACTCAAAAATCAAATTTGTCTTAGATGAGGAGGAATTTTCCGATGATCAAATTTTGAGGCTAGGACCTTACAGCTCCATGCTTCATCTGATTGAGAATGCTTGATCAATTTTCAAAGCTGAAATAAAGAAATTGGTTGAAAATACCCAAAAAATTCTGAGAGAAGGGTTAACCTTGAGCATCAAAGAGCATAGGCTCCAGTCACTAGAAAATTATATTACTGCTGCCCTTGCAATGGTGACACCAGCAATGTGCTCAAATTTCATTGAGGGCATCCAAGGCAAAATCACGAAAGCTTTAAATCTGGAAGAAGTGACATTTTAATTAACATTCTGAAGATTCAATGATTTTCTTCTATAGAATTATTTTTTCTATTTTCTATTTATTTGGTTTAAACGTTAGAATTATCAAATTTAATGTTCCATTTTGAAGGTTACTATTCTCAAATAGAAAGTGTAAAGGTATTATACTATGCTTAAATTCATGCAGTCGAGGCACTAAGGAGAAAAGCTCACCAGAACAATAGCCATGAAAATATTTGTAGCAAAGACAGGGAATCCATGTCACAATAATGAGAAAGTAAAAATGTCCAGTCATGATCTATACATTACAGACTCCTTGAATTTTGTCAAAAATCTTGAGATATATTGTAGGAGCATTATTCAATGAACAAATGGTAGATTTATAAAAGTGCAAGAAGGATTCTGACGAATGGAATTGTCTTAGCATTATAGAAATCACTTTTTGCTCAATATCTTTTCATGGGGAAAAAATCTAACAGTGACTCGAAATGGAAACAACTGGAAAGAAAAATGATTAGCAACAATGACAGCAATTTCAAAGTCCATCTCAAGACCAAGTTGAAACAAGATGATCACTTACTAGACAAAGATATATTTGGCAAGAAAGACTTGGACAAATAAGACTGCAGTCTAAGAAACATAGTAAGGGAATGGATTATATGGTTCATTTTGCTCAGGAACTAATTTTATATAAGTTTTTATCTATTTATTAAAACTACGAAGTGAAGTAATTACTCATAAATTTTCTAACTTGATTTTCCTTCCTTGCTACTATAGGGTGAGAGATGAAAGATATAAATAAATATGCAATGGTAATGATATTAGCTGTTCCCGTCATAAAAACATTTGGCATTCATTGATCGAGTAGCCAGTACTACTGATAAATGTTGAAATTTATAAAAAAAAAAAAAAAGAATTTAAACAATTTTTCAGGAGAATGTTTATAGTAGATTTATTTAACATGAGTAAGTTTTTATGCCTGTTATATTTGCTATAAGAAGAATTTTGTGTCATGTGATTTCACAGTAACAGACCAAAATGGTGATTGGTTGAATTAGTTTTTTTAGTTGAGTTAGTTCACTTTTCATTGAATTACTCTTAATATATCTTTAAGATTTTTTTTGTTTATTTTTCTAGAATTTTTTTGTCCATAATTTTCAATGATTTTTTTTTTTTTTATACTTGTTTGCCTGTGCTACAGAAACTGAATTTGCTGACATTGCTCCAATCTGGAATAATTGCTTAATTTTGTTTTGTTTCCTCTAATAGAAATTATAAATAACATTTAGTCATATTTATTTTCTTATTCATTTTTAGTTTCAGCTTTGGCTTATTTATTTGGGGTTGAAGGAGAAATTTCAGACATTGCAAGGTAAGAAGCTACTTGTTGTTCGCCAGTTTTTAAATTTTATTTTTTTTTATTTCTATGCTTTGTTATTTTTATAAATTTTAAAGAATGTAATATTTGGATCATAACTTTGTCTTAAAATAGTTTTAAGCAGTTATCAATCATATTGGACATGTTACAGCTTGACCTATTATATCTTTCTGCTGTTTAAACTTAATACAAGTAAAAGGTTTGGCACTTAGCTGATGTTAGCTTCAGTATCTCAACTCCAGAGTTTATATAACTATAATTTTGAAAGTGAAAATTTTATTGAAATATGTTGGGGAATTTACAAGTTTTCATCTGAAATCAAGAAAATATGAACTTCAAGCAAAATTGTCAGAATATATGGAGTAAAAGATGGTATCATTTTAAACTGATGCCAGGGGGACATAAGCTAATAAGAAAATTTTTTTTATTTTTATTTTTATTTTTTTTAATATATCTTTAACTGCAACTTGTATGCATCTTTGTTGGTTATTGCTCTTTGACATGTGTTAGTATGCAAGCAATGTTAATAAATTCTTTAGACATTTTGATGTATCATGTGATTTTTTTTTTTTTTTTTTTTTTTTTTACTTTTATTTTCAGGTGTTTTATGCAATGAATTTGATCTGCTAGTGTGTGTGTGTGTATGTATATATATATATAATCTTTCTGCAAGGATCTTTTGCAGTGGTGAAATTCAGATATTCTTTTTCTTACCAGTTTTTGAATTGTCTCCCCCTAACTGTTTTTTTTTTTTTTTTTTTTTTGTTTTTTGCTCTTCTAGACTTGGTTCAGGCAGTGCATGCCGTAGCATGTATGGCGGTTTTGTTGAGTGGGATATGGGACGTTGCAATGATGGCTCTGATTCTGTTGCCCGGCCTGTAGCCTCGAATGAACACTGGCCAGAGTTACGGGCTTTGATTTTGGTTGTTACTGATGACAATAAGAAAACAAAAAGTACTGAAGGCATGCAGAAAAGTGTTAATACAAGTGAACTGCTTAAAACAAGAGTTGAACGAATTGTGCCACACAGAATCAATGAGATTAAAGAAGCAATCAGAGATAAGGATTTCGATAGATTTGCAGAAATTACTATGAAGGTAATTTATTTTTAATGGATGAATGTTTTTGTATATTTTTATTTATTTATTTATTTTCTATACATTAAATTTCAAATGACTTGTAAGATTTTGAGGATTTATAAAAGTAAATCTTGTTAGCATTAGAATTCATTGATTATGGAAATATTGTAAAACCAATTGTTGATGAAAATATTCTGACCTTTTAAAAAGGAAGGTCTGAAAAGTAAGACACTTTTTTAAAAGGCCCCTTGCACTACCAGCTAAATGATATAGACTGAAATATCAATGTCCAGTATTTACATATCCCTGAACCAACCAAATGCTTACAAGTTCAAATATAAAAAAATAAATAATTCACATTAAATAACTTGGCACAGTGGGCATGCAAAGTGGACACTTCATATTTTTGGAAAAACTTTCCCGTGTGATATGAACTGTATCTAGTGTAGGTATGTCCAATATTTCGCTAAAAAGTGGTATACCTTGACGACAAAAGGTCCCCAAATTGATAAAACAATTTTTAACGTTTAAATATTTATGTTGTTATTAAAGAGGAAAGACCAAAGTATTTTCTGAATATTTTTTCAGATTTTTTAATCCTTCCTATAAATGTTAAAAATTTTATTAAAAATCTTGTTTTTTTTTCGAGTCAAAAAATTTCGTAAAATCGAACTTATCGACATTTCTGTCGGAAAGATGATAGTTTGTTAGTTAAAAAATCATGAAAAATCAATTACACCTTTTTCTAATTGTTATCTTAGGAAATTTAGAATGATTAAAGTATACTTAATGTAATTTGAAAGAAACATTACTTACATTTTTAGCAGAAAATTTTTTAAGAGAGATATTTCCCACCAGGGTAGTCTATTTTCACAGGCGTTGATTGATGTACGTCAATATATTCACAACTTACGGTACTGAAATTTATTGTACGGTACCGCCAAAGTGATATAATTCGTTCTAATTTTAAGTGAATCTGGTTAGATTTTTTTTTAAAAAATTCACTTTCAAATTTTTTTTTTTTTTTTTTACCTTACGTTTGAGGAAGAATTCTGCACTGAAAATAACATTTAAATTATGAAAGAAAATCAAATTTTACAAGTAAAAATAAAACAGTAAAAAAAATACATTTTTTTAAATTGAGGTTTATTATTTCAGTCATGAAATATTTTTCTGAGAATATAAAAATTACATGAAACACCATTAATTGAAACGGGTTAACTTAATGAAATGAGATTTTATTTCTTTTTTATTAAGGCAGATTTTTTTCTATTTATTAATAATTATATGGCAGTAATATGAGTTTTATTTTATTTATTAATAAAATTAACATGCTAATAGCAGCTATGTTGGTTTTGTTTTGACTCGACAAGTATTTTTTAGTTTGAGTAGTAGCGAGCTAACTCCAGAAAATTTAAACTCCAAAAATCGTTTTAATTGATAATTTGTCGTGTGGATAATAATTCCAAAGTAATGTACAATGAATTTATGCATTCGATTTCAAACTTGAAAATTTGGGTGGACTTCCAAGGGCGTTTTTTTTTTTTTTGTAATTGTAAATAGTCGATATTTTCTTTTATCCCACTATTCGATTATATTTCAATAGAAAAAGAAAAAAATTGAAAATAATACGACGATATTCAGAAAACTTGACAAGCGTTGTTTTCTTGTTACAAAGCCATTTCTGAAGTAAAAAAAAACTTGCTTCTATCAAAGGAAACTACTCATGTGACATTATTTCAACAATGTGCATCCGTACTTTCGTTGTAGACGATTTTAAATACAATTTTGGAATATTAAAAATTTTTAAAATAATTATGGTTGTCAGATTTTAATAAGCTTTCAAATTTATGATCTTTAAAAAGTAGAGAACATAATATATCATTTCCATAAGGTTGCAGAAATAACTTAATGTATAAATATATAACAACCTTTTGTCATATTGTGTATTTAAAATTGAAAAAAAAAAGAAAATTAATGTAAAAATTTATTGTTCATCAAAAAATTTTTTTTCTTTCAGATAATAATTACCTTCGTATATATTATTCAGAAAAGCCATTAAAAACTTTCTTAATTAAATATTGTCTTAGTTTTATTGGGTTTTGTATTTTTACAATTGAGGTAAAAGTTTGGACAATTTCGGACATTTTTTTAACAAAAAAATCGATGATTTAGATTTTTCAGAGTTTTGTGCATTTAATTAAAAAAAAAAATTGAGGTTGCAAATAAATTTTTTTTTGTGTTTTCATAAAATTAAGTTCGAGGGGGGTAACAGATATAAAAAAAAAATATTTATACCATGACTTTCAAAGAGACAAACATTTCTAAAATAAGTTCATTCATTTCTGAATAAGTTCTGAAGTTTTCATTAAAATCCAACAAGTAGTTAATTTTTACAAGAATTTCGAAATTAATGTGTCTTTCAACTGACAAAAAAACAACTAAAAAAAAACGCTAAAAAGGTCAAAATTGGACATACCTAATCTAGTGTGAAAGTAGATGGTCTCAAGAAGTTATTTAAAACTTAGTTCCTTTCATATATTAAATTGCTTTTTCTGCCAAATACTAGTTTTTGACATAACTGTTCTCTTATTTATAAAATCATGACCTAGATCTGTTACGTTTTTGAATGTTGAATCCACCGCCCTGCCTGACTAAATGGTTTAAATGTAAACTTTAAGCTATTTTCTGAAATTCTAGATCTTCACTGCAGACCAGGGTTTTAAAACCTAAACCGTTATTTTTAATTACAGTTTTAGAACTTTTGTTTTAATCTTCCTCTTAAGTACAACTAAGTACATAATTGAGTTGATAATCACTTAAGAGGTTAAAAATCTACAAGTGCCTACTTGTCTATTGTTCGAGTCCATTGTGCTCAGTAAACATTTTTTAAGAAGAAAATGCAAATACCATAAGTGTCAACTTAGTTTAAATTGATGCCTTCTATATATCTAAATAATAAACTATAATTTTGGGAAAATGAAAATTTCACTGGGATATGTTTTAAGTTTTGCTATGAAATCAAGAAAGTTTAAGTAAAATGGTCACAGTATATTGGGGTTGGGGAGACATGGGTTTTTAACAGACATCAGGAGAATATGGGTTAAAATCTGTTGATAAAACTAGTAGGAAGATTTCCCAATCAAAATCTAAGAGACTAAACCTATCCAGTGCAATTTTATGACCAAGATTTCGTCATAGGTGTGTATGCTGATGACAGTCAATGTTCTGGTTATTAAATATGGCACTGTGGTTGGAAGCATCAAACAAGTGTCCTGGTCATTGGTTTGGTGAGATATCCTGCAGAGGAATCTCTACTTACAATGTGTTTAAAGCAGTCCCTCTGCTCAGGATTGAGATGTTACAAGCTTGAACTGACCATGTGTTACTTGAAACTAAAGCCAACAGATTCATGAGATTAATCAAAGATAATGATAAAGATGATTGGAATACCATAACTAGATTTTAACATAGCTTATTTTACTTAGACCAATGCTGTTTTGAAACGCCTTTCCCTAGTTCTAATATCTGACAATGCTATGCTGTCATTTGAACTTTTAATGTGTTCACAACTATGATTATGATGGAAATGTATGTGTCTGTTTGCTTGTTCTCTCACTTCTCAAAGGTTGGGGTTGTTTGTTCTTCGAGCTACTACAACAATCTGCTCTTCCTGTGTCACTTCTCTCTAGCAGCCTTGGTGAAACTATCTAAAGTTCACTTTGTAGTTGTACGTCTGAAATTCAGTCTGTTGGTTTAAAACCAATGATATTATGATTTCACCATTTAATTATATATTCTCTAAGGCTCTTTGGGAAAGCACATGGTCAGCTAACCACTTGACAGTTCTGATAACCATTCTAAAATCTATTCTTAAGACTATAAGGGTATATTTCTTCATATATACACCATATAGCTACTAGTTGGCTTTGACTGAGCTTTTTGAAAAGCTCTTTCACCAAAATTATTCTACCTGAGAAGCCAAACCAAATCTGAATATTTTTCTCTCTCTTTTTTTGTGTGTGTGTAAAAAGCTTGGTCGTCAAGGTATTTAGAGATTTTTTTTTTAATTTTTTATTTGAGAAAATAATTTATTGCTTTTTTTTGCCTGACTTGGAAAGTTTAGTAGGTGGGTACAGGACATTTTTCAAGTTATGCTAAATTATTTGCAAGTTAATGATCAGCTTTGATACCTTAAGAACCTCACAATTCAGATAATATCTTGGAACTAATTTTAATTATATTTTTCCTCTACATTTTAATTCCAATAATCACAAAATACAGTCAACCCTTCTGATATTTTTTCCTGTTTTTTTTTTTTTTTTTTTTTTTTTCCTTCTTTCTTAATATTCTGTTGACTGCTGTCAGGTTGACATTCTTCAATTCCACAGTGGCTGATATGGCAGTGTGTGAATGAAGGCAGCCATTCATACAGAAAGTAATATTTTTTATAGAAATTAAAGCCATGTTTAGTTGGCATCCATTTGCAATTCTCTCAAGAAAGAATACCACTTCATTGAATAAAGAAACTTTATTTTCATAATGATAACCTAATAAAATGTAATGTTATGCCTTGGACCAGCACCTGGTTAGGTTATAGATATATCAGAAAGTGATAACATGGTTGAAAAATCACAGATGTAAGATTGAAGTATACATGTATTTTGTTCAATTGGATGGTTGCTAATTGATTTTGGTAATGGGGAAAAATCAATGTGTCAAATAGGGTTTTCCCTAATAGCATTTCCTGTGGTGGACTGACATGCAGGCGAAAGGGTCCCTAATTTATGGAGTCTGAAATTCCTTTTGTCTGCTTGAATACAAAAATGAATTCACAGTTCTTAGCCAACATTTCTCAGATTAAAATATTTTGGTTAAGACTGATATAGATCGTAATATTGCTCCAGGATACTTTAAGTTGTCATGCCTAATTAATGAGTCATTTTTCAAACTCTCGGCTTGCTCAGTGAGCATAAACCTATATCACTACAAAAACACATTGATCAAGCTCCTACAAAAATCCAAATTCAACACATTGAGTTAAATGGAATGGCTTAGAGAATTTAAAATTTGATATTATTGCAGCAGTTTAGTTTTCTTGTCTGCTTCACTTGTTGCTAAAATTTTACATTGGCATTCATCTTATGAGTAATTAATGTAGCAGCTGATCCACTTCTGTTATCAGACCAAGTAATTATTAAGAGTTGCTCGTTTTCATCATTGCATCATTAACATGTTAAATCTGCTATGAGATGACTGGCAAAAAGGACAAGTTCAGAAAGAATTAACTTCACACAATTCTAATGCTAATTGTGCTATTGGCTATATACAACCAAAAATTCACCCATGTCCACTGATTCTGCTTTCTGTGTCATTAATAATTTAATCAGTTTGTCTTTGGAAATGCACGTTGAAAAATATTACAGTATTATTAAATTCCTCACTTGTTAATATTGAGTACATTATTAGAGATTTTGTTATAGACATGTTCAAGAAAAGATATACTTCTGAATTACAGATTGGAAAAGGAAAGTAATTTTTCTTTGCAGGAGAGCAATCAGTTACATGCCGTTTGCTTGGATACATTTCCTCCAATTGAATATTTGACGGAAGTTTCGCGCAGAATTATGAATTTGGTACACCGTTTCAATAAACTCTGTGGTCGGACTAAGGTAAGTTTCATTTGAACTGTTTTTTGTTTTTTTTTTAAATTAAATACTGAGACTAACTGAGTCTAGTCCTCTCATCTTTGCTATCTTCATCTCAGCACTTCAGCCACTGTATCGTGTGCATTTTTTTTTGTCTGAATTTCTAAGACAGGCTGTTGCTTGTCTTACATTGATTCTTTCAGACTGTTTGCATTTTGTCTTTAACATGTTTGAGTGCTCTGCTCCGGCCTTTGTTGGATTCTTTCCCTTGGAAAGACATTAAATATGACATGTATATAAATGATGAAACATCCCTGTAGCTTGAATAAAATGTTCCGTTTGACCTTCCCAAAATCTTACTGAATGTGATACATACCTGAGAACATCTCTGATAAAGATGAGAATATGGATCTAAAAAAATTTGTGTAATATTTTAATAAAATCTGTTATATCCTACCTTAAATGTTTGGATTTAATTGATATTAAAGGAAATGTTTTTGCTGTTTAAAATTCAATTTATATTGTTGGAGTTACTAATCTAATTAGATTAGTCTTTCAAAAGACCCTTTCTTACACTTTGTTAAATTGTGCACTTTATATTGGCAAATGACAAAATTTCTGAAAGTGATGAATATTCTCTTCATATTTCAGGTTGCCTATACATTTGATGCAGGTCCAAATGCTTGTCTTTTCTTACTGGAGGAAGATGTTCCTCGAGTGCTCTCTTTAATTCGTCACTTCTTCCGTCCTGTCAACAGTTGCTTTGAGTCCTTCATTCATGGCTTACCAATTGAAGTTCCACGAGTGACAACGGTATGTTCTTTTTATTTATTTGTTTTTGTTTTTTTTTCTCTTTCTATTGAAAAATAGTTTATTTTTAAATTGAATTTGTCAAGATTCATAATATGGTGGTTTAAAAGAATTCCTTAGGTTATCATAAGCTCTTAGCTTGCTGAATTTTGTGTGGTATTATGATTTTAGAAAATAATAAATACCACATGTAAGGTGACATTTTAACCTCCCTCTCCCCGCCCAAAATAAGGGGCTGTCTTACACACCCAGTATAAAATGTGAACCTTAAATTCTGGTTTATGTTGTTAGCACGCGAGATTTTTGGCAGTAAGCTAACACCTGCCTTGCCTTCCTCCATTTTTTTTTTTTTTTTTTTTTTTTTTTTTTAATGATGTTAAACAAAAAACACAACTGGCTGTGTGTCTCAACAAGCCATTTAAGGATTGCAGTTGAGAACAGTGGAATGAGTGGGGGGTTAGCAAGGGGGTGGGTGTCATTCAGGCTACCGTAATAGCCTACCGAAAACACAACACCCACTCATAAGGTATTGTAGATTGTCATAGTTAATTGACAATATCTATCCACTGTTTTTTAATCAGAATTTGAGTGAAAAGGAAGTATATGCCTACTGAATCTATTAAATAAATTCAATTTAATAAATTTTAAAATACAATGGGAGGAAGTGGTCTTGTTTGGTGAATATAGCCTGAAACCTAAATTTTTACTTGAAAATTTTGGGCGGGGTCTTATGCCCAGTCACCTTGTACACCAGCATATATGGTACCTACAATAGTAAACTTACAATATGGCCCTTGCCTAAACTTCTCACTGACTGGCCAATGATTACCCTATGTTGCATTCTTTTTTGGTTTTGTTGGTGTACACTGAAATCTGGGGAGGGGCATGCTTCATGCTTGCAAGATAGCACAATGAAAAGCAAACACCATGTTCCTGTTATATATGTAGATGTTTTATTCAGGGCTTTGCCTGCTCCTCCATGTGAGTAGGCAGGTGAGATACTTAGAACAATGTCAGCTCTTTCCCCTACCAACTTGTTGCTCATTTACTCATCCCGATGTGGTGGTTGGCATTACAAATGGAGGCTTTGGAACTGCGCAACTGTCACATCCTCCGTCTCCCACCAAGGATGGACCAGAACTCTCCCCAATCCAGAGCATGACTGTTAATATAGACCAGTGCCTGGATATAGCTTATTTCCAGTTTTATTGCCACTTGATCTTCAAAAACTGTTAATCCATTCCTTTGCTTCCCATTCCCTTATGGTCAAAGCAGATGTCATTTAGAAGCTGAAGATTGAACTTTAAAAGGAAGTATCTGCTGGTCCATGAAATGGAATATTCAAGATAAAAGTCCATAGTATCACAATAATTGCCTATAGGAATGTGTGCAAACTCTTTTCATTTTCTGTTAAGGATTTGGGTTATCTTTCAAATATAAAAAGTAAAATCTTTAAACTATCAATATTTTATGGCTCTACTCAATATTTGTATATTTAATGTGTATTGTTATAATTCTAAGGAAATTAGTTAGCCAAGGAGTTTTTGTTCTTAATTAAATTGTTTTACTTGCAGGATGATGTTCTTACAATTTCCATGGGAATCATGCCAGATACAATTCAATATGTAATCTATACTAATGTGAGTATTTTTTTTGTCCTTTTTGTTTCATTTTATTTTTCATTATCTGAACTTTCTTGAGCGGACATTTTTCTTGTTTTTTGTTGTCCATTTCCTTTCTTGTATTAGGACACCAGTGTGGCCATAATATTGCTCTGAAAGTGAGTCTTGGTAACCATGTGGCCATGATGAAGTGTTTTCTTTCAATAATGTAAAATGATAAACAAAAGTTGCAGTGGAAGAATAGAGCTACAAAAATATAGAACTATGGTAAAATATTTTGCATGTTAATTCAAATAACATTTGTGTGTGTGTGTGTGTGGGGGGAGTTTATCTGAGAATCTAATAGTCTAGTTCTTGTATCTGTTTAACCTGTCACCATCCCCTCAATCATGAACTCTGTCATGATATCCAAAAATCACCTCACAAATGATCTCCAATCTAACGCTCCTTTCTACTGAAGGATCTTCCTTATCAAAGAGATCCTCAAAGAAGTAAGAACCAACTAACCAAAAATTCCAAAATAAACCATGCCAATGATTCTCCATAATGAAAATAAACACATCTGGAAAGAACAAACCAATTCAACATATTTGAAAAAAATAGAAATAAGGCAATCCTTCAAATGAAAAACTTGATCAAATCTAAAACTCCCAATAAATAACCCTTATGCTATATTATGAGTCCTAAAATCATTTGGAACCTCTTGTCAAAATAAGGAAATCTCATATGAATCATTTTTCCCCAAGCTTAAGTCACTTTGTCAAAGACTTCAGTATAATCTATTTCTCTTTCATGTTTTCACAGCTAATACTGTTAAAAGAACATTTAATATAATGTGATTTATTATAGTAGCAAGTTATTTTCTCATTGTTAGCCAAGAAATATTTTAAAGTGCCATTTTCTCCTGTTAAAGCCAATTTTTAAATTTTATGTTACTTGTATTTTTCATATTTAAATTTTACTTTTTAAATTAAAAAGAAAAATCAATTATATATAAAACACTTCAAAATATTATGGAAATGTTCTTAGAATTAATATAAAAAGCTCACATGAAAACTATTAACCTAAGATTTTTGTCCTATAAGACATTGAATTCTGGATAAAAAAAACCCCATAGTCTTTGATTATTAAATAAGCCATTGGGTGTGTGTTGACATGTCATAAAATCAACCAATCAAATCAAACCATAAAGATAAAGTAAATCCTACCGATATTAATAAATATCTATATTTTATTATTTATTATAAAGTTTAAAAACAATTTAGTAATCAATAATATCTCGATACAATAAATCCTCTATATAAGAGTGTTGTTTACAAATTCACTTTACCTATTGGAGAAAGTATTACTGAAAATAATAAAAATCTCATTTACGTTATACAGCCACACCCCTTTCTCATAGACTCACTTATGCCTAACCAATACAATATGACAACACATACAAAAATTACAGTTGTTGATAATGCAAGAATACTTATTAAAGAAAAGAAAAAAGTCAAAATTATAGAAGTGTTCATATCAAGTTAAAACAGGCAATCTCAAATATATTTAAATCCCTCAGACCAATGTGGTGCCATATTCATGTGAACATTCAAAAATTAAAAATAACATTTAAAATTGAGGTATAAAGTTATGAGATTTTAATAAAATGCACTTTGATTCTTGACAAAGACAAGTCAGTTGAAAGCTTTATATGAACTGTTAACTATGTAATTTCAGTTCGAATATACAGACATTAATTGGTTGATTAGACATATACTATTTAGAAATAGTATTTCATTAAATTTGTTTGACTGAAAACTTGCTGCCTAAATAAACTCCTCTTGTTCATATAACCCAGCAACCCACTAGATGAACATTCGATAATGATTGAAGTCACTACATCAGCTGTAGTACATAATAAACTAATTATCACTTTCAAAATATTTTTTTAATAATGACTGAAGCCTGTTCAAAGCTTGAAATATTAACAAAAATTAATATGGACTGTGAACAGTTTTCACTTTCAACACTAAGAAAACTTATTAAATAATATAAAAGACAGAAATTGTTTGATTGGACATTTGCTTCCTTAAATACATGTCTCGTATGCATTAGTGTTGTGCAGAAAGATTCCTTTTTCGTTTAAGAGGAGCAAACTTTCTTGATCCAAGGGAGATAACCAAAACCTTTTTGTCAAGAATTAAGTCCCTTATTTTATTTAACCACGAAGATGATTTTATTTTTATTCGTTTTTAAGAATTTGATTCTTGCTTTTGTAATTAGGATTTTTATGCAATGCTTAATTGAATCCTAAACTGTAATAAATTCTTCTTTGATTATAAGAAGTGTTTTGGAGAACTGCATCAAATAATGAAATACTAATAAAACGCAGTCCATCTAGTGATGTATTAGAGTGCAAGCATTTACATTTCATGGCATAAAAGACTCCAAAAATATCTCCAGAGTCTTGTGAAGTTGAGGTATTCACTGAAAATGTTTTTTTCTTAATTTTCCGTATTAATATTGGAGTGTTAATGTTGTCAAATATGGGAGTTGAAATCTGTCAAATTATCAAAATTGTATTATTTGAAACCACTAAGCTATTGTCATGTGTGGATAACTTGAAGCCTTAAACTTGCTCTGCCTGCTGATGAGTGCTAGCACTCACTAACGCTTCTTTGTCACAGAATATCGCATTTACTTCATACAATAGTCTCACAGGACAATAGTTTAGTGGATTATAGCCTTGACTTGTAAATTTGGTGACATAGTAATTGTGAGTTCAATCCTTAGGCTGGGCAGTGTGTACAAAGATACTGTGGAAACATGGCAAGCAATAACTGAGCAGTACTAAATAAGAACTAGACAAGATATCCCTGGAGATGAGAACAATCTACCCATGTAGATTAAATAAAGGGTTCAGTTCAGTATTCCTTATAGGTTATCCGCATTGACTTACATCTGAAGAAGTCTGAAAAGCACAACTGAAATGTGGTGATAACAAAGATGAGGACAATAGTCTGCATGTGAATAATGATAATTCTTCATTCCAGGAATTCAAACATAAATTTTTGAAAGTTTTAAATTTTATTCACTTTTTTTTTTTTTTTTTTTTTTTTTTTTTTTTTTTTTATTATTACTCATTTTAGTGGAAAGAATTCATTTTGAACAGAAATAATTCTAGATTTAAACATTTTAGAAAAATACTTCACTGTTATACTTTTAGCGAGGTATACCAATCTGGGGTTTGGAGAAACTTGTTCAATATTTGAATGTCTGCTTATAGATTCTAACAAGTACATGTAAAACTTTCTGGTTCAGACTAAATTTCGTTATTTTCGGTTTTATAAATGTTTTGTTGGTTTTAAATAATAACTGCAAACATAATATGAAACTTTGGCTTTTATTTTAGGTTGGGTGTGGTCCTCAGAGGTTGGATGACTGTGATCATTCACTCCTGGATGAAAAAGGTTTTCCTAAGCGCTGTAGATGAATTTTAAATAACACTGAACTTGGGAGAAAAAGAAGAAAAGATATACAAGACAAAGATTTGAAAAAAAGTAAAAATAAATAAAAACAATGAGACTGAACAGAAGTCAGCCACTTGAGATTTTCATCAAAGCAAAGAATGGGTTTATCCCTTGTTTTGTATATTTCTACTGATCCTAGCCTTGAAAAACAAAGCAAATAGTTTTTTTTTTATCATTCATTGCTACACCCACCACAAACAAATCTAACCCATTTTGCAAAAAGAAAAGAGGAAAAAATTATGCATCTG
Source organism: Acanthosepion esculentum (assembly GCA_964036315.1). Lineage (NCBI taxonomy): Eukaryota > Metazoa > Mollusca > Cephalopoda > Sepiida > Sepiidae > Acanthosepion > Acanthosepion esculentum. The sequence continues at coordinate 55,885,993 of OZ038480.1, forward strand.
GAATTTGAGTGTGGCTGACCAACCAACCATACCAATGGTGGCTTCTTCATTGGAATATTTTTTATTGAGAATCTTGCAGAAATTCTGTGGCTGACTGACTATACACGATTGGCATAAATCCTTCACTTTTATCTTTTTAAAGACCTTTATTATGGCTGCCTGTCTCTTTTCAAGACGAATGGGTGCGAGAGACTTTAGACAAGAAAAATTCATAAATCCTCAATTCTCACTTGTAAAAAAAAAAAAGAAAAAACAAAAAAAAAAAGTCCATTAGCAAATTTAGTGTGTAAACTTTCTTCCATTCCTTTTCCACAAGTTCTGTTTGATAATTGGTAAAAAGACAAGCACACACTGGCATTGGTTTTAAAAAAAAACCTTCAATAATAGTACACAAACCTTGTATGCAGCAATGTTGCTTTTGTTTCTACCAAAGATTTTCTTTATTATACATAGTTTGATATTCAGTGTTTCTCTTCTCATTTAGGGGATGTAATGGGATCAAAAATCATTGACACTTTTTAAAATTTCATAGATTTATTTTGTTTCATTTTTTAAAATTTTTATTACTTTAATTTTTTTTTCTTTAATTTTTTTTTTCTTTAATTAATAAATTTTTTGTTATCTTTCTAACTAGATTCCGTTATGCCATCACTATTCTAAATGAAATGAAGACTGATCTCTCTTTCTGACTAACAAGGGAGATAACTCTTTTATATCATCCCCCCCCTTTTTTTGTGCCTCTTATGAATGCTGATTGGTTTCTGACTTACGATAACTTCTCAGCTTTTGATGGTCCACAATTTGTAAATAATGAAAATAAAGAGGAATGGCAAGAAATGATTACATGCATTAAAATCAATTCTTTGATTAATAAGTATAATTTTTCTATTATTAAAAATAGAAGACCCCCCCCCCTCCTATTTCATGGGTAAACAACATTTATTGAAAAAAGTCAATTTTATAACCCACCCATTTCACTTTGTTTTTAAATTAATCATTAAAAAGAGGTAAAAATTTATTTCAGTTGAGTCTTTTTACGCTTTGTTTATTTTACAATTTTAGTCTTGGATATTAATTCTTCAGCTAGAAACAAATGACTTGTTATTGAAAGAAAATGCATTTCCTGTATGTTGCAAACGATTTGGATTTGTTTAAAAATGGCTTAAAAACAGTTATACTCTGTATTCATTGCTTGCTGAGAAAAACTTTTAAAAAAAATTAGTGGAAATTTCTTCATTGAAAGTTATTTTATTAAAATATCCTTCCACATTTTTTTATTTTATTTTTTTATTTTAACAATTTTTTCTTTATTTTTTTTTTTTTTTAATTTTTTTTTTCTCCCCCTGTTTATAAATATTTTCATGGTAAGCAAAACCTTTCATACATATTAAATAAGTTTTCTTTTGTTATTTTGTCATCAACTAATGGGTTACAAACAAGCAAAAAATAGACTTGACCGCTTTCACGATAGTGGATAATCTTTCCAGCTTCATTTGCAGCTTTCAGATTAAAAAGAATCAGGCCAATCTTTACCACTTAAACAGACAAAAACAATTAAATGTACATGTAAAATTTCGTTTTTGAACCATTTTTTTTTTTTTTCTCTTTCCATTTTCTTACAGAAAGTAAACATGAAGTGTAAAAAAAAAATCTGCAAATGTTTTTGAAACACAAATAAGCAAGTATTTAGAAGCAACACAAGGCCAGCATGCACCATTTGCGTATGCTTTTTAAGAGTTGAAATATATGTGGAAACTTGGCTTGTGTGTAATTACATAAATTCTGGTAGTATTAAAGCTTAAAAATATTCATTTCATTCTGTCTGGTGGTAATGACAAAGTACTTGTTTGATCCCCACTGGGAACTCTGTAGCCTTGTGCCAGACTAACCTTAGATGGCTAGTTGAAATGAGATTATTTTAATAGATTGTTTCTTGTTAATTGAATTCTCACTAGTTGCTCTATAAATGTGGCCTTATGCCAGAGTTGGTTAATCCTACAGTAATTCTCTCATTGAAGCCTAAATGACCAAATGTACACATTCAGCCACAGCAGTTTTGTGTTGTCTGGCGCTGATGCAGATGATTTCCTTGCGCATTTGTTTCTATATTTTCATAGTTGGCAGTATGGGGCTGGCAGAATGGTTATCAACATGGAAAATAGAATTGGCAAACTGTTCATTTCACACTGATTTTAGGAAAGGCATGGATCCACTTCTTACATTGTCATATTGCCAGATATCTTACTAAAAGTCTTGTCATGCCATAATAAGTGAGTGAATTAATATTTTGAAGTGATTTTCGATAGCTGTCAAGTGTGCCCAGGCATAATTATTATTTATTATTATTCATTCTACAGGAATGCATCTCCAAGAGATATTCATTTCTAAACTTTTATTAAATATTAATATTTGCTATGTAAATTCATTTTAAATTGACTCTGTGAGTAAGAATGTTTCTAAATATGTATTTTGCTTCCGTTTTATTTAACACAATAGGGGAAAGATAACAAACATACCTTAATATCAATATAATTTTTTTTATTTTATGTTACAAAGTTTCAGATAATTTCAACTAAGTACCTGCATATGCAATGAATTTGTATTTAAAAACTTTTTTTTTTTTTTTTAATTTATTTTTTTAAAAATATATTCATTATCTGAAGTGCTTTTACAGTCGTAATATAGAAGAAACAAAAGATTATTTCTTGGAGAGGTATGTTTCTGTAGAAATGCCAAAACTAGGAAAAACTAATATTTTCCTTGCCAGTGATCATATTTCTGCAGGAAGGCAGAGAAACCATCTTTTATTATACATTTGATGAAGGCAGCAGGGTCACCAGTTTTGGCGCATGGCAGGGATTTAAATTTGGAACTCTGTGTTTCAATTATGAAACTGGTGCTACACACACTAAAAGAAAAAAAATGTTGCATTGTGTTAGACTTTTTGAATCTCTAAATAAATATAATGCACTTTGAAACTTACTGTAGATTCTTTTTCTTTCTCAGTTTTCAGGTCGAGATTCTGAGATTTTTTCTTTCACTACTTTGCTATCTGTTGATTAGTTTGTATACTAAACAAAATGGTGGCATAGTATATTAACGTCTTTGATATATGAAGGTAAAAAGGTAGTATTAAAAACATGTGGCTAGCAACATTTCAAAAGTGCAATAAAATTTGTCCAATGACGCTTCAAAGTTAATCTTTGTTTTCTGAAATGAAACTTCAACAAATTTAAAGAAAATCTCATGAAACCTGGACTGTAACTATTTCTTTCCATTAAGAATATGAATAAATGCATTCTTTCTACTCCAAGCAACTTTTATTAATTACCAAGGATGTGAAACTTTTTTTCTTTTTTTTTTAAACATGCAAATAGACTGAGATATCTTAAAGCATTTCTTAATTTTTTGAACATCTTATTCTGGAAATGAATTATAATTGGAGACATTTTACAGCAGGAAGGCAGTAGTTCTGGAGTGAGTGCCTTACAGGATATTTTGCCAATAAGACAGTATCCCTGTCACAAGGATCTTAATTTTTGCAATTGCTTCATGGCAATATATCCTGCATCACAAACAAAAACAATCTTCTGATTGGTCTCCTTTTTAAGTTTATTTATTTATATTTATATATATATATATATATATATATATATATATATATATATATATATATATATATATTTTTTTTTTAATGGTGAGGTGGTGAACCTATGCCCCTATTTATATAGGAAGAATAGCAATATAATGAACGTGTTTCATTTACATAATGATTTCATTTTTCAAATGTATTTAGCATATCTTTAAGCCTTCCGCTGCTGTGGAAACATTTATATCTTTATGAAACTTAGGTTGTCTGCTTTGGGCGTCAATATACGTCTTAAAGACACCGCAAAATATCCGACCATAGCGTTTGTTATATAAATTAAGCGTTTAGTGCTATTTCCAAACAAGCGTAGAGAGTATTTTTTTTACTTGCAACCCATTCTGAAAAATTGGACAAGAATATACTTTAAATTAATTTAAAAAAAGGCTATATGAATCTTGTTTTCAAGTCATTCTGAAAGTAGGATGGTGATTTACCCTAATTCAATGAAGAAAAGCTGGGAGAATGTATAAATTTCAGCATGAACAAGATAATTGTAAAGAAAAGATACTGAATAAATGTTAACGGCTTTATTATATATATATATATATATATATATACCCGATGCGATGAGAACGAAAGTAATATATAAATTGCAACGTTCACAGCGTTAATTAAAAAAAGGGCTCGATGCAGATAGTAGAGCGATAATTATTTATTATAATTTTATCATATAGACAAAACCATTTTACTCGCTATAAAGATGCAACTTGGTTTCAGTGCATTTCAACTGCACATCTACATGATAAAATTATTATATATATATATATATATATATATATATATATATTATAATGAAAAACGCCAGCTTAGCGGAAAAAGTACTAACAATTTATAATTATATATTCCTTTCGTTTTTGATCTAATGAAATCTAGTAAGGGTGAAACGAGTAATTTAATTTCAATTAAATGGCTTTCCATTTGTCATATTCTTCAGCCTGGATTCTGTAACCTATTTTATACACAAAATGGGGTATATAATACGATCTGTTCTGTGGTGTAGTTTTATTGTTTGGCTGTCCGACAGAATATCCGATCGAAAATCTGCCCTCAGCGTCTTTATGGTAATTTATTTCCAGTAAATGGTAGTTCCCCCACCAAAGTGGCCAGCACAGCCAGAGAATAAAGCAGCAGTGAAAGTTTCAAGACTTTAGTTGAAAGCTTTAATTAACTTGTATGTGTACTGTAACAGAGCTTATATTTCTTTGATGCTCATATGCGGCTTGTGACGTGATTGCTTCTGATGCGCATGCTCGTTTGCTCTAATCTTATTTAAGGCAATATCATTAGCTACCTTGATTTATAACAACTGTAGAGAGAAAAACAGGATCGAGGAGGTACATTAACGTCATTCTTTGTATTTTAATATAATGGTTGTCAATGAGAGCGAGAGGTGAATTAGAGATCCAAGCAAGTACAGAATTTTTAATGGGAAGTATTTTAAGAGGATAGAAAATATGACACCCGAAGGCGCATTGGAACAGCAAAGGATGTCTTCCAAAAACTAAGCAAAATAAGAAACAGGAAAAATTTAATTAGAAACTGATTGCTGGACAATTTCCTCACAGACGAAGAGAAAACTTGAGGCAACAGATCTGTGGTTATAAAGAAGGATACCGAAAAACTATGGACGGCGGGTGTAAGCAACGAGGACATTTTAAGGAAAATGGAAACAAAAGTTTAAAACCAAAAAGAGGCAACTGAAATTTTTGGGACGCATAATAAGGAAAGAGGCGTGGAAAATTTGACACTCACAGGACATTGAAAGCAAAAGAGACAGCAGGCCAGTTGACGAGCTTACTTGAATCGATGGCAGAACGGGGAGTGGGAGGGGTGATAAAAGGATGAGTTATAAAATATAGGGATTCATGAGAAACTATGATTCGCACACGTCTTGGAGGGACATAGTATATTTCTAATGGTAACTAACAAAAACATGGCATTATGTAATCGTTCAAGTAGCCAAGATATCAGCGAACATATTAAGAAATGAAAACTGGCAGATGCTTCACTTGGTTTAAAGTAAATTTCCTCCTCTTCATCAGATAACCAAATAATTCCTGACACGATTGTTCTTAGGAAAATGTGGATATACAGTGTAACTCGGATATAAGAGATTTTCTCTGGTCCCAAATTAGAGCCTGTGTTAATAAAACAAAATAGACCAAACCCGGATATAAGAGAAACTCGGATATAAGAGACTTCTCCGGTCCCGACAACTCTCTTATATCCGGGTTACACTGTACTTATTTTTGGCCTTTAAAACAAAAATTGGCACAATATATAATCCAGTGAGATTCAATATTACAAACTAGGTAAGTGCGAGGGATCTTGTTAAGTTGAAACACAGGTAGTTTCTTTCTTAAGCTGTTCATACAGAATTATGCGGATATCAGAAAAAAAAGTCGAGATGAAATTTTTTTCGAAACACCGTATTTTTTTGTGTATAATACGAGAAACTTTGAACGAAAATTAAAGGCAATAGCATAAATAACATATCCACAAGTACACGTTTTCAGAACTTTTTACTTAGATTAAAAAAAACTTATTTGAAACAGTAAAATTGCAAATACGCTTAGCACAATAGATAATAAGACACAAAATAGGTAGGTGTTGATAACATTTGTTTATAAATGGTATTTGATATATCGGCCATATTTGTTTTGGGGAATCAGCGTAATTGGAGGTCTTTTCTCTCAAAGGCAGAAAATTCACCGAAATTGATTAATAAATGGAATATAAAAGATCTGTCATGTTTTGTTAACATTAATTTTACAACAAAGCACCTTTTCCCCGAAAATAATTTTAAAACAGAATTTGGGAGAAGAAACACGTAATAATTACACACCCGGATCATTTCTATTCTTTAATATCATGAAAAATTAAATGTTTTACTCAATTGAGATTTTAATGGATAACATGGAACAACTTAAAAAATGACATAGCGATGGTTATAATACAGGGTTGTATTATACTCAAGGATGTCATTCATTCCCCGTTTTTAGCTTCAGAAACACACGGTCAAGAAAATACGGCAGATTGGTTAAAACGTTGTTATCGATGTCAAAGAATATCTTCAGTGCTAATGTGGTCTTCATCGGCCAATTAGCTTAATGAGCCAAATAACTATACTTATCATTATGATTCTAATTATTAGAGCTTGTAGTTGAATTAGATCGTAAAACGGACAGAAACAATATGAACTTGACGCTAGAACAAGAGATGCTGCCTTTATGTTGAAAATGCTGTAAGAGTGAGTAATTCAAATGCAGAAAGACATACTTAGGTTTTATAGATTACAAAAAATAAAAATCTGCATAAAATACTAGAAAAAACCTTATTTAAATGGTGAAAGATATTCAAGTAATCCGTCACCTCTACTGGGAACAAAGAGCCTGTACACGGATAGAGAACGAATTCAGAGAACACAGAAAAATAGAGAAAGGAATAAGATAAATATTTATTCGACCTATACAGTGAGATGATCCTAAGAGAAATAAAAGACCTACTAGGATTTATTATCGGTGGACGTAATCTTAAGACAAGATACGTGTGTGGCGGACTTCACATTAATTTAACTTTAGATTAGGAAACAAGACTGACGTGGAAAAGGATAAGCAAAAGACATCGTTACATATAAAACATGTATTTAACAAGATGTACAATATCAAACAACGATGTGAAAGAAAGCATGCATTTAAGTAAGATGGAATAAAACAAGAGTTGTCTCTCTTTAACTGTATTTTTAGTATTCCAAAGTTCACTGGAAGAATGTTTATGGGAGTTTCTTATAATAACTGTTCTCAGAAGATTTTGCTGTGTAAGAAAAGATTATGTGAGTATGTAAGGAATATTCAGCATGTGAGTGGTGTGTGTGAGTGAGAAGGTTGGCGCATGGTTTCAACTGTCGTGGATTCGTTTGGCAGCTGAATTCTCACTAATTAGCTAAGAAAAATTTTTGCTTATACAGGTGACTATAGGCTCCACATCGCTGCGCAGGAAAAGTTACTCTTCACGTGCAGTCAATCTGATTGGTTGGCATTGACCAATCAGCGAGCGAGTTTTGAGGAGACTTAAGAAAACTTCAGTGATCCGTTTCTCCCAAAAATGCACAAAATTGACTACATGAAAATAGAGCGATTACAAAATCGTCGCATTGCTGCGATTTGTAAATTGTCTATAATAACGTGGTGGTGATTAATTAACCAATGAATGCTTGTCATTGTATGTCATTTGTATTTTTGTATGTACGTATGTGTGTGCGATATAGATCGGCACACGTGGATGAACCTGTGTTCATGTCAGACTTCGAAATAAAACCGAAAGAACTTTTAGCAAAGAAAACTAAGAAGAAAGGTTAACTCCTTAAGGGTAAGAAGGCAGAATGTATGGTCGTCAGCAAAAGAGACAGTCCAATATATGAGCTAAATATTGGCGACGTTAAAATGAAGCAGCTACAGAAATTTAACTGAGTAGTGTATGAGGGCAAGAAAGATAGGGGAAGGCAGCGAACCATTTAGCTGACGAGTTTATGTGAATGGATGGCGGAACGGTTGGGTTGAGAGCCTTAGCAGAAGGAGAAAAACTGTTAAGAGCCAAACGAGATAGGAAGTTCTGGAGATTCATGATCGCCTGTTCTGAAGGGACGCGGTACATAGAAGAAGCAAATGAAGAAGTGTAATGGCAGGCGATGTAAAATGTGACACAGAAACCCCAAAAAACGCATATAAATAACAGATGTTTTCTAGAAATCAAGGAAATTACAAAGAATTAGAAAAAAATCGCTAATAATAAAGATTGTTGAAATGCGATGTAATATCTAATCTATATGGCAGTGAATGATGGACAGTCTCCACACAGATGACGACCAGACTTTAAGCGTCAGAGATGTGGCTCTATCGATGAATGCAGAGAATACCATGGATAGAATATGTGAGCAACAAGGAAAATAGGAACTACAAGGAAACGTATACTTACAATCAGAAAGAGACAGGAAACTATCTGGGACAAATAATTAGGAAACTACTCAGAGAATCTAAAAATACTAAAAGAATCTAAGAAGAGCAAGAGAAAAGAGCAAGTAAGGAGTTTTTGTGAATGAATGGCAGAAGAGGGACATATTGGGATGATTCACATTTACTTAGAGTACCAGGAAGTTGTAGAGAGTCATGATCGCTTACGTGCTGAAAAGACTTAAAACATAAAAGAAGGCGGCCTTTCCCCGTTCTTGGAAATAGCTTAAAAAGTGTTTGTAATCTTGTAATGTCCTCTGCAAAGACTCCATAGTCGAGATGATGAATATAACATCAATCAGCTAAGTGACAAATTTTATACTAGTTGTATATAGTTTTGAAAATGTTTTATTTAAAGCTGTAAATAATACGATTTATGTCCTATTTTTTCTGTTTAATTTAAAATATATGAATCCCTTCGAAAATTACTATAGAATGTTACTGGTTCAGGTTAGTGTATTTATGTTGAATTTAGATAGTAACATTGGAAACTGAAGCTGTAAAATTAACATGTTGATATGATTTTTATAAAGATGATTTCAATATTGTATAATGTAACAAGAAGCATTTTTAAGACAAGAAGTATTTTTATGCACGATTACTTCCTAAATTATAAAAAAAATTATGTTTTATAACTGTGAAATGAAGTTAGTCTTTAGTTAAAAGTGTAATAAATAAATGTTTAATCGACTAGTTTTTTTTATACGTTCTTTTGAGAAAAGTGTATTTTATGAAGGTTAGAAGGTTTGTAAAAATATTACAGTTGTGTAGATCTTTTAGATTTAGCGGTTAAAAAGTCGCCAAAATTATTTTGTGAATTGTTCATTTTGAATTTGTGGAAAAAATATTTTTATGTATTTACTGACCATTCAGAGACGTGGTCTAATGCCGTTGTAAATTTTGTGGATGAAATCTCTGGGAGCCTCTATTTTCTAATAAAAGGATTCAGGTCAGCAGATAACTTCAGAAAGCATTCAGACGTCAAGGCAGAAATAATTCGAACTTCAAGGCGTCCAGTTGCAGGGAACGGAAGTGTTTTTGACGTTCACATGTGAAAATCACCGACACGACAAGGAGAGAAAAAAAACAAAAAAAGACGAAAACAAGGTAAAGAAATTCCTAAATATTGTTACGGCTCCAGTGAAGCACGTCGGTAGCCAAACAGGAAAAAAAAAATCGAAAGACATTTATAAATATCGTTGAATGCTCCAGAGACGCTCGTGGGATAAGTCAAAGAAACTTTTTCGTTTTTCTATTAGGTGGGTGTAATTTGTTCTTCTGCTTTTTCTGAATTTTGCTTTCTCTGAGTTTGTTTTTTCATTTTGTGGAAGTGTAATTCCTTTTTGTCGTATATTTCAATTGTTATCCTGTCTAAATTATTGTACAATGGCGCACAAAAGGAAATTTTTGTGCAAGCTCTTGTATGTAAGTTTTGTAGTTGTTTTTTTTTGTATACTGTAATAGATGTTTGTTCTTTAAAATTTCACGTAGAGGTTGAGCTTTGTTGTTGTTGTTTACACCTTATTCAACTTACTTTAGGGATAAAAGAGGCAAGTTTCTTCTTTTCCCATTCTATCCCTACTAAGTTTTGTGTTTGGCACACAAAAACATGTTTTTTGTAGGGAGTTAAAATTTTTGTAAAATAGTTTGCAGAACGCGAGTTGGAGAACAAATGATTCAACCATTTCTAAAACGCTGAGGTTCCTTCCAATGGAAATATTTAAAATTTTGTATTTACTTACCGAATACCCGTCCTACAGGTAGAGAAAAGTAAGCTGTAATATCATTTTTCTTCCCTTTATAAAATTTCTGTACAAGTAATATTTTCAATAAGACACTACAAAGCTTAAACAATATAAGCTAATACAAATACCTGGAGATGGAAATAGAAAATAAAGTGGCACTTAAAAACTAAAACTGTTTCCTTTGTGGTCGGAGCTTTGGGTCTGATAAAGAAAGGATCTCAACAACAAATCAACAAAAAAATCGCTGGTGCACTATTTCTACAGGAGATTCTAAAAATAGTTCTAATAAGCACAGTTCATATCATGCTTTGTCCAGATATTTTTTCTTTTTGTTAGTAGGTGTCTTTTGTTTAAGCGGAAACAACAAACAATCACATTCTTCGTTTGCATTGGTTGGCACCCGGCATGTAAAATAAATTCAGGTTAAAAAGAAATTTTAAAAAATAATAATAATAAATTCAGAAAACTTATGTTTAAATAATTCGGTACAATTTTGCAAAAATCTAATTAAACAGATTATTTTGATTTATTTAGATAATTCCGTAATTTTTTTCGACTTCGCTCGTAATGTAAAATGTCAGGCGACAACAATGGTTACTACGAATACTACTGGAAATGAGATCGTAACTGACGTTGTTGTATCTAAAATTATGGAATTCTATAAGATTGTAATGTTTTTTTTTCAATTATTTACTTATGTCTTACTTATAAAGAAGAAAGTTTTATTTTTGGAAGTAAAATTTACATTTATTTTACGTTTACCTTAGATGATATTTTCCACACTAACTTACAACTGAATTTTGAAATTTTTTCTAAAGAAACACGATGAATTACAAACAAAAAGCTATCAACATAAATATTTCTTATATTTGGCAATTTTAGAAATTTGAATTAAAAATAAGTAACACAGACGAAATATTTATTATGATGTTGTGGGTATTACCTCATTGTTTACGAGGTGTATGGATGACTTATAGTGAATATTTATGGCCTCCTGGAACATTAGTCCCGCAAACATAAGTGAGTTTAGGTAAAAATAATTGACAAAACAATGAATCTAAAACAACCGACAATCTATATTAACAAAACTAATTGCATGTGTATACAACTCAAATGAAAGGAAAAGACACTGAAACTAGTTATAAGAATGTGCTTGTGTGTGTGCGTGTGTGTGATACACGGGTGTGTATGTATGTGTGTGGGAAGGTTCAGTCAAGGCAGTACCAAAGAAGCGAACGCGTCCCAGCGGCAGCATCCTTTATCTATGTTCGACTCCATCTGAAAGCAAGTGGAAAAGAAAGCAAGAGAGAAAATGTGCTTGCATTTTTATAAACTTAAAGAGCGCCCCCTAGCGAGCATTTTTGGCAAAGTCAAGTGGGATAACCCACAAATATATGCTTTTAAAAATTGTTATGCAAATTAATCGCACTGTAGTAAATATATATAAAATACCGAAAGAAAATTAATCACATGTTGGCGGTCAGTCAGTTAAGTGCCATACATGATACACGCTTGGGCGATCATGTCTCTTTTGATACATGACTGACTAGGCAGCAGATTTTCCCGCAGTAGGCTACCGTTTCTTGCTGCCAACCAAGGCTAAATGACCCAGCCTGTCCTGATATTCAGCCCATAGCTTTGGGTGGCAGAAGAGACAGGGTATTTGCGCATAAGTGAATGTAACGAACCCGACTGCAATTCGAACACGGCTCTCCGATTTCTCATTCAAAGCTGGTATCTATTACACCACGCGACACATACATGTTAGCGGTATGAGACTGTTTTGTTCTACTGATGTAAGGTGGGGATGTGCAGACAATTTAGCCTTACGGGAATTTATAAAAACTAGTTTTAACCCGGGAAAATTTCACGGTTTTCCTATTTGAGTTTTCTGATGAATCTTAATTCTTAAGTTAATGATTGAATAAACTCATGGAAACTTCTACAATAATAAAATAGCCGTAGAAATTCCCTTATCGCATCATTAAATATTTGAGCTTAACAACTTTAACAAAATATTGTAATAACAATCAGAAATATGAATGTTGGTTGTTATTTTAATAAGTGGGTAGAAATAATTTGAAATTGACAGTTTTTTCTATTTCATTGAAACAGCCGTTAAACACTTCTATCTTCCCTTTTTCTTTCTTTCATTCATTTTCTCACTGAAACCAAGTAGCGTCTTTTCCCTTCTTTCCACGCGATAAAAACGGTATAATCCATTATTTATTAGGTATTGGTAGGTCGTAACTGTCTTGTGAAGTAACGAAGGGAGCGATAAGCACAATTATAATAGGATATACAAAAAGTTTAGTTTGTAATTGCATTTCACACAGAAATTTTGATACTTCAGTTTTAGCACAGTATGTTACAGTGCATAGTTATAAGATCGAACTTACTAAAATAATAATAGCCAATTTAGACTAGTTTGTTAGCTACTACTCCAAAGCCAAAACTTCATGACAAAATTTTAAAAAAGATCAAATACGAAAACGTTTCATAGAAGAGTTCACCCCCTTTAACTGAGTTTTATGCAAAGGGAAATAACTCGAAAAAATCAAGCTTAAGATTTCTTATAATCTTTAAGCGCATCGGATTTATTTCCCTTAATTGTCATCGTTTTGTTGATGGGGTCTCTTATTAGGGTAGCTATCTCCAATTTTCATGACAAAATTTGAGACCTGAAAACGACAAAAATAACAAAAACTATGAAAACTATAAAACTTCATTTCATGCTGATTTTTTCTCTCAACAGAATACTGCAATGATGGAAAAAATCGTATATAAATATTATTTCTAGAGTTTAACGAACCAGACTCCGAAATATTTGTGCTTAAAAATATTTGCGCAAACACTGTTACCAGAAAAATATCATTGCTTTTTTTAGGGTCGTAAAAACACGTCGATTTTTAAAATCTCCGATAATTTATCCAGTTATTGGGTATTAATACAGCTTTCTGACATATAAATAAATGAGTATGTACATTTTTTAAATCAGTCTCTCTTCAAAATTTTAGAGAAAATTTTTTCGTGCGATTTCACTCTCACTGTTTTTAAATTAATAATTTTTCAGTTGCCTATCGAAGCGGATCAAAATTTTTGGATATTTCCTTTTAGAAATTTCTTTTTGTAATTTTCTATAATATAGATTTAATAATCTAATCTTTTTAAGTCTTTATTCTTTCAGAAGGTGTACCACTATAAGTTTTTGCTTTTAAAAGCTTGATTTTCTTTAATAAATAAAAATACAAAGGTATTGGGGAAAATATTCTCTTCAATTATTCTTAAAATAATTTAAAAAAATTTACACAAAAAATTACACAACCGTTGATGGGATATTATTATTAACTATGGGTGCGCAGAGTCGTAACCATTTTTGCTTTTCAATTGTCATCATCTAACACTAGCTACGCCGTAGCTAAATTGCACTGATTGAAAGAACAAAACAATGTATATTTCATACATCACTTTCAACAGAATATTCCACAGAATCTGTGGAAGAATTGACAAGTTAATTTTGTGAGAAGGGACAAATATACATACAATCTAGATAATTGATATGTGCAGTTTAAGGAACAATTTTGAAATTTTGCTAATAATAGTTGTAAAATGCTTTATGTTAAACAGCATAAAGATGACGACAGTTACACGTGTAACAATTTCAAAATCTAGGAGGAAATTATCTAAATAATTTTATTTTTTAAAGATTAAACTAATATAGCAGACAGTGCATTGGTTTTTAATGTCTGCATGCGAAGCATTGAAATATGTTGCATTTGTCTTCCATATAAAACTTTTTACTGATTACTCCAATACATCATTTGTATTTAAGTTGTAAGAGTTTTTTCTCTATTTTGAAAATAACATAGTTTGCTTTCTAGATTTTTCATGGTGAAATGTTATATCTTTAAATATGATAATACAGTGTAACCCGGATATAAGAGAGTTGTCGGGACCGGAGAAGAAGTCTCTTATATCCGGGTTTATCTTATATCCGGGTTTGGTCTATTAATTAAAAATTAACACTGGCTCTAATTTGGGATCAGAGAAAATCTATCTTATATCCGGGTTTCTCTTATATCCGGGTCTCTTATATCCGGGTTACACTGTAATTGTTTTCACGAAAAGTATTTATTACTTGAGACCCAAAAATAGTAAATGTATTTGAGTTTTTCTTTTATTCTTTATTATCAACCAGTAGCGTGCAGAGGTTTGGTGAAGTTTGATGATGCTCGGGGCCAACTTCTTGATTGTATGAAAAATATGTAAAAACAACGAAACATGAAATAAACATTTTATTTAAAATTTCAAAAACTAAATCTTTAGTTCACTCTTTGACTGGATGCCCTCCGACCGTCACGACCTCTACTCCCACCTTTTGCACGTCACTGTAATCAACGTTTAATGTGGCAGAATGTGTTCTAGAATTATTTTTTTTAAAGTAACAATTGTTTTATGTTAAAAAAAATTAATGATCAATAAATAAATAAAAATAAAAAAAATTACTGAAAAATCATTAGTTTACAAAAATAAAATATTGATTTTTATTATGGGCCTCCATACATAAAAACGGAAGCAATTCAGTCTAGAGCTAACAAAAACTTGTGTCGCAGTCGGCCAGCCGGTAATACAAATGTCACCATAGCCATCCAAATTGGTCTTTGACACTTACTGACCACCTATGTTATAAAAATACATTAAATTTTGTTTTTAAATCATTTAAACCCAAGCAAGGCGATAATACTACTTGGACGTAGGGGGTTACAGGAAGTGAAAGAGAATAAAAAGATTTTACTGAGGAGATGTGAGGAAGAGGGCAATAAGGAACAAGGATTTAGGAAGACAGAAGATGGCCGTTGACGTTGCATTTCAGTTTTTAATGATTGTAAATGGCAGGGAAGCAAGAAACCGAAAGGAAGTTCCACAGGCGAGAAAAGAAACTGTTAGAAGAGAACTGGCAGTTGCGTCTAGCTTGTTCAACAGTAAAATTGTGAGGCCTAGTTGCCAATCTAGTAGCATGTTTAAATTCATGTTCCCCAGGAAAAATTGCCATGAAAATATTTGTAGAAAAGACAGCGTAAAGTAACGTCACGTCGATGAGAAAGTGACTGAAGTTGAGATGCCTGTTCAGGATCGATTACATTACAGATCCTTCTTTGAATTTTGTCAAGAATCTCGAGATATATGGTAGATTTATAAATGTGCAAGATGGATTCTAACGAGAAGAAATGTCAAGCGCGAAACAGTGAAACAATAACGGGCAGTAGACCGAAAAGTAGACCAGTGGCAATTGATTCAATCTAATCACTTCACTTTATGTCAGGGGGAAACGTGAGTCCGAGAAGGCGTAGAATGTCGCTCTCGTGGCATTTAGCATAAGCTATGATGATAGCAGTCAGAAAAGATTCATTGTGGAGATTACATGAAAGCAGATTTGTTTTGGAAGCGTTAAAATTTACAAGCCATTTCTTACCCCAGTTCGGATGTCCTTTTCGAGAGCAGTTGCCAGGTACACTTTGTTGGGTCAGTCGGACTTGCTACGAATACAGTAGTAAATGGTTACTTCATCTGCATAAATATATATTTGGGAACCGATGTCATCGGGGAGATCATTGTTGAAGATCAAAAACAGCGTAAGTCAAAGAACATAGCCCTGATGTACTCCCGCCTATGAAATGGTCTGGAAGCATGTCCGTTCAACACGACCTTTCTTACACGATTTTTTTTATGAACGACTGGATCAAGCCAAATATTCGTCCAGAGACACCGTATCCCTTGAGCTTGTGTAGAAGGCCAGCATGCCAAATCCTGTTGAACGTCTTTGAGATGTCTGGAGTCACAGCTCGAGCTTCGCCCTTTTTTATCTGAAGCTTCATAGACAAATTCAGTGATAACTGTTAACACGTCGGCGGTAGACCTGGAGAAACGGAAGCTATATTGTTTATCCAATAGGAGGCCGTGCGAATTAAGATGTTTAACTAATTCGGAGTTGATTAGAGTCACTAGTCATTGCCAAAAAGAGGTAAGAAACTAAGCGAGTGATAATTTGAGCGATCAGATGGTTCCCAGAGTTATTAAACACATGAAATATAGAGTAGGATTTCCAACAAGCTGGAAAGCAAGAAGTAGCGAGACATCTATTGTAAAGAATAGAATCCAGTTCAGGAGCACATTTCTTTAGGACAATTGCAAGAATACCGTCGAATCTGCAAGCCTTGTGGGGATCTAGTTTAGAAATCACATCAGAAACAATGGGCGGAGTTATGTGGATATCACTCAGTAGAGACTCTGTTGTTAAAGGGGGAAAATCAAGCAGAGATAACTACAGATGAAGTTGGAAGAGAATTTCCTAGCAAAGCACTCTGCTTTATCAGCACTAAATGACAATATGTCAAATTCATTGAAGAGAGGAGGGACAATGGATTGGTTCAGTACATTTTTCTAAAATTAAATTTAGGAATTTGTTTGCGGAGTTAAATCGAATTAAGATTAAAGTAAATCTGTTCAATAAAATTATCTTGATCTTACAATTTTAAAAATATTTTTAATAGATATTTATTTGATTACAATATCGAGTTTTCTGTTAATAGGATATTGTGATTTTTTGCCGATTCAAGATAAAATTTTGAATACATAGTCGTTAATTGAAAGTGGTATATTTTGGCAAGACGCCAATTTGTGGTCTTATGTTTGTCTTGAAAGTCATAAAAATTGTAAGACCTCATTTAAATTTTAATTAATATTTTTTGACGACACTAAAACTTTCGTTGGGAAAACCTAATATATATATATATATATATATATATATATATAATATGGATAAAACAACTGAAAAAAATTGGGTGTTTTTTTGCGAAAGTATTTATTTATATATTTTTATATATATTTAATATTTCAAACCACCTCGGTCCTTCCTCAGAAATTAATATAAAATACTAAAAAGAAAAATAGTAGATTAGAGTCAGGCCAAAGTTTTTTAAAAGTGCTCAATACACAATTAAAAAAAATTGAATTTGTAGAACTGGTAATAAAATATATGATTCGGAAGAATCCACGCGCATGATTTTATATATATATATATATATATATATATATATATATATATATATGCAAATTTTTCATTTTTCTTTCTTCTTTCTCTCTCTCTTACTATATTTCTCGCTCTCTATCTCTCTTTCTATATATATATATATATATATATATATATATATATATATATATATATATATATGTGTGTGTGTGTATGCACGTTTCACTGAATGTGGCAGACAAGAAAAAGTTTTTCCAATATTTTCTTTTTTGCGGTGTGGAGGTTAAGATAGTGCAGAAACTGTTCGTAGTGATTATTGCCCCAAAAGCATTTTCAGCCAATTCGTTAGTCATTTTCAAGGGCTTTCTTGTTAGTATATTTTCCTGGTTTTATATTCTAAGATGTAATATGAGAAAAGAAGTAATTTTAAGTTGTGTTAGGTAAAATGAGGCGGTAGTTCTATATTGGGCGTGTCTCTAAAAGACAGCCAACATGTTGCTGCCGTTGTCAAGTTGGGTAAGGTTGAATCTTGGCTAAAGTTGTTTTGTATAAAAAGCTTCGATTGCCTTAAAACGTCTTTTACAATGAAATCTCCGACGTATATCCGATGTAATTATTCGGTTTATTATAGGAGCTGAAGTCTTCTACTGGATAACGACATTGATAAACCACATTGGTGTTCTCGAGTTTAGATTTGATTGGCGTGTTCTTATTAGTAATTATGAGGTAGGCATTTTTTTTAATTCTCTATAGTCTATTGTAAGTTTTACAGGTTTACTGGGGTCAACAGGTGAAATGTATTATTTAATAATGCGGATGGCGAAATCTGCGGATAACTTCGAACAAGTCAAGATATATCCAAAATTTGTCCTATTTAACGACAGAGAGGGTATAACTCTCTCACCACTAAGAGATATATTTGAATTACGCAACAAAGCAACTGTAAAAATGAAAGAATTAAATAAAACCATTTCCATACTCAATTACAGAAATGTCAGTTAATTATTAATTTAAACGTCTCCCCTCACGGTCTAATGACGGAGAGCTTAATGTTTTTGAGAGCATTTATATTGTTTATTGTTGTTTTGTTTTCACAATATTATTATGATTAAAACGCACATCTATGGTCTTTTTATTTCTAGTTTACTCCTTTGAAATATATTTTGTTAAGTAATTTTACAGTTTTGGACATGGAAATATTACTGATTGGGTCAACTGCAAAAACGAGGTTATTGATTCCATGTGTAGTGAATTCATAATAGCTTACCTTTCGCCAGGTCTACCGTCGACTTGATAACGGCCATCATTGAATTTGTCTATCACGCTTTAGATATAAATGCCGAGGCTCGATTTATGGCTCTAGATAATCTCAAAGGCGTTCGACAGAGTTTGGCTGCTGCCTTTCTCCGCAGACTCAAGGGCTACGGTATCATGAGACGAATATTTGGCTTAATGTAATCGTTCCGAACAAATCGTGTAATAAAGATCGTGTTGAACGGGTATGCTTACAGACCATTTCATACGAAGGTGGGAGTCCCCAAAGGCTATAATCTTGGACCTACGCTGTTTCTAATCTTCACCAATGATATCTCCGATGTCATCAGTTCCCAAAATATGTGTTTCAGCAGATGAAACAACCATTTGCTCCTGTATTAGTAGCAAATCCGACAGTCCCGATAAAGTATACCTGGCAACTGCTCTCGAAAAGGACCTTCAGTCAGTTGTTAATTGGGCCAAGAAATGGCTTGTAAATTTAAGGCCTCCAAAATAAAACTTCTTTTATTTAATCACTACAAAGAATCTTTTCTGTCTTTCATCACCATGGTTGGTGCTAAAGTCCATATCAACACCTTGCGCCTTAATGGACTCACGTTTTCCACTGACATGTAGTGGAGCGACTATATCTAAACTGTTGTTACGTCTACTGCCCGGAATGTTCTTTCATTGTGTCTTGCTAGACAATTCTTCTCGTTAGAATCCATTTTGCACATTTATAAATCTACCATTCGTTCGTACGTTGAATACTGCTGCCATAACTGGTCTGGTGCCCCGTCTATATATTTCGAGATTTTTGACAAAATTCAAAGAAGTGTATGTAATATAATCGATCCTGGCGAGGCACCTCGACTTCAGTCACTTTCTCACCGACGTGATGTGGTTTCCCTATGTCATTTCTAGAAATATTTTCATGGTAATTGTTCTGATGAGCTTTGTGCTTGGACTACATGAATTTAAATGTGATACTAGATTGGCAACTAGGTATCACCGTTTTACTGTTGAACTACCAAGCCGCAACTGTCAGTTCTCTTATAATAGTTTTTTTTCTCACACTTCTCGCCTGTGGAACTCCCTTTCGGTTTCTTGCTTCACTACCACTTACAATCATTAAAAATTGAAATGCAACGTCAATCGACATCTTCTGTCTTCCAGAATCCTGTTTCTTATTGTCTTTTTCTATCAAGTCTCCTCAATAATATCTTCTCATTCACTTTCACTTCCTGTACCCCCACCTATGTCCTAGGGTCATTATCGCTTTACTTGGGGTGAAATGATCACACACACACAAACATATATATATATGAAAAATTTCGGTGCGCAACTCTGCAATTGAATCTTATCAAAATATAAATCTGCGCTCTGGATTTTTTAAAATATCTCCGTTCCTGAAATATATATATATATATATATATATATATATATATATATATATATATATATATGCGTGTGTGTGTTTGTGTGTGTGTGTGTGTGTGTGTGTGTGTGTGTGTGTGTGTGTGTAGGATGTATAATAGTATCCGAAACAAAAGTGAAGATGATGAGACGAAGAAAATGTATTAACACGCGTTTCACCTGAGGGTCTGTTCTCTTTGGCTTCATCAGGTTAGAATGAATGAAAGACTAAACTTTATGTGAGGGGAAAATACCATGGGTCTCTGAAGATAAGTAGTATTCATAAATCAAGTTATATTAAATATCACCTCCAATGTCCAGAAATCAAGAGATTGTCTGTCCGCCTGTTTGTTTGTATCTTCGTTTTATCTATATCAGAGACATTTGGTTGATTTTGAAATCAGTCCACCGAAACTAGAGAGTGTTTATTATATATATATATATATATATATATATATATATATATATATATGTGTGTGTGTGTGTGTGTGTGTGTCTGTGTGTGTGTGTACATACATACACACCTACCATGGACACTTGGACGTGGTGAAATAATTATGTCTCACTAGTTCAATTACGACTGAGTAGTGAGTTCAATGCTCACTGATTGCTTCATTCTTTCGGCCTTGTGCCACATGTAAGCTACGATTAGAAAATAGCGATACGCACCTACCCAGGCATTTATGCATATTAGTGATTTTTTTATACATGTACACATCTATATATCCACTCATATATTATATACCCGTTCACACACACACATACATTATACATCCTTTTTTATGTATATTTGTACACATATATACAACTACTTATATATATATATATATATATATATATATATATATATATATATTTATATCTGTACACACATATATATATATATATATATATATATCTGTACACACATATATATGTATATGTGCTACCTCATATATACCTGTGCACACACACACACACACACACACACACACACACACACACACACACACACACACACACACACACACACATAGACATATAATATTATAGCATATAGCCGATTCCAAGTAGATCCATGTTTTTCTCTATTAGCACGTATGTGACAGAGAGAGCCCCCCCAGGTGGGTTTATTAATCAACAGTTCTAAAGGATTGGGATGAAGGTACTAATTAGTTGGGTAGAAGGGATTTCGGAGTAATTCCAGAAATAAGTTTTTCTTTTAACTTAGTTGTTTCTGGGACTGAATTATTAATTAACTAGGTAAATTAATTTCAGAGTAATTAATGGATGGGTTCGTTAAGTAAAGCTTGTGATAAATGGTGAATTGGATTTTGGGTGGTCTGCCGGGCGAAATCCAGCCAGAGTCCTCAGACGAGATAAGTGTTTTTCGCCGGGCTTAAGTGGACGTTAACTGCGGAAAACCCAGCAGGGAGACTGTTGTGGTAGGATCCACCTAATCTGCATAGGTGACTACCGACTATATAAATAATGGTTGGTACCGGAAGACAGGGAGGGAATCACGAGATCCAACTAGAGACTCTGCCCGACTGCGACTTAGTCAACACATTCTCCAGGAACGGTCTTCCCAGAAATATACAGAATTACTAGATGTAAATATTGTGTACACTTTCTTGTTATAATACATTCTTGTTCTAAGTACATTTTGTGTTGCATTATTATTCCATGCATTAGTCGAGATTCAACAATGAGTCAAGACTCAACAGAGACCGAATCCGATTTTAGTACCTATTGAAAACTGGGTTCCCGCTGAGTTTCGGAGAGCAAGCGGAAATACGTGGTGGTCAAGGCGATTTGCATATTAAAATTCGTGGTCGATACCTAAAAACTGTCTAGCTCCGCCTCTCTCTATATAAGCAGCCTGCACGCTTGTTGGGCAGATGCGATCGGAGATCAGATCAGATCGGATAGGAGAACGCGTCGGAACACGAGAGAAGCGGCAGAGAGCCGGCAGAGCCGGCAGAGACCAAGGAAAAACGCGGAGAGAGAATGCAGAAGAACGCGGAAGAAAACGCGGCGGAAACGGCTTAGTGGGTTTTGCTGGTCTGGTCAGTTGATTGCATGCATCAAGTACCAAGAGATAGAAATAGAACCCGTGCGAATCGAGATAACTTCGTCAACAAAGCTGAGAAAGCCGACTGCTATATCGGAGGGTGCAGACGAAGATGCACGAATTATCTCCCTTAGATCAGCCGAATTTTCTATCGGCATAATTGTGTCTTTCTCTCTCTGTGACGTTCCGACCCAAACGAGTGAACCTCGTTAAGACAGTTTGTATTCGTGCAATTTCCTTGATAGTGACATAAAAACAGTAGCCTTAAAGGGCTCTTTGTACAGGAACCGAAAGTGTTTCTTATTTCTTTCTTCTTTGTGCCCTTGCGGTTAGAACAAGAACATTTCTGCACGAATAGCGATTTCTTTCAGCGTGGAGCCCAGCCATTTAATTCGTCCTACCTCCGGATCGTCCTGAAGGATCGAAATCCTGCTGTTCGGATCAAAAATACACAACGTGGCGGATAGTGGTGGTTCCTTCAGTTCACCGGAGGAGGACCGGGTGGTTTACTTTTCGACCAGAACTACCGGAGAGACAGGACAGAGCTGTAGCCGACAGGGCCTTTACGTCAGACGTATACCGCATTGTGCTATTATTGTCTTTGCGATGATCGATGATATAATGTATATTCCGGTTTTTAGATTTACTGTTGTGAACTGCCAGATTAGCGCACTCTCAATGCATTTCCTTCTCAGTGAATCTTGTTCTCTTCTGATCAGACTGGCATTTTTTAAAAGTCTAAACTGTGTTCAGATGTATTACGGTGAACCACCAGGGTGTTTAGATTGTTGTTACACAGAATATTTCTGCGGTGTTCACATAATCATTTTTGAGGTTTCTAGATGTTTCATCGATGTACATTAATGGGCATATTGTACAGTCTATTTGTATATTCCTGTCTTTTGATGCTAATTATTGTTAGCATTGTTTTCGAGGTGGTGTCAAGATTAGACAAGTTCGACGGTGGTTGTTATGCTGTTGCTAGGTAGGATTTTGTGATTAATTTTGTTATAGTTGTCACGGAACAAAAAAAATCCACAAATAAAAAAATAATAATTCCTATTATTATTATTTGTGGAGTTTTTGTATTTATCTTCCGTGGATTTTATAGACAGCGTTTGGCATTGTGCAGGAAATAATTCGGTTATTGGAGGAGTTTGAAGGAGTTTTCGATGTATTTCTCTTCTTCGGGCAGGAATTGGGAGGCTACAGATTCTGAAGGCTCTTGATTAAATGCCTATGATTACTTGGGATTTTATTTTATTGTTGTAGTGGGAGTGAAAATGCATGACGTCATACACTTTTACTACTACCACAACAACAAAATCCGGAGTAATCATAGGCTTTTATTTTAGCCATCTTTCATCACAATGTAATTCTCTTTATTAAAAAATATTTCAAAAATAAAATACAGTCTTCTAGAACTTTATTTGAGGAATATTAGCTGATTTAAAGTTTAATTAATCTTACTTGAAACAAATATTACTTAATTTATGTATAAAATATCGCAGAAATGCATTTTATAATGCTGTTTACTTAAGCTATTGACAGCTGGATAAACTTCCGTCTATCAGTCAAGCTGTTAAGCTTGACTGACGGAAGTTTTTCTAACTTTTTTTTTCTACCGTTGAAATAACATTAAAATTTATTTGAGGAATATAACGTGAGTGCATTTTTTTATATATTTTTTAACTTCTCAGTAAACTTAAATATTTAGGAAAATATTCTCCATAATCTCATATTTTATTGAATTTTACGTACTTTGACTTTAAATTTACTGTAGTTATCGCTCTTATTTTCTGATAATGTCGTGTATGGACGTCCATATTTACAATAATCGGCACGTCTATGCACATAAATAATTTCAAAATTCTTTTAAAAATATTGTGGGGTCGATGAATTGTACTAAGCTTTTCTATTTATTTTTTACTTAATAATAATATCACCCAACCTCTGCAAAATAAGACAGAACTTTAAAAGATTTAAACTTTTATAAATTTTATAATTAAAACTTAAAAAATTAAAACAATTCTTGTAAAAATTAATTATTCATTGATAAAAATGTTTTTTCTTAAGACGATAGTATCCTTAATATATCTTACACATATAAGCAGTTAAAAGCTTTTCTAATTAAATAATATCTTAGTTTTGTTGCATTTTTATTTTACGATTCAGAGCAGATTTTCGATAACTACGGGCCCTAAGTTATAAAAAGAAACTGATGATTTAAATTCTCCAAGGAGTTCTGCTTTTGACTAATATAAACATTAAATTACAAAATTTAATTTCTTGAAATTTCACAAAATTAAATAAGTGGGTAGTATATAACAGATCTAACAAATACTTTTACCACGATTTTCTAAAAAGACATTTCTCAAATAATTTGATTCATTTGCGAATAATTACAGAAAGTTGGATTAAAATCTAACAATTATTTTTTTGCAAGAATTTACAAATCAGTATTTTTCAGTGCAAAAAGAAGATGACATTTCCCATACTAGTTTATGATCACCCGTTGACACAAGAAAAACAAAATTTCTAACCAAAATTTTGAATGTTCTAAAAAGGATATAAAACCAATATAATTTAATAATAAAAAAATCATTTAGTCTTTCTTCTTCTTAATAATAACATAACGATTTTGACGATAAAACTTTGTTTTTATTAAGTTTGGGATATTTTTTCATTATATTATGTTATTTTTTTTAGCGAACCAGTCGAAGTATATATATATATATATATATATATATATATATATATATATATATATATATATATATATATATATATAAAATTCCGGTCGAGCACTCTCGGGAGAAAGCGCGAATTTGTAAACAATGACTACTATTGCTAATACTACAAAGATCTTCCATGAATTGGCGTGTTTATTCAAAGAATAAGTATGTAAAAATTAGCCTTCCTCTCAACCGGGCGCTGATAGTTCAGGGGTAAATCTCCGACTTGACAAATCCGGCTTGAGGCAATCGGATATCTAGCCACACTGATGAGCAGTGATACAGCGAAAAACTCTGTCTTGGATGACAATATATATATATATATATATATATATATATATATATATATATGGTATATCAAAAATACTTTTACAAACATTGGGAGCGTGATCCTCATACCAAAACAAGAAAAAAATCCATATAAACTTCGTTTTTGAGTTATTAAGTTTAAAGTTTACAGTAGAAGCTGTTAAATGTATAATCCAAGATATAATCCGAACCGCCCACAAATCTCTTCTAAATGTTGCCTCATCCGTAAACAAAACTGAAGGGACAAACAACGGATCCGCAGTTTGTGCAATAAATGCACAAACCATCGGCAAAACTTCTCCCGTGTTGGGTGATCAGAGGGCGAAGACCCTGCACACTTTGCAAATGATACGGATACAGGAGCTGCACTTGAAGTATTCTCCATGCAGTACTATGAGATTCTAGGGCTACTTGACGTGTGCTGATACCTGGATCGTCCCCGACAGCCTGTAGAATATGTTCTTCGTGGTCAGGCGTACGAGCGGATCTCGGCCTTTCTCGTAGTTTCTGGTGCCATGGATCCTGTCTCAGCAACGCGACAATAAACAGCAGCAAAGGTTGGATGACTCGGCTGCCTTCGGTCTGGAAATGCAATCTGATACTGCCGTGCAGCATCGCGTCCATTAACATTCGTGCGGCCGTATGTAAAAATCCTATCTGTTTGCTTACGACATGAATATCCTGGCATTGTTAAACGGAATGCTTCTCAGTTAACTCACTGCTACGCACATTGACCACAGACTAGCTACAGATGGACATGAATGACAAATGTCAACACAAAGCCATCTCCCATAAACTTTATTTAAACTTAATAACTCAAAACCGAAGGATTTACGAACATATGTTCAAATAGACTTTTGTCCTTGGTTTGGTGTGAGGAATCGGCCCTTAAATTTTGTAAAAGTATTTTTGATACCTCCTCCTCCTCCTCTCTCTCTCTCTCTCTCTCTCTCTCTCTCTCTCTCTATATATATATATATATATATATATATATTGTTAGCATTTTTTATTCTAAAATGTATTTAAGATTAAGAAGGGATTGTCCTGAACAAGAACTAATGCAAACATTACTGATAGAAAATAATTATTATATGTGGAACTACTTGAAATTCTAGAAAAACTTGATTTACATGGGAAAGATATTCAGTTAATCCGTAACATTTACTGGAAACAATCAGCCTGCATGCCGACAGAGAACGAGTTCAATGCATACATAAAAATAGAAAAAGGATTAAGGGAAATATGCAGTTTTCTAACCGGATTTTTTTAAAGCTATACAGTTGTGTCGTGGCAGACAACGGAAAACGTGACAAAGAAATAAGCTGCAATATGAATAACGAAAATGTCTTCCTGAAACCAAGCAAAGTATTATGAGATAAAAAAATGTCTTTAGAAAAAAATGCGTTCTGAACTGTTACGTAATATCTAATCCACTTCATAGCAGTGGATGTTGGAAAATCTCCTCATAGACGAAGAAGAAACTTTAAGCGAGATTTGTTGATGAATACTATAGAAGAAAATGTGAAAAAAAAGAAAATATGAACAACAAGGAAACGTATACTTACAATCAGAAAGAGACAGGTGAAATTTCAGAGACATAATGAGAAAAGTGGGTTTGGAGAATCTGACACTCAGAGGACATATTAAAGGCAAGGAAAGAGAGTAATTAATCTAAACGGGTTTGTGTGAGTGGTTGGAAGAACAGAGACAAAAAGGGATGGTAAAGAGTGAAATTGTGGAGCGCCATGGTCCGCCACCCCATGAAGGTATATGGCTCATTAAAAAAGAAGGACGACTTATTAATGATTTTACTTTCGATATGAGTTGAAAAGCAGGAAATCGTGATAAATGCAAACATTACTGACCGAGGAGCGATTATAATGGTAATGTTAAAATTTCGTGGACGGAACGAGTAAGCAACAAGGAAAATAAAAATGGCGACAAAAAGAACACTTCTACTCAGAATCAGGAAAAGACAGCTGAAATTCATTGGGCACATAACGAGGAAAGGAAGGCTTGGAAAACTTAACCCTCACGGGGAATATTGAGGGCAAAAGTGATAGGGGATGGCAGCGAGCCGCATACCCGATGAGCTTGTGAATGGATAGCGGAACTGGGATGTGAGCCTTAGCAAAGAGAGAAACACTGCTAAGAGGTGCATGAGATAGGAAGTTGTGGAAGGCAATGATCGCCTGTCGTGAAGGGACGCGGCACATAAAAGAAGAATAATTTTATTGTCGAAATACGTTGAAATCTGGGAAGTAAGAAATTACTGCTTATAGCAATATAAATGTTTCTCATAGAATAGAGTTGTTATATATTTAATAAATGGATATTTGAGTTTTCATAAAAAACAATATAATAAACTGCCTAAAATTTAAATTGAGGAATTTATTCCAATAAATTATAAATTATTTATTTGTTTCTATAGTTGATATTATCATTAAAAAAATATCTCAACTAACAAGGCCGTTCCCAAATGGAAAAGTGACGCAACAAAATCTACCTACTTTGCATTTCTTATAATTTGGTTCTGAGCTAGGTTTAATAAATACGAACCAGACTCGTCTAATGTGACAATATTGTTCGGATCTTTCAAGGTGGCCGACACCTGCACTGTGGATGGAGGAGTAAGATTTTCAAGGCGTTGAGTGACAACGCAGAGTCACTAGGTCAGCGATGATCGTGCCCCTAACTTTCCCTATCACTTTTTGCCATCTTCAGTCGCACTCCTACCTCAACAATTCTCTTCCTGTAGCATTCTCTTTCTGCTCCCCTACCCCACTCCATCCTTTCTCCCTTGGCGTACGGATCTAGCCAAGCAAGCAGACTGCAGACGGCCAACGTAATCTAGAGGAGCCGACGCCTTGAGGGGCCGACGGTTTTCGAAATTGGTCACGCCGCTCAACACCTGGAAGACACCAGATTTCTTGGACACGCTACGGTGCGCTACCGATGTGTGCCTATAGGAAACCACGCTGTGGAACCAACAGTAAATCTTTACCTGTCATGATGTTTTCTGAGAACTGTCACAGACTGGAGTCTGGGGACTCCTCAATAGAACCCCTTGTTTGTATTATTATTGACTTCTCACATTCGTCTCGGTAATGTCATTGTCATTATTATCATTGACGAATAATTGTTGACAATCATCATCATTATTATTATACATCAGTAATTAATATTATTAGGTTGGTGCAAAAGTTCCTAGCGCCATCTGTGCATTATGTTAGAGAAATCTTAGTAGTGTCTTTAGCATCTATTAAAATCTTTCCTATTGTTTGCCATCTGTCAGCTGTAGTCCGTCGTTTGCAAGTCTTCTGAAAAATTCACAAAATAAAATGGAAAGGAATATTGATTGACAAAATAAAAAAGAGTTCTTGGACACAGTGGTCACTCTCAATGAAAATGTAATTTATTATAAGAATCCAGAATTAAGAAAATCAAGGACAATTTTGAAACTAAGAAAATGTGTTCCACATGAATTTGGAAACGAATATCGACCAGCATTTAAACATTTGTCTTCTCTTTTATGATTGGCACAGAAAAAAAAAGTTTTTGGACTTGTTAATCAGCGGCGGAGCTGCGTGTCGTGTGACATGTCGGTGCAGAAATTGGAATCGGCGAGCTGAGTTTAATTTTTTTTGCTAGTCTGTTGCGTTCACTTTCGTACTAATACCCTCGGAAAAAGCATCAGTCTGCCTCTTCTTTCCCCAGAATAGGTTAGATAAAAAGGTTGGCAGGGCTATTTAGCCTTGGTTGGCAATTAGGCTAAGAGAAAGAATACTTTGAACTTGAAACGATGTAGAAGGCAACGGGAAAACCATCCACTATCCTCGTGGGAATTCACAACGAAAATGAATCCGCGAACGGACGTAATCGCCCTGAAGGGACATGACATCAGAAATAAATCACTGGTAGCGAAAAAATAATTTATCATAAGAATATAAGACAGTCTTTGACTAAACAAATGGAAATGAACATCGATCAGCATTAAAACATTTGTCTTCCTTTTCTTGCTCCACGCACAGACACATAAAAGTAGTATACACATTGGTGGCAAAAAATGAATCTCCTTCGAGAATTCGAAGAGAAAAATAGAATCTAGTCACGCGTTTATTTGCTTTCAATTATCGAAGATCAGCATCTAAAATCCTGGCGTTTAGATGGGCTCGAACATCGACCACTGGCAACAGTGTAAAAGGAACAATTAACTCAGCCTCCCCGCCACCAACAAAATCTACTTTATGAATACTTGCTTAAAGACCGCCAGATAGAATGCTATTTCCATAAAATAAATTGTAAGTTCTTTAAGTTAAAATTGAAGTTAGAACTTTGGAGGTCTTGCATAAGTATCGTTAGTGGGTTAGCAGTGTCATCATCTTTGGGGACTAAATATATAAAATGGTCTGCGACTATAACTACGTCTACGATCTGAAAAGACTTTTTCGTTTTTTATGAATATTGAATCAAATCTCACTTGGATGGGGCAGTTGGTCTGTATTTTAAAGTTCAAGAGTATTTCTATTATTTTTATTTGTATACGATAGTCTCCGTTTGCCGCTGCTACTACTACTACTACTACTACTACTACTACTACTAATTATTATTACTATTATTATTATTTTGTTTTTTAATTGGTCAGTGGAAAATGTCATGACGCCATTTTTGATCTTAGGTCTCTGGGCGGGATCTGTAAAGAAATGTGTACACACTAGAAATCAAAGGAAATATAATAATAATAATAATAATAATAATAATAATAATAATAATAATAATGATGATGATGAGAAGAGCGCGAATTAAGAAATGAATAAGAAATGAAAGAACAATGTTAAACAATATTTCAAAAGAATGTCTGTTTCCTTCAAGTTATATTTGTTTTAAAAAATCAAGTATAAAAATATATAAATCTACAAACAATTATAAGACTTTGTACAAACGTTGCTTGTCTTGTAATGAAAAACGGTTGTACTGGTAATCAATGCGTCAAAACAAATGAAACGCTGCCAGCGTGAAGACATGCAACTGAAACGTGCATAATATGATGTCGATCTTGATTATCATGGAATTTTCCGTTAGTTGATTAGTTACTAAGGGGAATCAATCAAACAGCTTAGTATAAATCTGATGGAACTCTCTTGTCATTCTGTTCATCCTCCACCCTCGAGGCGGGAAGTTAGTAATTTGCATACGTAACTATCCGCATGCGTTTTAAGGGTGAAAACAATAGTAATAATAATTACTTATCTAATTATTGCTAATATTAATGTCATTTTATTTAATTCTAAAGCTTCTGTTGATTATCGTTATTCTGCCTATGTCTGGTTATCCATTTATGTACGCCAACTGGCCGGTTTGTTTTTTGTTTATGTATATATATATATGAAGGCGACAGTCTATCTGTTGTTTGACCGTATAAACTGATATTTATAACCGAAACTTATTTTCAATATTTCGATGATTTTATTTGACATTCTATTTTCCATATTCAGTATTAAAGATAACAGTTAATGTAAATTTATAAAATGAGTTTTATTAAAGAAAGTAGTTATAATGTGTTGTGGATTCCGGGATGAATCCGATATCAATGAATAACAAACACCAGGAATGTATAAGGAAAATAAATGTATTAACGGAATAATACAAACTGGTAATACGGGTTAGTACATCCAGGAATGCCGGTTAGTAGCAATAATATATATACAGCATTGGCATTGAAGTATCGCGGTATGACTCCTTACTGAGTCTACGTGCTCGCTAACTGTGACGTTTGCCGCCGTCTCTGTGTGTGACTTACTCTACTACTACTGAACTCTACTACTCTTCTGTCGTACCGTCTCGACTCCTTCACTTGACTGCTCGGGTATTCACTGGTAGTAGTATATGTATACATTGGGTGAGTCCATTTGTGTAAAAAGGGGAGACCCCTTAACATCCCCTCCTTAGATAAGGATTTAGTATTTTATTTATGGTTGATGATCAGATGTTCAGTAAATTTTCTCTTCCTGTTTGACCTTCTAAATTCTGTATCTTACTGTGGTCTTTGAATCTCAAAAGCTTCAAAGATTGCATCCATTGAGTCGTCATTTTCTGCGGGTGACGAGCTTGGCTCCTCAACCCGTCTTTTTTGTATTTGGTCAACTTCTATGGGTAAACATTTCGCCTTGTATTGTGTACATCACATTTCCCAGTCTGTTAATTATTGTGCCAGGCTCCCAATAAGCCATATTGTTTCTGAACATCCTAAAGTAAACTCGTTCTCCTGCTTTAAATGATCTCTTTGGTACAATAGCTGTATACTGGTTTTTGTTCTTGTTTGGCAATAATTTATCAAACACAGACCGTATTCTCCGGGCAAACATCAATTCCGCTGGTGAAATACCAGATGGTGTGTTCCCGTTAGGTGTTATTCTGTATACTTGGAGGAACTGCTGTATCGCTTTTTCCTATCGGTACATCTTCGGCTTTTTTTAAAGCTCTTTTTAGTGTGTCTACGAATCTTTCGGCTTGTCCGTTCGACCTCGGGTGGTACGGAGCTATCTTGATATGCTTTACTTGGTATGTCTCTGGAGGTAAATCGTGTACCGTTATCAGTTACCAAGCAATCCACGACGCCGAATCTGGCGAATAATTCGTTTTTCAGTTTATCGTATTTTCTGTCGTCCGTGTTTTGAATCTGGAAACCTCAGGCCATTTACTGAAACTATCTACTGTTAGTAAGTAGTAGTAACCCTCTATGGGTCCTGCGTAATCCACGTGGATTCTGGATCACGGTCTGTCAACTTTAGGCAATGGCTTTTGTATAGAGGGTGGTGCTTTCGCCGCAGCAGCACAGCCTTTACAACTTTCCACCATTTGCGTAATATCATCGTCCATGTTAGGCGAGTAGACAAAATTTCTCATAAGTGACTTCATCCAGTTTTTCCCCGGATGTCCTAAATGAAAATCTTTCAAGATTCGCCTTCGTAGCGACTTCGGTATTACCACTCTCTCGTTATACAATAATATGTAGTCACAGATTGAGAAGCTGTCTGCTAAATTCCTTTCCTTCTCTTCTATTTTTTTCTTGGTATTCTAAATAAATTCATCCTTTTCCGCTTCTCTTCTTATCTCTAGCAAAGTCACAGGTAGTTCCTTTATTGTATTGTATAACACTTTACTGATTTCATCTTCAGCTTGTAATGCCGCTATTACCGAGTCTTCCAACGGTTCGCTTTACGCCGGTATTAATCGCGATAGTCCATCGGCGTGCCCAATTTTCTTTGATGGTAAGAACTCAAGTTTGAAATTGTAGTTTAGTAACACAGTTCCCCATCTTAAAAGTCTGTTCGCTGTATAGACTGGTAGACCTTTATTTGAACCGAAAATCGTAAGAAGGGGTTTGTGGTCCGTTTGGAGCGTGAACTCTCTCCCATAAATATATCTGTGAAAACGAGTTATTGCAAATATTATGTCTAATGCCTCCTTTTCGATCTGTGAATAGTTTCTCTCCGCCGGTAATAATGATCTAGATGCGTGCGCAACGGGTTTATTTGTACCGTCCCGCATCTTGTGTAGAATACATATACCTACCCCATGTGAGCTCGCGTCACTTGCAATAATGATTTCTAATTCGGGATCGAAATGTGTCAGTGCTAGCTCCGAAACGCTTTTTTTACAGTCTTCTGTTCAATTCCAATTATTCTCCTTTTTTAGTAACTCATTTAGTGGGGCCCTCAATTTATGCATATTATCAATAAATTCGCCATAGTAGTTATCTAAGCCTAGGTAACTTTGTAATTATGCAATGTTTTTTGGTTCAGGCATGTTTTTAATTGCCGATGCCACTTTCATTAATTATATAGCCTAAGTATTTAATTTCATTTAGGAAAAAATCACACTTTTACTTTAAACCCAAAGTCCTGAAGTCTTCTGAAAACTTCCTTTATGTGTGATGTGTGCTCTTCAACATTGTCGCTCTTAATTAGAATGTCATCCAGATAAGCGGTCGCAAAATTTTGGCCCGTGAGCATTGTGCCCATCGTCTGCTGAAAAATTGCTGGTGCAACTTTTACCCCGAACGGTAGTCTGTTGAATTTGTACAACCATTTGTGCGTATTAATAAATAGAATTTTCGTACTCTCTTCTTGTACTGGGATTTGCCGATAAGCCTCACTTAGATCTATTTTGGAAAATGTCTTACCGCCGTTGAGCTTGGTAAATATTTCCTCTGGGCTCGGTAATGGGTAATGATGGTCTTTTATAGCCTTATTTAGCCCCGTCAAAAAATCTGCGCATACACGGATTTCTCCTGATTTCTTTTTTACATCAACTACCGGTGCTGCCCATTCACTAAACTCTATTTTTGAAAGGATCCCAGTTTGTTCAAGTCTCTCTAATTCTTTGTCGATTTTTTCTATAGTAGCAAACAGTACATTCCGCTTCTTTCTAAATACTAGTTGGACGTTTTCTTTTAATTTAATTTTAGCTGTAAATTTGTTGCATCGTCACCACCCGCTCGCAAATACCTCGGGAAATTGATTGTGTAATTCTTCCTTTAACTTTGTCGCATCTGATGGTTCACCGTCTAACCTTTTGCAAAATGAGCTGATAGGTAGGTCCCAAACGTCGAATTTTTGCATCCAGTCTGTACCCACTAGATTTTCTGTATCTTTCATTACGTATATCTTGAGTTTTTTTGTTTTCCGGTGAAATTTAACATTTACGATTATTTCTCCTTCGAATTTTATACGCTTTCCTGTCACCGACTTAGCAATTTTTTGTGTATGTAACATGGTTGGTCTGTTAAGCTTTTTCCATGTCTGTAGGTTAATTATCGTTAGATCGGAACCATGGCGTTCTATACTCCAGGCCAAGACATGGCGCAACTGAGAGCCAGACCTGGAGGCCTATTGAAAAATGTAGGATTTTCAGAAATTTTAGAAGAAAATGAAGTCAACCACTTTATGAAATACTTAGAATAACATTTTTATTCACACCTGAGGATAATAGGATGTGTTGAAAGATAAATAAATGAAAATATGTATTTTTGCTATGAACACTGATAATTATTAAACAACACAAAGGGGTAATTACGATTTCTGGTAAAAGATATATTGAATCAGAAATTTATATTATTTACAGGTGTCACTGAATCCTTTATTCAATCTATTCCCTGTGAGTGAATAAAGACTTTGGTTTAAATTTACATTACAGTTACTGGGTTTGACAAACAGAACCCGAGAAGGCTGGAAGACATCAGCCGAAGTGTGTACATAACAATCAATCATCGCAGAAATATAGACAAATAAAACAAAATCATTCTAGGAAAGTTTCAAAACTTTTAGAGCTGGTTCTTTTTCTGATCTAGGTGTGCCATGTTTGCAAAAGTTTTAAAATACTATATTTGCAAAAATAGAAGCATGCTTTTTCTCCATGTTGAAAAAATGAAACTCAGAAATAAGCATAAAAATGTTACTTAATGATTTATAGCAAACCTTTTCCTTTAATGTATGGAAAAGGATGAAACAAAAAATAACCATTGACAAGTGTGGTCAGAAGGAACTTTTAGTTTTCCATGGTCAATTAATTTGGTATATTTTCTATACTTTTCATAATAAAAATGAGTTTCACATTCACTGGGTTGATTATCATTTCTTGTAATATATCCAGCTATGTACACAAGAGCCATTTTTATTTCATTGGAAAGAGATGGTTCTAAATTTTCCAGATTGTCAAATATTTCTGAACCTTCCTCACAAAGTTTATAATCACAAGATGTACATTGGTGACTTGGATTAACATCAAATTCATCAATATTTACATTTTGATTTAAAAGTAAAGATGTCTGCTTAATATGCAGCTTTTCTATACATTGTTGAACATTTATAAAGTAGGTGCCACCTGATCCTTGGCGAAGTTTACCAAATTCTTTTTCTAATGGATCAGTTGAAAATTGCCCAAGTAGTACATATTTATGACTTGTAGCTAAAAGGTGTCGACATAGACTAACAATTCCATTGCAAGTATGATGTATGACAGTAGCAGTGTTTTGGGATAATTGCTTTTTTCGATTACCTTAACTGCCAGCCATATTAAGAGCCATTTTACCAAATTCAATGATAAAATCAAGTCGGGTGTCATTTGGACATCTGATTTCAGCTTGTAGAGGATCATTATGTAATTTATCAATTTGAAGGGATTTAACATTTAAAATTTTCCACCATGTCAAAACCTTGTTTATGAAGAGGGCAGTATCATTCTTACCTGCACTTATTTCAGACTGAGTGAGAAGTGCATTATATGTTTTTTCAGAAAACACTCTGAGGCAAGTAGAAACCCGTTGTCTTTCTATTGCGAATATTTTTCAATAGATGAACATAATCTAAAAGCAAATGTTTATTATCTTCAGTTAACCAAGGTTTTTCAGGAAGTGTAGGATATAATTTTAAAAAAGCTTGATTTACGCGGTTGCCATCACATATAATAGCCTTTACATTAGCTGGTACAGATGTGATGGCTTGGACTGTTAACTCAATTTGTTCAAATAAAAAGGCGGATGTTAATTTTGAAATTGGAATCAATTTTGTAAGAAAATTTGAACCCCCATTGAGACATATCAACATTATACCAAGTACTTTTTGAGCAAGTACAGATGGATTGTCAACTGATTTACCAAATAGTTGTTTGCCATGATATAGCAACATCTTTTTGATATATACTTCATCATGGAGAATTATGCACCCTTTTTGACTGGTATTAAGAGTATTAAATATAGACAACAAAAAAGATTTTTCTTTAAGTTTTGAAACTTTTGACGTCATCCTTCCTAATGTTGCTAATGAGGGTAATTGAAAATCATATCTTAATTCATTATACAATGTCCGTGATCTTGCATAGTACCCAAAAGCACGCACAACTATATCTGAGCTGTATTTTATTCCAACCATTTTGGGAGCCATTGCTAAAAATTGTTGACTCAGGATATTTTTCTTGTGATCAAAAGCCATAGAATTTAAATATCGGATGATTTCTTCCAGTTTTGACCAAGTATCAACTGTATTTATACGATTTTTGGACAGGCTGCTAATATAACACTTAACTCCGTAATGAAATGTTTCAAAGCGCAAATTGTTATAAATTTTCAACATAAAGAGAGGAATACCATCAATAGATTTTGATGATTGAACAGTTAAAACATTTTCATCCAAAAATGCTACAACTGGACATATAAAGTCTTTTTTGTTGTTAAGCAGACTTTCTTTCAAATTTGTATAATTAATTTTATCTAATTCTAAAAAAGCATTAAGTTCGTCAGCAATTTGATTTCTAACGGTATTGGAGTTTTTTTTTTATATTCCTTTGAACAGCTGAGGGTGTTGGTATTTGACTACTTGGCACACCTGGCCACACAGATGGTGGATTTTTTGGACGTATTTTTCCATTAACTTTTATGGTATCAAAATTTGAAGGCCAATGTTGTTGACAAATAACAGTATTGTTAGTAACATTTAGATTGACATTTGGAACTGATTTTATCCATTGCTCTCTCTCGTCTTTGTTTTTTGG
The DNA here is from genome assembly GCA_964036315.1 of Acanthosepion esculentum. Lineage (NCBI taxonomy): Eukaryota > Metazoa > Mollusca > Cephalopoda > Sepiida > Sepiidae > Acanthosepion > Acanthosepion esculentum. The sequence continues at coordinate 55,922,743 of OZ038480.1, forward strand.
AAAACGATAAACTGGTATTTTATTAATCTTACCAAACATAGTTTTGTCTTGCTGGCTTCTGTAATTTGTTTTGCAAGCAAACACACAGCACTTCCGGGGCATGGCTAGGAATTAAGTAGTATCTGAAATGGTAGATTAAACATCTTTAACAAATATTTCTCTTACTACTTCAATTTAGGAGTAAATTTGCAAGCTAAATTAATTATACTCTTAATTACAGCTTTCATCCACGCACCCTGCCCAAATACACACAGTTAATTAAAACCAAAAATTTTAGAGAGTTGCCTTCAGCTTGAGAATCCACTTCTTAATTTTTTAAAAAAATGGTAAGGGGGGTATGGTTTTGTTTGATGAATACTGTCAGGTTTGCAGTTTTGCACAATATTATTAATCGTTTAATTATCAACAATAAAACTGTTTTTAATCAAACAAAAAATAGTAATAGTTGCATAGTGCCATTAAACTAGAAATTAAAAAATTCAATTTGAAGTTGAATGTTATTATTGTTATTTTTTTCTTTAATTCTAATAAGTAAAAAAATACTTACAGTTCACCAAATGGTAACTAATGTAGTAAAAATAATCATTTTAAATTTAACTTCGGAAACAAAAGCGCGAAGAAATTCGTTTGTTTTTTTGTTTTTTTTACTTAATGGAAATGTTGGATAAAGTTTTAATAGAGAAATGTTAATGAACCTTTCTCTATTAAAATTTTATTCAAATTTATTATTCAAACTTAAACTTTTAATAGAAAAATGTTGACTTATGCTAATTTTTTATCATGGTTAAAAACTTGAGAAAATTAAACTTTAATTTCGTTGACGTTATGTTTTTTTTTTCACTCATACTAACAATGTTTTTTTTTGCGATATCAAAAATAAATATCAAATTAAGTAATGACATTGAATTTATGAAAAAAAAACATTTTTAATTCATTTTATAATAAAAATAGTTTTTTTTATGTCTTTGAAGAAATTAAATTAAATTCTGTTCAAATTTGTTAAACGTTGTTATGTTTCTTTGCTTCTTAAAATAACACAAATTACTCAAAAAGAATTGCATTTTATCAATAAATAATTCTTTAAACTTTAATCAAAAAATGTTGAACAAACTTTAAGAGGGAAAATGCCAAAAATGAATTAAAATTTAATTTAAAAATGTTATGGCTTTAAACTTTTAAGTAAATCTTTTTGTGCGAGTAAATTTAAGAACCAAAGTTTACTTTTTACAATTTAAATAAAAATAATGTATGGACTCAAACTAAAATAATCAAATATACTTACTTCTTCAAATAAATAAGTTAAATGATATTCCAACCAAAGGTAAAATTAAAAGATTCCTTTGAATTTCTCGAGCCAACAACATAAGAGTACACAGTACGCAGCAGTTCGCTCAAACTGAAACTAAAACGATCTAATTGTCATCCGGCCTCCAGTCAATCGAAGTCGCTGCGTTATGCAGAGGCCTGTTAATATAGAACGCCATGATCGGAACCCAAGTCTAGTTGCAATTTTATCTTTTTATTTAAGATTTCAAGTTCCACATATTTCCTTATGTTGGTATTGTCTTCGTCATGCATCCTAGTAGCTCTTATCCTACTAGTAGCTTTTCTGTTCCTACATTGGGATGCCTTGTGCCCCATTTTTCCACACACAAGACAGTTTTTATATTTAAAACGGCAATCCTTATTCCAGTGTAGTCCTCCTCATCGATAACATGCAGATGGGGTCGGCTTATATTTGCTTCGATTTTCGTCATAATTTGCCCTATATGTTGTACTTTTTCCCTTATTATAGAATTTTTGTTTTCTTTCCGGGGAGGGTGAAGAACGTAAACTTTTGTTTAACTTACGTATATGTGATACTCCTGACTCCTCAATGTTCTTCAAGACTTTCTTTATACTCAGGCATTTTTGGCAATCTTCTGATAATTGTTGTAGTGTTAGTCCAGGTTCATTTTGTAGTTTTGAAAGCATTCTTTTGCGCATTTCACTATCTTTTGCTGAGACTAACCCTTGAACAAAGATGAGACACTTGAAATTGTCCGGTGTTAATTCTGCCAACTTGAAGTCGTCGCAATGTTTATTCACGATTGCGGCAAACGTGGAATAGTCTTCATTTTCGCCCTTTACCAGGTTAAGACATTTCCACCTCTTGTGAAAGAGTGACGTTTTTGGACTGAAAAGCTCTGTAAGACATGTAACTGCTTCGTCAAACGTTAATTCGTTCGTCTTTTTTGGCAAGATGTAATCCACAAATTTTCTGTATTCTTCTGTTCCTAATTTTCTGAGTTAGAGACGTAGCTTTTTTGCTTCTGTCCAGTTTTGGCAATCGATGTTAAAGGTGTTTTCGTGGCGTCTAAAATAATGCCCGAAATTTTTATCCTCTTCTAGAGAGTATTTGAAAGTTTCTATCGTATTCCACACTGCGTCTTGGGAAAAAGTCGCCTCTTTTTCGATATTTTGTTGTTTGTTACCCGCTACCTTTAATATTAGTCCCTGCGTTTGTAGTAATTGTTTTTGCCATTTTTCTTCCATTCTTTCCTGGAGTTGTAATTGCTGTTCATTTTGGTATTTTACAAGTTTTACTAAAATATTTTTAAAATCCTCCATGATAAAATCTTACGAAAAACTCGTTTTTCCGTATTTTAGTCCTCGTAAATCTTTTGTCGCCAAGTTGTTGTGGACACATATTTTTTTTTCTGTGTGAGTTCGAATACCTCGTCGTCAATTTGTTGTGGACAACGAGGAAGAATTTTATTTCGTTTTCCTTCCCGTGTGAGTTCAAATTCCTCGTCGCCAATTTGTTGTAGACAACGAGGAAGAATTTTTTTTCCTTCCCGTGTGAGTTCGATATTCTAGTCGCCAATTTGTTGTGGATTCCGGGATGAATCCGATATCAATGAATAACAAACGCCAGGACTGGATAAGGAAAATAAATGTATTAACGTAATAATACAAACTGGTAATACGGGTTAGTAGATCCAGGAATGCGGGTTAGTAGCAATAATATATATACAGTCTTGGTATTGAAGTATCGCGGTATAACTCCTTACTGAGTCTACGTGCTCGCTAACTGTGACGCTTGCCGCCGTCTCCGTGTGTGACTTACTCTACTACTACTGAACTCTACTACTCTTCTGTCGTTCCGTGTCGACTCCTTCACTTGACTGCTCGGGTATTCACTGGTAGTAGTATATGTATACCTTCGGTGAGTTCATTTGTGTAAAAAGAGGAGCCCCCTTAACATAATGTTTATTGTGATTTTAATAACACTGTATCTGTCTGGCTAAAATTATGCAAAAATTAACAATTGTAAAAAAGAAAAAAAGAAAAAACAACTACACATTTTTATTCATAGTGTTTTATATTTATAACAGGATGAGAACCTTGGTACAAAATGTTACTGCGTGAGAATACCTAATGACGACTAGAAGCAGGAAATAATTAAAACTAAACAGTGAAAAACTAAAAAAAATTGTGTCGAAGAGAAAAAGAAACAAAGAGTTATTATGTTATTGGTCCTGACCTGGCATCCCGGCTTCAGTCACTTTCCCATCGCCGTAATGTAGCTCTCCGGATCCTTTTCTACAATTACTTCTCACCTGTGGAACTCTCTTTTGGCTTGCTTTCCATCCAAATTTGATCTTCAAAAATTTAAATGCAGTGTCAATCCTTATATACTATCTTCTTGATTCCTCTTCTTTTATTTTTATCTCTCCTTAATAATATTTTCATTTTTATTCTTTCACACTCAGTAACCCTTGTGCATTAGTGGCTTTATTGCCTTGATTAGGGTGAAATGATAAAAAATAATATTTAGAAGCCATAAAATGAGTTTGGATAAGGCCCCAGGAAGATCAGATGTTGAAATAAATCAAGTAGAATTCATTAAGATTTAGTAAGACATGAACTTCCACAATCTACCCAGTTGCCTCCGGAGCAATATGACAAAGATTTATTGTCTTCTAAAATTTTCCAAATTCCAGTACTTGTAGAGTTCGTATTGTTACCAAAATTCAAACAAGGGTTTGGCCTGACCGCATTCCTAAGAGGGCCATCTATTATTGGACGAAGGGAGGTCACAATATCTTATCGAGAAAGATGAAATAAATCAAAACCAGAGGTTTGCAAACTTCCTTATATAAATAAGACGGGTGACAGCTAGAGAGACGAACGGGATCAGACAGAGAGAAGATAGGGCCATATAAACCATTCTGCCTCCTGCTGCTGTTGCTTCTGCCACTAATGAACTCACATACACAAACCCAGATAGACAAGAATACAGTGCCAGCACCAGACAAAGAAGTTAACACGGCGATGAAAATCTCACATCTGAAACCTCAGCGGAATTACAATGACCACAGGGAGAAATCCCCGTAAAATCTGGTGCGATGGCCTTGATCAAAAACGCCACCAAGGGATGATGCCAAGAATACTACGTTTTGTTGGGACAAGGAGCGACATAAAACGAAATAGGAGCAGTATCGGGGTAAGATACAAACTTTGGCATAAGGTTAATTTATAGTGATAGCACTTGGTTGTAATTAAAACCTTTTTAAATTGACGTACTTTCATACTTGTTCTATTTACAGTGATAGGAACGGCGTGTTTATAGCAACAGTGTTCTGCTCTCATTAGAATTATTGCTTTCTAACCTAGCATACATTAAAATACAACTATCTCGTCACCAACCCTAGTGAAAGCATGCTGCTTTTAAGGTAAAATTCATTACATTTACACTGCCATACAAATCTTCGTCGTTTGTAGCAACAAGAAAATTTAAAAAAAAATCCGCTGAAAGACGAGTTTTTGAACTTCGGTAAATGCATCTTCATGGCATTTCCTAAGAAACTAGGTGTAAATGGAAGCGAGCTCCATCGGACAACCAGCTTAATGAGTCACATAACCAAACTAATGAAACAAATCCTGATGAATAAAGGACGAAGCAGAATTAGACCGGAAATAGGACATGAACAGCGCGGCTTCGTCAAAATGATTAGAATGATATCAGAGAAAGCATTACAAATGCAAAAGGAATTGCACTTATTTTTATAGAGTAAGCAAAAGCATTTCTCAAGATACTGCACAAAGATGTTTTTGAAGTGTTAGGAAAACTCGATCTATTTGAAAAGGAATAGAATAATCCAAAATTATATTGGGAACAAACTGCCTACATACGGATAAAAAATTGCGTAGATACACAAAAATAGAAAGAAACGTAAAAGAAGGATACATCTTCTCGCCAGATGTATTCAACCTCTACAGTGAGGCGCTGGAAACCTTACCAGGATTTATTATTGGTTAGTGTAATTTTCATAATATAAGATACGCTGGTTACACCGTGTTGATATCTGACCTAGAAAGAAAACTATAAAACCTCTTAGACAAGGTAGTAAACGAAAGCGTGGAAAAAGGACTAAGCATTATTTGCAAAAGATAGAAAGTATGGTTACCAGAAAGAGAAAAAAAGCCCAAGATATGAAGTGCGAATTGGAGGTGTCAACATCAAAGAAGTAGAGAAGTTTAAATATTTGTGAAGTGTTTTAACAGAGGATGGAAAATACGACACCGAAATCTGAAGGCGCTTTATGATAGCAAAAGATGCATTGCAAAAACTAAACAAGTTACTAAGAAGCAGAACATTTTCGTTAGAACCAAGGCAAAGAATACTGAGTTCCTTTGTGATATCCATCCTCTTATATGGCAACGAATACAGGACAATCTCCTCACAGAAGACGAGGAAAATGGACTCAACAGAAATGTTGTTCTACAGAAGTATATTGAGAAGTACATGGCCGGAGCAAGTAAATAACTAGGAAATGTCAAAGAAAATGTTAACAAAAAGAACACTTATAGTCAGAATCAGAAAGAGACCGCTGGAATTTCTGTTTTGGGACATATACTCTCTACCTTTCTTCCATCTTTTTTTAAACCTATTCACCGTTCCCTTGATGGTTCTTGAATGGCCTTTGAAGATGGGAGCCAGAGTATGAGACCTGAAGACCTGAATGATCTTTTTCCTCTCACCATTGCTCATTTGGGAAGACAGCGTGGCTGACAAAACACGATTTTAACCTGTTCTCTTTCTAGCTGAATAACTCAAAGTTTTTTTCAGTGATTCTTACAAATGGTGTCAAGATGTCTAACCATCTTACCTGAAAACTTGGAAAAAAGAAACTCAATTAGTTTAGTGGTTTCTTAGATATTAAACATTCTGTGGGATGGACAGTTATGCTGTTACAGTCGGTGTATATAGCGTATGTGCGTGTTGCTTGCATGCATTTCTGTCTATCTATCTATCTGTCTATCTATCTATCTATCTATCTATCTATCTATCTATCTATCTATCTATGTGGGTGTTTTTATTCACGAAATAGATTGGCATACACGCTTATGTAGGCACACAGAATGTAAGTTGGGAAACTTTTTATTCTCTTTAACAACCTGTCATCTTTCCAAATTTCATATTCACAAAATACTGTCTCGTCTTCCTTGCCTTTGGCAGCGTTCTCTCGTAATCACCGGTTTTACGGCGATTTCCCTCTTGAGAATCCGTTAAAACTGATTAAGTCGTCCATCTTGCAATGTTCGATCAGGTCCAAGCCGTATCATCAAGCGAATGGCTTAGTTGACTTTGATAACGACTCTTCATTTAATTCTCTGTCTCTCCCTCCCTCCCCCCTCTCTCTCTCTCTCTCTCTACCGTCATTAAAATGGCTTTACTTTATTTCCACTGAATGGAGACTTTTATTTGTCGCTGATTGCAGGCTGGTTACGTTGTGCCTGTATTATCAGATAGGGTTCAGCTAATAGTGCGAAAAGGGGTTTAATGTGATAGTCCACTTTGGATTGATGGCTGTCCGACGTGCGAATCTCCCTTAACAACCGAAAGAGAGAGAGAGAGAGAGAGAGAGAGAGAGAGAGAGAGAGAGAGAGAGAGAAAGAGAGAGAGAGTGTGTGTCTCACGTTGGGTTAACTGTTTTCTAGACATAGTCTCCCCAATGTAGTAAGAAATTTAGAGTTAGACGTATACATATATTTGATAAAAATTGATCGATGAATTTTGCGTTTTATGTTCCTGTTAAATAAATATTTCAAAGATAACGACAGAAATACATAGTTTTTTTCGCACTTCTCGCTTGTGAAACTCTCTTCGGTTTCTTGCTTTCCAGTCAAGTTTGATTTTCAAAAATTTAAATGCAATGTCAATCATTATTGACTGTCTATTATTGTTTTCACTCCATAAATAATGTTTTTCTCTTTCTTATATTCTTTCACACTCAGTAACCCTTGTGTCTTAGTGGCTTTATTGCCTTGCTTGGACTGAAATGATTAAAAAAAACAAACAAGAACTTTTTTATAAAGCGTAATATTGTACGTGCAAAATCACTTAATATTAGAATTCTGTTGATTAGATTGAGGAGTAGTAGAAATTAATTTTAAATTTATTTAAAGACTGGTTAATTACAGAATTAAACAAAATCCATATTGCTTCAAAACGTAGGCTATCATAGCTCTCCACTAATTCCTTTTCTTCATTGAGTAAATTGTCTTACGATCTTGTGAATAATAGTGATGTAGTTTCCCGTTACCTTCTCTTATTTTGCATTCAGTGTTTTCCTTCTCTTAGTTTTTTTTCTTCCCCCCAAGGATAGAGATACCAGTATACAATGCTTTTAAACACATATCTGGAAGAAGCAAGGATATTAATGCGAAAGTGAACGCAACAGACTAATTCGGAATTTGATTTACAAAATAGTAACCCTATTTATTTATTTGTAAATATTTATAACATAAATTCTAAAAGCAATAACAAAGATTTGGCTTAAAACATCAACAGAAAACAAACAAAAGCAAAACAACAACAGATCAATCAGTATATTTGTTGAAGATAGCATTTTCAAGGAATACTGTCGTTGGAATTATAGAGCTCCAGATTAACAGATAGAACTTTAACAGTAATAAATACATTTAAAGGTTGACTAATCCTAATCCTACTATGAGTTTCGAACTCTGGGGATTTGTCTATATTTCTGAGATGAGCTATTGTAATTATTTACATTGTTGGGACTGTTGTCCGCATCTTTCTTGCCATATTCACGATGTTTCGACGTGAATATGGCAGTAAAGATGAGGGCAAAATCTGGGAACTTCATTGTAAAATTTTACAATTGACTCTCCTCATTAGTGGATATAATCACCGCGAATCAGAGTAGAGATAAGATTATTTAATTTTATTTATTACTAATATAATTCCTATATATACGTAAGCAGGTTTATTGAAGTTGAACGCCGCTTTTTTACCGGCTTTCAGTTAGTATCATTAATGTTTTGTCTGAAAGTGAAAGACGATCGGAAAGTTTTATTCAGATGCTGAGTTGATGAAAGAAGTTATCAGAAACACAAAGAGCGAATCTAGTTTTCAAGTGGTCACCGTAGGCGTTCTCTGATGTAATTAGTCTTTTTTTATAAACTTATGTAAGAAATATCTACTATGTCTCCAATGATAACACCGTGTTTAAAGCCGGACACAAGGAGCCACAAGGTAACTCTTGTCGCTGTTTCACGCAGGTGAGATAGGTTCGTTGATTTAACGACATGTCAACTCCTGCTGGAATATGTAAGCTCGAAACTCGCCATTTTATTATTAATTTTGAGTCTGTTAGAATTTACATAATCAATTAAGTAAATAATGGTTATTTATATTTAAATCTCTAAACATTTACTTGGTTCCGGGATAGGTAAATATTGTTTTGTTTTTTTTATATTTAAGTCTCTAAGCATTTACTTGTTTCAGGAATAAGTAAATATTGGTTGTCTACATCTTTACGACTGTAGCGTGTTCGATATTTATTTGGTGTTCCTCGGTTGTGGCCTTGTGCCAGATTAAGTTAGGCCATGTAAATATCTATTATCATTAATATTAACTTTAAAACTAATACTTTTACAACACTTCAAGGAGATACGGGGTATATGCGGTTATTCAAGAACGGTCCTCGTGTCTGCTGATACGAAGCAGTGACCATGTGATTTGGTAAGGAAGTCGAGCATTTCACAACCGAAGTGTTGTTTGTCCAAGGGCAACGGTCAGAAGAGTTCCAATTATCGATTATTTATACCTGAATGGAACTGACGGGAGTCAGCAAAGCATGTCCTCATACCCTACGACCAAAAGACCATTTCTCTTCCATTGAGTTTTGAGCATGACTCGATAGTTTTTGACAAGCTCTTTTTCTCCTTCTTAAAGTAAACTCATTGTTGGGGATAAAACCGAAGAAGTTGATAGCTACACCCTCACTTCCCATTGACGATCTTTCATTTTCTTTCTTTCTTTCTTTCTTTCTTTCTTTCTTTCTTTCTTTTCATTATTTTATTTTTCTTTCTTCCTTGTTTCTTTCAAGCCTTTCATTATTGTATGTTTCTTTGATTCTTTCTTTCTTTCTTTCTTTCTTTCTTTCCATTATTTTATATTGCTTTCTTTCTTGTTTCTTCCAATTCTTTTATTATTGTGTCTTTGTTCGTTTGTTTGTTTGCTTATTTGTTTCTAGTTTCTTCCAATCCTTCCTTCCTTCCTTCCTTCCTTCCTTCCTTCCTTGTGTCTTTGTTCGTTTGTTTGTTTGTTTTTAGTCTCTTTCTTTCTTTTCCATACACGCACTCACAGAAGCATGATTTTGTAGCCGAGGCAATTATTCCCATTGAGTTCAGTGTAAAATTCACAATTTTAAATGATGAATTTTTTAAAAAAAAAAGAAAAACAAGTTGTTGTCACTAGTGCAATATAATCTTCAGTTTTCACTCGTCTCGTCTTAGGCTGGATTGACACAGTATATTGATTGAGTATACCTTTCTGTCTATCTAGTGTGAGATTTAATAGGCTTCGTTTAAAAAAGACAATCCTTTATCAGACTTTATAGACGATAGGCTGTACGAAATCACGAAGAGCCTTAATAAATAACAAAAATCACATCGCTTGAATACTTGGAACAGTAGTTACAACAAAAATGGGTAGCACATTGTTGTAACCTAGGCAAGGTTACTGAATAGAATAATACTTAGGACAAGAACAACACATATAAGATTCGCCAGCGGCGCGTAGAAGAAGAAGTCAACTGTTAGAAGTGTGTCAATTCCACAATGAATTTTCAATTGAAGGATATCTACCACCCCAACGAGGTCAGATGTGGCACAAGGCTGAATTTAATGCGGGGTATCCGAACCCGTAGGTTCGTCCCAAATGTCCCCGTAAACCCCGTATAAAACAGGATCGAGTCGAGTAGCTGTTTTCCGAAACGAGACTCTTCCCTTCGACATATCCTCGTCTGTGGATCCTCTCTGCCTTCGGGCAGAGTGTTTGACCAACACAGTCAGAGACGAATCTCCAACTGCAGGATATTTACCACCGCTCCACGCGGCCAGATGTGGCACAGGGCCGAATTTAATGTGGAGTATCCGAGCTCATAGGCTCGGCCAAAAAATTCCTTGTAGACCCCGTATAAAGCGGGATCAGGTAGCTGCTTCCCGAGACGAGACTCTACCCTTCGACATAGCCTCATCTGGGGATCTTCTCTGCTCGGAGGCAGAGAGTTTAACCAGCACAGCTGGAGACGAAAGCCCAACTGCAGACTAACATACAGTATTTACTACTGTATTTATGTGAATGGTGACATGCCCATTATCGTCCGTAGGTATGCTACAACATACATGTAATTAGAAGAAATAATAATATCATGATTTCTACATTACCAAAGACAAAAATAAATAAATATACTGTTTAATAAATAAACGGAGCATCCAGTCAAATACAGGTACCCACTAAAATAACGTTTACGTTATAAACATCTGTCAGATTAATGAATAAAAAAAAATCCACCCCTTTCTTTACAAATTGCTTTGTTTACGTTACGAAACTGAGCAGATATGTCTATTTCAAGAGTCAGAGAAAAGTCTTTATTTAAAGACACTATTCAGCTTTATTTGATCATCGACGCACTCTGTAGACGAGAGAGGAACACAGGTTCAAATCCTGCTGGAGAGCGTATATTTTCCTTAATAAAATTTCTTGAATATTCAAGCCGGTAGATGAAAATAAATAAATATACTGTTTAATAAATAAAAGGAGCGTCTATTCAATTACGAGTATTTACTAAATATAGCGTTTAAATAATAAAAATCTGTCGGATTAATAAATAAAAAATCGCGCGTGTGTAGTCCCTTCTAACATTATATACAGAACAATACAAATTTAATACTCCTAAAGTCAACAGATATCAGTCCTTCTAACATTATATACAGAACAATACAAATTTAATACTCCTAGAGTCATCAGATTTCAGTCAAATTTTGGAGGGTTTTAATATTTTAAATAATCATATTTTATTTTGGTTTGGTAGATTTTAAAATATATCAACCTTCGATCGGTCATTTAATATCGACATCTGCTTTTATTATAATTGAAGTTACACGTAAACATTGGTCATGTTTTAAACAAGTAAGTAATCAGTAAGTTTGAATATAACGATAGTTTCAGTCTCTCTATTTTCCGATTTTTAAGTTTTTTCCACAAAATTATATTTTTAACGACGAAATCATATTTAAAAAAAAAACGAACGCTTTAATTGATTGTGAATATTTAAGAGGTGCCAAGTTTTTAACGGAATCCATCATAGCACAAATTTCAATTTGTTTTTGAGTCTTTCATTAGCGTTTATTATACGAATACGATATCTGGAGATAATTCAGTAGATTTATTTGACCCTCTGACCAAGATGAGCGGTGTTCCGCGAAACTTTGAAGTCGGTCGATTGAACTCTATCTATCTATCTATCTATCTATCTATCTATCTATCTATCTATCTATCTATCGATCTATCTATCTATCTATGTAGCAAATGATTCTTTTTGTTGTTGTTCGATAAAAAAGAAAAGACATTTCAGTTTCTTAAACTGCGGCGCCTAAAATGTTAGAATTTAATCTGGGTGTAGCTTGATTGCCATTCGACATCGAGTTTGTTTCCTGTGTCAGATATCAGCGTCCAAAATTACAAAAAGGTAGAGTTTCAAATGCCCAGGAGAAAAAAAAAGTACTGACCACTCCCAGGACTATGATGATAATATATACTACTTTAGGGCGTGTGTCCTATATATTTTGTCAAACTAAGCTAAGTTTAGTGAATATCTATGCGTAAGCACCCATACACATAGATACAAATCTCGCAGTAGTAGGGAACTCAACCAGAATGCAACTCACTACACTCTTCTTTCTTACTGATGTCCCGTGTCCTCTCGGTGAGTAGGTGATCATGGCTCTTCACAACTTCCTGTCCCTTGTAGCTCTTAATAAACTTTCTCTTTCTCTTAAGCCCTGTTCCGTCATTCATTTTCTCAAGCTCACCAAGTATGTTATGTTATGCGTTGCTTTCCCCTGTCCCTCTTACCCTCTATCTGTGCCGTGGGTATCAGATTTTCCAAGCCCTCCTTCATCATTATGTGCCCTAGAAACCTCAACTGTCTCTTAGTGATGTTAAGTATTAGTTTCTTTTTTGTTTCCATTTTATCTAAAACTTTGTCGTTGCTCACATGTTTGGTCCATGGTAATCCCCAGCGTCCTTCTGTAGAAGAACATTTCTCTTGATTCCCGTGTGTCCTCTTAATCTTTTTGGAGATCGTCAAGCACTCATTGTCATACAGGAGGACATATATCACGTCGCAGTTCAGTAAAATTTTCCTTGTTACTAGTGAAATGTTTCTGTTTCTTAGTACTTTACTTAGCTTTTGGAATACCACTTTGGCTATCTCAATACGCCTTCGTCTTTCAGTGTCCCGTCCTCTGTTAAGAGACTTCCCAGATATTTAAATTTCCGCACTTATTTGATTTTAGTATCTCCGATTTCAATTCTCACTTTGGGCTCATCCTTTTGCTAACAGCCATGCATTCTGTCTTCTTGTAATTGATGTTTAATTCTTTCTTCTTCCTTCTCTACCTTCCGTAGGAGCTTTTGTAGTGTTTTTTTTCAGGGTCTGCTATCAACACTGTGTCATCTGCGTACCATATCTTGTTAAGATTGTAGCCGCCAATAATGAATCCTGGTAGGACATATCTCAGAATTGCCTCGCTGTATAGGTTGAATAAGTCCGGTGAGTAAATACATCCACGTTTTACACCCCTTTCTATTTTTGTATATCTGCTGAACTCATTTTCTATCCGTATGCAGGCAGTTTGCTGTCAGTGTAGGTTCCTGATTATTCTAATGTCTTTCCCGAGGTTGCTGAGCAGTTCTAACAGATCTTTGTGGCGGACTTTATCGAACGCCTTTGCATAATCTATAAAAAAACAGGCTCATGTCCTTTTGTATTTCTATTGCTCTTTCTGATAACATTCGGGGCATAAATATCGCGTTCCTTGCTCCGGTGTCTTTGATGAACCCGCAATGTTCCAGTCCTTTTTTCGATCTGATTCTGCAGAGCGCTCTATTCATCAGAATTCGGGTGATAAGTTTCGTTATATGGCCCATTAAGCTAATTGTTCGATGGAGTTCAAATTCATTTGCACCTGGCTTTTTAGGCAGTACAATGAAAATAGATCTACTTAGGTTTTCCAGTATATCATCACTGTTGTAGATTTCATTTATTATTTTTGTGATCCGATGCCGAAATCGTCTAAGGCCTCAAAGCATCTCTATTACAGGTCTTTCTGGCCCTGCCACTCTGTTTCTGTTCAATTTGGCCAATGCGGATTCCACTTCAGATTTTAATATTTCCGATCCGTCGATATTTCTGTGTTTTGCCGGTTGTTCCCTGTGAAAGAGTTGTCCGATATATTTTTTTCTATCTTTGGAGTATTTTTCTTTTTTATGATATCAACGTTCTGTCATTGGATTCTATGCATCCTGTTGCTGAGCATATCTTTTGTCCTATTCTCTTATTTTTATGCATGTCTGGTTTATTTGTGATACAAATTGTTTCTTTTTTCTGCACATTTTCCTTGAGCCGTTCCTCGTTAGCCTGCCTGCATATGTTCTTTATTTCTTCCTGTAGTGTCCTGTATTCTGTTCTGTGTCTTTTCATCATGTCGAGAATTTCGTCTATTATCCAATCATTTTTTTCTTTGTGTATTTTCCTTTGAGGTGATCTCGATTGCTGATGTTACTAAGGTTTCTCTTAAAGTGTTCCACTTCGAGTTTCCGTTTTATTTTGTCCCTTGTATCTGCTTTTCAAACTGTCCATATATTTTGTTTTCAGATTCGGTTCGTCAAAGAGTCTGTCGTATTAAAATTTGGGCCCTGCCCTAGTCCTTTTCAATTAAGCTTACATATCACTGGGAGTTGATCGCGTCTACAGTTGGTACTTGGATATGTTTTGCACTATAAAACGGCATTCCTGAATCTCTTATTAATAGCAGGACGTGGGTGATCATGGCTCTCCTCAATTTTCTATCTTTTGGGGATTGATGTCATGATTGTCCTCTTACTACCCCACCATCCGTTTACAGATGCTCGTTAGGTAGTTTACTCGATGATTCACTCTTGTCCTCTTACCTTCAGAGCATCCTGTGAGTGTCAAATCCTCCAAGCCCTCTTTCCTCATTACGAGGCATAGAAATTCCAACTGTTTCTTTTCTGATTTTAAGTATGAGTGCTCCATGGTATTCTGGAAACCACATTTGTATATATATATACTGCACGACTCTTCGACAGAATTGAGTCACTCTCAGTCACTGTGTGTTTATCCGAATCTAAAAATAAACACGCTAAAATTCACCTCCATTCCGTACCGTACGCTGATGGCTTAGCGGGTAGAAGTTCCGACTGACGCAAATTCAGTCGGGTTTCGATCGTAGCTAGAGGCAACCGGACGTCTAGCCACACTGATGAGCTGTGAAACAGTGAAACAGTCTGTCTGTGGATGACAAAAATATATATATATATATAATGTTGTATTATATTATATATATATATATAATGTTAAATTATTAATAATTATTAATATATATATACATACTTACATACATACATATATATATATATATATATAACCATCAATGTTTGAGAAATATGCCACTAACCGTACTATGTGTAAAAAAACACACGCCAGATTGGCATTCAGAGCCGCATCCACACAAGGTTGGAGCACATAAAGAATTTAAGGCAAATTCGGAAGAATACTGTCTCCGTTCAACATTTTGTGCATGAATGATGTGGTGTGGTTTGCAAGAAGGAGTGAAGGTTTAGTGTTTTGCAGAAGACACAAATACATTTTTGACCCTCATGCTTTCGAAACGACGGGAGATTCCCTCAATATATAAATCTCTCTCTATATATATTTATATATATTCTGTCACTGGGTAATTCGTACTTTCTTTTACATAATGCAAAATTTAATAATAACTACAAAAGCTTTTGGCTTCAGTTCATGATGCTCATGGACATTCAAATTAAATTTTGGGTTTCATGTTTCCATAAACGTTTCTGAAATGCAAGAGTATTTATAGCAATTGATTTATAGTACATGGCTGACCCTTCTGACATACAAGGTATTCCATGACATGTACGTAATGCAACCCGCTCTTGTTCTGTGCGTCTTTTATACATACATAAGCAGCCGTAGGATTTTAAAATTAGCCTTTACGGATGAGCCTGACACGACACGTCACGACATTGGACAGAAGAAAACGCTCAAATTTCCTATCGGTACACGATTTTTGCTATTCTTTTGTTTTCGAGCAAGACTATTGCTTTGAGTTGACATATGTGATGGTATTTCTCTCTGGTTAAAAACAGTTACATTGATGCAAAAAGTAAATTCAATTTAATGCACACACACACGCAGACACTACGAGAGAGACACAAAGACGCCTACAAGAATTCAGACACACTCCCAACAAACACCCACTAAAGTTACAAAATAATGAAATCTACCTGACTAATGAAAAACAAAAATACGACATAGAATTCAAAATACCGAAACTTAATCCGAATCCTCTCATTTCCAAAAACATTCTGATGACGTTAAAAATAAAAGCGAAATGTATTAAATTTATAAACGTTTTTTTAAATTTGTTTCTTATTTAATTATTCTGTTGGATTTAATAACTATTTTTCAATTCATACATACATGAATTTGAGATTGTTGTAAATTTTACTAGCACTATTTTTGAATAATATTAGTGAAATCTTAGAAGCCCCTTTTTAGGTTATTACGTTTCCGATTGTTATATATGAATAAAGTGTCGCTGCCGAAACTTGAGTTTGAACATAGATCGTCAGTGAGCAAACACAGGCGACCCCATTCTTGAATTAAGCAGACCACGTGACCATAGAGGAAACGCATGAAGCGTGACGTCTAGATTGATCGCATTTCTATTTTATCCTCTATTACTAGTCGGATCGTTATTCTACTCTGTCCTCGATTACTATACGGACCGCTATTCTCCATTCTAGTCACTGTATTCTTTCTCTATTCGGATCACTATACGGATTACTATTCGAGCGAGTATTATCGAGCAAGTACTATTAGTATGAGTGTTATTCGAAGGCGTCTGACACCAGTATTGTTCAACGGCGTTACTATAGTTGTATCTGCGATTACAAAGTCTCTACTACAACGAGCATTACGAAAGTGACAACGAGTATTCGTTGACATCACAAAAGTGGCAACGAGTGTTCGTCGACTTCACAGAACCGATTAATCACCTATTAATTATTATTGATTGTTAATTACTTACTTAATTTACAAGTCATATGAAGATATTTAGAATCTAGGAAAATGGGTTCAACACGAAATAAACATCGACAATTACATCTGTTAAGGGGTCTCCCCTTTTTACACAAATGGACTCACCCAGTGTATACATATACTACTGCCAGTGAACACCCGAAGAGTCGAGACGGAACGACAGAAGAGTAGTAGAGTTCAGTAGTAGTAGAGTAAGTCACACACAGAGACGGCGGCAAGCGTCGGGGCTAGCGAGCACGTAGACTCAGTAAGGAGTCATCCGCGATACTTCAATACCAAGACTGTATATATATTAGTGTTACTAACCCGCATTCCTGGATCTACTAACCCGTATTACCAGTTGTATTATTACGTTAATACATTTATTTCCCTTATCCATTCCTGGCGCTTGTTATTCATTGATATCGGATTTCATCCCGGAATCCACAACAAATTGGCGACGAGGAATTCGAACTCACACGGGAAGGAAATCGAAACAAAATTCTCCCTCGTTGTCCACAACAAATTGACGACGAGGAATTCGAACTCACACGGGAAGGAAATCGAAACAAAATTCTCCCTCGTTGTCCACAACAAATTGACGTCGAGGTATTCGAACTCACACAGAAAAAACAAAAAACAAAACAAAAGTCTCCTTTGCCGTTTTTGCCAGTGTCCACAACAACTTGGCGACAAAAGATTTACGAGGACTAAAATACGGAAAAACGAGTTTTTCGTAAGACTTTTATCATGGAGGATTTTTAAAATATTTTAGTAGAACTTGTAAAATACCAAAATGAACAGCAATTACAACTCCAGGAAAGAAATGAAGAAAAATAGAAAAACAATTACTACAAACGCAGGAACTAATATTAAAGGTAGCGGGTAACAAACAACAAAATATCGAAAAAGAGGCGACTTTTTCCCAAGACGCAGTGTGGAATACGATAGAAACTTTCAAATACTCTCTAGAAGAGGATAAAAATTTCGGGCATTATTTTAGACGCCACGAAGACATCTTTAACATCGATTGTCAAAACTGGACAGAAGCAAAGAAACTACGTCTGTTGCCCAGAAAACTAAGAACAAAGGAATACACAAAATTTGTGGATTACATTTTGCCAAAAAAGACGAACGAATTAACGTTTGACGAAGCAGTTACATGTCTTACAGAGCTTTTCAGTCCAAAAACGCCACTCTTTCACAAGAGGTGGAAATGTCTTAACCTGATAAAAGGCGAAAATGAGGACTATTTCACGTTTGCAGCAATCGTGAATAAACATTGCGACGACTTCAAGTTGGCAGAATTAACACCGGGCAATTTCAAGTGTCTCATCTTTGTTCAAGGGTTAGTCTCAGCAAAAGATAGTGAAATGTGCAAAAGAATGCTTTCAAAACTACAAAATGAACCTGGACTAACACTACAACAATTATCAGAAGATTGCCAAAAATGCCTGAGTATAAAGAAAGACTCGAAGAACATTGAGGAGTCAGGAGTATCACATATACATAAGTTAAACAAAAGTTTACGTTCTTCACCCTTCCCGGAAAGAAAACAAAAATTCTATAATAATAGAAAAAATACAACATGTAGGGAAAATTATGACGAAAATCGAAGCAAATATAAGCCGCCCCCATCTGCATGTTATCGATGAGGAGGTCTACACTGGAATAAGGATTGCCGTTTTAAATATAAAAACTGTCTTGTGTGTGGAAAAATGGGGCACAAGGCATCCCAATGTAGAAACAGAAAAGCTACTAGTAGGATAAGAGCTACTAGGATGCATGACGAAGACAATACCAACATAAGGAAATATGTGGAACTTGAAATTTTAAATAAAAAGATAAAATTGCAACTAGACTCGGGTTCCGATCTAACGATAATTGACCTACAGACATGGAAAAAGCTTAACAGACCAACCATGTTACATGCACATAAAATTGCTAAGTCGGTGACAGGAAAGCGTATAAAATTCGAAGGAGAAATAATCGTAAATGTTAAATTTCACGGGAAAACAAAAAAAAACTCAAGATATACGTAATGAAAGATACAGAAAATCTAGTGGGTACAGACTGGATGCAAAAATTCGACGTTTGGGACCTACCTATCAGCTCATTTTGCAAAAAGTTAGACGGTGAACCATCAGATGCGACAAAGTTAAAGGAAGAATTACATAATCAATTTCCCGAGGTATTTGTGCGCGGGTTGGGACGATGCAACAAATTTACAGCTAGAATTGAATTAAAAGAAAACGTCCAACCAGTTTTTAAAAAGAAGCGAAACGTTCCGTTTGCTACTATAGAAAAAATCGACAAAGAATTAGAGAGACTTGAACAAACTGGGATCCTTTCACAAATAGAGTTTAGTGAATGGACAGCACCGGTAGTTGATGTAAAAAAGAAATCAGGAGAAATCCGTGTATGCGCAGATTTTTTGACGGGGCTAAATAAGGCTATAAAAGACCATCATTACCCATTACCGACCAGGAGGAAATATTTACAAAGCTCAACGGCGGTAAGATATTTTCCAAAATAGATCTAAGTGAGGCTTATCTGCAAATCCCAGTACAAGAAGAGAGTACGAAAATTCTATGTATTAATACGCACAAAGGGTTGTACAAATTCAACAGACTACCGTTCGGGGTAAAAGTTGCACCAGCAATTTTTCAGCAGGCGATGGACTCAATGCTCACGGGCCAGAATTTTGCGACCGCTTATCTGGATGACATTCTAATTAAGAGCGACAATGTTGAAGAGCACACATCACACATAAAGGAAGTTTTCAGAAGACTTCAGGACTTTGGGTTTAAAGTAAAAGGAAAAAAGTGTGATTTTTTCTAAATGAAATTAAATACTTAGGCCAGATAATTAATGAAAGTGGCAGGAAACCAGACCCAGAGAGGGCATCGGCAATTAAAAACATGCCTGAACCAAAAAACGTTGCAGAATTACAAAGTTTCCTGGTCCTAGCTAACTACTATGGCGAATTTATTGATAATATGCATAAATTGAGGGCCCCACTAAATGAGTTACTAAAAAAGGAGAATAATTGGAATTGGACAGAAGACTGTAAAAAAGCGTTTAAGGAAATAATACAAAAATTAACTTCGGAGCTAGGACTGACATATTTCGATCCTGAATTAGAAATCATTATTGCAAGTGACGCGAGCTCACATGGGGTAGGTGCGTGTATTCTACACAAGATCCGAGACGGTACAAAGAAACCCGTTGCGCACGCATCTAGATCATTATTACCGGCGGAGAGAAACTATTCACAGATCGAAAAGGAGGCATTAGGCATAATATTTGCAATAACTCGTTTTCACAGATATATTTATGGGAGAGAGTTCACGCTCCAAACGGACCACAAACCCCTTCTTACGATTTTCGGTTCAAAAAAAGGTCTACCAGTCTATACAGAGAACAGACTTTTAAGATGGGGAACTGTGTTACTAAACTACAATTTCAAACTTGAGTTCTTAGTATCAAAGAAAATTGGGCACGCTGATGGACTATCGCGATTAATACCGGCGAAAAGCGAACCGTTGGAAGACTCGGTAATAGCGGCATTACAAGCTGAATATGAAATCAGTAAAGTGTTATACAATACAATAAAAGAACTACCTGTGACTTTGCTAGAGATAAGAAGAGAAGCGGAAAAGGATGAATTTATTTAGAATACCAAGAAAAAATAGAAGAGAAGGAAAGGAATTTAGCAGACAGCTTCTCAATCTGTGACTACATATTATTGTATAACGAGAGAGTGGTAATACCGAAGTCGCTACGAAGGCGAATGTTGAAAGATTTTCATTTAGGACATCCGGGAAAAAACAGGATGAATGTGCTTATGAGAAGTTTTGTCTACTGGCCTAACATGCACGATGATATTACGCAAATGGTGGAAAGTTGTAAAGGCTGTGCTGCTGCGGCGAAAGCACCACCCTCTATACAAAAGCCATTGCCTAAAGTTGACAGACCGTGATCCAGAATCCACGTGGATTACGCAGGACCCATAGAGGGTTACTACTACTTAATAACAGTAGATAGTTTCAGTAAATGGCCTGAGGTTTCCAGATTCAAAACACGGACGACAGAAAATACCATAAACTGTATACACGAATTATTCGCCAGATTCGGCGTCGTGGATTGCTTGGTAATTGATAACGGTACACGATTTACCTCCAGTGACTTCAAAGAATTTTGTGAGACATACCAAGTAAAGCATATCAAGATAGCTCCGTACCACCCGAGGTCGAACGGACAAGCCGAAAGATTCGTAGACACACTGAAAAGAGCTTTAAAAAAAGCTGAAGATGTACCGACGGAAAAAAGCGATACAGCAGTTCCTCCAAGTATACAGAATAACACCTAACGGGAACACACCATCTGGTCTTTCACCAGCGGAATTGATGTTTGCCCGGAGAATACGGTTTGTGTTTGATAAATTATTGCCAAACAAAACCAAAAACCAGTATACACCTATTGTACCAAAGAGATCATTTAAAGCAGGAGAACGAGTTTACTTTAGGATGTTCAGAAACAATATGGCTTACTGGGAGCCTGGCACAATAATTAACAGACTGGGAAATGTGATGTACACAGTACAAGGCGAAATGTTTATCCATAGAAGACATATTGACCAAATACAAAAAAGACGGGTTGAGGAGCCAAGCTCGTCACCCGCAGAAAATAACGACTCAATGGATGTAATTTTTGAAGCTTTTGAGATTCAAAGACCACAGGAAGATACAGAATTTAGAAGGTCAAACAGGAAGAGAAAATTTACTAAACCTCTGATCATCAACCATACAACAAATACTAACTCCCAATCTAAGGATGGGGTGTTAAGGAGTCTCCTCTTTTTACACAAATGGACTCACCCTGTGTATACATATACTACTCCCATTGAATACCCGAAGAGTCGAGACGGAATGACAGAAGAGTAGTAGAGTTCAGTAGTAGTAGAGTAAGTCACACACAGAGACGGCGGCAAGCGTCGCAGTTAACGAACACGTAGACTCAGTAAGGAGTCATCCGCGATACTTCAATACCAAGACTGTATATATATTAGTGCTACTAACCCGCATTTCTGGATCTACTAACCCGTATTACCAGTTGTATTATTACGTTAATACATTTATTTTCCTTATCCATTCGTGGCGTTTGTTATTCATTGATATTGGATTTCATCCCGGAATCCACAACAATATCAATACTCGCTTTCCCATTTTTACATGACACAGATGACAGCATTTTTAGGACAAAGGCTGTCACTAGCAATGAAAACTGGATTCATCAGGAGAATTCAAAACGAAGAAAATTGTAACTAGACTCAGGAAAACTATTGCATTTGGTGGGATTCGAAGAGAACTCAACAACAAATTGGCAGAACTTTAACAAACTGCCTCAAGAATGCAGTATTGAAGATCCCAGCGTGAATCGAACTCACTACATTATGGAATGGATTTACAATATGAGTTAATCATCACGCATATATATATATATATATATATATATATATATATATATATATATATATATATATATATATATGAATAAGATATATTTAGGCAGCAAGTATTCATCCAAACAAATTTGATAAAAAAGACCCGACAAGGTTTGTTTGCTTAATTTTTTGTTGTATTCTTTTAAATGTTCGGATAAGATGTTAAGTATTGTACTCGAAGTTGTGGATAAACTGTCCGAAGTTCATAATTTATTATTTTTGTTCAAGTACTTTCAACTTTCGCAGTCATTACCAAGAAACGATGTGATATCTGCTTGCGGGTTAGGAATCCTTTATCTGCATCCGAGTTTCTTTTTGGGAAGCTAGAGCTTTGAAATGGTTTAGCGTGATGGCATGTATAACAGCTACTGTGAATATATATATATATATATATATATATATATATATATATATATATATATATATATATATATATATATATATAAATTGAATAAAGGAGGAAAAGATTTCAATGATTTATTTTCCTATTACGAGTTTCACAGATATAACTGCTCTTCTGAGATAAAATAAATCAATTGCATTTATTAATAGGTATCATATCTCGTTTAAAATACGTTACATAAAAAGCATCTAATTGTCAAAAGATACTACCACATCATCTCCAATTCCAGTTAATACAAATGATGCAAAACATACCCGATATCACTTTTCATTCTTCGACTAGATTATGATGCGATTAGATGTGTAATCTCCTTCTCATAATGTTTTATTTCGAGAAAAGCACGAACAAACATAGTATACACACCGAATAACGGCATTAAAAGGACTGTCAATAAATCCTCCCCCCCCCAATAACTTTGAAGAGAGAGGAAGACCTGCTGCAATTTCGTGAGTTAACAAAAACCATTGTGGTTTGGAAAGGAGAGATAAGATTTATTTACAAAGCTGAGAAATTGCACTGATTTGCAATGTACCTTCAAATCGAAAAATCTCTGATGTTGAGGATCTTGATAACAAAAACACGTTAATATTTTATGTAATAAAAATGCAATATTGTTTTTTGCATATTTTAAAAAAAAATTTTACATACAAGGATCTGCGTTTGCGAAAATTATAAACAAATCACAAGGTTAAACGCTGGAAAGTTGGAATTTGGCTCTAGAAAGAAATATTTAAGCATGGCCAGTTGTATGTTGCATGCTCAAGAGTAAGAAGTCCCAAGAATTTATTCTTCGCTGTTAAAAAGGAAAAAAAGAAATTTTCTCAAAAAAATATTGTTCACTATGAAGCCCTATAAAATAAAAGAAAATTAAAGAAATTATAAAACCGCAAAGTAGTGTTTTTGTCAATGTATTTTTCCAAACAAATCAGCTTCTTCAAACTCCATTGATTGGTTTGCGAAATTGAACGAAACGTAGAGTTTTTAAATCTCGACCAAAAATGTTAGCGATAACTTCAACATTATTAAATACTGTGAGGATGTCAATACGCGTCAGGGTTTTGCAAAAATTCTAGTTTGTATAAAAATCTGAAGTAAATATAGTAAAAGGTTCTGTTTGTAGTTTATTGAATTTTATACGCAATTATGCTATTGTAATATTCAAAATGACTGATTATATTGTTGGCAAATATATATATACTTATTTATTCTTTTAATTTATTCATTCAATGTTTTTAATTTGTAAATTTTACTTTACTTTTATTTTTAACATTATTATTATTGTGAGTGGTATCATCTTACCAAAGAGTAATTGTAAGTTTCTAATTAACGAGTTCCCCCCGGGGTGTGTAAGTGAAATGGGTACTGTAGGAGAGTTATCAATACACATTTGTGACGTTTCGTTCAGATGGCGAGGGTTTTGACGATGATATGTGCAGTTTAGGACGGTTTAATCTTTGTAACGCCGAGGTGCTTATGTGTCCAGGAATTTTACTCACATGATTTTGGTACACTTCTTTATAACACCCAATGACCCTATCACCACAGGGATAATCGTAGTTTTAAGTTTCCATATTTTTATTACTTCGATTTGTGGGTCCTTATATTTTAACTATTTTTGGAATTCTTTTTTTTTAGAAATATTTGAATTATGTGGCATGTCATATCAATTAGCAGGTTCCTTCTTTGAAACCTTTTTATGATCATGTCAAGAATATTTGTATCAATAAAATCTTTCATGTTTGCTATGTCTGGTCTATTTACATGAATTATTATTTTATTGATCATATTATATATATATATTCTGTTTATACGTTATTTTTATAGATACAAGTATTTAAGTAAATGCTCTGTTTATAATAAACAGTATTAACTACATTTACTGGCCTGAATGTCCGAGAAATTTCATAAAAAATATGTGTCCTCCGACAGGAATCAACATGTATCCTACATAACGTGCTATATCATTTAGCTACAGAGGAGGCGTCTGGTTAGCAAAGTCAAATTACTGTTTTTAAACAACAAATTTCCCATGATTTTTTTCTCGAACGCTCATATCTGCTCGAAGCATATCTTAAAGTTAAGAGCATTTACTTAAATAGTTGTATCTATAAAATAACGTATAAACAGAAAATATATTAAAATAATTGTCGGACAACCCATTTCATTATATATATATATATATATATATATATATATATATATATATATATATATATATATATATATATCTTACTGTTATGAATAGGAATAAAAATTATAAAAGGTTCTAACTATTTAAATTTATTATATTAGATATATTGGGCTTCACGAAATATTTATATTAAGAATTTTCGGCAAACTTGAAACTTGATGCCCGCAAAAATTTAATAAAAACAGACAAAAAACTGACTGTAAAAAGACGGTTTTTCTCTTGACACCGCTATTATTTTAACGACATTTACTCCTTGGAAATGTTTATTTTTTAAAAAAGTGATGATTAGAATTGTAATAAAACCTAAACATATGAAAGTGAATTTATACATTTTCTTTGTTCTTGAGAATTGACAACAGCAATAATAAACACTTTTTATTAGATTGTTTATTTACACCATTTATTTCTGATATTGTTTATTGGAATGATTGGGAAAACATCGGCTCATTATCAGTCGATTCTAACTTTATAAAATGGTAAATAATAAAGATTTCCTCGCAGTCGTATATTCTCAAGAAGAAAAGAAATGTATAAATTTACTTTCAAATATACTTATGTTTTCTTTTTTTTACAATTCTAATCATCGACTTTTAAAGTAACAAACAATGCAGAAGATGAAATGTAGTCAAGGGAAAAAAAGGGTTGTCAAGGAAAAATATGTCCTTTTGACATTCCTTTTTTGTTTGCAGGCGCGAATGAACAAGTTTGCCGAATTTTCATAATATTGACAATTATAATTTATATTAATTCATAATTTTTAAAATTTGGTTTTATATACCATAGTCGGCGTTTATCAATATATTTGTATTTGCCTCTGGACTCTTTCCTTGATTTAACAATTTTGATTTAATTATTTTTAATTTTTTTTAACACAGTCTGCAGTTTCTACTATTAATATTATATGGGGGTAACATTTTATGATTTCATATTTAATATTGGTAGATTTTTTTGTTTTTGTTCCTATATATATATATATATTAATTAGTGCATATACGTGTACCAACGTTAAGTAGTCACAAAATAAAATTGGATAAAATGTGTAGTAAATGCGATGCAGGTGAGTTACATTTAAAAAAAAAAAAATAGAAAACTGTAGAAAATTTGTAAAAAAATAAAAAATCAGGATTACAAATTTAAAATTAAAGACGCTGTTTTTGCATAGCCAAGATAACGTTAAGGGTTAAAGGGATGAATTATAAAAGGTTCTAAGGGATAACGTTAAGGGTTTATTTTTTGGGCTACGTAGCAGCGTTCCTCCCATAAGCCATTTGTTTACTTTTAGCAGGATAGACTTTGTGTCGGACGAGGTGGTAATCCAGCGAAACTTAAGCCGCACACCAAAACGGAGGAACACGTCTATGTTCTAATTAATATATATCTTTACTCTGTCTAACCACACCGAGCACTATTATGTTTGTACCTCATGTATAAATTTGATGATTATTTATCTGCTTGCCCGCGTATGCACACCAGCACGCGCGTATACGCTTGCTTATATCTGGTCGTTTGATTTATCTATCCCTAAAACTATATATATATATATATATATATATATATATATATATATATATATATATATATATATATATTCAAATGGTTTTATAAAAGAAAAATTCGGAACATTTTAATATTTGGTCAACAATTATCATGCCATAGTGAGCAATTGTCTCGTTTGAATATCATATCAGAATAGAAAAAAGTTTTCTTTAGTAAATACATCGACTAGTTAATTTTGATGCATGGTAACGCCCATCCTTATGTTGTAAATGTCATGTAGTAAACGTTCATAGAGCAAAGATGAGAAGTTCTTCCTCACGCAGCATATTCTCCAGACCCCTCACCTTCGACTTTTTATTTGATTTGCTCATTCCTTGATAGCCATTACGCGACGTCGAAGTGCCCTAATAATTTTCTAAACGTAGCTAAGATGTGGTACAAGGCCGAAAGTATGGTGTACTCATTGAGGATCGAACTCATTACTTAGTCGTAATTGCTCTTAGTCAATCACCATGCACTTATCAATAATATTGATACAGGATATTAATAAATGTATAGGCTATCTTTTGGTTATGTCTGTACATCTAAGGTTACAGGACTTTGCTAAATTGTTACATTGCTCAAGCGTGATTTTGTCCCATTCCCCTGCTGTTTTTTTAGAAATTCTTCCGAAAGGCACTTGATGTAGGCTTCCGTGTTGAGTCTGAGGCCCTCACCAACAAATTTTCTCATCAGAACGATCAGAGTGAGTTGCCGTATTATCGTAATCACCATTAGACTCATCCAACTCTTTCTGAATCCTCTGCACTCTCCTCAGATTGACATCCAAACATTTTGAAATGTTCGTATTGGAGCTCCCGGCGCGAATGTCAAGCAGTACAGCATGTCGTTCCCAAATTTTTGGCGGAGTGAATTGCGTCATGGTGCACTTTTTCTTGCAGACGGTAACCAACTGACCCTACTACACTGTGTAGTCGACAAATTAAAAACAAACAACTCGCATGCGCGAAATTAAAAAAAACATATAAAATGGCGAAAATTTACCCCTCGCATCCTGAAAACTTGGCAATTGCTCTCGAAAAGGACCTCCAGTCAGTGGATAACTGGAACAAGAAATGTCTTATAAATTTTAACGCCTCCGAAACAAAACTGCAGAAATAAGGACAAAACTAAGGACTAAAGACAGGGGAGGTGGTGTTGCCTTTTCAAATGGCGTAACGCCAGCAATGGGATTTCATTTTCGTTGCTGATATCAAAAACGTTAAAAATTATTACAATTTGGCATAGTACACACATCAATCAGTCGAGTACCATACGTGATACTCACTTGGGCGATCATATCTTTTTCGATTCATGACTGACTATGCAGAAGTTCTTCGCGCAGTAGATCTTCTCGTTTCTTTCTGTGGTAGGACTGGTTGCCAATCAATGTTACAGGACCTAATCTCTCTTGTTAGTAAATAAGACTGGATCTTGTAATCCCTCTCTTCTCGCACCATAGCTGAGGCTAGAAGGGATGGATTCATACCTTTCCAAAGAGGATTTGCGTGCAAGAGAATGTAACGAACTCTTACTGGAACTCGAACTAGGATCTCTGATTTCTCATTCCGAGCCGATATCTATAAAACCACAACGCACGTCACTTATACTTCACTAAATTTATAATAATTATTACTTACATTTTTTTCTGACTGCGTTTCTCTCTTCCAATGAGATTATTATTTCAATTTACATTCATATACTATTGCTGTGAAAATATATTAACATAATAATAATAATAATAATAATAATAATAATAATAATAATAATAAGAAGAAGAAGAAGAAGAAGAAGAAAAAGAAGAATGATAATATCAAGATATTGGAAAACTATGCAAAGTTGATTAATGAAAGGTTAATTATGACAGCTCCAAGGCGTAGAACCATGAGGAGGATAAATTGAAAATGAGTAAACTTCACATCAAGAACCAAAGAAAGTAAAAAAGGAACAAGTTCAAAAGATAAACAAGAACAAAAATTACAGATGGGATGAGATACTTGCGATTATAAAGAGGACATATGTAGAGACAAATTGAATCACTATTCATGGCAGCTCTGAAAAATCCTATAAAAGGCAGATATATTATATATTAACGCTAAGATAGACATGACACTGCAAATTGGTAAATGACAACTATATGGAGACATTGATGAGGCTACCAATCATAGGACATAGAGACTACCAATCATGCAACAAGCAAATGCAGCTAGTTGACGGCAAAGGGTTACAAAAATGAGACTTGAATGGATTGAGACGGTGATATCAACGCGATTTGACCATCGACTGCGATTGGATATTGCAGACCTATGGTATAGAAATTCGAAATTGAAATGGGTTGCTCAATTCAGGTTAGAACACCAGACCCAGTTGCGGTTCCAGCAGGCCAGAGAAAAAGAGAAAATAGCGAGGAGTGCAACGTGAAGAAACAAAGTGGGTGAATTGAAGAGTAAAAGAAAAGAACAACAGTGAGAGATGGAGACAGATAGATAGGTAAGAGAGAGAAAAAGAAAGAAACAAAAATGAAAGAATGAGGAAAAGAAAAAGAGAGAAAACAGGAAACAGAAATGAAAGAGAAAAGGTTAGAGAGAAAGAAACTATTGAGTCTTGGAATCATCTCGAATAACATTATAAAGAGTTTGGAAGAATTAAAATTTCCAGTTAGACTCGACATTATACAAAAACAGCGTTATTGAAATCAGCTAAAATACCGAGGAAAGTTCTGCAATATTGAGGGAATTGCTGTCACTGGATATCAATCCAGTGAAAGCCACCAGCTACAACTGGCGCAAAAACTCAATCACTACAAATAACAATGACGAAAGAATACTGTAAATATACTTTTCTCTTTTTAAATGCCATATCCTTTGAGGAAGTGGGCGATCATGTCTCTTCACAGACTCCTTTTATTTATTACCTGTGAACTGCCACTACTTCTCGCGAGAGATCGCGGAGTGATTTCTCATTGCATTCTCCACGGATTTTGAATTCAACGTTTTCCTCCTAGACTGGCTGCCACACTAGGATAAAGAGCCCAGTCGGCTCTACTTAACCTATAACTGGTGGCAAAAATAATGGATTCATGCCTTTCCAAAGAGCATTAGTGCGGAAATGTACGCAAGTGGTAAGGCCTGAACTCGAGTCGTCGCTTCCATTTTCAGTACCGATAACAGTTACGCTACCCGCTGCTGCTACTAATAATAACAAGAAGCAGTTATTACAATAAATAATAATGATATTAGCAAAGTTTGCACGAGAGGTGACATGTATGTCCGATGACGTCATTAGGAAACAGACTGACAAAAAAGGAATAAGAAAACAGGTAATCAGGTGTGGGTGGTAAAGAGGGGAGATTGATGGGGCAGAGGATAGGTGTCAGGGTGGAGACTAGGGACTCGTAAGATGGCAAATATTTATACCCTTGAGTGAATCGGTGGTGAGATATGGCTGGCGGCAGTGATAACATTTGATAGACAACGGTGAGTAATAACTGAAAATTATGAAGAGAGAGGTGAGTAATTCTCGTTTTGTATTGGAGTGGGAGAGTGGGCAGGAAATTGAAAGGAGACAGACACACAGAGAGGTAAAAGAGAGAAAGAGAGAGATAGAGAGAGAGGTGTGAGGAGACAAGTCGAGTGGCAATGAGAAAATTATATAGTGAAACAGCTTGTGTATGTGTATGTTTATGTGTGTGTATATATTTGTGTGTGTGTGTGTGAGAGAGAGAGAGAGAGGGCGTGTGTGTGTGTGTGTGAGAGAGAGAGAGAGACTCTCTTATTTTTAAATTACTAAAGGATACTGGGGAAAACAGTAAGGAAATAAACGGATGAGGAGCTGGGGATAGATAAAGATAAGGAAGATAAAGTGGATCGAATTGGAGTATCCGTAAAATAAGTGGAGGAATCCAAAAACAAGCAAAATTGGGAGAGAGAAAGAGAGAGAGAGAGAGAGAGAGAGAGAGTGCGCGAGAGAGATAGTTATCAAAAATGGAAAACGTGAGAACAGATAGTTAGCTATACAGAGAGGGATATATATATATATATATATATATATATATATATATATATATAGAGAGAGAGAGAGAGAGAGAAAAGAACTGTATATGGCTTCTACTCTCTTCAGAGAGAAAGGAAAGTGAGAGAAACACTCTGAATGCAGTGAAATACTTTCAATAGAGAAAAGAAAGAGAAATAGAAGAGAAAGACAAAACAAGATATGAACAATAAGAGAGAGAGAGAGAGTGAAAGAGAAAGAGTGAGAGAGGAGAGTAAATTACAGGATACAAAGAGAGATATGTACACAGAAGAAAAGGAGGAGGAGGAGGAGGAGAGAGAGAGAAATGCAGAAATAATGTACAAGAGGAGAAGATAGGGCGTGGAAAAAGACAAAGTAAGAGAGTTGGGAATGCAGAAAGTACAAAATGCAAGAAACCAGAAGACAATGAACAAGAAAGTCAAAGGAAGAGAAGAGAGGTATGTGCAAGGAAAGAAACAGTAAGAGAAGGGGAGGAGAGAGAAATGGCGACGGATTAAAGCGAAATATTTGTTGATTGCTCATCAATGAAAAAGAATCCAAGGATGTGCTGGAGGGAGAGAGATGGGACAAAAGAAAAGGTAAACAAAAGTGAAAGAGATAGATAGATAGATAGATAGATAGAGAGAGAGAGAGAGAGAGAGAGAGAGAGAGAGAGAGAAAAGAGAAAGAGCAAAGGAAAGAAAAGCTATATGAGGTGACAGAGAAGAAAGCAAGAGAGAGAAAGAGGTGTTATAGAGTTAAAGAAAAGAATATGAACAAGAGAGAGGGAGAGAAAGAGGAGGGAAAGAGAAAAAGAAAGAGAGAAGGTGCTGGATAGAGCTCTAAAGAATGAAAAAAGCGAGAGAAAGAAAAAAGGGTAAGAAGGACAATATAAAGCGACAAAGAGGGTGAATTGTAAAGAGAGCGATAGTGGGAGATAGAGACAAGAGAGAGCAAAAGAAAGAAAAACAGAATGGATGAAAAAAAAGAAGAGAGAAAACAGAAATATAGAAATGAAAAAGAAAAGACTAGATAGAAATAGAAAGCAATTGGGGGACAGAAATTGAAAGAGTTATTTGTATGTCTGGCCGTATTTCTGTCATTGTCCAGTGCACATGGATTTAAATTGATATTTCAAGCCCTTCCCGGCTATCGTTTTCCACTTTCTATTTCGGAACGAGACTCATGCAAAATGAATCACAATTCAAAATGGCCGCGGGAAGTCACCAAGACGAAAAGAAGAAAATTGTAGAAATCACTCACAGAAAAAAGAAAGAAAGAAAAACAACTTTCTCGCTTCGTTGATTAGCGAAACTGAAATTCACTGGAAAAGACAAAACGAAAAACCTTTAGGGTCGTCTGCTGACGTTATGCTCTTTCGAAGTGTTCGACTTTAATGATTGGTTACACAACAAACTGGAGTAGACATCACTGATTTTTGAAAGAAAAAACCTTGTTTTCTTGAAGACACTGATATCACTGACATTCACTGACTAATAGCAACACTCAAATGGTTTCAAATTTAGTCGATAAAATCGGTGCAATAAAAAACAATCAGATTTTCAATCTGACCAATGAAAGAGCGAAGTTAATTTTGGTAAGGTTTTAATATTTGTTAATTTTCATAAGTTATCTAAACAGAATTAAATATTAAAATATTGATAGTATTCAGTAGTTTTTGGGGATGTCGATCAAGAATTGATCTATACGAGTACTGAAAAATTCTCGGTCTAACCAGAAGGATCTTTTTTTAAAATTTTGAACTTAGACAATTGGCCAAATTTTGCAAAAAGTTTCCAGTAAATAACTGGATTTCAACTATGTATTCAATCACATATTGTGGAACTACTATGTAATATCAGTTCTCCTATATGAAAGTGATTACTGGATGACTTCCTCCCAGGTGAAGAAGAAATCTGAGACAACGAAGATGTAGACCGACAGAAGGATGCTGAGAATACCATAGATGGAATGTGAACAATGAAGAAGTTTTAAGGAAAATGGAAACGAAAAAGGACTTATATCTAGAACCAGAAAGAGATTGTGGAAATTTATGGGATAAGTAATGAGGGAAGAGCGCTTGGAGAATGTAACACTCACAGTACATATTGAAGGAAAAAGAGACAGAGTAAATACGTAATAAGCTTGTGTAAATGGATATTATATCAGATAGCGGGAAGGATAATAAAAAACAAACCTTGCAAAGAACAGGAGGTTGCAGAGAGCCATGATCACCCATGTCCTGAAGGATATGAAAAATAAAATAATTCAATCTCCAATTATATTAAAAAATAGAATAAAGTAAAAATACCCCCCCCCCCAAAAAAAAACGGGCAGCAGCATTATTTAATAAGATTAGTTTAGTCTTGCAGAAGATCAAAATAGTAGAGCAACGAGTGACGTCATTGCTAACCACTGTGCTACGGCGGGCATCTTCATGTAGACGAAGTATCAATTAATTGCAAGCATATTTTTCGGAGTTACTTTCTACTATTGCTAAATGTTTTCATTATTTAGGCCGTAAATATTTTGCATTTAAAAGATGAAAATAGTTAAATACCAAAGACTCTTTCGCAAATGATGGCCTTTTTTTTTTACAGAATCCAACCTTAAAACCAATTATATATATATATATATATATATATATATATATATATATATATATATATATATATATATGTGTGTGTGTGTGTGTGTGTGGGGGGGTGTTTGGAAATATGTAAAATTTAGATATAACCAAAATCTGTTAAAGGAAAATAAGAATAACAACAAAAGAAAACTTATCTTAGCCAGGACGAAACGGTGAAGGGTGTACTGAGCAGACACCCTGATTTATAATATTAAAAATAAATCCAGACGCATCCCTCTAGTAACAGCTTTCAACATCACTCTTCCTCCACTAGATCAGATAATCAAAAGTCGCTGGGAAATACTACATCTCAAACCAGACCTAAACATTTTGTTAATAATTAAAAGTGTTTCTAGCATATCGTAGACCTAAGAACCTTAAAGAAATTACAGGTAGTAACCAAATTTTAGATGATAAGGTAACCTGTAATAGACCAAAAATAAAAACAAAAGGATTTTCCCAACCTTGTAACAACAAAAGGAGCTTATGTTGTAACCACATTAGACATACCAATTCATTCATTAGCTCAGTTACTAAATCTACTTTCAAAATCTACCACAACTCTAACTGTAGAAGTCATAACATAATTTACATATTAGAATGCACACTATGCCAAAAACAGTATGTGAGAAAATCTGAATTCACTACAGAATTAATAATTATCAGAATCGAACCAAGTCGGATATCCACGAAATATTATTACCTGAAGAACAACATTTCCGCCTAGAAAAACATGATTTTAAAAGCCATGTCAAATTCACTATAATTGAAAAAATAGAAATAGACAGGAAAAATAAGCTTTGAATAATATTAGAAAAACATGAAAACAAATGGATTTTGCGCCACAAAACACTTCGTCCAGACGGGCTTAACCACAAATTTAATAACATAGATGGAATTAATAAACCCCATAAATCAAGCCCTACCCACATTTCTCACCCACACAAGACAGACATGATTGCAGAGGTGTTGAGGTCTCACACTTATACACAAACTCATAACAATATATAGACTTACACACATCATACCCACCCCCCGAGAATTAAAAGATAACATACACTTAACACACACATCCCCCTTTCAGCAACCAATAAAACTGTCAAAATAACCAAAAAGGGAATTCTGCGACTCATGAATCTCCACAGCTTCTAGCTTAAAGACAACTTGAAAGAGGCCGTTTGATCAACACAAGGACCAACCAAAAAACGAAAATTACAGATAAAGTTCATTTTCTTCATAAATGGTCATTCACTCCTGTAGTTCCCTGCTACTTACAGGTAGAATTTTTTTTATTCGAAATTTTTTTATCCTGATGATGGCCATGCTAGCCGAATCTAGTCGAGGAACTTAATTGAAATAATAAAACAAAAAAAAATTTCCTATACAACCCAGTGTGTCTGAGAATTTTAATTTTTTAATATTTTTTATTGTTTAAAACACACACACACACACACACACACACACACACACACACACACACACACAACATATATATATATATATATATGAGACCTATACTTATATAATGAGACGTATTGATGTACATAAAAGTATATAATTCAAGGTATGTCAAAGTGAAAACAATAAGGTACTTAAGAGCTATGTAGTGCAATAATTCTTATTCTATGTGCCGTGTCCATTCAGGACGTGGGCGATCATGTCTTTCCACAACTTCCCGTCCTTTGTAGCTCTTAGCTGTGTTTGTACTTTTGCTAAACTTCCTAATCCCTATTTTGCCAACTATTCACACAAGTTCGTTAAGTATGTTATTCTCCGGATACCTCTGTCCTTCTTGCCTTCAACATGTCCTGTGAATATAAAATTTTCGAAGCCTGCTTTGCACATCATTGCCTTAGAAATTTCAATTGTTTCGTTCTGATTCTCAGTATGTGTCCTTTATGTTTCCATTTTCTCTAAAACTTCGTTGTTGTTCGGTCCATGGAGGACGGATATTACATAACAGTTCAATACCCTTTTCTTTGCTTCTATCGAAAATTTCCTACCTAACAGTTCATGTAGTTATTTGTGAGGTACTTTATCAAACGTTATTGCATAATCTATGAAAATCTAGGTATACTTCCTTTTCGCATTTGTATTGCATTTTCAGATATCATTCGCAACATAAATATCGCATTCCTTGTTCCAGTGTCTTTAATAAAACCTCACTGTTCTTGTCCTATTTCGGATCAAATTCTGCTATAAGCTTTATTCATCAGAACAGCTCAGATGTTTTGTCAGTGCTCTTCAGGACAGAGACAACAATGATTGTATTATTACTGAGTTGACCTCCAATGTATGCACATATATATATATATATATATATATATATATATATATATATATATATATATATATATATATGGTACGCACGCGCGTAAAATTTCAGATAGAGTATATCAGTAAAAGGAAAATATGAATAAAGACAAAAGGAAAATTTTCTTAGCCGATGCATTTCGTTCCCTAATATTAGATCCCATGAGAAATTGTACGAAAACTAAATAAAAGCACCTTGTATTGCATATATATATATATATATATATATATATATATATATATATATATATATATATATATATATATTATTAGAAGTCTTATAAGTATGAGATACTATACTCGATCGGAAAACCTTCGGTGTCTTGATTTGCAAATAATCAAACCAATACCAAAGGGAAAAAACGGTATAAAAAAGAAAGAACATGTACGTTAGCCGAAAATAATCGTCCAGCATGCAAGTCCAAAGAAAAAAAAACCGATACGGGTACGCAAAAAAACTAAATAAAGTACTCAATACAATAAGTAGAGCAGACCTAGTTAGACGTAGAGAGCCAGACAAACCTACCACGGTTTCACCTAAACGGATAGTCAGGGAAACGGCAATCCCTGACGATCCGTTTAGGTGAAACCGTGGTAGGTTTGTCTGGCTCTCTAGGTCTAACTATATATATATATATATATATATATATATATATATATATATATATATATATATATATATATATATATGTTTGTGTGTGTGTGAGTGAATGAGTACATTTTTTGTACGTCAGTAGGAAATTTCACTACATATCGATTGAGAAATTGCCCGTCTATGTGTAATGGACTTAAGATTAGATTAAAGTGCTTGACAATTAGACATTCGGAGTTGGAATGAGTTAGTCTTATGACCGAGAAGCTTACATAATAAAATTAAACAGAATGGAATTGGGAAAATCGAGAGAAAGAAGGAGAAGAAAAAGTTGGACAGCTAGGAGGTAAAAAAGCTATAGAAAAATGAAGATAAACTGGGTGCGAATAGTAAAAACATGCTTCATTATATAGTCAATTCATTCGCATGTTTACACAGATGTTTGATGGTTATCGTTGGAGACTGACTGATAGTATGTCTCCTCAAATGACAAGTATCCTTGCTGAATCCATTTCTGCTGTGTTCTGGATTGTCTCAATTCTTCCCATTATTATTATTATTATTATTATTATTATTATTATTATTATTATTATTGCCATAGAAAACTGAAATTCAAACGTATCACTTAAACCAGATTGAGTGAAGTGAAGAAAGTTTGTCAGGTAATGCGTATCTTTGTTCGAACAGATCATGTGGAACACACAGATGATCCGTCATTACTGGTGGTCATGGATCAGTACTAAATGGCATGGCAAAGAGATTAAAAGAATTGAAATTCTGAGGAAAATTGAAATCGTATAGACGCCAGAATTACTAAGCTACAATAGTGAAAATGCTAAAGTATTACTTAGACTTGCTGTCACTTAAACCCCAGTGATAGGCATCTGTTTTTAGCGCCGTGAAAATTCGCATGTAATAGTAACGACGATAATTTTATTATGAGAATTTTCGTTTGATTTATACCGAATTCTACTTGAGTTTGAAGTCCGATCAATAGCTCCAGACATATATTTAGTCCTTATTTCGCGGCTACAGCGGCCTTAAATATTAATAAGAACAGCAATAATAGTCTGATGTAAGGAAAGAGTCAAAAGAGTAAAAATAATAATAACAACGACAACAATAATAATACTATCCCAACCCACAAAGAACCTGCCTTTCTGTTGTTGGACGCCATCGTCAAAAAGCTAGTTCCCCGTCTCGGCCACCCAGGGAGTGAATCGACGATAGACCCTCCACAAAACGGATTATTATTAACAGCAACCAAGCCGTTCCGGATATTAGGTTGTCAATTCAATTCAGTCGGATAAAAGATCTTGCTGTTGGAATTGCCAACATTAGTTTGAAGGGACGCATTGAATTGCTTGTTGGTTGGATTGAACGTACGATGCAAGTCCGACTGTAGGAAGTTACCGTGATTTGACAGCGTAAATAGGCCAGTGTAGCCGGCACCATCACAGCCGTCATGATGACTGACGGGAAATTCCCTGTAATAGCGGAAACAAAGATAGCTGGCATTTCTCGCGGCTAATGCTATTATTATTATTATTATTATTATTATTATTATTATTATTATTATTATTATTATTATTATTATTATTGTTGTTGTTATTATTATTTAATTCATTTGCAAATTTACACCAGATGTCTGGTGGTTATCGCTAGAGATTGACTTACAGCAAGTCTCCCCAAATGTTCAGCACCTTTCCCAATATCCTTGCAGACTGTGTTCTGGTTTGTCGCAATTCATCCTATTATTATTTAACTTCCGCGCAGCATATGATATTGGTTGCTGGTAAAAAGTCTCTTTTTCCGGTCACCTCTTGTGACTTAAAAAATAAATCAGTCATTTGTTCTTTTCATCGATAGGCTATATCCAATTCTTTTCGAAGTACACTTGCTGTTCCGAACAGACATAACGTGTTTTTATAATGGCTCTCTTTCCAAATCACAATTCAGTATCTACTAGGATTTTTACTCCAATATTCCAATGACCACTTGCATTGTAATTACTTTCTCTGCTAGTCCTTCCCAAGTTTTCGAAATGTTATATTAATAATAATAATAATAATAATAATAATAATAATAATAAGAAGAACAAACAAAATGATTGACGTAACTCTTCCAATATTGTGCAGCACTGAGAGAAGAGCTCGTTTTAAGAAAAGTAAAAGTAAAGACGGTGCTTAACAATGTTTAACAATATTTCGATAGTATGTTTGTCTTCTTCAAGTTATGTTTAATGATTTGATTTGTTTGTTTAACGGCATATCAACTCCTTATGGGTCATTTAATGCTGATTGTTTAAAAAAATTGTATCAAAATATAATATATAAAAAAAAATACAAGTCTTTGTGCAAATGTCTCATATCTTGAGAATAACGGTTGTACTGGTAACCAACGTTTCAAAAAAAATGAAACGCAGCTAGCGTGAATGGAATGCTACTCAGATGTGAGTAACAAAATTGGGATCGTGCTCATCTTAATATTTTCCGTCAGTTGAGTCGTTAATAAGAGCAATTAGTCAAACAGTTTAGTGTATACGAGGACTGTCTGAAAAGTAACAGGATTAGTGTCATAAATAATTTATTTCTATTCCAAACAACAAACTACACGGTTCCCCCTTCAAAGTAGTCCTTCTCGAGTCTAATCCACTTTTCCATCCTTCCCTGTCACGCTTCTATGCACCGCTGGAAGGATTCTTCTTGGATGCCTCTAAGCTCCGTCGTTACGGCCTTCTTGATGGCTTCCACGCCTTCAAAACAGGTCCCCTTAATGATCCCGTTGATCTTGGAGAAAAAGAAAAAGTCACACGGAACAAGATCAGGTGAATAGGGAGGTTCTTCTAGTACGGCGATGTTCTCGGCCAGGAACTGTCGGATGCTCAGTGCGTTGTAAGCAGGTGCATTGTCGTTGGGAAGCAGCCACGATGTATCCTGTCACAAATCATCTCTTCTCGAGCATAGAGCGAACCAAACGCCGCAGGATCTCTTTGTAGACTTGCTGATTGATCGCCTGGCCTTGTGGCAAGAACTCAAGAACAGACTGAGGTATATGTGAATATATTGCTTGTTTGATTGATTTTATGATATCTCAACACTTATTGAGTTATTTAATGTCGAATTTTGTATGGAGCACCGAGTTAGTATCGAACTTACTATCCAGTAATACTCGTCAACCGATGTAGCCTGGCTAACCATTATTACACGCCAAGGCGCCTCGATATGAACAAATATGAATAGACTGAGATAGAGCTGAATATGTTGAATTTTGAATGGGGCAGCTGGTGAGGATCGAACTCCATACTTACTATTCACTACTAATTGTCCCTCATAAATCGCTTCGTTAATCATTATCCAACACAAATACATTTCTTTTAAACTTGACATTTGGGTTTTAGGCACGAATCCAAGTGCACCAATTATTATGGGCACCACCCTAAACTTCATGTGTTCCCAGTTCCTGGGTTAATTCCTGCTGTTTCACTTCAATTTTTCGCTTCTTTTTGTCTTCATCACACCAAAAATATTCATTTTTTCTTGTCTTCGACGATTCTTGTCTACCCGAACTTTTCATCTCGATGACGTACTCGATCGGCTATTAAAGGAAGTACGAAAGTGAGTACTCGTGCGAGTTTCAACTTATGGTATATGTCCTTACTAAAGATACTCAGTTAATGGTAATATTAAAAAAAATTGCTCCTACGGAAATATTTGACATACATTGATTGAACAACCAGTGCTACTGTCGGTTGAAATTGATGAAATATTTCTTTTAAAACAGAGTATTTCCAGGAAAATAAGTCTCTCAAGTCCATCGCTCTTTCCAGTATTGATGGGGGGTTTCTTCATAATTTTTTATTTGAAATAGTGTTTCTGTAGCGTCAATACATGAGATTTGAACAAGGATGATCCTCTCCAAGACCTACAGGCTTCCGTTTTTAACGACTGGTCTGAGAAATTTGTCTGACAATTTAGACATTTTTAAACCAGATGGAAGCCATGCATGGCATACATATTTTAGTTTAGATCTGACGAGCTTTATTTAAAAACATATGACTCAATTTCTCAGGTTAATATTTTGCTTTTGTAGCATCTTGCAACCACTTCTATGTTCAATTTCTTTATCCCTTGAACTAAATTTGTTAAAACTGATCTATTCACCGATGTATTTGTACTGTTTAAATTTTTATTAATGTAGCTTCCCTGTGACTTTTCTATAAATACTTTCATGGTAATTGTTTGAATGAACTTTACTCTATGGTACCTAGACTTTATGAATTTAAACGCAGTACTCGATTGGCGACAAGGTCTCATTATTTTACGGTTCAAAAGGCTAGATGTAACCGTAAGTTCTATGCTAACAGTTTCTTCTATTTCACTTGTGGAACTCTCTTCCGGCTTCTTGCTTCCCAGTCAACTCTGAGCTTCAAAAATGTAAATGAAATGTCAATCGTTATCTATTGTTTTCTTAATTCTTACTCTTCTATTTTTCTTTTTCCTTAATATTTCTTCCTCATATTCTTTAACACTCAGTTACACCTAACGTCTAAGTGTTTTTATTGCCTTGTTTGTTGAAATGATTAAAGAAATCCTGTAGTTTGATGATGGATTCATGATATATATACCATCATTGCTTTCATTCCAATTTCAGATCATTTGGAAAGATTTTGGAAAAGTGATGGTAGTTTAATCCATTTTCTAATCATGAGTTAAAACATGGCGGAAAGAAAGGATCCCTCCTTTGTCGAAAAGCTTTTATGCTGAGTGAACGAAATAAACTCGGTCAGAATTTGAACCTGGCACGCTGATAACCGTTGCAATAACTGCATACCCGAAATCTATGTTAGCCACAGGATGCCGAAAACGATGTGTGAACAAGATTCTTTACAACTTTACCTTTCGAATAATTCGTTCTCTATCCGATTTAAAGGGCAACTGTCATAGAGCGATGATTCATCACTCACAACTCCTAGCAAAGACTGCAGTGTCTCATTATTAGAGACGCCGTCTCTTTGCCATCGACAGTGACGTACTACCACCGAGAAAATGAAAGAATCGTTTCGACTCCCCGCCACAAAAAAACAAGCTAACATCTTTTATTCCCCACCTCCACCCCAAATTCCAAACTTAGAATCTAATTTTGTCAGGGTTTAATGTAATGCTTACAGACTCTACTTTGTTTAACCTCGGTGATCGAACGAGAACCGGTGCTTTGAACGAGATTTGATCGTAAACATATTATTAGGTTGGCACAAATGTTTCTAGCATTTTGTGCTAAAGTCTGTTATTCACCAACCCCATATATATATATATATATATATATATATATATATATTGTCATCCACAGTCAGACTGTTTCGCTGTATCACAGCTCATCAGTGTGGCTAAACGTCCGGTTGCCTGTGGATAGAATCGAGAACCTGCTGAATTCTCGTCAGTCGGAAATTTTACCCTGAAGCCGTTGGCGCACGGCAGAGAAGAAGGTGAATTTAAGCATATTTATTTTTAGATAAACACACAGTGACTGAGAGAACTCGATTCGATTTACCGAAGAGTCTTGCATTATTAGCCGTAATAGTCACTGTTTACAAACCCAGACATCCTCCCCAGAGAGCTCAACCGAAATAAATTTTTCAAGAGCATATATATTGTCATCCACAGACAGACTGTTTCGCTGTATCACCGCTCATCAGTGTGGCTAGACGCCCGGTTGCCTCTGGCTAGAATCGAAAACCGGCTGAATTCGCGTCAGTCGGAAATTTTACCCTGAAGCCGTTGGCGCACGGCAGAGAAGAAGGTGAATTTAAGCATATTTATTTTTAGATAAACACACAGTGACTGAGAGAACTCGATTCGATTTACCGATATATATATATAGTACCATTATTCAGTTATCAGAACCATTCTTCGTTTCTGCAACCATTTACCAATTTTCAACTTAACATTAAATTTTTACTAATTTTTTTACCCAATACAAGATGAATACTGAATTAGATGTTTTTTCATGAGCTTAAGAAGAGGAGGTGAGGATATGTAGGATATATAACTCTAAACCTGAAGAGGTTAAAATTATAGTGATCGGGAAGCATCCTCTCGGGAGTTTGTTCTTAAAAAAGTAGCTGTCTGAATAGAACTTCCTTCTCACTGATGAAATACGAAGGGAATGCGGATGATTTGTCCCAGGGCACGTGGCATGGCGGGTCTTAGTTGTGAAGGTCTGAACTGGTTGAAACAAGGAATGCAGCTCGTCAGATTATGCCGTAGTGTAAGAATGATTTCACCCTTGACTGGCAGAATTCTTCAGGAAATTTTAGATCTCTGGAAATTGTTGGAGCTGCTGGTCGGACAAGGACTGCAGCAGGAAGCGAAATTAGTGACATCGAAAAGATAACGTATGTGGAAGAACTTCCAATCAAATCTCTATGATCTTTTGATACGTAACATTTACAACGTAGAGGACGTGTCGACTTAATTGCCCAGAATGTTCATTAAAACCACTTTTTATGGTAGCGATGCGCCGTAATAATAATAATAATAATAATAATAATAATAATAATAAAAAATTAGCTTGGAATTTAAGTTAAGAGTGAAAAACCGTTGATTCGGTTTATTTATTTATTGCTTTTGATTCTCGTCAGTTGTCCAAAAATGACTTTTTGTGTGTCGAGAAAGGCAAAAGAAAGACATGCAAGGCAGGCTGATGTTCTTTTACGAAAGCTCATATGGGAGCTATTTTCCTAGCTTAAGAATTTTTATTAGGGCTCTGTAAACAATATGCAACAGTTGACTGACTGGAAAAGCAATAAAAAGCTGAGTAAACTTCTCAATAAACATCTAAGTTTCCCCTTATAATGTGCAAAAGATGGTGTTGGCATATATATATATATATATATATATATATATATATATATATATATATATATATATATATATTATATATATATGTGTGTGTGTGTCTGTGTGTGTGTATATATATGTATGTATATATGTGTGCATATATATCTATATATATATATATATATATTATTTGATCAATCCACTAAAACAAGGAGATAACGCCACTAAGATGCAAGAGGTTACTTGCAATTAAAGAGAAGGAAAAGTTTAGACGTTAGAAGTAGAAAGTTGAAGTAGAAATTAGAAGGATTCAGAGACCTAATTCTAAACAGGAAACAAGGGATAAATTTCTACTCCTGTTCAAAAGATAGTGGGAGAGTGTGAAGCGTATGATAGATTTTGTTTATTCGACATTAATTTTTAGTTACTTAGCGTTATGCAGAATTTACCTAAATTTTTCAGTTAATCTGATGAATATTTATGAGCGTCTGTTAAATTTAAAAATTTTGAAAATCTAAAAACATTTTTACTTTTGTTTGTAAATACTTGTTGCAAAATAAAATCCCCACATTTGCCTTGATAAATTCCATCAGAAGACGAAATGCGTCGAATTAAACAAGTTTTCCTTTTGTCTTTATATGTATATATATATATATATATATATATATATATATATATATATATATATATATAATGAATCACATCAGAGCTTCTGTTGACAATTAAATAAATTATTGTGAATTTAATATTGAAATTTAATCAAATTAGAAAACTCAAAGAGAAATATCGCTATTCCATTAACATTTAGCTTCTATAATATACGTAATTTAATTATGAATAAATAAATTCAAATTTTTGTCGTACTTATAAATTTTATGCCATTCAGAGAATTATTATTAAAAAAAAATTACGTAATCTTAAAAATAACGCTTTTTTCTAATAAAAAAAATGTAAAATATTTCTATATAAATAAACATAATTCGGTAAGAAATCCGTATCTGTAAAATCATGAATTCGGGTTCATATATACGTCAAGTGAATTATACATACATACATACATACATACATACATATATATATATATATATATATATATATATATGTATGTATGTATGTATGTATGTATCAGGGGAATAACAGACTATGTCACAAAATGCTGAAAACATTTGTGTCAACCTAATAATATGTTTACAATCAAATCATGTTCAAAGCAACGGCTCTGGTTGAATCACCGAGGTTAAAG
This sequence comes from Acanthosepion esculentum, assembly GCA_964036315.1. Classification (NCBI taxonomy): domain Eukaryota; kingdom Metazoa; phylum Mollusca; class Cephalopoda; order Sepiida; family Sepiidae; genus Acanthosepion; species Acanthosepion esculentum. Next base: position 55,966,715 of record OZ038480.1, read on the forward strand.
TAGAGTCTGGTCAGTATTAATAGTAAATGGGGGTTCGGTCGAGAATACTGGTTACTGTAAGCATTACGGTAAACCCTGAAAAAAATAAAATCTAACTTTGCATTTTGGGGTAGAGCTGGGGAATAAAAATGGTAATCTGTATTTTTGGGTGGGTTCGAAACAATTCTTTGATTTTCTCGGTGGTGGTAGAGAGACAACGTCTCTAATAATGAGACACTACAGTCTTTACTAGGAGTTGTGAGTGACGAAACATCGCTCTATGGCAGTTGCCCTTTAAACCGGATAGCGAACGAAGAATTCGAACGGTAAAGGTGTAAAGAATCTGGTTCAAACATCGTTTTCGGCATCCTGTGGCTAACATAGATTTCGGGTACGCAGATATTGCAACGGTTATCAGCGTGCCAAGTTCAAATTCTGACCGAGTTTATTTCGTTCGCTGAGCACAAAAGCCCTTCGACAAAGGTGGGATCCTTTCTTTCCGCCATGTTTTAACTCATGATTAGAAAATGGATTAAACTACCATCACTTTTCCAAAATCTTTCCAAAACAGAAAGTATGATCTGAAATTGGAATGAAAGCAGTGATGGTACATATGAATCCATAATAAAAATACAGGATTTTTAAAAATCATTTCAACAAGCAAGGGGGGGGGGGACTATGAGAGTGTGGAAAAAGGTTTTCGTGTGACACGTTTCGTCCTTTAAGACTTCATCGGATTAAAGTGATGTTTACGTAAACATATCCCCACCCCTAAAATTGTTTATGATATATAAAAAATCATATATCATTTTACCGTATGAGTGTTTATAATGAGAATAGTATTTTCAAATAAAACTGGTATTAATCAGTCGATGTTGTTTAAAGTTTTAGTATGTACATACTGTTCACGAGCAATCTATGAGGCAAGTTTCAACTTATGATTGCAATACTTACTAACAATATTAATAATAACTTGTTTAGATGACGGTAGTTTTCATGTAAGAGAAAAAGAAGAGCAACATGAATTTTTTATTTAAAATTAAACCCAAGAGTAGATTCCGTAAAAAATACAAATTATTAACTCAGTATCTCATATAACTGAATAAATTATTATATTGTTTTACATGTTAATAAGTGCTTCTTGACATTATATAAACTTCATCAGTTCTTTATTCAATTTTTTTTTTAGCTTTGCTACTGTTTTGACAATTGGCGGCCACAATCTTAACAAGATACTCAGATGCCACAATGTTGATAGCAAACACAGAAAGAACACTACAAGAACAGCATCACTACCACTAATATATATATATATATATATATATATATATATATATATATATATATATATATATATATATATATATACATAGTATCGGGTTCTACATCCGATTGGCTTTAGAAATACCTTAATTCTTCTTGACATCGAATCGACTATGTTCTGGAAGCACTCCTTCGAAATTTAGGCCCGTCCTGGTATTATGGCATTAAACATGTTTTCTAGATTAGTCGACTGAACATCTAAGATTCGAACCTCTCTTTCAACAGCATTTCAACGGTGATCTATGGGATTAGATACGGTGACAGTGGAGGCCACTTTGACAAAGAAAAACCATTGTTCTGTTCCATGAACCATTCTGCTCCTATTTTTGATTTGTGGAACGCTGAATTGTCCTGATGGAAGCGGCCATCAGACTACGGGTGCGCCGTAGTCATAAACTGAGATACGTGATCAGCCTTATCATCAATATCGAGGTAGGTTGTGGCATTTAAGCGATCTTTTATTGGTACCGAGTGTTCAGATGTGTGTCAAATATTTCCCATACCATTATATCACCACCAGGCTGAGTCGTTAATATCAAGGAGAATGGATGCATACTGTGACGTTGATTACGCCATATTCTGGCTCTTCTATTCAAATGTCGCAGCAGAAATCGAGTTATCACATCGGGCGACGTTTTTCCAATTTTCTGTTGTCTATTTTGTGTGATTGTTAGCCGCAGTTTGTTCTTAACTCTTCTGTACACCTCCGTTGTAAAGAGTGGTTATTTTTATTAACTTGAACCAATCTATCCATTCTCCTATGATATCTTTCATCAACAGGGAAGACGAAGTCAAGGGAGTGGATCTGGATCTGTGCAAACTTTTATTTTTAACAAAAAAGCATTATCCAATCAACACACGCTGTTCCTTGAAAAGAACAGTCGCCATCCCTTGCGATGAACTACTATTATATATATATATATATATATATATATATATGATGGTCTGATAATCGCTTAAGACGTGAAATTGTCAGTAACCATGTAGCATTGATTTCTATGAACAAAATATTTCTCTTTACAAATACCCTATTCCCGATGATGAAGTCATTCGTTCGACTGCAGATAACGTAATTTTCTTATCACAGAAATTCAAACGGAAATCCATCCCCTATAGTGAACACTCTTCGCTAATACATATAGCAAATTTTAGACAAGATAATCATACATATATATATATATATGTGTGTGTGTGTGTGTGTGTGTGTGTGTGTGTGAAAAAGGGGAAGAAAGAGAGAGAGAGAGAGAGAGAGAGAGAGAGAGAGGGAGAACGAGACAGGAAGAAGAGAAACCTGATGAAGAAGGAAGGAATTTTAAGAAAAAGTAACTTTGTTTTGCTACCCTACTACATATATCTTTTGTTTTTTTAAAATTTATGTTCGAGTAGTAGTAGTAGTAGTAGTAATAATAATAATAATAATAGGGAGAGGGCCCCATGCAAGTAAAAAAACAAAAAAACCACTCTTTCATGCCATGCCTCATGCATGCCACAATATGGTTATTTTTTTCACTTGTTATTTTCTTTGCTTTTTTAGCAGGAGATGCATTAACTTTCGTGAAAGTCGGAACCGGAAATACGTCTTGGCTGCAACATTATTCAAGCAACTGTTTATGCAACTTTCTCGTCTCTGTCGTTGTTATATTTATTTATTGTTCTGCGGGTAGGGGACATTTTATCACTCGACATCATTTAAGTCTCCTTTCCCTCTCCCGATCTTCTGCTTTAATCAACTTTCGCACAAAAAACTCAAACAAAATAAAAAACTAACCCCCTAAAAATAAAAAAACAAAAGAAAACGTGAGTAAAATTGGTAAATTTGGTAAAACGTGGGAATAATAATACGTGATATAATAATAATAATAATAACAACAACAACAACAACAACAACAATAATAATAATAATAATAATAATAATAATAATAATAATAATAATAATAATAAGAAGAAGAAGAAGAAGAAGAAGAAGAAGAAGAAGAAGAAAAGAGCCAGCGCGTATAACAGACATTAGTTAAATTCTATTTGATGTCGGCCTCGTAAGCGATTCGCACATCAACAACGAAAACGGAAGTGCTCAATTTTATAGCATTGAACCGCCCGCCACTTTATAAAAATCTTTTTCTTTCTTTCTTTCTTTCTTTCTTTCTTTCTTTCGTTTTGTTTACACGTTTCTTTTTATTTTCTAAAAATATTTTCTAATGGCTCCTCTCTTTCATCAACCTTAAAATCCACTCTCTCTCAAAATCATCTTTTCTTTTTTAATCTCACTCTATCTTTTACTCTTCTCTCTCCATTTTTATAACACTTTTACTGTCTTTCCCTATCCGCTTATTTTTCGAACTTCACCCTTACACAGCATTTCTCAACATGAAATAAACGGGATATGCAATCTATTTGACTGTTATATTAAAAGCACAACGAAAGCTTTCCGTCAGTGAATCGGTCTAACAATCTTTCTATCAGTCAATCAGTTTCACCATTTTGTGCCACGCATGCGCATACTGGTTTTGTTTTTCTTTTTCTCCGCGATTATCAGCAGAAGTGGATTTCAATCTGCAGCAAATATTCACAAAGACGATACATTGTCACCTAAAAATATCGAAATTGTTTTCGTACGTGAGACTGGCTAATAAGTTCTGAAAAATGACCCCTAAAGGCAACCCGCACAACCTAAAGATATAAAAAAAAGAATAAAGAAATAATTAAAAAGACAAACGAGAAACTCCAACGAAAAATCCTCAGAATAGAGTCCATGAAGCGGAAACAATGAATTTTGCCAATTTCCTTTCTTACTGATTTTATTTCACGTTTCATTTATTTCCATTCAAAACGTAATTGTCTCCCTTGAATTGAGGTCGTCTGCTTCACTCAAAATGTGCCACCTTTTTCCCTATTTCCCACTCCCACCTTCAACCGCTGATTTGCAAGAGGCACGCTTGTATCAAGTCGAAATTAATCACTCAACTCGTCTTCTTTGTATTAATTATTGTGTTTGCATTTGGCATTTTATGACACTGCATACTTCAAATAAAGCCGCCGTCCCAAAAATCTCTCTATTAATTCAATTAATTTTTAACCTAGCATGTTCTTTCTATTGTTACGGGGTAAGAGACGGCAAACTGGGGTTAGGGATCATAGTCAGTTCTTATTCAAGGCATAATATTTAGAGAGTTAAACATTTATATGTTGGTTAAAATGCAATATGTACATCGGAACAGTGATTTCGATTTGGGCCTGGAGAGAAAAGCAAAATTATGAGAGGTAATGTGGAATGAAAGACCAGATGCGAATTCTTGCTGTTGAACTGTTGAAATATAATTGGAAAATGATCAGGATTATAAAAACATTTTATTTATATATATATATATGTATATATATATATGTATATATATATATATATATATATATATATATATATATATATATATATATATATATACGTATTACTTAAATGTTATTTTTAATAGAGACCCATATTTGAGTATTTATTTTAAGAAATAAAAATATGTCGGATTAATATATATATCTATTTTCGACTGAATAATTATATACATAGGAATTCAATACGGACATCAATAGGTACATCAATAAATAAAAGTTAGAATATCTTATCTTTTCGACATACATACACGCACACACAAATATATCTATATCTATATATATCTATATATATATATATTTGTGTGTGTGTGTGTATGTGTGTGTGCGTGCGTGTGTGTGTGCGCGCGTGTCCACGTGTTGATACAAATTTTGTGTGGATAACATCTTCCAAAGTTTGACTCAATTGAATACCTCGATCTAATAGAGAAACTATATCGGTCCATAAAACCGGCGACTCTGGCGAGGACTCTAAAATGGAAACATTTCAAACATCATCAGGTGTACAGCAAGGAGGACATGAGAGTCCTAGTCTATTTAACCATTTCCTAGTCTATGCTCTGCGCATATGCAAGCATAAATGTGAAGAGATGAGCATAGATCATTTAAGCATTCCATATCACATCTCAAACGAATATACTAATAGAAAACAGCGTTCCTGTTTTTCCCTTCCGAGGCCAATGTACTGATGATGAGGCCCCGGGGCTATGCTGATGGCAGGTATTCATAGCTGGGATTAGAATGATCTTGAACAAAAAATCAACATCCTCTATTAAGCATTCCAAGAAATAGGACTTAAATCTTTCCAAAACACAAACTATGATCTGATTTGGAATGAAAGCAGTGATGGCGCATACACTGAATCCATATATTTTTATTTTCAAATACGTCGGTGCATGGATCAGTTATAAAAAAAATAGTATAAATGAAGAAATTGAACATAGAATAGGCTGCGCTAGTGGTAGCCACACCCAACATCGTAAGTAGCTAGGAAATCAAAACATTAACATGCAATCTCGAGTCGTGTTCTTAAATAACCTTGTCAGATGGAGACTTTCACATGGATGTCGTGCATGGCGCCAAACTAGTTTATAAATATATAAGCTGTCAGCTGTATACAATCGCTTTCTCAAATCAAATATTAAGGATGGCATGTTGAGATTAGGCCCTATAGATCTTAGCGAGGACAATTCTTGTGGACTGGTGCTACAGAATCACAAACAAAGAACTGTACCAGATAACAGAGACCACATCACTTCAGGACTTACAATAATAGCAAAATCTAAAATGGATAGCACATGGAACTTAAAGAGAAAATAATGATATAATCAAGATGTTGGCGTTCCACACTACTTCAAACAAAAGTTTAGAAAGGAAGTTTCCATCAGTACTGGAAAGAGGAATAACAGTTAGTGGACTTGAGATACCTATTTTCCTTAAAATTGTTTTAAGAGAAAGATTTTATAAATTTTAACCGAAAGTAGCATTGTCTGATCGGTCAATGAATGCTGAATATTTCCTTATAAGGTACGGCTATTATTATTATTATTATTTTTTATTTTTTTTAATTTTTTTTACCATTATTATTTGAAATCTCCTGAATGTAAATTTATCTACAAAATGAAATATTTTCAGAAACGAAAGCCGTATTCAGTCAAACAGGAAACATTAATTTTCATACAAAATATTCTCTTTTCGGGATTACGACTAATTTATAGTATAAATGACATAATTTCTGTTGCTACTAATAGACAAAACATTATTATTAACTTTGTACAATTAAAAGCAGCTGAAATTTCCGCAAGAATTCATTCAAAGTAAAAAATAAAAATGAAAACATTAGCGTTTTGTTCTTTGGTAAAATATAAATTAATTTATTTTTAACATAGTTAGAAAATGTCCTCTGATTCCGAATGATATTTTTCTCATTTGATACTCTAGAAAATTAAGCAATAAAAAGTGATATCACGTGACATAAAAATCACTCGACATCAATAGGTGTTTTTTTTTAAATTCTCTGTAAAGCACCGTATACATATATAAGCCATAATAAAAGCATTTTATATCATTAACTTTACTAATCTACTTTTTGTATGAATGATTCATTGTAATATATATATATATATATATATATATATATATATATATATATATATATATATATATATATATATATATATATATGTGTGTGTGTGTGTGTGTGTGTGTGTGTGTGTGTGTGTGTATTAAATTAAACGGTTAAACGGACAGGGTGATTAATCATTTTGGGAGAAAAGTCCACCTGTAACATTCTCATTCCAACTCTCCCTTTTATTTAATATTCAGGAAATTTCCTCATATCCCTTACTTTAGACGGCGAGCATTTTAGGACAAAGTGTTTTATTACTGTAAATTATTAAAAGAAAATATCTGCCCAACACTTTTATCCAAACTAATCCGTTTATTTGTAAGTCAAGTGTAAATCTGTACAATCAGTAAAGTATTTTTATTGGCTTTCTTTGACTTTACATCACCTTTCAACTACAACAGTGTATTCCATCATGAAAGAAGGATTCGCTCAACTTTTCAAAGAATTGTTCAATATCTTTACATTTTTGGAACCGCTGTCAAGACAAAGTGTTTTGGGAGCAATAATAATAAAAGTCTAAAAGTGACAAATCCAAAGAATACACACACACACACACACACACACACACACACACACACACACACACACACACACACACACACACATATATATATATATATACATACATACATACCAGCTACATGATCGGTTTTTACGTCGTAGTTTAAACACTACAACAAAAGAAAACATTACTGGTCTGTTCTTTTCCAGTGCATTCTTGAAACGAACCACTGTAGCGTTTTTTCCAGAAGAATACGTAATCAAAAAACGCTTTTGAAATTCATCAGTCAGAACATTTCCCCCATTCAATTCAAAAACATTTACCTATCAGATCCATCACAATGGTGGGCCACAAATCACAGGGAGGACCACAGACGTTTATACAGATGGTGACTGAAACATTCTGCACTTCCCATTAATTCAAAGGTCTTTGAGTTTATTAGGAATTATTTCAGTCAATGGATTTATGGGTAATTTTTCCCGTTTGCTATTGCCTACGGTCATATCACATTCAAACACCGGTTCCCGTACGATCACCGAAGTTAAGCAACGTCGAGCCTGGACAGTACCGAGATGGGTGACCGCTTGGGTAATACCAGGTGCTATAAGCTTGGATGTGCAGAATTTGTTAATCGGAAAGCCGAGATCCAATTCCAGTTGGGTTCGTTATATTCACTTACGCGCACATACACTTGGGAAAACTATGAATCCACCTCTTTTCCCCACAGCATTGGGTTAAGTAATAAGACCTGTATTATTAAGTCATTGTTATCTCTAAAGAAATCTTATAATCTAAATATATTGTCTCGCTTTGAACAACCTGCAAAGGATTATTAATCTGTAGAAAACGAATCAATCAATCAGCGTTTTTACTATTGTCTTTATTTTAGCGATTAGCATGAAGTTAATAGAGTAATGTAGTGTTTTCAATGTATTTTCTACTTTTTTTTCAAAGTATTTAAGTTCTTCGTCTAGATAGCGGGGTTACATATTCTAAATGCTCTGAGATAAAACCTATTATTACAGAGGTTTTATCCCATGTTTCCTCTTTAGGATTGGGTTTCCGGTCTATTCTAAAGTCTTCTTCAACTCTATACTCCTAACGTCTCCACCTTAAATTTTATAACTAATAATAGTGGTTTATCCTTTGTTTCCTTTTTAGGATTGGGTACTATCTTAGTGGTATTATCATCTTGCTTGGGGTGAATTGACTGAGCCTGGTTATAATATTTGTAAGTTATCTCGAGTTCCATTAGTAAATAACTTCCCTGTGGAGACCGAAAGAATACTTATACTTAGCATCAGAAAGGAACAGTTGAAATTTCTAGGGCATATAATGTAGAAAGACGACGTAGAAAGTTTGACACTCACATGGCATATTGAAGTTAAGGACAGGGGAAAGCAGTGTATAACTTGCGTAGAGACCTTGTGTAAATGGCTGGTAGAACAGAGATTAGGAGAGATAGCAAAAAGACAAAACTTACAAAGAGCTACAGAGGAGAGGAAATTATGGAGAGCCATGATCGCCCACGTCCTGAAAGGACAGGGCACGAATAAAAAGAAGAATACTTATAGAGTGGCTTATAACCGAAAGAGTAATGTGTTTTCTAAAGATGTTGAAACTTAGTGTAAAATAAGGATATAGAATACTGATTTCAAGACAGTAGGGCGCAATACAATCTTATCACTTCTATTTTGAACCTTCACAATTTATACTAGTGCCGTACTAAGTTAACTTTAGAAAATATGAAAAACATTTCGGAAGTTCAAGGTAAATATAAGCTTTCTTGTTTTTGTAGATTTCTTACAAGAATTCTCTTTTTATCAATTCGAAATTTCGGCCATGGCTCTCGAAGAGCTTATAAAACTATTTTCTGGTATTCAATATAAGAAATTAATACATTCTAGAATTCATTAAAGAAAAAAATAACCTATACTAAGTAATGAAGATCCAGTATTCTCTCAGGGAAAAAATAGAACCAACACACACTTTGCTTGATTGGTGAAATATTTTTGGTAAATTGATACGAATTATTTTTTGTCCAAGCTCTGTGTATTCGAAAAGTGTTGAGGTCGATCAGTTCAAAGAGAATTAATTTTCCTTCTGGTGTTTTTTATTTTTAGGCTTTTATTTTTTTTATTAGTCGTTTTTCTGTCCCTAGTGATTTTCCTCGGTAACGTCTTCCATAACTTGGAAGCGACAATCATTCAAGCGTAATTTAGTACTTTGTCCCTAATTACTTTTGCACCGATTAACTTATTTCTACTTTGGCTTGGCCTCAAAAAAAAAAAAAAAAAAAAAAATCAGTTTTGCCAAAATTATTTTAAAAAATGACAACTAATCTAGATTAAAGTAATTCCGACAAACATTATTGTAGGAGATGCGGAGAAGCGTGAAGGAGACGAACGCGGAAATAAGAATCAATAAACCCAGATCGAATTTTTGCTGATATGTTAATATTCAAATCAATAACAATATCCTCTGAAAAAATATGAATCTAATTCACTATGCACTTTGCCCTTTACCAGAAAATCATAAAGTCTCTAGTTACTGTCATGCCACATATTTTTTCAAAGAAAAGAATTGGTAAATGAGCACTTAGCTAGACAATTCTCTTATAGCTACCATAGGCAGTAGTATGAACAAATTATTATTCTCATAAACAAATTTAATAAGGAACAATAATGAGACCGAAGGAAATCAATATTGTTTAATAAAGAAAATGTGAATTTCAATAGATTATTTTCCCATTAAAAAAATCACAAAATCAAATCTAAAGGAAGACTCCGAATAAAAACAAACATTTTAAGCAACATAAAATTGACGTACGATCAATGTTTTTAACTGATTTATCACAAGAAGACTTCACGAAATCTATCTTAAAATTTGTCTCAATAAAACTGATGCTTTTAGTAAGCAATGCCAACTCAAAAAACGATGAATATTTTTAAGAGATAGCTTACCAGAAGCCTTCACGAAATCCGCCCTAAAATGTGTCTCATAAGAAAACTAATATTTTTAGTAAGCAATGCCAAATAACAAAAAATGAATATTTTTAATAGATTTCTTATTAGAAGCGTCCACAAAACCCACTCTAATGTGTGTCTCATAATAAAACTGATGTTTTCAGTAAGCAATAACAAATCAACGTACGATCAATATTTTTAAATTGATTTCTTACGAGAAGAATTCAAAATCCGAATGTGTCTCATAATAGATCCGATATATATTTCTTCCAAACGATACCAAATCAATGAACGTTAAATATTTTTAATTGATTCTCTCTCAGAAGCCTTGCAGAAATCCAGAAATTTTATGCAGGTGAATTAAGCCTCTGATCATTTGTTTGTCACTTTTTAATTCATATAAAACTTTTCCAGTTACCCGCGTCAAATTTTGCTGTTACCAAGTTAAATCGAAGAGAACGTTCTTTAACATTTTCCTTCAGGATGAATCTTGGCGCAAGTGGGATCAATAGAATTTCCTAGCCACCGGTTCATCCATTTTTTCCTGAAAAAAAAGTTAAATCGTCACTTAATCTTTCACGAAGAAGTCAGCAGCCATCAAACTGTACCAAAAGAGATAAAGACCAATATTTATGCTTGCAACTCGTGTGGTGCGCACGACTTACGACTGTCGAAAACGTTAGAAAAATCTGAGAAGATCACGTATATAATTGTTAATACTATCAGATTACATCTAGAGTATTATACAGGCTCCTTTCTTAGTGAAATATTTCGCGGCAAAATCGTCAGTTTTATGATGACTTACTAACGTTTTTATTGACATGATTCTTTGAAAAATATAACGGAAATAAAACTAGTATTGCATTTTATACAGTATTATATATAAAAGACATTGAATAAACAGAAATTGGTGATACATTAAGTGTAGAGTTAAGAAACTAAAAGTTAATTTCATGACGCTAAAATAACTTCTATGCGTAGGACGTGGACAATCATAGTTCTACACAACTTCCTCTCCCTCGTGAACCTTAAACAACCTTTCGCCTTCCTATCTCCCGTTCTGCTATCTAATTATTCAAAATCGTGATGTAGGCGGCCAGCTGCTTTCACCTATCTCTTTTACCCACGATATGCCCTGTGAGAGTTAAATTTTCCAAGCCTTCTTTCCTCATTATGAGTCTAAAAAATTTCATCCGTCTCTCTCGGATTCTGATTAAAAGTGTTCTTTCTGTTACTATTTTCTTTAAGGTTTCCTCGATTCTTACTCGCTCTGTCCATGGAATTCTCAGTATCCTTCTGTAGAACCACATTTCTGTTGCCTCCAGTCCTCTTCTCCTCTGTGGTGAGGTTTTCCGGCATTCACTGCCATACAAGCGGACAGATAGCAATTCAACACTTTTCTTTGTTTCTAGCGATATTTTCCTGTTTCTTATTACTTTGTCTAGCTTTTGGATTTCATCTTTCGGTGATCTGATGCGCGTTCGGATGTAGGCGTCGCATTTTCCATCCTCTGTTAAGTAAATATTAAAATGTATTAAATCCGCCATACTATAAAAATAATTTGTGTTCGTTAAAAATGTTCCAAATCTGTTCTCTCGAGGTGATTACACTAATTGTATTGCTTTTCATCCTTAAAACGACGAGTTATGAAAATATTAAACCATATATCAATACTAAATACACATCAGGTAACTAAAAAGTCTGTTATTGTATCCAATGTTTTCTTTTTATTTGTTTCAAAAAGAAAAATAGACAAACCAATATCCTTTGAAAAGATATGAATACCAAACTCTTAAAAATGGTAAAAAGAAATACAGAGCATCTGCAGTACAATCAAGAAATAAGTATTGTTTATGGTTAAAAATAAATTAAACTTAACCATATATAACCAATAGTTTAAGAGTATAATTTTTTATTCTATACATTTTTATGAATCTTAGTCAAATTAATTATATTTTTTATACTACATTATAAGTATAAAAGAAGAAATTAATTAAAAACTAGCTAAATTATACATCTTAGTTTAATTCATTGCTTTTATTTTTTTATTAGTTTCTTACCTGTTTGATATCGTAAATTATTTAATTGCACCAAATGATATATTTATAAATATTCTAGTTTTAAAATTTATTAAACTAAATGAAGTGCTAAAAAGTTGTTAGGGGAAGAGATAAAACTTAATATTAAGATATTAATCTCTCTCTCTTAATTAATCTTAATTAATCTTAAGATATTAATCTCTCTCTCTCTCTCTAGAGAGAGAGAGAGAGAGAGAGGGAGAGAGAGAGAGAGAGAGAGAGAGAGAGAGAGAGAGAGAGAAAGACAGAGAAGTGATTCAGAACTTTTTCCTATCTGATTTTCCATACAAGAAAATATTCTAATAGTTGTGAAAATATAAAATAAAATAAAATTCCTTTAAAAATATCTCTGATTCGAAAATGGCATCAAACTTTACAGTTTCCGATTTTTCAAACACATCGTTACTTAATAAAAAAAAACTCTTTTGTCATCAACAAACAAGAATTTCACAATCGAACTGAAAAATTACAAGTAAGTTTGTCAAAAATAAATATTCTCTGTTTTAATAATTGCAAAAGATGTTTTACTGAAATAATATTTTCAGGAACTTTATTGTAATAATACCTAAACATATGAAATTGAATTTATACATTTTCTTTGTTCTTGTGAGTTGACAACAGAAATAATAAATATTGTTTATTTATTAGATTGTTTCTTAGAATGATTGGGAAAACATCGGCTAATTTCCAATCGATTCGAACTTTATAAAATGGTAAATAATAAGGATTTCCTTATAGTTGGTTCACATATTTATAATTTAGTAAATGTCTATAAATTTATGAATAAAAAATTGTTTCCATATTTATTTCTATATAAATTGGTAAATGATAAACATTGCATTGCATTAGTTTTAATACAATTGTATTAATTTTTAGAATGTAGGAAACATAAAATTATTTTTGTAAATAAACAATTTAATAAATAAATAGTGTTTAATATTTTTATTGTAAATTATCAAGAATAAAAAAATGTATAAATTCACTTTCATCATATGTTTAGTTTTTATTACAATGCTAATCATCACTTTTTAAAACAATAAACATTGGCGAGGAGAGAAGGTAGTAAAATAATTGCGGTGTCGAGAGAAAACCCGTCCTTTTGGCATGAAAACGAATTTATACATTTTCGTTGTTCTTGAGAATTGACAACAAAAATAATAAACACTATTCATTTATTATATTTTATATTGGAATTGTTGCGAAAACATCGGCTAATTGCCAATCGATTCGAACTTTATACAATTTTAACGTTTCAAAAAGGAAACTGCTGAGAGAAACCTTTTTATCTTCCATCAGCATATCTGATGCTAACCTCCAGGACAGTGACTAATTGTACCTTCTCAGACTAACATTTTCAGCTGACATGAAGAAAACAGAGTATACTGAATCGATTGCTAAGTCTGCAGCTAAGAAACTTGATTCACTATGTTGTGATAGACAATTTTTCTTGCCAGAATGTCTCTTACATATTTATAAGTCTACCATTCCTTCTTGCTTTGAGTATTGCTGCCACATCTGGTCTGGTGTTCCTTCTCTCTCTCTATATATATATATATATAAGATTCTTGATAAAATCCAAAAAAGAATCTGCAATGTTATTAGTCCTTACCTGGCATCTTGGCTTCAGTCCCTTTCCCACTGCCATAATGTATCTTCCCTGTGCCTTTTCTATACATACCTTCATGGTAATTGTGATGAACTTCCTCCATGGAACCTAGACTTCATGAATTTAAGTGCAGTACTAGATTGATGGAAATTTTACAGTTGAAATCGCGAGATGTAACCATAAGTTTTGTACTAACAGTTTCTTCTATCACACTTCTTGCTTGTGGAACTTTCTTCCAGCTTCTTGCTTCTCAGTCAACTGTGATCTTCACAAATTTAAATGCAATGTCAATGTTTATCTTCTTAATTTTTGTTCTTTTATTGTCCACTCTCCCATGACAAATTCAACTGAGAAAACATTTCTAACAAAATATCAGCAACAACAGGTTACGCTAAATCAAATCTTCCTGTTGCTTTCAGTTCTAATACGCTAGAATTGTAAAATATTTAATTTATTACAGATAGATTTCAATAAGAAAACATAACTATTTTCTTAATAGTAAGTCTGATCTGTTCAATAAAGTCAAATTGGCAACTGATCTAAAAAATGGCCTATAATCTGTTGTTAAATGGGGCAAGGAGTGTTTTTTTTTAATTTTAATGCCACAAAAACATAACTGCTCACTTTCAATCATCTGAGAGAACCGTTTTCACTTTCCATCAGTATGGCTGATGCTAACCTCCAGGAGAGTAAGTCAGACTAATGTTTTCAGCTGACATGAAGTGGAAAGAGTATATTGAATCAATTGCTAAGTCTGGGGCTAAGAAAGTTGATTCACGATGTTGTGCTAGACAATTTTTCCGTCCAGAATCTATTTTACATATTTATAAGTCTACCATTTGTCCTCGTTTTGACACTCCGTTTTTGTGCGGGCACGGATGTTTAACATTGTTGATTGGATAATTATTCTCTGTACGCAATGGTTGATCACGCAGATGATGCGATGACTGCAAAACAGACAGAAAATATGTGTTCAATTGTACGAATATTACTGACCTTATTTATCGTATAGTTATCTTTGCGCTTCCTTGTAAATGCTGTATATTTCCACCTATAAGGTGACCTTTAGATTAGACAAGGTAAAAAAAAATATTTATCCTGTACCTGTAGTATAAAACGACTACTTTTTGATTATATAAAGATGATGTTATTGAAAATCTTGTTACTTACTGTGTCCTTAGAAATTCAAAATAAACAAAAGAACAAAACCGATTCTTTCTCTTCTTTTTTCCTACACACGTCTCCTAAGAGGGAAACCATTGTTTTGTTTACGTTTCATTA
Organism: Acanthosepion esculentum; assembly: GCA_964036315.1. Lineage (NCBI taxonomy): Eukaryota > Metazoa > Mollusca > Cephalopoda > Sepiida > Sepiidae > Acanthosepion > Acanthosepion esculentum. Next base: position 55,981,953 of record OZ038480.1, read on the forward strand.
CATGATCTCTTGCGATTATCGATTCTTCTTCTTCTTCCTCTTCTTCTCCTATATCTAAACAGTTACAATCAACCTGGTAATGGCCATTTACTTATACTTCATCGACAATCGCAAAATACCGCTAATAACAGTACGACAATAGTACATTCCATTGCTGTGAACGCAATCATAACTCGATGTTTACATTTTCTCAGTTGAGCTTGCATGGATACAAGTTGATTTCATTGATATGGAAATTCTTCGAATAGACAATTTATTATGAAGTTATGCCAGTAATATGTAAGGTTTTATTACTTTTATTATAAGTTTGTTTGATAATGCGAATCTTTTCATGTACGTTTTTGGTTATCGTACCGAGGCCGAGGTTAACCTATCGACAAACCTCACTCAGAATTTAAAGTGTCTTTTTTAGAATTGTAGTATAAGACGACTACCAATTTTTAAGGGTGGTTTTTGGATCGTCTTATATAGCGGCTCGGATTGAGGAATTGGAGAGCCGAGTTCGAATTCCAGTCGAAACCATTACATTCATTTACGTGCTAATACTCTTGGGAAAGGTATGAATACTATTCTTCTCCCCCAGCTATAGGTAAATAGCAGGATAGACTGGGTTCTATAGCTTTGGATGGCAACTGGTCTACCGCAGTAAGTAATGGCAAAAAAATCTGCCTCGTCAGTCATCTATCGAAAGATACATGATCGCCTAAGCGTGTATCACTATATTCATTAACACGCCCACGTGTGTCAAATGTGGCACAAGGCCGGTTTAATGTGGGCTTTCCGAGCCCGTAGGCTCGGGCAAAAATTGCCCGTAGAACCCGTATAAACGGGATCGGGGTGGTCAACCACCCCGAACGAGGTTCTGCCGTTCGGCGGAACCTCGTCCGGGTTCCTCTCCGCCCAAAGGCAGAGAGTTCCCCTCCGCCTCAGAGGCAGAGAGTTCGACCGAATAGCTGAGACGTCCAAAAAGGACTGACTCACACGCATGGCACATAACTAACTTATATGCAGAAATATACGGTACTCGTTAGCAACTTATTTCTGGGCACACATTTCCCAAATGGTTTCGTTACTTATGTTTACATATGTTAAGGCTTTGGCAGAACATTAAAAAACACGCCTCATATTAAGTACTTTCATTTTTGTTCACTTGCCTTTAAAAGCATGGCGTTTTAGTAATCTTAAAAGTATTTTACAAAATAAATATTATAATAACTTTGTGCAGTGATCTAATGACAATCTCGTGTATATCCAGATCTGAATTCGGTTTGAAGCATGTTCACTGAAGATATCATTTCGGCGTAGGTATCGTTGATCCGTCAAAAAAAAAAAATCTCGTTGCAGTGAGTCATGTTTGAGCGGCGGCTTCCACGACATGAGTCGTAGTGCTTAATGCGTAGAAAATTAAATGCCCAGGCCCGCGGACTTCAAGGAGACATTGACTTATTGTTATAGTTTCACGGATTGGATGTGCTAAGTCACCGACTACCGACCATAACGTCTCTGTTCATTGGTCATTTGGCAAACCCATATATCTTGATTTCGTGCGGAGACACCAGAAATGTCATTGTTTAAGTTCTTCATTAATTGACCACTTCCAGTCTGCTTTTTTGGATCATTTTATTTAGAACTTATAACTTATTGAGAATTTTTAACCAGGTTGCTTTTGGTTTATTTTCGCGTTTAGTGCTGCATTGATCTCCACAGTATAGATATTTAAGTATCTAGTTACCTAACTATACAAATTTGTTTATACTTCGCATACAGAATCGTTGATCTATCTATCTATCTATCTATCTATCTATCTATCTATCTATCTATCTATCTATCTATCTATCTATCTCAGCTTGCTTCTCTCTCTCTCTCTCTCACTATCTCTCTCTCTATCTCAGCCTGCCTCTATCTATCTATCTATCTATCTATCTATCTATCTATCTATCTCAGCTTGAATATTGCAGATTATATTTTATATAATAATTGGTTGGTGCAAGGTCCGGTGAATAATGTGGGCGAGGAGAAAAACATTTTAAGGACAAGTTGCAGTTGCTGGAGGCATAAGTGTGCATTTAGTTCTTCATTATGTTTTAAAAACTTCAAATAAATAAATAAATATTATAAAATAAATTTATTAAGCTCCACGGAACAAAGGGAAGGTTGTGCTTGCAATGGGATCGTCAGAGTATTATTAATTTTATTTTATAATTATATAAATTTTATTATGATAATAATAATAATAATAATAATAATAATAATAATAATAATAATAATAATAATAATAATCTGACGATCCCATTACAAGCACAACCTTCACTTTGGGGTCAGTTGTGGAGATTTATCCTTGTCAATCCATTGCCTTTTGCGTTGAAAATTGTTTTATGAAAGCCATTTTTCATCACATGTTATTATAGGGCTCCTGCCATATATTTAGAGATTCTTGATAAAATTCAAACGTTTTGAATAAGTCTTGAAAGTTTTATTAAAATATGACAATTATCTGATTTTTTAAGAATTTCCAAATCAATTTGTTTTCACTGTAAAAAACAACAAAAGAACAAAAACAAAAAATGCTCGAATTTCTCGTATAAAATTATGGTCTCGCCAGAAAAACAAGATATTTAACGAAAATTGCCAACATTATAAAAAGGATTAAAAAATAATTTTTATATGAAACATTCATTCATCTTTGTTTTTAATAATAACACAAAGAATTTGACGATAAGAATTGTTTTTATTTTGCTTTGGGCATTTTTTCATGATGTATCCTCTTTTTTAGCGAATTTTTGGAAGTAATGAACACGTTAGAAAAATGATCATACTCGAAATCGAGTAGTCAGTATCTATCTATCTATCTATCTATCTATCTATCTATCTATCTATCTATCTATCTATCTATCGTCTGCTCATATCTATCTATCTATCAATCTATCTAATTGTGTTCAGATCTATCTATCTATCTATCTATCTATCTATCTATCTATCTATCTAATTGTGTTCACATCTATCTATCTATCTATCTGTGTTCACATCTATCTATCTATCTATCTTTCTATCTATCTATCGTCTGCTCATATCTATCTATCTATCTATCTATCTATCTATCTATCTATCGTCTGCTCATATCTATCTATCTATCAATCTATCTAATTGTGTTCAGATCTATCTATCTATCTATCTATCTATCTATCTATCTATCTATCTATCTATCTATCTATCTATCTATCTATCTAATTGTGTTCACATCTATCTATCTATCTGTGTTCACATCTATCTATCTATCTATCTATCTATCTATCTATCTATCTATCTATCTATCTATCTATCTTTCTATCTATCGTCTGCTCATATCTATCTATCTATCTATCTATCTATCTATCTATCTATCTATCTATCTATCTATCTATCTGTGTTCACATCTATCTATCTATTTATCTAATTGTGTTCACATCTATCTATCTATCTATCTATCTATCGTCTGCTCATATCTATCTATCTATCTATCTATCTATCTATCTATCTGTGTTCACATCTATCTATCTATTTATCTAATTGTGTTCACATCTATCTATCTATCTATCTATCTATCTATCTATCTATCTATCTATCGTCTGCTCATATCTATCTATCTATCTATCTATCTAATTGTGTTCACATCTATCTATCGTCTGCTCATATCTACCTATCTATCTATCTATCTATCTATCTATCTATCTATCTATCTATCTATCTATCTATCTGCTCATATCTATCTATCTATCTATCTATCTATCTATCTAATTGTGTTCACATCTATCTATCTATCTATCTATCTATCTATCTATCTAATTGTGTTCACATCTATCTATCTATCTATCTATCTATCTATCTATCTATCTATCTATCTATCTATCTATCTATCTATCGTCTGCTCATATCTATCTATCTATCTATCTATCTATCTATCTATCTATCTGCTCATATCTATCTATCTATCTATCTATCTATCTATCTATCTATCTATCTATCTATCTATCGTCTGATCATATCCATCTATCTATCTATCTATCTATCTATCTATCTATCTATCTATCTATCTAATTGTGTTCACATCTATCTATCTATCTATCTATCTATCTATCTATCTATCTATCTATCTATCTATGTTTACAACCATGTATTAATAATTATGTATAACCATAAATAAATACTCAATCAGACACAAACATACATTTTTGTACATTGTCACATGTCTTGAAGTGTACATGTTTGATATATAAACGTTATCTCTGGCAAATAAAAACACTTACACATTTTCATTTTGCTCTCTCACACATACGCACCTACCCACCCATAAAACAATCGCATATTTTCTCCTCGTTTATTGCATATATATATATATATATTCAAGTATATACGCATTCACAAACGTGCATTTTCCTCTTGACATAACGTCTTGCACGTCTCAATTTTCCTTTTTTTCTGTTTTTTTTTTTGTAACGCACAGACCTACCGACGCTCATTTACACTTACGCTTGGACGAACAGACGGCCGAAAGACGTCAGAGAGCGGGGTCGTTTTCCATTCTCTCCATTTTTGTTTGTGGAGCCAAAACCATTTTGAATTACGCCGTAAAAGTCCTTTCCACTGAGCCATGAAAACCGGGAGAAAGTAGAACCCGGATTAACTTAACAGAAGTATTAATAACCCGAGCAAGACGTGGACAATAAAAAGAAAGTGAGTGGGGATATAAAAAAAATAGAGAGAGAGAAAGATAAAGTGAGTGGGGATATTAAAAAAATAGAGAGAGAGAAAGATAAAGTGAGTGGGGATATTAAAAAAATAGAGAGAGAGAAAGATAAAGTGAGTGGGGATATAAAAAAAAAAGAGAGAAAGATAAAGAAAGTGCCAATCTTTTTCTCTTGTCGCCGGCAAAATATTCAGCCGATATTTTTCTCGTTTTATTTTTCATTCTTTCTTTTGGTTTTGCGGCAATATTTAATTCATGAGAATTTTTGGTAGGATGGGGTGAGGCGATTGTGTTAAGTGAGGTGAAATGAAGGTAAGAAACGAAGGAAAACGGGATATAAAAAGTAAAAATGAAGAAGAAGCAAGAGAATGAGAAGGAAAAGGAGAAGGAGAAGAAGAAGAAGAAGAAGAAGAAGAAGAAGAAGAAGAAGGAGAAGGAGAAGAATCTTTATTAAGAGAAAAAGAAAAAAATGAAATTTATTGGAAGATGAAAAGAAAAATAAGTATTTATTAGATAAAGAGAAATAAAAATTGAAGGGAATTAAAAAGAAAAATAATTACAAGGCAATAATGAGGTGGTGATAATGGAAAAGAATGAAAATCCCAAAAAGGAATGAAAGAAAAAAATCAAAGGATATTATTATTAGAGAGAGAGATTTAGAGAGAGAGAGAGATTTAGAGAGAGAGAGAGAGAGAGAGAGAGAGAGACAGACAGACAGACAGACAGACAGACAGACAGTGTGTGTATAGGGGAAGAGAAAAGAATAAAAGATTTTGAAGATGAGAAAAATATAACTAAAAAAGAAGAAATTAAAAATATATTATAAGTGAGGACTATAGTAAAAAAACGAGAGAAAGTTAGAAGTAGTGTGAATAAATAAATAAATAAAGAATGAAAAAAAAGAAGAAAGACGTGGAAAAGTAAATTACATTACTACTACTACTACTAATACTACTACTACTACGAACAATAATAATAATGATAATAATATAAAATCATTGGCGTTCTGGGAACAATCCGAAAGAATTACAAAACGAGTACAGAGAAGTGACATCGTGCAGAACAAAACACTATTTGAAGTCTATGAGTAACCCTCTAACTTGAGTGGCTCTTGGGACATTTATTGAGTGAACTATAATAAAAATGTGATCGATTTGATACACAACTGTTCGATTCGGTTTATATCGTAGTGCAATATTATTACGAGAGATCTATCAAGGCTAGACAACCAGACTTCGGAGATGGAAAGAAATGAATAGATTTTGAATAAAAAGCACACAAAAAAAACTGTAAACATTAGGTACCGTCAGTGACTTCCTAAAAAATATATTTAAAAACGCATTTTAAATGTCATCATTGAAGTTAAGTTATGGTTTTATTTGAAGGATAATAGCCTAACACTAATACATATTTTTAAAAAATCCGTATGTAAACAAAGTTTTCAGACATTTTTAAAAAATTGGCACGTTCACTCGTCACCCATCGACTCGTGGAAACTTCATTATAGACGAAAAATGTAAAAACTAATGTAATCATTTCTTTTAAATCCAATATTTGTTCTAGTGATGTGCTTCAAAGTAAATTAGTAAATTTAAGGATTAATTAACTGGATTTTCTAAAAGTAATCCTTTCTTTTAGCTTAAAACATAATAAAAATAACGTTTATTTACGCACGGTAGCCTGTGAGCTGTCATCAATGTCATAGGTTAAAAATAGTAATTTTCTGCTGTCATGCCTGACTCTTAAAAAGCACGTGAATGATTTTTAAAAATTAAAGAAATACGGAACACAAGCAGTTCAATAATCAAGAAATTGGTATTTATGTTTAATAATAAATTATCTTTAACCTTATATAAACAATAGTTTCAGAATATAATTTTTTATTCTATACACTTAAGTTATGAAACTTAGTAGAAAGAATAATTTTATTTTTTGTATTAAAATATAAATACAAAAAGAAATTAATTAGAAAAGAAACTAGTGACATGATACTTTTTACTTGAATTAATTGCTTTTATTTCTTAATTATTTCATTACCTGTTTCATATCGTAAAATATTTAATTGCATCCAAAAAGGGACTTTCGTAATTATTCTGAATTCAAGAAATGGTTTTAATCGGTATCACCCGACGCAAGGCAGTACAGCCACTAGTACACAAGGGGGTTACAACGTGTGGAAGAATTAGGAACAGAAACATTAATAATGAGCAGGAAGAGAAAAGCGTAATTAGGAGGAACTTAGATAGCGATTGACATTGCGTTTAAATTTTTTGCAGATTAAAGTTGGCTGGAAAGCATGGAGCCGGAAGTGAGTTTCACAAGCGAGAAGTGCGAGAAAAGGAACTGTTAGCGTAGAACTTACGGTTACATCTGGCTAGCTCAACTGCAAATTGATGAGGTCTCACTGCCAGCGTAGTATTGCGTTTAAATTCACACAGTCAAAGTGCCATAGTGACGAGCCCATCTGAACAATTACCATGAAAGTATAAAAAATGCACAGAGAGGCAACCTTACAGCGGTGGGCAAGTGACCGAAGCCGAGCCGCCAGATCAGGGTCAATAATATTGCTGATTCTTCTTTTTATCAAGGAGATCAAGGTAAATAGCAGGGGCACCAGACCATATGTGGCAGCAATATTTTAAGCATGGACGAATGGTAGACTTATAGATATGTAAGATAGATTCTGAAGAGAAAAATTGTTTAGCAAAACACAGTGAACCAACTTTCTTAGCAGAAAACCTGGCATTGGATTTAATATGAATTAATTAAAATAACAAAATTGCAATAAAAAAAGAAAATAGGGAAAATTGATAAAGTGTTATAGAAGTGAGAGTTCTAATTGATTGTTTTCACGTTGATTTCTTTCAGACATAATTGCCATAAAAAATTATAAACCTCCCAACATCGTGCAAACGTTTTTGAAAACAATGAAAATGCTACTGTCGGGTTTAAGAAAATAATAATAATCAATAGTTACTAAATAAGCAGGAAAATACAGACACGCAAAAAGGTGGATCTGTATCGATGGATTGCAAAACAGGAAACTCATGGCTAATTAAGAACGACAAGTACTGATATTAGATTAAAGTCCTACTACTCTTCCGATTGGGAAGAGGAGTACGTCAAAGGAAGTAATTTAAGAAAATAATTTAACATTTGTGAAAATAAAAAATAAAACAAAATTAAAAAAAAAATATTTGTAATGTGAAAATGGCATCGGACTTTACAGGTTTTGACTCTTCAAAAACATATTTAATTAATAAAAATATCTCTTTTGTTATCAGCACCCGAAAGAATGTAAAAATCGCACAAGAAAACTTTTCAAAAATAAATTTTCCCAATGACATATCAGGAGGAAAATAACGTGTTTTATCAAATTATACAAGTACCAACTTCCCACAAAAAAATATTTTTTGAGTTTTATTGAATTATTTTTGTAAGGTTTCAAGATTTTCTGATTTGGTATTGAAATTTTTTTTTTTTTTTATTGAAATATCATCTACAAGGTTTTTTCTTTATAAAATTTTAAAAATATTATTCATCACCTCTCAATTTTAAGTGTTCACGAGGCATCTAAAGGGGATTACTGACTAAAAAAATGTATTTCCACAAAGTTTTCTAATAAAATAACTTATTCACCATATAATTTATTCATTAATGAATAAGTATTGGAAATTTAATTTAAATCGGATAATTCCTTGAATTTTGGTTAATTTTTGAAAAGAAAGTGTAGCCTTTTTTTCATTTATTTCGGAAATAAGTATCGATTTTAGTAATCAATAGGTCACATGAACGTGAAGCAATGCCTATAGTAATTTGTATACAGGGAACAATCATCTGCAGAGAAGTCAGAGAATCGATGGGTGATGAGAATCATTTAGATTATGGACTCTACGTGAATAAGGGCACAAGAGACTTATTGCCAGTCTTTCCATAGCAATAACCCCACTTTGCTGCCTAATATGAAGTACTAACAGGTACAGCGAGAATTGTAAATAAGGGGAACAAGAGCTTTAAAGAAACTCAGCTTTCATTCAGCTTTCAGTAAGAGACTTCTAGATAATTTTGGTGTCAATGAATAAGTAAATAGTAACAATTGTTATTTATGTTATTATATAGGGTTCCCCTCCAACCCCCAAAACCCGTAGCCCTCTCAGTTGTCCATCTGAAGTCCCAATCTGACAACACCCGATCTTTGACGGCCATTCACTCATTAAGCGGACCTTTAATTATCTAACAGTCAGTACCGGTTACAGACTGACAGACGGACAGAGAGACAGACAATCTCGTATATGTCCCGTCACCTCCTTTTGAAAAATGTCCAGATTTTCAAGAATCGTCTTCATAGTCCACTGGACACAACCTAGGCAGGGTGGAGACATTAGTAGGGGAAAGGGTTGAGTTTTGGGAGCTTGAAGAGAATGGGGTAGTGTGAAGGAAGTTTTGGGGTAAGGGTGAAATAAGCTTTGGGTTGACGTACCTCAAATGAAAGGCCCCACCCACGACGACGGACGGCCCGTTCACCTAACTTTATGGGATCCAACGAGCATCTTTGATTATTGTTGCCTTTTGGGCGCTGACTTGTTTTTCTCAATCTGCATTAGTTTTTATTGCGATTATTAAGATGTTTCATGTGTTTCTCTATTTTTGCTTTTCATCTTTCCTCCTAATCACCTTTCTCCCTTTTTATAGATTTTCCTTTTCTGTTAATGCTTTTCTTTTTTCTATTTATAATTGGTTTTCTTTCTTTCTTTCTTTCTTTCTTTCTTTCTTTCTTTCTTTCTTTCTTTCTTTCTTTCTTTCTACATCATTCGACTTTGTCCCTTCGTCTTTCTTTCTTGTCAATCATTTTCAATTAGCATTTTTCTTCTTTCCTTATTTTTGAAACTTTTATTTTCTATATGGATCTATTATTCTTTATTTAGTTCTTCTTTGTCCTGTTTTTGTCTTTCACTCTTTTTTTTACTTTCTAAATTGATCCATTATCTTTTCTTTCTTTCTATCATCATTCTGTTACATCGTACTTTTATTTTCTTTCTTTCTTTCTTTCTTTATATCTTTCTTTATATCTTCCTTTCTTCCTTTCTTCAGTCTTAATATTTATATTAATATTTATTTCTTTTTACTTTAATTCTTTTACCCTCCTTCCTTCATGCCTTTCTTATATTTTCTTTCTTTTTTCTTTTTCTTTCTTTCTTTCTTTCTTTCTTTCTTTACTAAGTCTTAATTTATATATTAATCTTTATTTCCTTTTTACCCTCTTTCCTTCCTTCCTTTATTTCTTGTAGTTTATTTCTTGTTTATTTTTTCTTTATTTATTTCTGTTCTTTTTTTCTTTCTTTCTTTAGCGATTCTATTATTCCATATTTTTATTTTTTCTTTCTTTACTAAGTTTTAATTTCTATATTAACCTTTATTTCCTTTATACTTTAATTCTTTTACCCTCCTTCCTTTCTTCATTCCTTCCTTGTATTTTCTTTCTTTCTTTCTTTTTTATTTATTTTTCTTTTCCTTTATTTATTTCTGTTCTTTCTTTCATTCTTGATTCTATTATTCCATATTTTTATTTTCTTTCTTTCTTTCTTTCTTTCTTTCTTTCTTCATCCACCGCTTTAAAAAATTCTTCATCTTTCTCTTATTGTTTTCTTCCGTTTATTTCTTTCTTATTTTCTTATTCCGTTTATTATTTTTGCGCTCTTGTCTACGCATTATTTGTAATCGGGCGTGCGTATGTTCATTCGTCATCGTTAAATTTTTCATAGTGAATAATGTGAATATTTTTATTTTCTTTTTTGCGTACGTGTGTCTCTCAGCACATTCATATCAAAGCAGGAGAACGCGCACGTCTTTAACTTAAAGCACAGATGTTTTGAGCTGGTTGAGATCATTTTTTAATTTTAATTGAGGCGCAGCAGAACACGGGGTCAGAATATTGGATTTTTGAGAGAGATGGTTTCAAATCTGACCATCGGCTGATAAAATCATTTTAATATGAAATTTGCTTGCGAAGAGAAAACCCCAAGCGCACGTTCATTCACGAAGGCGAGTCAAGCGGTATAACAGCGTTTTAAGGGTAGAATTGAAAATAGTTCTATTCTCCACAGACAATATGTGGCCGAAATATCAGGAGATCAATTTGGTCGCAAACATCGTCGAATTCTTGTAAATGTCTTGATGTTTACTAATCTTAGTGTATAATTTCTGGAATATATGCTGCCCGCAAACCACACCAGACAACTAGGAAGCCGGGTGCACCAGAAGGTTGAGCTAGTGTCTGTCTCAGCCACCGAACGAAAAAACACGTGACATGACACCTGCATTCCGTATTACTGTAATACGGTATTACAAATATAATTGGATATAAGTAATTTCTTAGGAATTAGTGGATTTCATTTTTAATATGACATTATTTTTTTTATTACTCTAAACGTTATTTTAGTGAATATTTTTAAGCAATACAGTCAGATTAAAAATAAAATTCCTTAGAAATTACATTGTTTGAAAAAAAAATCAGCAGATATGGACTTTCAAGCAGATATGGGTTTTCGAGAAGAACGAGAAGTGCATTCCTTAAAAGGGTAATTGAACCTTTTTGGTCAGTGTCGCTTTCTGTGACCGAGCGGTCTAAAGCACCCCCGGATAAGACTGCGGTTCCTTACAGAAAGGGGGATGCAGGTTCGAACCCCGTCGGAGAGAAAAAAATATTTTTTAGCTATGTTCATTTAACTATCACTAGCTACTAAGATATACCCAACTACTTCAATCACCAAACATAACATTCTTTTTTTGCATGTCTCTTTTGTGTCTTTCTCATTCCTTTTGCTAGCTTTCGAAACACGCAAACACACACACACACACACACACACACACACACACATATATATATATATATATATATATAGGGTGAGAGAGAGAAAGAGAGAGAGAGAAAGAGAGAAATAATGGACACGTATATATATATATATATATATATATATATATATATATATATATATGGACCACCACAAAAAAACGCGATATCTAAGGTTTAAAATGAATTTATTAAAATGAAAAATATTTCTTGAACCTTTTGTTTTAGTTTTAATTTCAAATTAATAGATTAAATTTAATATTTCAAATTAATAGATTAAATTTAATATTTCAAATTAATAGATTAAATTTAATATTTCAAATTAATAGATTAAATTTAATATTTCAAATTAATAGATTAAATTTAATATTTCCAATAAGTAAAATACTTTGCTGTATTTCAAAAGTTAATTTAAATTGACTGGAAAATTGTTTTTATTTTATTTTTATAAAATAGCTGATTAGCGCCCTTTTTTTAATCGTCATTCATCGCAATACCATTTTCTTTTATTAAAAATTCCCCCCAAAATAAAATATACTTTTCTGAAAATTTGTTTGAGGAATATTAACTGATTTAAAGTATAATTAATCTGATTTGAAACAAATATTATTTACTTTAAGTTTCAAATATCGCAGAGAATGGATTTTTAAACCGACAGGATCTGTGTTGTCATTTTGAAACGTGATGGCAGATCTAATGTCGTTCTACGGAGATTTTATCTGTAAAACATAATTAAAGAAAATGACGTGAGCACCTTTTTGATATAATTTTTAAGTAATCAATAACCTTAAAAATTTCGGAAAATATTCTCCGTACTCTAATGTTTTATTGAAGTTTAGAAATTTCAGCTTTAAATTTACTATAGTTATCTCTCTTATTTTCTGATAATTTTGCGTTTGGTCGTCCGTACTTAAAAAAGTCAGCACGTTTATACACTAATAAAAACATTCAAAATTCTTTTTAAAATATTGGTTTTTGATGATTTGTATTAAGTTTTTCCATTTATGATTAGTAAATATAGTTTCACTTAATAAAATTAATACAGATATTTAAAAGATTTAAAACTTAATTATTTTAATTAAAATTAAAAAAGTGAAAACAAATCTTGTGAAAATTCATTATTCATCGAGATTTTTTTTTTAAAACAATAGTTTCCTTAATATATCTCATTTATAAAAGCAATTAAAATCTTTTCAAATTATATAATGTCATAGTTTTATTGCATTTTTTATTTTAAAATTCAGAGCAAATTTTCGGTAAATGGTGTTTCTGTTTGGCAAAAAGAAATTGATGATTTAAATTCTTCAAGGAGTGCTGATTTTAACTAATATTATTATGAAAACCCTGGAATTTTAATTTCTCGAAATTTCATAGAATTAAGTCAGTGGAGGTAACAGATGCAAATTTTTATTTTTATTAAAATTTTCTAAAAATAGACTTCAGAAATAAATTCATTCATTTGTGAATAAGCCCTGAAAATTTAATTAAATTCTGACAAATATTTGATTTTTGCAAGAATTTCCAAATCAGTGTGTTTTAACATAAAAAACGCTAAAAATCCCTCTTTGGCTGACGCAAGAAAAACAAGATTTTTTACCAAAATTTCGAATGTGCTATAAAGGATTAAAACATTTAATAAAATAAAGAAAAATACTTTAGTCTTTCCTCTTAAAAATAACATAAACATCTTGGCAATAAGACTTTTTTTAGCAAATTTGGGGCATTTTTAATCATGCTCTTTTTTGGAACATTTTTAAGATACCCTCTCTCTCCCCCTCTCTCTCTCTCTCTCTCTCTCTCTATATATATATATATATATATATATATATATATAGCACATGGGTAGGATGTTACCATTACAACTATGATATCCGGTTTAGAATCGCACCATTTGACAGTCTGATAAGTGGCTGAAGACCATAACGCGTTCACCCAAGCCTTATGAATGAAATTGGGTTGAAGAATCTGATCGGAAACCGTCGATAGTTGCTCTAGAATCAAGTCACAAGTCATTATGACCAAGGATTTCAGCGTTTTGTCTAGATTATGTGCTCTCTCCCATAAACTGTAATTTTAGTCCGCTTAGTATAATAGCCGTTCAAAGTACACAGTTGCAGTTTAAATTGGCCCTGTAGGCGGTGAAGAAGCCCATCCACACACACACACACACACACACACACACACACACACACACACACACACACACACACACACACACACACACACATCTACATATATTATATCGCTATTCCTATGTCAGATATTCGGACGAATTACTTTTTTTGTGCTACCAACTCAGACCTTCATAGGTAGAACCCGCCATGTCATATTCCCGGTGGTAAACCATCCCCATTTCCATCGTGTTCCTTTGGTAAAAACTAGTTCTATTCAAACTGCTACAAACGTCCGAGAGAATGATTCCCTAACAATTAAAATCTTGATCAGTTTAAGTTCAGGGTCAACCGATATCAGTCCTACTCGTCCTCATAATACCCAATCTATCTCAGGAACACTTTACCTTGAGTGGCGTTTAGACTTTGTATTGGATGAACTATCGCTAAATAAAAAAAAGCATTGCTACTCATATATATATATATATATATATATATATATATATATATATATATATATGGTCGAAAACGCTAAAATTCTATGTAAATTAATTTACCGAAAATATCTCATTATAAGAGTAGCACTGTATATTAAACATCTCTCTCCTACTATCAACCTCACCTAGTCCAACAATGGGAGTAACGTGCTGAAATTTAAAAAAAATATAGAGAGACGCTCACTCGAATTCCAGCAGCGCTCAACACGCGAAGGCTCGGAATAAATGCGCCTACTAATATTTAAAACAACACGAAAGGTACATTTCAAACAGTCAAAACATGAAGAGAAACTAACAACACCAAAACAAAACCTCCTTGAAAATGGCTTATGGAGTGGCCGAGAGCGATTGGGACAATGGACGGTATGGACAGATTTTGTATTCCCTCACTTCCACCAAACGGAAATATGGAAGAACACTGGAAGAAAACTAAATCAAAATGAATAAAATTTTCCTTGCCCGTCATATTTAACGAAAGATGATTAAAAGAAAGGTTACTGCTCAAATACACACACACACACACACACACACACACACACACACACACACACACACACACACACACACACACACGTATTTATTTCATTTAATATCGGTTTCCCCCTAGGGGGACGCAGGTTCGAATCCTGCCAAAGAACGCAAATTTTTCTTTAATAATATTAAATAAATATACTATTTAATAAATAAATGGTGCGTCTACTCATATACGCGTATCTACTAGAAATAACGTTTAAGTAATAATAATATATATGTGTGTGTGCGCACGCGCGTGTGTTTGAAGATGTATCTATATAGGAGTCCCATTAGTGGCTATAAAATTTAAAAACATGATTAAAAATAAATAGCAAATTTTCTTAAGCGACTTATATATCACTATATGTGTGGGCGGGTCTGCAACTAAGATTATCTGCGCAAGCGTGCTGACTCCGTCACAAGCTGCACATGCGAAATGTTTGCTTTTAAACAGTCACTCATGATCAGTTTTGACATTGCTTACGTTTGTTGATCAGAGAAGAGTCAATATTTTTACCTGGATTTGGACATAACTGCTGAATGTTTGTGATTTTTTTTCAACACGACTCCGATGGTTTATCTCCCTTCACGCCTCCAAATCCATTTTCTACCCATCCCTAACTGACCGCTCCGGTGTAACAAGGTGACAGATCGGCCACCAACTGCTTGCCATGGTGGGTGATGTATTTAAATCGGTGAAGCGTGCAAAAGATTTGGGGTGGTGCGCAGTTTACAATTGTGTTCACATTTAAGAGGGTCACCAATCATTGGATTAGAGAAGAGAAATCAGTTTCAACCATTGTATGTAGCAGATACATAAAGAAAACTACAAAAAAAAAAAAAAGAAAAAAGAAGAAGAAGAAAGGATTAAACTTCAACTGCAAGAAGACAGAATGCATGGGTGTATAATCCAAAGTGCGAATTGCAAATCAGAGACACCAAAATCGAACAAGTGCAGAAATTTAAATATCTGGGAAGTATTTTACCAGAATTCGAACTCAGAGAGCCGAGTTCAAATTTCAGTTGAATCCATTACATTCACTTACGTGCTAATACCCTTAGGAAAGGTATTAATACAATGAAATCTGAAGGAGAATTGGGATAGCCAAGGAAGCATTCCAAAAGCAAAGCAGAGTACTAAGAGATAGAAACCTTACATTAGAAACAAGGAAGAAAGTGCTGAACTGCTATGTGATATCTGTCCCCCTATATGGGAGCGAGTGCCGGATTTTCTCCTCAAAGACGAAGAGAATTGAAGAAACACAAATGTGGTTCTAAGCAGGATGCCATGGACCGAACACGTGAGCAACGACGAAGTTTTGAAAAAAAATGGAAACAAAAAGGAAAAATTATATTTAACATCAAGAAAAAACAGTTGAGGTTTCTGGAGCACATAATGAGGAAGGAAGGCTTGGAAAATCTCATACGAAGCAGATAGGGGGCAAGAGGGGACAGAGGAAAGCAACGCATAATATACTTGGTGAGCTTGAGTAAATGGATGGCGGATCAAGATTTAGGAAAAACAACAAAAAGACAAAGTTTATTAAGTGTTGCAAGAGGCAGGAAGTCCTAAGGGAACGCAGCACATAAAGAAGACGTAATGATAAAAATGATGGCTAGAACTGTTGATAAAAGTAATTCTGATAAAATGATCGGACTATAATAGAATAATATGGTTATAATAATAATAATATGGTAAGAATAATAGTACCAATAATTGCATCATTATTATTATTATTATTATTATTATTATTATTATTATTATTATTATTAATAATAATAATAATAATAATAATAATAATAATAATAATAATAATAATAATAATAAATTCCCTTATATTACACCAGGCATGGCTCTCATGGCTTCTGAATTTAGCTTGGAGGTGTTAACATGTACATGTTTTGCCTTTGTGAATTAAGATGGGCTGCTGTAAATAATGTCATAGATATCAGTTCGGAATGCGAAGTCGGAGAGCCGAGTTCGAATTCCAATCGGGTTAGGTACATTCACTTACGCCTAAATACTCTTGGGAAAGGTATGGATCCATCTCTTCTCCTCCCAGTTATGGACTGAATAGCAAGACACACCAGTCTACCGCAGAAAGAAACGGCAACTTACTGCGGGAAAATCTATGCCTAGTCAGTTATGAATCGAAAGAGACATGATTGCCCAAGCATTTGTCACGTACTTAACTAACAGTAAAAAATCCGTTCAGTACCAGTGAATGCTGAACAATCCTCTCACAGATGAAGAAGAGACTTGAAGCAACAGAAATTTGGTTCTACAGAAGGATGCTAAGAATACCATGAACTAAACATGTGAACAGTCACGAAGAGAAAATGGAAACAAAAAAGGAGACTTAGAATCAGAAAAAGACAATTGAAATTTCTTGGGTACATACTGAGGAAAAAAAGCTTAGAAAATTTGACACTCACAGGACATACTGAAAGCAAGATGGACAGAGGAAAGCAGTGAATAACTGTTGTGGGGCTCTCCCCTTTTTACACAAGATGGACTCGTCTAAAGTATATTTATTCTGACAGAGTGGAGTACGTGGAGTACACAGGGTGTTCACAGAGAGATACGCAGAGATACGTTGAGATAAGGTTGAGATACGTAGAGTCCAGAGAGAGAGAGAGATAGATAGATAGAGAGAGAGAGAGAGAGAGAGAGAGAGAGAGAGAGAGAGATAATTACGGTTTCACTTACAGAGACTTGTACATATACTTTCTACTAACCTGTATTCCTGGACTACTAATCTTCATTTCAAGTTTGTATTCTTACGTTCAATACACTTATTTTCCTATTTCAATTACTGGCGTTATTTATTTGTGCAGCATTCCATCCCCGGAATCCACAACAATAACCTACCTAACTAGCGTGTGTAAAGGGTTGAAGAGATAGCAACCCCCCCCCAAAAAAACATTGCTAAGAGTTACAACGCACAGCATGTTGTAGAGAGACATGATCGCCCATGTCCTAAAAGGACAAGTCACATAGAAAAAATAACTTTTGACCATAACCACCTTTGTTCTTCTACCATTCAGTCATTCAAACCAGTTAAGTAAATAACTCGCTGCTCGTCTTGCATTAAATATGTTCTGTGAATGTTAAATTCTCCAAGACTTCTTTCCGCTTTATGTTTCCAAGTAATTTCAGCTGTTTCTTTTATTGTCAATAGCAGTTTCCAAGCAGTTCTTATTCTTCTTAAAATTTCTTCATTACTTACATGTTCTGCCCCTGACATTCTCTGCATTCGCCAGTAGGGCCACATCTCTGCTGCTTCGGCTCTTCTTCATCCGTGAGGAGAGTGTTCAGCTTTCACTGCTATATAAAAGGTAAGAGATAACATAATAGTTTAGCATTCTTTTCTTAGTCTCTAACGCCATTTCCCGATCTCTTAATACTTTGCTTAGTTTCCGAAAGGTGTCGTCCGTTGTTTCTATACGCCTTTGAATTAGCAACAACTAAACATATGTAACTCGAAGAGAAAATAATCACATAATCAAGACGTTGACATTCCACACCACTTCAAATAAAAGGTTACGAAGAAAACCCCCATCAATACTGGAAAGAGCGATAAAAGTTACTTGACTTGAGAAACCCGTTTTCCTGAAAAAGAGAAAGATTTTATTAATTGTTTTAAGAGAAAGATTTCAATCGAAACTAGTATTGGCTGCACGGCCAATGAATGTTAAATGTTTGTCTATAGGGAAATGGCTAATATGACCATTACGAATACCATGTCACTCTTTTCGTCATTTGTTACTACGCTACCCAGATTGCTGAATTTCTGTACATGCTTGATTTTGACGTCTCCATTATGTAGCCCAGACCTTGGTATGTACCTTTTGCTGATAACAATGCATTTTATTTTCTTGCAGTTAGTCCTTTCTTCTTGCATTCTTTTACTAACTTGTCTAATAGTTCGTATCATGCGTATCTTAAACTAATAATAAATACTACTTGGTCTTCTAGTTCTCTTAGGATGGCCTTGCTGTATAGAGTAAATAAATGCGACAAGAAAAATTCTTGAGGTACACAGTTTTATATTTTGGAGTATGCACAAAACTTGTTCTTTGTCGGCATGCAAGATGTTTTGTCCCAAGTACCGATTACAGATTGCTCGAAACTCTAACGAAAACATATATATAAGTACGAGTATCAAAGGTCAAGAGAAATAATAAGTTGCTGAGCCATTTTAGTTATTAAAATACCTCAACTTCTTTATGTGATGTAGGAGATCATGGTCCGCCACAATTTCCTGTCCCCCGTAGCCCTTAATAAATTTGTTCTTTTGGCTATCTATCCTAAACCCTGTTCCGCCGTCCGTTTACTCAAACCCATCAAGTATGTTATGCGCTGTTTTTCACTGTCCCTCAATTTGCCCTATGTGTATCAGATTTTCCAAGCCCTTCTTCCTCAGTACGTTCCCCAGAAATTTCAACTGTCTCTTCCTGATGTTAAGAAAAAAGTTTTCTTTTTATTTGCATTTTCTCTAAAACCTTGTCATTGCTCACATGTTCGGTCCATGGTATTCTCAGCATCCTTCTGTAGAACCACATTTTTTACTGCTTTAAGTCTCTTCATCTGACGGAGATCGTCCAACATTGACTATCATATAGGAGGACAGATGTCACGTAACAGTTCAGTACTCTTTTTGTTTCTTACAAGGCTTTTGTGTCTCTTAATACTAGTGTATTGTAGTATTCTCCTCGTGCAGCATTGTTCAAACTGAGCAAAGCTCGTGTCTTTATTTGCTGTGCTAGATGTGCATTTTTGAATGCAGTTTGGTCTTCAAATTTAGTCGAAAGCCAGGATTTCGAACGCTTGTTTTCCAGCCAATCAGAACCCTCCTATTAGCAAAAGTGGCGCTAAACAGTTTTTAGTTTAGTTTTAGTTTTTCCTTCCGCTTGTGCTGTTAGGCGTTGCGGGGGAGACACAGTCGTCTGTTAGCGACAAGGCGAGTGGCCTGGAGGAGAGATATCTCGTGGGCTCTGAGAGTGTCTGGACACTGAGTCGCTCCAGCATCTTCTTGGTCTACCTCTCGCTCTCCAGCCAGAGTAGATGAGGGTGTATGCTCGTAGGGCTTGTTGGTTGATAGGCATACGAATGAGGTGTCTGAACCACTTGATCCGCTGTCGTTGTATGATTGGTATTACTCCAACCATATCTCTTATTGCCTCATTCCTGATCTTGTCTCACCTGGTCTTGTTCACTGCTTTCCACAGGCATTTTATCTCACAAGTGATCAATTTCCTCTGTAAGGTTTTGTTAGTGGCCATGTCTGGCTCCGGTATGTCAGCGTTGGTAGGAAAATAGCATTGATGAGATTTGCCTTAGATACAAACGGCGCTAAACAACCTTCTTTTAAATTGGATTTTGTGTTGGACTAAGCAAAATTTAGTAAATATCGAGAAGGAACGATGAGAGCGGAAGAATTAAAATTCCAACAACAAATAAAGAAAAAAACAACAAATAAAAACAAAACAAAAACTAAAACAAAATAACTAAGCCGGAAAAACGAAAGAGATACGCAGACAAAATAAATGAAATATCGGATAAATTAAAGACAAAATAAGATTAATTTTGGAGTGTTCCTCCTAGCTCGGCTGTTCAACTTCAATTGTGTGTGATCAAGCATTGGAACGGGAAATCTTCATTGACGTTAATATTAATTTTTCACAGCGAACATTAATAAACTCAGAATTGTGCTCACTTACAAAATGAGATGACTTATAGACTTAAGTTCTCTTGATTTCTGAAATTAACCTTTTGATTAATTAAGTTAGGTTCAAATTTATCCCTCCCTTCCTATCGTCTGTGTAGTATTAGACGTAATAGTTTTAAGCTGTTCGAATTTTTAATATGAAACTTTGTCAATATCAGTTTGGACTAATGTTTTTTTTTTGTTGCTGTCCGTGTCGCATTAGATGTAACAGTTTTAATTTGTCAGTATTTATTAGACGTAACATTTCCATTATCAATTTCTCACTCCTTTTTCTTTAATTCTAGTTCTGTTACATTTTATTGCATGGCTCAGGTCGTTTTTACATTCTGCGACCGTTTTTTACGTATAGTTCGGTAGAAAAAATAGACGCCGACATGCTTGCTTAAAGGTATCTCAGTATTTTTTCTTATTCATGGTGATTAAAATGGAGCTTTTGACGTGCAGTGGGTGAGAATTGTTTTAATTTTTTATTTACAATGTACACCATACAGACTGAATGCCAAAACTAATTACACAAATTTTAGCAAATAATTAAAAAAAATCGATGTTTAATCATTAAAAATTTTCAGATTGTCGAAAACATTTCGTGTGTGTAGAAAATAATTCAAACTAAACTGAGGCATAATGAAGTAGCGATAAAGTCAGTGGGCATGATAACAAAAATAAGAAAAGAATAAGGAATGGATCAAGTAGCCCTCCCCACCCAATAAATATATGAAAAAAGTGTTAGGAAAATCTGTTCCACAAGGAATTTTAAACAAACCAATGGAATTGCAAAATAAATGATTAGAATATAATTACACAGAATATACTTAAAAAGACAAACATAATATATGATAAAAACAGCACAGTACATCTGTATTATAACAAATTAGATCAAAGCTAAAATAAACAAATCCAGCAACTGTCCTTGAATACAAACATCACAAAATATTATTGCGTTCAGAAAGTAATTATGTATTTCACCTCTACAAATTTTGAGTCAACCAACTATGGCATAACCAATTTTGAAACTGCTTCTAAAATTAGTTCACCATCTCTTCTATCCGGGAGAATGTCGTTTATAGTGCATTTCAGAGTTTAACCTCATTAAGAATTATAACTTTAAAAAGCAACATATTCGCTACTGTTTACTGTATGATTTCTGAAATGGTAGTTGCTACAGAAGCATTTAGAAACCGATGTGTAAGTGTATACTAATACAGTGAAGTTTAAAATATTTAAAAATGGCGATTGTGAAATATACGACAGACGTCGTTCTGGAAGACGATTCACCCTGAATGAGGAACTTTTGAAAGCGGCTATTGAATTAGATTTACGTCACAGCAACAGAGATTTGGCGTAAAAACTTTATGCATTATGTTCGTTTGTCCACGAATATGTCAAGCGAGTTGGAAAAACTTGCAAAGAGAGAATTTAGCTTTGTCGTGAGCTCTTGCTTGGTAACCCAAAACAAATTTCCACCATTTCTAGCAGTCTTTTAACTACGAATGTCAACTTTTCATTTTTCTTGTATTGCATTGTTACAAGTGATGAAAAATGGGTTTTGCATATCAACAGAAAATGAAAAGGTGGTTATGAAAAATTGGAAATGTAGAGGAGTGAAAAAATTGCAAATATGTCAAGATTTTGTCCGAAAGTCAACAAAGGTATAGACTTAGAGTCGTGCCCATAATTGTAGATGAACTTGGAACTGTGGCCAAAAATGCATCCCCCACCAAAACAAACCAAAAAAAGACCGCGCGCGCGCGCGCACACACACACACACACACACACACACACACACACACACACACACACACACACACACACACACACACAAAACACTGGAATCAGAATTGGGTGGGTTAGAAATCCAAGATGGGGTTGAGTTTGTACAGAACACAGTGTTGTTGGGTTCTACGAAGTGATTGAGGAGAGTGTTGGAAATCTTCTGAGGCTTGCTTGTCATTCACTATTCAACGATGGCCACCGGACACCTGTTGTAAGCATGTAAAAAATGGAATATAATAATGGGAGATTGTTGGAGTACTCAGGTAACGTGCTTGCTGTCACTTGATCTCACTCAAATGGCAATTTTGCAAGGTGGGAACCGCAAGCGACTTCAAAACCATCTCACTAACCATTCGAGGGTCTATAACAGGCGTGGAAGTACCTACCAAATCTTCGTTTGCAAAGCTGCGACATAACATTATATCCTAGCTAGAGGCAACCGGACTTCTAGCCACACTGATGAGCTGTGAAACAGCGAAACAGTCTGTCTGTGGATGACAAAAATATTGGCTCCTGAAAAAATTAATTTCGGTTGAGGTCTTTGGTTTGAGGTGTGAGTTTGTAAACAGTGACTATTTAAGCTAATATAGCATGACTCTTCGGCAGAATTGAGTCACTGTCAGTCACTGTGTGTTTATCTAAATCTAAAAATAAACACGCTAAAATTCACCTTCATCCCTGCCGTGAGCCGACGGCTTAGTGGGAGAAGTTCCGACTAACGCAAATTCAGTCGGGTTTCGATCCTAGCTAGAGGCAACCGGACGTCTGTGAAACAGCGAAACAGTCTGTCTGTGGATGACAAATATATATATATATATATATATATGCCTGTGTGTGTGTGTGTGTTACTGTATGATTCTCGGCTCGATAAAACGCCTGACATAAATAAATAAAAATAGCTAAAAAAAGATAAAAATTTCAGCGTTCTTACACACACACACACACAAACACACACACATAGATATTTATACAAGGTGATTGAAAAGTAACTCACTGTTTTATGATGGACTCTCCCATCTTGTAAAAATTAGTTAGACGGGAGAGTCCATCATAAAATAGGGAGTTACTTTTCAAGTAGGGAAAACGATATATATTTCTTTATATATCAAGAACAATTTTAGGGAAAACATGTATGACGAAGTGGAAAAAGTTTTCGTCTGAGGCGTTTCGTCCTTTACAACACAATTGAACTAAAGTGATGTTTACATTGATGCGCACGAAGGAAAGGGGACGCTGAGAAATTAAATTTATTACTATTTTTTTCAAATATATGTTTTGAGCGTATAATCTTGCCAATTTCATTTTGATTCTTTTTGTTTATGTTTCCCTCACTTTTGTTATTAAATATCCCATCTTGCAGATAATAGAAGATTAAATCACTTTCTAAACATTTTCGTCGTAGTAAAATATTTTCTCTCTTAAGTGGAGTAGCATTTTAAAAAAATCAAAATTGTGATTAGCACCATTGCAATGAGCAACTAATGCATTTGGTGTGTTATTTTGTAAAAGATCTCTTTTTGTGTTCATATAATCTTGAAATGTAAATCTCTTTCTGGGCAAGAGATCTGCATTTCAACCTGTATGTGAATTTACCGCTAAAAGTTTGCTCACTTGGATGTGTCATGTTGAAATTGCGAGTGAGTCCACTTGACGATTTAGAAACTAAAAAGAGTAAAATTATTTTTTTTTAATAAGCTACCGAAGAATAAAAGAAATGAAATTCAAAGAAAAACACAATACGACGGA
>OZ038480.1:56010897-56035897 GCA_964036315.1 Acanthosepion esculentum
ACTGGGATTGGAACTCGCAAAAAAAAAGAAAAAAAAGAAAGAAAAAACGAAACAAAAAACATCCATATAAAAAAGAATCATAGAAAATGTGTGTGTTTGTTATGCAATATTTTATTACTGTCTAAGCAGATGGTATGTTTATATATGAATTATTATATGCATATATGTGTGTATCGACTATACGCGTTTAAATGTTTAGCTGGTGTCTCATTGGTTTAAGATATGTGGAGATTTGTAAGCGGAAGATGGATGCGATTATGAATAAGTATATATAAGTGCGTATGCGTATAAGATAGATAGATAGATAGATAGATAGATAGATAGATAAAACCACGACAGGGTGTTATGCGTCGCACGCATACACGAGAGGCGATTAAAAATAACGCGTGCTATTTAGTTTCTACAAAAACTACAGGGAGTATATTAGCACCGTTAGATAGAGCAAGTTTTTAGCCACCAAACACTATTTTCTCACATAGGCAACATCACTGGAAATGCATTTTCGCCAGCAATTAAGAACAAGCATGCCACGTTCTTAAAGGTTGGTATAAGGTAAGTAGCCTCATGTATACCTTTCGCGACTGCTGAAA
Organism: Acanthosepion esculentum; assembly: GCA_964036315.1. Classification (NCBI taxonomy): domain Eukaryota; kingdom Metazoa; phylum Mollusca; class Cephalopoda; order Sepiida; family Sepiidae; genus Acanthosepion; species Acanthosepion esculentum. The sequence continues at coordinate 56,011,488 of OZ038480.1, forward strand.
CGCATTCTCCGCCGCATGACTGTGCTCACACCAACTGTTTGGTCTTCAGGGCCGTAAATATTCAGCAAACGTCGAAGGATGCCAATGGACACAATTTTTACGCATAAAAGAATTAAGCACTACATCTCTGCTTCGTATACATTTTCATGTGAAACGTCGTATTGGCAGACTACCGCTCAGCTGCTTGCAAATAAAAAATTACGTGTTACTGCCATACTACCAATATTCGACTTCAACGTTTTGAACGACATAATAAAATGGAAGGATTATTTCCGGATATATATATGAGTTCAAATGCTCCTTAAGGAACTGTGTTCCTTATCAAACTAAACACATAAATAATTACATCGGTCACACCACTACATGCCTATCCAGACGACTTAGGTTACACCTATCTGACCACAGCTCCATTAGAACTGAATTAATCACGCATTCAAACCTAACAGACTCCATCCGAAGCATACTAGTAGAGAATACAAATATAATAAACTCATCCACATGTAAAAAATGATTAAAAATAATGGAAGCCATAATAATAAAAAAGAAAAAGCCAACACTCAATAACATTAACTACGAACACGGCCACAATGTGGTGATCGTATTTGGAAACTAAAATATCCCTATAACTCTAGATACATACACGCAACACATACATTGAGTTAAAAAGTAAACATAGAATCATCCTTGATAATGATAGCCGAAACCGCTCGGAAATACAGAACATTTGAACAGTTTTTACACACTTTGTGTCCAGAAAAGAAAACACTTGTATGAACACAAGAAAAATTAAATAAAAAGCTTAATCGCAGTACCTGGCAGTCGTCTTTAACGAAACATGTATAAAAGAAGGATTGCTGCATAAATACACAATACACGCACACACACATACATATATATAATGTAAAAGCCTATAAAATGGATAGATAGGCAGATATGTATGGAGGGAAGAAAGGAGATGTAGAGGGAATTAACTGAATGTATATATTCAGTTACTATGCCTGTGTTTTTCACGCTTTCTCTCTTTCTCTCTCTCTCTCTCTCTATATATATATATATAAATATATATATATATATATATAGAGAGAGAGAGAGAGAGAGGAAGAAATAGAAAGAAAGAGAGAGGGAGAGAGAGAGATTGTGACAGGGAGAACGATGCACGTGCTTGAGTTTGTTGACAACATCTGTATTAATACAACTTTTTTAAAAGCATTTTCAGTTTCACCACGTCAGAGGTCGATTAGTCTGGTTTGGAATTTAGGAAAAAAAAATCGAACTAGAAAATACATAAAATAAAATAAAACGAGAACTGGTGGTGTGCACGAAATTTTAGCATCGCCGTACACGTGACCATTGGCCTACAAGAACAAGAGCGAGTGACAAGCGCGTTGACTGTGTGTCGACATGTGCGAAAAATAAATAGAAGTCCAGGAGGAACCAGCCGACCACGTAGTCATCCATCAAGCCAACAAAGATGCGAATACATTCAGACAATTACAGACAAAGCCCGTGAAGAATATCATAATCACGCAGGCACATAAAAAATAACAATAAGAAGCGAGAAAATACATTTCAGAAATGAACTCCTAAACACCACGTAAAACAATCACACACACATACATAAACGAGCAACCAAGAGGAATTCAAAATAAAGTTTCAAAATAATTTTATCTATGTGTGTGTGTGTGTGTGTGTCTGTGTGTGTCTGTGTGTGTGTGTGTGTGTGTGTGTGAGAGAGAGAGAGAGGGAGAGAGAGAGAGAGAAAGAGAAAAGAGAAAAGAGAAAGAACGATATCTCGATAGCGAAGTTGATGGGAAGAAATATAGAGAAGGCGAGAAAAATAAAAAGAATTTCGTGCAAAAAACTGAAATAAAACTTTTTAACGAATAATCAGTATTCAATTTCTATAACAGAGTTGCCTCCCTTTGGTGCAATTTGATTTCGAGCATACACAAATTTCATTTATTTCTCCAAATATTTTGGAATATTGAACCTCAGCTATCCAGAATATGTACTAAAAGTAAATCATACGAAGAAAAACATTCTTTTTTTCTTAGCTTAGCTTAATTCTTTTAATTTTTCTTAGGTTAATTAAGGTTTCTTAGCTTTTTGTTAATTTTGTGTGTGTGTGTGTGCGCGTGCGCGCGCGCGTGTGTGTGTGTGTGTGTGTGTGAGAGAGAGAGAGAGAGAGAGAGAAAAAATATACATTTGAGGAAATTGGAACCAACATCATTTTTTGTTGATAATTTTTCAATCTCAGTATCTAGAACACACACACACACACACACACACACACACACTCATGCACGGGCGCATTATTTAATGATATTTTAAATTTGCTATATTTATAGGCGAAGAGTGCTTAAATCGTGGTTAGAATATTTGTAGATAATAGACGGAGTAGACATTGAAATAAACACCGCATAAAATGTTGCTTTCAATTTTATACACCTTATATATATTGGAAATTGAACCTGCTGAAGTGAAAAAATAACAAAACTAATGGATAATAGAATACTAGTTGTTATTGAGGAGATGGGTCACTAGATTAAGATGTAAATGCTCCAAATACATCATACATTTTTATTTGTTCTGTTATAGGTGTTGATCAGTTGTTTATTTTATTACCTTGTTATTGAAGTAAAAAGTGATTTTCTGGTTATACATAATAATTTCAGACTGCAGTTTTAAAAAAAATAAAACCAATAACTTTAAAAAACATGAAACAACCTGAAAATTTAACTTAAGCTTTATTTTTACGTCTAAAAAAAAGGTTAATGTGATTTGCATAACTTCAGGTGGACTGTAACTATCGTAGTGTAACTGGAGAAATATTTGTCAGCAGATATGGCGGTTCTAATGGACTCCTAAAATGAAAGGAACGTGTAAAGACATTGTGAAAGAAATGGAGAAAATGTGGAATATGAAGATAGCAATGGGAACTTTCTTAAAGAGTCCTGGAAAGAAATTGGAAGAAAAAGTAAACCTAAGGAATAAATTGAACGCATTCAGACGACAACATAACTAAATCATTTAGAATTCATCGGGTCTGGATGCTTCCCCAATCGTTACAAACTTAACCATTTCAAGCCTAAGGTGAACTTTTATCTATCCTAATATGCTCATTTGACCTTAAATGATCCCATAAAGATTGATAGGTCGTTAAACATTAAACAAACAAACAAACAAACCTAATATGCTCATAGCATGCACTTCCTGTTTCCGGCTTGTTTGCCACTACAACAATGTCATTTAGTTACCCTCTACTTTCAGTAACTCTTGGACCTTGTATTGGGAGAATCATAGTAAAACAATTTTGAATAGGATACTCGAATATCCAGATTTGTTGCTACATGATCTTCAATGAAACCCAATAAAATATAGTATTGGGTTGGGACAAAAGTTCGTAGCGTTTTTCAATAGGTGGCATTTGAACACGGGATTTTGCTTCACACGTGACTGAAATTTATGACATATCTACATATTCTGAAAGGTGGTGATTAAACATGTCTTCCTATATACAATTCGTATATAGATTCTAGATTTTAAATGTTTTACGTAAAAGTGAAAATAGAAGGCAATGACATGGCTTTTCGTTATTTGATGTTCGTTTATTTCTGGAAAGAAAAAAAAACACTGTACAAACATCAAAACAGCTATGTGCCATTTATGGAAATGGTACTTTAGCTGAGAGTACTGTCCATAAGTGGTTCAATAGGTTCAGAAGTGGAAATTTTGATCTACATATTTCACATTGCAAGACATTTGAAAATACATGGATACTTAAATTGTTATGATTTGGTTCCTCTCGATTTAATAATAATAATAATAATAATAATAATAATAATAATAATAATGGGCCGCAATTCCATCTGGGTTCCTCTGCTCAAAAGTATAAAATACAACACATTTTTGAAAAGAACGATGATGAGCAAAGAAAACTGGATTGCTTACAACAATGTGGAGCGAAAATTGTCCTGGACAAACAAAATGCTGGTCTGCACCCGAAGAATGTAATGTGTATTTGGTAGTATTGGAAGGGTATTGTGCATTATTCTGTAAAATCAGAAACTGAAATCAGGCAAATACCGTTCCCAATTGGACTGATTGAAGGCAGCAATCGGACTGTCGGAAGAGTAACTGTACCTGTTGCGGCATTCAACTGGTCGATTGAACCGTCTTCGTCAAACGAACCAATCGCTTCCGAACGAAAACTGACCACGCCTAGCAGAGGTCGTATTCATTCATACGTGCAAATTCATAGTCGGAGTTTCAGTGGGAATTTGGATTCACAAGCCTTCTCCAGCCGCATGTCTACACACTTTTAGGATAGTGCGATCCGATTTGAATTCAGAGTTTGCTTCTCCTAGACTGGTTGCCACCAAGGCTATAGAACCCATTTTGTCCCGCTATTTTTACCGAATCGGAAGAGTAACTTTAGTCGAACAAAATTGCACATGTGATTGAATAAAGCTATTGTCCTTTAAATTCACTTAAAAACCACAATGAAATTTTGCTCCCACCCAATATTTGTGTGAAAATACGATAAGTATCAAGAATAAGCTATGAGAGAAAAATTAAGACGATTCAGGCTACAGTAGTGTCGAAGTCGACAATGATATTGAGATGAGGCATATAAGCAATCCAAATTATCAACACAGCTAGAATACTAAAGAGCATGTCGGGGCTACTGATGAGATTTTTTCACATTTCATCCCTAGATAAAACCAATTGCTATTTTTTTATTCGACCTCAGTCCACAACCCTGTACGGAGGTTGGGAACTTCATAATCATTTAAATATTGTGCTTCTACTAGACTTGTTGCTAACCACGGCTAAAAATTCCAGTCAGCCATGCTATTTAACCCATATCTTGGGGTGGATGAGATGAGGTGGATTCATACCTTGCCCAATGGTATTTGTGCGAAAGTGAATGTAGCCAGCACGATCTCAATTTGAATTAGTTAATATTCGTTATGAAAAATAAACACGCAGAATGATAATGAAATGAGAGATGAAAGCATCTAGGCGAGATTATGACTAAAATCGGCTCGAATACTGAAGAAAGTATTGGAGAGGGTAGGAGATGACTGTAACAAAAATAAACACAGAAAACAAATAGAATAGGCGAATTTAATGTAATACAAAATTATCGTATTGCTTTCCATGTTACGTACAGCACACACAAAAAAAATCTAATTTCCTACTGATAGGCAAGTAGGTTTGGGAAACATCATATCAATGTATTATTCAAGAGGCCCTGTCCATTTCGAGATTAATCGATACGCATCAGTTGAAAACAATCTGAATGCTTTTCTGATACTCTTTTTAGAATTAATGAAAATTCACACAAGGGACATAATTCATAAACTACTTACAAAAAACAACAAAGGAAAGCGCTGTATTTTGTTTTAACGTTATTAATTGTAGAAACAGACGTTACATTAAAATAATAATAATAATAATAATGATAATTTATTTTTAAGGCTTGATATGCAAAGCAATAGCAAACATGGATAAGATAGTTTATTCAATTTTTAAAAGAAACCCAGTGGAGTTAGGAGACGAGTGGGCCATGTGGATATGGATCAGAAAAAGTTATTCGAAGAAGGAAACTGAGGGATTATTAGTGACAGTTTAGGATCAGACTGGGTAAAGGTAAATGTTGATAAGACTGAGAGAGATTGAAATTGTTAGTCATACAGGTGTATGGCTCAGAATTAGTATATGCAACGGAAGTATGATAAAATTGCTGCCATTAGTCATTGGAAGCTGTTTAAAAAGTACGAGTTTGAATATAGTGACAAGTGTTATGACCATGTAATCACAAAGGAGACGAAAGTACTGTAGAATAACAGCGGGATATTCCGATATAGACAATGGCAACTTTAGCGTACAATAAACCAGAGACAGTCTTACTGGACAAACAGAAACATATTAGCTACCTGAAAATCTTCTGTCCATTTGTCAGGAGAAAGGGAGAAGATCGACAGTTACAATGATTTAAAGTATGGAATTTTGAAAGTTTGGAAAAGAAAAGAAAAAACAAAAAAATGTAGTCCCAGTTACCACTGGAACATTTGGCATTTGCACAAAAACTTGCAGACATTAGATTGTGATTTGGAAACAGAGTAATTACAAAAATCATTCTTTCTCGGAACAGCAAAAAGACTTCAAAAAGCCTATCGATGAAAAGAAATGACTGATTTATTTTTTTTAAATCACAAGAGGTAATCTAAAAATAAGCTTCTTACCAGCAACCAACATCATATGCTGTGTAGAAATGTAATAATAATAATAATAATAATAATAATAATAATAATAATAATAATAATAAACCATACATGGCTCTCACGGCTTCTAATCCTAATTGATCGGAGTTGTTACATGCTTTATTTGGGTGAATTAAAATGGGATACAGTACCGTTCAGTACCATAGTGTTGCTCGCTACTTGCCTGACACCAACAATGTCCCCTTGGGGCTATCGTAGTGTCTATCTTTGTCCATGTGCGGGAGTACAGTGGGAGGGATCATGAATGAGTATTGAGAGTTTTTTTAAAGTTTGAAGGATAAGGCAGACAAGCAAATTGAGAGAAGCGTCTATATACTTGGGTACACCCTCAATCGGTGACCATCTGAGTGGTTGAGGTTACCTGATCTGGATGTATTTTTAAACTACATGGCTATGCGCTGCTTTTATCAAAATCTCTCACCATGTAGTGCACATTTGGCTGTGATGCATTTTCCTTGTATACCTGTATCAAAATCAAATGGAGTGTCATAATGTGAATATTGGTTTTCGTATGTTTTCACCTCAGCGTCAATTTGTTGGCGTGCTGATCTCATTTAATTATTATAATAATACTTATAAGAAAGACATTGTTATCAGAGACCGCAAAAAACCCTCCTTATTGTTATGTTAGTCCCTGCAGTCGGCAATGTATCTTTGAAGATCTTCAAAAAGCTATCAAAATACAAGGACCTTGAAATCGAAATCTCAAAAATGTGGCACATGGGAACATCAACAATCCCTGTTGTAGTTGGAGCCCTCGGATTGGTTGGAAAAGATTCCAGTAGACTCATTGAATGGATTCCTGGAAGCCCATGCCTTAAAGAAATACAAAAAAATGTTTTCACGAGTACAGCTGAAGGGCTTTATCTATGTAAAATATGTTTGTGTGCATGTTTAATTTTTTTTTTAATTGGTCAGTGGAAAATGTCATGATGCCATTTCTGACCTTAGGTCTCTGGGCGGGACCCGGAAAGAAATGTGTACACACCAGAAATCAAAGGAAATAAAATAATAATAATACTTAAAGAAGTGCGACATTTTCAAAAAGAGAATCAAAAACACAATGTTTCAGATTATTTCGACTGTACATCTATACGTAGAATAAGAATGCATGCAAATATAAAGGACACAAGTTTTTATATACCAACGTTGGTTATCTTAAAAAGCACAATGTACTAGTAATCAACCTCAATCTCTTGGAATTTGTGATGGAACTGACTTGACATATTGTTGACTAACGAAGAGGATTTCCCCTTGTACAACTGATTACATATATTTGAGTTCTTTATACTTGTATGCACTCTTGTTTTATGTATAACTTCAAAAAGACAAACGTATTGTCGAAATATTGTGTTTTCTTTTCTTTTTCTTTTCCGGAAATCACATTCAACAAAAGTGTTGTGAAATACGGGAAGATTTACGTCAATCACTTTGATTGTTATTATTATTATTAGTAGTAGTAGTATCATCATCATCAATAATAATAATAATAATAATAATACTAAGAATGATGCAATGAGTAATAATCAAAATAATTCTGCAAGTTAACATTGTAAACACAAACCAGAACTTGTCCTGATAAACGGAAAATTTGACATAATTTGGGGAATTGAATTTCAAACAGAACTCCCTCTCCAGATTAGAAATTAAACTTTGGATGTCTTTTGAATAGTATATGTATTCGTTTCGACAGACTACAGAATAATATTGAAATGGCGTAAAAAAGCTGGTACCCATCATGAGCTTTGCTAGAAAACTGAAAAAATCGTGGAAAATGAAGGTGATGATTAAATCCATAACGAAATGAATAAAAACCAAGTTTCGGTTAATAACTTTACATAGAAATTAACCGGAGATAAAATTACAATATAATCGTCCCTCGGTAACAGTGGATGAACATATTCCAGGAACCCCTGCGGATAGCAAAACCTGTTCTTTATATAAAATGGTGGAGTATTAACATGTGACCTATGAATAAAAAACTCATAAAAAAATACGTAACTACTAGATTTTCTTCAGTCCGTGTTCTCGATCTCGTCCGGTTGATATTAATTTCACCATTTAAGAAAAAATAAAACAAAAAAAGAGATGTCAACTCAAATACGTATGACCGCTAAAAATAACATTCACAGTAAAAAGAAATAATGTTCGATTAAAAAATTCATTAAAAAATTACTGTGTTTTCGTGTCGTGTACGAAAAAAAAAGCAAGCAGTTATAGTTTCCAAATAAGTTCCGATGAGAGACGCATTTTACTTAAGTAGGTAATTGAGCTCGCTTTATCTTGGTGGTTACTCGTGGCCTAGTTGGTAAATGCACACTTCAGTTATAGGAGTTGTTTCCCTGATTGGCAAGAGGGATATAGTTTCGATATCTGTCGGGAGTCGCATTTTTCTTTAGTAGGACTTCTCGATCTCGGTTGGTTAATATTAATTTCGCTGTTTACATTAAAAAATCTCAACTGCTGTGTATTATACTGTACACAGTAAGAAACGAATTGCTGGAATATCGACAATTGAGCAAAAAATGTGTATTAAAGTAAATTTCATCATCATAAAGTTTAAGAGTAGAGAAAATAATGATATAAAAATTGTGTTCACCCTATCGAACCGCAGGTATTTTGAAAATGATCCACTGGAACTGCTCAGCAATCTTGATATATTTGGGAAAGATATTAGAATAATCAAGTACCAATACTGACAGAAAACTGCTAGCATACGGATAGAAAATATACAAAAATATAAAGGGTTGTAAGACAAGGATGCGTCTTCTCACCGGACTTATTCAACCGATACAGCAAAGGCGATTCTGAGAGAACTAGAAGTCCTAAAAGGATTCATTATTGGCGGCAACAATTTTAACAACATAAGGTATGCCAATGACACTGTTGATAGCAGATAGAGAACAACATAAGGTATGCATCTAACACAGTGTTGATAGCAGACAGAGAACAACATAAAGTATACAGTTGACACAATGTTGATAGCAGACAGAGAACAACATAAAGTATACAGTTGACACAGTGTTGATAGTAGACAGAGAACAACATAAGGTATGCAGCTAACACACTGTTGATAGCAGACAGAGAACAACATAAAGTATACAGTTGACACAGTGTTGATAGCAGACAGAGAACAACATAAGGTATGCAGCTAACACAGTGTTGATAGCTGACAGAGAACAACATAAGGTATGCAGCTAACAGTGCTGATAGCAGACAGAGAACAACATAAGGTATGCAGCTAACACACTGTTGATAGCAGACAGAAAACAACATAAAGTATACAGTTGACACAGTGTTGATAGCAGACAGAGAAAGAAAGCTATAAAAAATCCTACGGAAGGTAGGGAAGGAAAGCACGAAGAAAGTATTAAACATCAATTGCAAGAAGACAATGCATGATTGTTAGCAAAAGGATGAAGCCCAAAGTGCGAATTGCAAATCGGAGATACTAAAATCAAACAAGTGCGGAAATTTGAATATCTAAATAGAATTTTATTTTACTAAGAAATAGGAAAATTTCACTAGAAACAATGAAAACAGTACTAAATTGCTATATCTATCCTCCTATATGGCACTGAGTGCTAAACGATCTCCTCAAAGATGAAGAGGAGACTTGAAGCAACAGAAATGTGGTTCTACATGCTGAAGATATCGTGGACCGAACATGTGAGCAATGACGAAGTTTTGGAGAAAATGGAAACAAAAAACAAATTAAACAAAAAGGAAATTAATACTTAACATCAGAAAGAGGCAGATTAGGTTTTTTATAATGAGGAAGAAGGGCTTGAAAATATGCTACTCACGGGACAGATAGAGATCAAGAGGTACAGAGGAAGACAATGCATGACAGAGTGAGATTGAGTAAATGGATGGCGGAGCAGGGTTTAGAAGAAATAACTGAAAGACAAAGTTTATTAATGGCTACAAGAGACGGGAAGTTGTGGAGAGCCATTATCGCCTACATCTCGAGAAAAAGAAGAAGAATCATGAAATGTTATTTAAATTATGTCCATCCGGATTAATGTCCTTATCTTTGTTGATGACCGGTGTGTCCTTCCGTCTTCTTCAGATATCTGCGGATCCATGAATCCCGAACTGAACCATTTATTCACTCTAAAGGAGAAGATTGATCTCCTTTTATTGTCCATGTTTAGAGAAATTTGACGCCTAAAGAAGGTCGGAGGGTACCACGATCGAAGCATTGTGATAGCAACAACACGGATGAGAATGTTAGTCTGACGGCAAATAAAAAGAACTCATCCCAGAAATTCAGTGTGAAATGTTGTTTAACTATAAAAAATCGTAATAATTTCCATTAGAAATTGGTTGCCGAAAAACATATCAAAGATGCACGCAGAGTGAACTAATTATAGGATTTTAATGATATAAACCTTTATTTAATAAAGAAATTTAAAAAAATTCCTTTTCAAATTTCGTTGATTCCCCACTTCTCAAAAAACAAAAACAAACTAAAAAAAACAAAAACAAAATAACAAAGTTGTGTAATGTTTGTGAAGAAATTAAAAAAAATATATAAATTAACATTTAGTAAAATAAACAAATTATATTCAAATTATAGTTTAAGATTTTAAGCATCTATAGTTATTAAGTTATTAGTAATTTTATGTTCTTCAAGTAACACACATTCAGAGTCGAACATTTTTCTGTTAAATACTTGCGCATACTCTTGTGTTTACCACTACCTCCGCGTGCCAGGTGTATATAAAACGAAAACGTGACAATTAGTCTGAGTAATATTCCGAGTAGCAGTCAGAATAAATGTTTGAAGTAGTAAGAGGAATCATTAAGAAATCTTCCTGTGTCTCGTCTATTTCCTGTTATACAAAAACTGTTTTCATAAGAAGGAGCCGGGTTACAATAAATAAATAATAACATTTCAACAATTTCTGGAATATAAAATTTTGAATTTACATTTTATCTACTTTCTTGTTTTCTTTACATTTTTCTTTGTAGACGAGTTGAGTATTTTTACTGGACCAAAATTTCACCCACTCAAACTTGCACAGTACACAGAACAAAAAAAATCAAACAAGCATGAAGTGAGGTTAGGTGAACAATACTAAAAGAAAGAGTTCTGGATAAAAATGAGGATCTGTGAAATGGCAGGGAGATAAAACAGGGTATACTTACACATAATTTAATTCGTGTTGTTTCAACTTTGTGTTCAACAGGTGGCAAATTTATTGCTTCTTGGGACTTTTCTGGAAGCTTTTATTTTTTGAGCAGTTTTGATATGAGGTCGTTGAATTCACGAATGCGAAATCCGCGGATACGAATGGCCATATTGTGACAACAATAATTTTAACACACATAGACAAGAGAGATGGAGAGCGGAAACGTTTAATTAAAAGATCAGAGTTCATTTGTAAACACAAAAACTGACTGAATTGGCTGATGCGATGTTTTAAAAAAGAAAAGTACAAACGCTACACGTTATTGCGAATGTAATTATTTATTACTTTATTTTAATTTCGTAAATTATTTATGCATTTATTTATTAAATTAAATAATAGAAAGTTTTGATTTGACCGTTTTCTTTCATATTTTTTAATTTTTATTGTCATGTATTTTAGCTTTGGAAAGAAGTATTTCTTTTAGGAAAGGAGATATTTGAAATAATCCGGAACGAAGTTTAATATTTTGGCAAGATTCGATAGAGACACTCTCAAGAAGTTTCAAGAAGTTATTTTCTCTTTGTGAGACAACACCTATTAAAAGAGAAAATAACTTGGAAAATAAAATCCTTACATTTGCCTTAATAAAGTCCATTAAAAGACGAAGGGCGTTGATAAAGAAAGGTTTTCCTTTTGACTTTACTAGGCATCCCAAATAACATTAAACTATCGACAGTGAAATGTCACTGAGGGAATTTGTGTAATTTTGGATCATCGCATTTCATCAATTCGTTATGTACATACTGACATCTAATGCGTATGCATAAAAAGTATTAGAAATGTGTAGGAAATCAAGGAGACCAAGTTTTTACTTGATCACAGTGCATTTCATGTTTATTCTGAACTTAATAAAGCTTTTTCTTTTAAAGTTATGACCAACTTTGAAATATATCTGAAAGCATATTAAAAATGAAAATATCGACACCTGAAGTGTTGCTAAGTATTATTTCATAATCTTAATTATATAAATGTATTTGATGCCTTTCGTCTTTGAATCCAGTTTATGGAGGGGGCGTCCTTCCATAAGCAGTACCTTTCCCATGAAGGTAAGTCTATGGTTAATCCTTCGAGCGTGAGGCGCCGCCAAAGGATAAGAGTCAAGTAAACTGGACTATTTTTGGCCTGTGATCCCATGTACATGTAGGGCTCCAACTTTAAACTTGACCTAGTGCCATATTCCGTTCGAGTAGGTAAAAAAGATAAATTCGTTTTTTTACACATTTAAATTAGAGTTGATGAAATCAGGAGTCACTGAGTGTAGACATGTTGAACTGTTTTGACACTCACACACAGATATATACAATGGGGGGACAAATATTCGTACGCATGCAAATGTTAATTTATTGTATTTCCAACTAATGAATAAACATATTTTTCTTATAATTAACTGTACACAGATGCATAATAACTAAATATGCATAGAAAACAGAAACAAATTTATTTAATAGAAATAAATACGATTTATCCATTTTAATGGGTGAAAAAAGTATTCATACAATGCAAATTTCAGATTTTAAAACTTTTAAATTGCTTTAATACTCTAGAATATTCAAGTGGAATATTCTAGAATGTTCCAGTAATGTTATCAGTAGTTATTTTTAGCCTAAAAATACAAACAGAACATTCTGTAATTGATATTCGAACCCTATGAATAGGGGAAAATCGTATTGGGTAAGTGTATTGTAGACAGACGAAACCAAAATTGAGTTGTTTGGATGTAATTCTAGAAATCATGTACGGAGGGAAAATAGCAATGCCGTCAAACAAAAGTTCCAACAGTGAAATTTGCTGGTGGAAGTATCATGGTTTGGAGAATGTTTTCCTGCAAAAGGTACTGGCAACATATCAGTAATAGATGGTAGAATGAATGCCGCAGCATATCAAAATATTTTGGAAGCAAATTTAATGGTTTCGGCTGAAAATTTTGAACTTCCACCTGATTGGATCTTCAAACAAGATAATGATCCTAAGCACACAGCAAAATCCACGAAGAAATGGCTTGCTAAAAATAAGTATCCTGAAATGGCCAAGTCAATCCCCAGATTTAAACCCAATCGAGAATCTGTGGCGTTATTTGAAAATTCAAAACCAATCAAGTGCTCCAACAAACATCCCGGATCTGAAGACCATAAGCGAAGAAGAATGGAAGAGGTTGGTTGCTGTAGAAGTGAATGATGACTATTCTACAAAGTATTAAATGAAGATTATGTACTCTTTTTGTATCGTAGGAATATTTTTTTCATCCATTAAAATTGGAATTTATTTCTGTTATATGAAACCTTTTCTTTTTTCTATGCCTATTTAGCTATTATGCGTCTGTGTACAGTTACTTATATGAAAAGTATGTTTATTAGTTGGAAATACAATAATTCAAAGATTTGTAGGTGTACGAATATTTGTTTTCACCACAATATATATATATATATATATATATATATATATATATATATATATATATATATATATATATATGTAAACAGATATCAGGTTGATGCAAAAGTAATGTCTGATTTTTGAGAAGAAAGTTTAAGATAGTATTTATGAAATTTATGCTTCTCGTTATAGTTAAGAACTGTCACAATAAGTAATTTATACGTTTCTCTTTCAGATTATAAAACTATTTCCCATAATCTTCCGCAATATTCGCACCCATGTTCGTCCCATCTAACGATCACGTTCGGCATATTTTACTGTATGAGTTTCATAAAGGTATTAATGCAAATGCAGCAGTAACGTCTATTGTGATCGCTTATGTAGATAAAACAGTGAATGAAGGAAGTTGTAGGAGATGGTTTTCCCGTTTCCGAAGTGGGGATTTCAGTTTGAAAGACGAATCAAAAAGAGGGTCACTCAAAAAACTTCACTCAGAAGATTTGAAAGCTGTTGTTACGGACAATCCCACGATTACCTCTAGGGAACTTGCAGAACAAGTTAACGTAGACCATACAACCGTGCTTCGCCAATTAAAAGGGATCGGAAAGGTTTCAGTGATTGGGAAATAGGTTCCACAGAAACTGTCTCCGGAGAATCTGCAACAGCGTGTTACTTGCTCATTGCTTTCACGACATCTTCAGGATCCATTGTTAGGTAGGCTTGTTACAGGTGATGAGAAGTGGATCCTTTACCATAACGTTAAACGCCGCTGATCATGGATCAGTTGAGGAGGAAGATCAGTTCAACAACCAAGAGGAGAACTTCATCCAAAGAAGATCATGTTGAGCGTATGTTGGGATATTGAAGGAATTGTCCATTACGAACTGTTAAGCAACAATTAATCAATTACAGCTCATCTATATTGTGATCATTTGAAAACAGCTTTGAACGAAAAGCAACCTTCTTTAGTGAACAGAAAGTGTGTCATTATCCATCACAATAATGCTCGTCCTCACACAGCTCGGCTAGCAAAAAATCTTTTTGGAAGAGCTTGGTTGGAAAAATATTGCTTCTTCCACCATATTCTCCTGACCTTGCTCCTTCTGATTATCACTTGTTTCGGGGACTACAGAATCATTTGGGTGGTCTTAGGTTGACATCAAGAGAAGGGGCTGAAAATGAGTTGGATTCATATTTTACTTCAAAACTTAAGGAATTTATAAGCTTGTTGACAGATGGAATGACGTCCTAGAAACCAAAGGAGGTTACGTTAATATTTTCATAATCATGGGTCTTTTCATTTTTAATATAGACCTTGAAATCGGACATTACTTTTGTGCCGCTATGATATTTGCGAAATGCATATTTCTCGTTGGAATCTTTCGAAGTCTATATCTACAAATGTTTTCTCGTAGCGTAGTTGTAAAGAACGTCCAGTTTGAAGGTGATTTCCCGGATTAAATGGAGCACAATACTTTTAATAAGATCTTCAATTTCTCGACAAGTAGAAAATGTAAATCTCACTGTCAAAAACAAAATGAAAACATGTCTATTCAAGCAAATAAACCCATTGAATAACTGTAATAAATCATGTTAGATTAAAAAATTATTTTGAATAGTAGAAGTTATGGGGTTGGTAGGTAATATGTCTATTTTTATCTAATTTATTATTAAACCTCCAATATCTTTATTATTTCATCGCCAATGCTAAAAGAAAAGTACGTAAGTCTACAAAATCAAAAATTAATAATAATAATAATAATAATAATAATAATAATAAGTAGTTTTGTAGGATAGTTCGAGGACTAGTTCAACTAGGACTATCCTACACAACTACTACTTATTATTATTATTATTAATTTTTGATTTTGTAGACTTGTGTACTTTTCTTTTAGCATTGGCGATGAAATAATAAAGATAATGGAGGTTTTTAAAAATATTTTCTCTATATATTTCTTTTTCATGATATTGGGGAATTTTGGCCTGAAATTTGCTACTGGTATTCCCCTATTCAAAATAATTTATCCAATCTTAATATTAAATTAATCACAATTACATCTGAAACTATTATGGATTTAATCAGAACCAAAAATGTCTATAATAATAATAATAATTCTGAAGCAGGTATATATAAGATAAACTGTAACTGCTGTAACTCGACCCAATCTAACCAAACTTATTTATATGTGATGAAAAATTAAGACCAAGTTAGGTTAGGGTAGATCAAATTTTAACACATTTATCGCCGAAAATGTCGAGAAATTAATTTAAAAAGTGGTGAAAATGGTTTCCTAAAATTTCCTCCTTTTTATTTACTTTAATATCATTTTTGGGACTGCCTGTAGATACTTACCATTAACGGCGCGTCATGAATTATTTTGGCGACGGCACTCAATAATTCTTCGATCATGCGCAGTGCGGACGGAAGTGCATGTGTTAAAGAAACAACACAAAATGTTGTTTAATTCTGTTTTCCCTCGGTTGAGGCCAGATTGAAAACTAATCCATATTAATGTTTTAAGATATTTTCCTGTGATTTCTTTGTGAAATGATAATAATGGCAATTTTTCTCCTCGCCTCAATTGGTAGATCATAGCATTTCAATGAATATATAAAAGATTTAGCCATAATGATTTTATTGTAACTGAGTGTCGCGTATAACATGTCGCATATTCCCATATACAGGGTTTTGATGCGAAAAGATTCACGAGCTTTATGGCACATTTTTGGTTGTCGTTAGCGATGACAAATGCTTTGCAGGATGTCTATTGTAGACATCGCGGCATTATTATTATTATTATTATTATTATTATTATTATTATTATATGATTATACTACGCCAAGAAACTCAATGAAGGTCTTTGAAGTTTATTACGGTAAGCCATGCACTCCCGTTGAGAATATAGGGAAAATGCTTTATTGGAACGTATATATGTATTCGGCTGTTAAGTTAGGATAGATTCTGATATTGACCCTTTTTGTTTATTTCAGTGGTGTTGTCACAATGTTATTTACGGTGGAACGGTGTCACGGCGTTATGACGTTGTCGAGCTAAGGCTCCATGATGCTGCCGTCTGGTTGACAATAAACACCCGTATGAAACAAACTAGCCTGACGATCGTTATATAACTGTGGAGGACAGTTATCCTTTTATTTCCTTTTTATTTCATGCGGAAATTTTAAGAATGGAGCGACATCAGCAACAAAAGACGAAAGAATCTGGTGCAGAAGGAAGAAATCGTAGGAAAAGAGAACGCGAGGATCTACAGGGATCCTTTCAAGTTATGAAGAAGTTTCAGAAAATTCCACGTCCAGATGCAGTTAGTGACAATCGCGTTGTTTCCCCGCTTTTTCTTGTCACTGGCTCTGACTACACAGACACAGCACCAAAGTCAGTGGTGCAATGGTCATCTTCACCAGTGTTGCCAGAACCAACAACCTTCACCATCTCTACAATTGAAGGCAAAGCAAACGGTTTTATTGGATGCTTCCAATCAGCCTTCATCTGCGTTTCATTGCCAATCTGATGAACATGCATAATATGAAGATACTAAATATGCAGAATCAATCAAGAAAGATGCAGGCTTCTTAAATTTCGATGTGAATTGCGATAGATCACACTTTTTTGACGAACTACGCATACAAATAGAAAAGATGGGTACTAAACAAAGACGGCCCTTTCAAAGTTACAAAAGATCGAGAAATTATTGAGAGCTGACGTGTCGAAGAAGCGATTAGAAATGAAACGAGCACTAAACATGGGGGTGTCAGTCGCAGCTTCACGAATTACTGGTTTCAAAGGAAACTACCTGATGTGTCTACGATTTCACGTAATTGATTGCTGTACTCTATTAAAAATGATGCAGTGTGTTGTTTTGCTGTTTATTGTTTTCAATAGCCCCAGTCACCAAAACACGGTATTCGAAAAATCTTTTGGATTTCGAAAATGGAAAACATACAACGAAAGTATACCAGAACAAGAACAGGGCACTCATCAGCGTGCGTCATTTCTTACATGGAAAAACTTTGAGAGACGTATATCAGAAGAGTCTACGACAGAGTAACAGTGAAGCATATGGAGGAACAGAAGCGACTGTGGAAGAATTTGCTCATGCGTTTTGCGGATTGTATCAAATTTTGCGACTCAACATCTGGCATATTCTGGACAGCGAAAAGTCATTGCAAAAAGTAATAATCCCGGAGATTTGCACTCGATAAGCTACTTAGCAAGTCCGACTCTGTTGCAGCGTCACTCATATTGTCAAGTTGCATTCACATTCTGCAGCATTTTCGTCTGGCAAGATACAGAATGAGTTCATTGAGCTACTGGGCAACGAAGTACGTCAGTCTATCCTACAGAGAGTGAAAAGAAGCAGATAATATGGAATTATAAACGACACAACTCCTGACGTTTCTCACAACGAACAAATGTCTGAAATTCTCTGGTTTGCCGATGTTGTCAACGAATCTAAACTGCCGTAGTCAAGGAAGTGTTCATTGATTTTATTATAATTCATGAAAAAAACTTCGAGAGTGTTACAGAATAAATTGCTTCAAAATTTAACGAGTTGGTCTTGATTTGAACAACTGTCGTGGACAGACGTATGACAATGCTGCAACAGTGGCTGGGAAGGTGTACTGTATCCAGAAACGCATATCACAGAGAAACCCGTAAGCAATCTTTGTGAATTGTGACAATTATTCTTTGAATCTCGTAGGAGTGCATGCAGCATCAGAACACGTGTCTGCAATATGATATTTTTGGAGTTCTTGATTCATTGTACAATTTTTTCTCCAGCTCAACTATGCGGTGGGAGAAACTGAATGACACAGTAGGGACGGCTATAAAGCGGTCTCTAGATACAAGATAGAGTGCTAAGTGGGAGGCTACTCACATTGTAAAAACGAAGTTGGATGACATAGCTAAACTGCTGGAGGATATGGAAAGTGACACTTCAGTATCAGTTGACACAAGAAGCGAATCCAACTGCTTGCTGCACAACATGCAAACTTTCAGCTTTCTAATTATACTGCCGTTCTGGGGCGACGTCCTGACTTCCATCGACCGAGTACAGAAGAGACTTCAGTGCAATAGAATTAACTTCAATGAATCTCGAGCTGACATTTAAATTCAGTACCAATCTGTTATAAGTGAACGGGATTCTCTCTGTAAACATTCAATTGCAAATGGCGAGGAAAATGCTTAGAATGGTGTATTGACGTTGGTCAATAGAGAAAGGTTCATTGTAAAAAGAGAATGGCTGGAGAGGAGACGAAAGACGAGCCTCTAAAAATGAGAAAAGAAATGGATGTTACTTTGAAGGCAGTACTGAACAGGTTGAATACAGAACTGAAAGACCGATTTACAAGGTTGGGTCAGTTACATGAGCAATTTCGGTTCCTCTTAAATATTGAAAGCCTCATTGACTCGAAAGAAGACACGGTAGGAAAATGAAAAATAGCTGCTTCAGCATAGGAGGGTGATTTTGATGGAATAGAACTCGGTCGCGAAATTACAAACTGCCGAATGTTAATACAAAAAAGAAAAGATAGAACCTTGCTTAAACGAAAAACCCTAATCGAGCTTTTCAACTTCACAATATCTTACGGGGATGATGTGTCTTTCAATTTACAAATAGCATTGCGTATACTGTTAGCTGTTGCTGTCTCTGTGGCATCCTGTGAACGCTCTTTCAGAAAACTAAAATTAATAAAAAGCTATCTCCGAAGCAATTTGGCTTTATTAAGCATCGAAAATAAAGAATTTAGACATATAACTGTGGTTTATTGACAAATTTTCAATCATCAAGCCTGATCGGGTGTCGCGGCTTTACGAATCCAAATAGATGGCTCTAATCTTGACATCTTTTAATTCAAGTTTTATCAATGCGAAGTTCTTGCTGTCAGTGATGGATCAAATAAAAATGTATTTGAATTGTATTTAAATACTTTTTCAGAGCATATGTATTCGTGTGAAAAAGCATTTAGATTTAGATTTTTGCCAAGTTTCAGAAGTATTTGTTTTTGTATTTTTGGGATCTGGGATAAAATCACTTGTATTTGTATTTCCAATTATATCGCGTCAGTAATCACGAGTAGTATTCGTATTTGAATTTCTAAAAATTTAGCATTTGATCCATCCTGGCTTATTGGCCACTGGTGATGGTAGGGGGGAGTCGAGTCGAGCTCTTGCCCCACCCTGGACCAAGATCTCGGTACACCACTGCACAGCACATATGCACATACAGACACCCTGCACACACACACACACACACACACACACACACATACACACACACACACACACACACACACACACACACACACACACAAGAAAAATCACACACACACACGCACACAGCCACACGCATATGCAAGAACCCATGAACACGTTTTCAGAAACTTAAACGTGTCGTCACAAAACAAGCACAGACATGCACACGCACGCGATCTCATACACACTCACATACATAGGTGTACTAGTACATATGCACATACACGTAGCCACACACCACGCATACACACAAATACACGCACACAGAGATACGCACATACACAGACAAGTAAATGTACATACACAATCAAAATCACACAGAAACATTCGGACACACAGACACAAGAACAAATGTTCATAGACTTAAGCATGTCGTGATAAAAAAAGTCAGTAAGTCTTGGTGTGTGTTAATCATCGACTGTCTGCTGATTGATTCCTTACTAACGCCTGATACAATCGAACACGTCATATGTAATAATTCTTTGCCTATTCTATAATTCTATTCGCTCAGACTTTACCAAATTCTACTGTCAGTTGGAAGCAAAAATCTATTTCCAATAAAACGCATAGCAGGATCAACCCACCCAGCTCTTCATAAAGCGGATGTCGGAAACGGTACTGTAGGTAAGGGCACGGTCCATTAGTTTGATGCCGGGTGTAGAACACGACCTGTGTGGTGTGGCCGGGCAGGTAGCTTGGTGCGTTGTTCCGTAAGGCCAATCCTGCCAAAAAGCGTGAAAAAAATGATAAACCACCAGGTGACGGTCGGCTGGGCAGTCAGGACGGCTTGCAAGTCTCCCTACCAGTCCATTCGGTTGCTAAAACCATAAGAGGTATGGCAGGCCAGGCTAGGCTTTTCCGATTCCCACCCATCGGTTTTACAAAGTCATAAATGTAATCATGAGTAGAGAAATAAACAATTTTAATCAGCTGGACACTTGCACGCGGTCCGGAGAGGAGCTAACTGAGTTATTTGCGCCAGTCAGCGATTTAGTAGTTTGGTGAGGAATAATATTGATAACAGCTGTCGTCCAGGGGATATGAAGTCCCAGGTTTAAAATCAGGGGAGGGAACTGAAGCATCTGGGTTATCAAGAGGTCAAGGTCCGTTGATCTGCGCTCAAACTTGCGTGTAAAGGCTAATGGGATGATTGGGCCGTGTGATCGATCAACAGATGTATGGAGATAGGTTTGTTAAGGAACAAAGTCGATAGAAAACTGATATACTTAATAATGCTGAAAACAAATGCAAAAATCCAGCCATCTATATGTGCAAAACATATATACATACATATATGACACACACAGACACACACATACGCACACGCACACACACATATATATATATATATATATATCAAAAACACATATATATATTTATCTGTACATGAATGTGTACATACTTTTGTAAGTATATATATTCACACACGCACGCACTCGCGCGCGCACACACACACACACACACACACACACACACATATATATATAAATTATGTATATGTGTACATATATGTATAGGTTAGTATGTATACTAAGGTTATGGCATTTTTGTAATCTTATGTTCCTGTGTCATAAATCGATGAACTTTTGTTCAAAAGTAATGAAAAAGGCATTAATTTGTTTTAGTTCTTGTTAAAGGTCACCCCTAAACCGAAAATTCGATTTTACCATATACGCAATAAGGGTAAAAAATCACAATATTTCAGAAGCTTCATTTTTTCAATTTGTTAATGATGTAACTGGAAAGTACTTATGTATTTTAATGCATTTAACACTTTATATCTTTAACATAACATACAACTTTACAAATAAACAAGAAATTGCAAACTTGTAGAAGCCTTATTTTTCAATTTGCTAATGATGTAAATATTATTGTAAAATACAATAATTGAGGCATATGGCCAAAAGGTGGGAAGTGGGGTGAGGCCCGTCATCATTAATTATCCTCTACCTAGCTAATCAGATCCACGACCCATTCATTCATTACAAATAACACATATACCAAAAGAAGACATTCTTCGCCTTTTACTCCTATATATACACAAAAGGAACCTACAAAATAAACCCCATGATTTAAAAAAATTCTTATGTACAAATTTCCTATGCACAAATGTTCGTAATATATATATATATGTAACGTAAATCATTCAAACGAAAAACAAATACTGAAGCTAGTTATATGGCGAGAATCACTCTCACAAACAATATTTAATAATAAATTACAACCAACTTCGAATCTGTTAATGAATGGTGTGATCCTTGTTCATAAATTCCGGGTTTATCTGGTCTTATTTTTTTGTACGAGCCGGCTTTCAGTCGTTTCGAACGACCATCCTCAGGTAGACATATTAGTGTGTTTTTGTTAAACTCCGAATAGTAATGCGACATCGAAAGATATTGCGGTCCGAAAGAGTGCTTTTTTAGTAATGAGATATTGTTAAATGTAAGAATAATTTTGGAGCGCTGCAGACACAACGCTGAGGTTGAATTTTTTTAAATTTGAAAAATGTGCGTTCTTGTACTGGAGAAAAGTGGCATGAACTAAATTGTTCAATAATAATAGTATTGTCACAATTATTATCAGGAATTTCGCACTTAGGATCAGGTTATTTTAATATCGGTTTTGTAGTGCGTATTCAATTTATGTAACGTAAATCATTCAAACGAAATATATATATATATATATATATATATATATATATATATATATATATATATATATCTGAAGATGATATTAAATGAGCGGGAGGGGTATGAGTCCCAATTACAAACAAAATATAACAAATGTAAAACAGAAAATAACAGATATTAGTAGGACCCGTCCAGATTTGCCGCTGTATTCTGTCATCAGACAGAATCAAGAAGCTAACTCTCTAACAGAATGGGAAGGATAAAATAAATGTGGGGGTGGGGAAATCAAAGACTGAACCAGTCGAGATGAAAACGGGGTCCAAAAACAAACTGGGGAGGTTGAGAATCTCAACTTGGATCATAACCAAAGGAAGACGCCCGGAACAGGCCAGGAACGACACTCACTCACATTAACTAGGTACACAAAAGACAGTCTAACTTAACCAGGGGAGGGTTCACAGGAAACCACCCCGTTGTGACGAAGCGGACTTAAAAAAGGAACTCAACTTTTACGCGAACCATCTCGCTACTTTCCCCCACCTTTCGTTGACAGCAAACGCTTTGTATAAGTTCTGAATTTTACTTTCAGCTGATGCTGAAAGAATCCGAACAGTGCCTAATGAGAATAGCGTTTATGTCGCAAGATTTTCCCATCCTTTCGTGTCATCCAGATTACCATTCTTGCTACGGTTAGCAACGTTAGAGATACCATTGGTTTCACCTCAGAATACGAAGGCGACACATTGTCGCACGCGTATGCAAGATCGATGAGCACAAGTTGATCAGGAGCAATACGAGCCGTCAACTCACCGACATAGTCACAGAAAAGGCGTATCTGAGGACAATTGCAAAAGGCGTGCAAAGCAGTTTCTTCTAAATTAAGGTCACACCGGTAACAGTCGGGCAAATCCATCCAGCCTCATCTGAAGGCCATGTTTTTGAGAGATAGCACCTTTCGAATCAATCGCCAGGTAAGCGAAAACTCAGGGATACTGAGGTAATTCGTCGCTGGAGCTCAAGACCAGAAAGGGCGCAACTCGGCTAGCGACAAGCCGAGCCGCTCACAGAGACGGTCCTTTACGACCCCCTACACTAATTCACGATACAAGACATTTCGAGGCCGTGAAAGGTCACTGGATCGAGGAAAAGCATTCAAGGCCGCTCGACACGCATTGAGGAAAGTCGACAATTTCCCGGACCTACGATGGCGCTTAGCCCAGAAAATGGGAGGAGTGATAGTAAGGCTAATGGAAGGCGTCCCTAACATTCCCTACCAAAATCGAATCCTCTGTCAAAACGCGGCGTAAGAAAGCCAACCTCGAGGCGTGTCGATGACTCAACAAGTGTGGCAATCCCAGTCCCCTCCCTATGACACAGACTTATTTACAGACCTTCTGCTTGTGCCAACCCAACAAGAGGGTGGATAACAAGCGCTCGATCTCCTGCCTATGGTCCTTGCAAAGAGGAAATACAGCCAAACAGTAAAGGGTGAAAGGAAAGACGTAAGTGGCACACGCTCAGCTATACTCCTCAAGGACAACCTCCGTTGGAGCCAAGTCCAGACCGACACTCCGACCTTTGCCTGTGCTTCTGACCAGTTTTATTCCAGATGGAGGTCGGGTCCAAACCACACTCCAAGAATGCG
>OZ038480.1:56040897-56043397 GCA_964036315.1 Acanthosepion esculentum
TTTGCTGACTCAAAAAAAAACAAGATTTTTAACGAAAATTTCGGATGTGCTAGGAACGATTAAAAAATGTAAAAAAAATAACCCCAAGATATTTTGATATTTCCTCTTAATAATAACATACACATTAAGACGACAAAATTTTGTTTTCGTCAAGTTTGGCGTCTTTTTCATCATGCTGTGCTCTTTTTTTAGCGATCTCGTGGAGGTACCTAAATTAGGACAAAGACCAAAAGACCAAAAGAAAAAAATACTGCAAAACTTTACCCATGAATTATTCATTAGAGAAAAAGATTACAGCTCAAGAAACACTGAGTAAACTAAAAAATAAATACACGAATATTTTCTCAAAAAAATTGGGAAAATGTACAATGTCAAAGACATTTTTTTAAATTAAAAGAGAATGTAGTACCAGTGTTTAAGCCTAAAAAAATATCTTTACTGCGTTGGAGTTTATTAACACCGAACTGAATAGGTTAGAAAACGACAGTTATTGAAAAAAATAGATTATTTAGAATGGGCTAAGCCTGCGGTTTATATTAGAAAGAAAAATAAGATTTGCTTATGTGCAGATTTTTTAAGTGGGGTTAATGACTGCCTTTTACCACAAGCATATCCCCTATCAACTCCAGAGCATACATTTGCCAAATTAAATGGTGGTAACTTAAAGAAAATGACCTGTCTGAGGCATATCTTCAAATCGAAGTGGATGAGGAATGCCAGAAGTTTTTGACTATTAATACACATAAAGGACTCTACAAGTTTAAAAGATTACTATTTAGTGTAAAAGTAGCCCCAGGTATTTTCCAGCAAATAATGGATACGATGTTGGCTGGGCTAGACGGTGCCGTCGCTTACATAGATGATATACTTATAAAGAGCTCTATGAAAATGCAGCACGTATACCTGACTCAAGAAGTATTTCAGAGTCTATAATTACGGTTTCAAAATCAGTAGACAGAAAAGTCAATTCTTTTTGGACAAAATTAAATATTTAGGTCAAATAATTGACGAAAAAGGAAGAAGACCGGATCCTGCTCGAGCAAGTTCCATTAAAGACATGACTCCTCCGACAGATTTGGTAATCCTACAATCATTTCATTAACGAATTTTTATAATATTTATGTGATAGATATGTACAAATTGCGAGCACATCTGAATAATTTACTTAAGAAGGGTACGAAATGAAATTGGTCGGAGGAATGTTAAAAAGCTTTCGAAGGAATTAAAAAATTACTAACGTCAAGAGTTATTGCTGACACATTACTACCCGCGCCGACAGATAATAGTAGCGACAGAAGCGAGTGAATACGGTATAGGAGCGGTAACAGGCCATAAATTCGAAGACGCTACAGCGAAAGTAGTCGCTCACGCTTTGACAAAAACGGGAAAAGGCTACAGTCAAATTGAAAAGGAAGCGTTGTCTATAATTTTGGCTGTAAAGCAATTTCACAGGATGATATTAAGAAGAAAATTCATACTATAAACTGATTATCGTCCATTATTATCTATATTCGTTTCTAAGAAAGGGATTCCCATACATACTGCAAACAGTATGGTCAACAATTTTACTGAACTGTGATTTCAAGATGGAATTTCTATCGTCAAAGAAATTGGCACACGCAGATGGCTTATCCAGATTGATATCGAAATGTAAACAAATTATTACAAAATGGCCCGAGATATTAAAGTGTAAATGACCGACTACCGCAATAAAGATTAAATTCTTGCGCGGACCTGACAGTGTGGTATCCGATAATGGAACTCAATTTTCTGCAAAATTTCTAACCGTAACCCTAAAATAGATGCAAAACTACGCGGTTGAACATTTGACAATGCCGATTTATCATCCGAGGTCAAATGGTCAAGCGAAACGGTTTGTTGACCCCTTCAAAAGAGAATTAAAAAAAGCTAAAGACTTGGAAAATGAAGAAACGGTACTACAAGAATTTTTGAGCATGTATCAAATGACGTCAAATGCAAACTTCTCTGTGAAAATGTCACCTGCATGTTTGTTATAAAAGTTAGCTCCATTTTTGATAAATTACTGCCAGGGATTATGAAGAAAGTTGGACAATTTCAAAATACCAGATCATTTAAAATCAGCGATAAAGTTTTCTTTAAAAGCTTTAAGGCCGGAAAAGAAAATTGGCAGGAAGGAAAATTATTCAGAGCCTTGGTAGTATGATGTACATTGTCGAAGGTGGATGATTTCGTCATTAATCAGTTAAGATATAGATATGCACAGAATAATCAATCAGTACAATTTAATTTACCGATGGACATACTTTACGATAGTTTTGAAGTACCTATTCCTAAAATTTAAATTACAATACAACGACAGGGTAAGCGAAAACGTAATCCGACTGAAACGTCGGAAGTGGACCCATGTTGGAAAAATGTACCGACTAAAGAAAGTGCATATCTAAAAATGGGGACGTTGTGGAGATGAATATACAGTGTAACCCGGATATAAGAGACCCGGATATAAGAGAAACACGGA
>OZ038480.1:56048397-56250897 GCA_964036315.1 Acanthosepion esculentum
CATAATAAAATATTAACAAAAAAAGAGAAGGATTTTCTAATAAACTTTGTACCAAAAACAAGCAATTTCTACGGACTATCTAAAATTCACAAATCGAGTGAAATAAAAGCAGCTATACAGACACAAAAATCTGAATACATTAGCATCCCAAACCCCAGTGACCTTACATTCAGACCAATAGTAGCAGGACCAGCCTGTCCAATTAGCAAACTCAGTAGCCTAATAGACATAATATTGCAACCATATACTAAACAAATTAAAAGCCACATCAGAGGCGATATCCATTTCCTTAGCTGCATACTACAAAAGGTAGATCCAGGAACACTCATGGCAACTTTTGACATTAGTAGCCTATACAGCAACATACCCCATCAACTAGGAAAGAAAGCAATCTCATTCTGGATTGAAAAACATCCAGAAATACTACATCCGAGATTCACTAAATAGTTCATTATCGATAGCATAGAACTAATTTTAAACAATAACACCTTTGAATTTGACAACAAAAACTATATCCAAACCCTGGGTACAACAATCGGAACAAAAATGGCACCAACATATGCCACCCTAACATTAGCTTACCTAGAAGAAAACCTCTATCAACGGATAGAACAAATATATGGGACAAATATAAAAACCCAATTCACTAAATCTTGAAAAAGATACTTAGATCATTGATTCATCTTTTGGAAATCCTCATGCGGTGACATTAACCAATTCTACACTCTACTTCAAAACTTACACCTAAAAATCAAATTCACGCAAGAATATAATTTTAACGAATTACCATTTTTAGATATACACATTAGAAATAAAAAAAAACGCATAATCACAGATATATACCACAAACCTACAGACACCCAACAATACCTTCCTTTCAAGAGCCATTACCCCAAAAGCTGCCTAAAATCCATCCCCTATTCCCTAGCACGTATGGTCTGTACTATAGTGACTGATAAACACCTCCGAAAAACACGCTTAGAAGAACTACATACAACTCTAAAAAAACGAGGCTACCCCACAACACTAATAAGCAAAGGTTTTGAACTCGCAAAAAATTCCTCTAGACCAACTTAGAAATAAAAAGAAACGTAACGTCGAACCAACTCTAGCATATGTCTCAACATACAACAAAAACAATCCAGAAATATTCACAGAAATTATAAAAAATCTAGACCTACTTAGCAAGAATAATAAACTGAATAATATACTAAAAACAACCAAAATAATTAAAAGCAAACGCCAATCTAAAAACCTAAAACACATATTAACCTCATCTAAATTTAACCAACACACAATACAGGGAGTCACAAAATGTAACAAAAAAAGATGTGGGGTTTGTGACATCATTATAGAAGGAAACTCCTACACTTTTGAAAACCCCAAAGCGACATTTATAATAAATAAAAACTTAAACTGCAACTCTAAAAATGTGATTTATGTACTTAAATGCACAAAATGCAAGAAGTCATATATAGGTATCAGCCAACAACTGAAAAACAGGGTCTCCCTACACAAAAGCAACATAATATTACCAGACAACAGAAAAATTTTTGTATCACAACACATCTTCAAATGTAACCAGGGTATATTTAATATCATGCCAATATATCAAACAGATAATTATTCTTACCTACAAATACAAGAAAAAAACTTCATAAACAAATTTAAACCGGAACTAAATAGATCATGACCTCACAGGCAAAAGCACACATCGTGCACACATAGTGACCAAATACAGTGATCAAGCCACTCGCATGTATGCACGCATGCTCACATGCGGGTATCTGTGGAGCACGAAAAAAATATATATACACATATACGCATATTGGCAAAAGCAGGGGAACTACTCACGGGCACGCACACGGGCCCCACACAACTTAGGAAGTACATGTGTATGTATGTACGTATATATGTGTGTATGTATGTGTGTGTATGTGTATACTGGTTCCATGTAACATGGGAGGTATGTGTGTGTACGTATATGTGTATGTATGTACTGATTCCTTGTGGTAGGGCGGTGTGTGTGTGTATGTATGTGTGTATGTGTAGAAATGTGTTTACTAATTCCTCGTAGTGAGACAGTGTATGTATGGAGGGGAATATACACACGCATATATACACGCATGATAACAGAAACACACGAAAATGGAAATAGATCTAAGAACACACAGGGGTCATTAAAACATTAAAAGATAAGATACCGACAACTAATTCAGCATTTCTCAAACGAACCTTAATTGTTTTATGAGCCTTCGCACAGAACTCTTCACTGCCAATTCAAGAAAGACATTACTAACACAAAAACAGAGAATGTCTCATATCGAGAATATTTAACATTGAAAGACACAAAGGAAAATTTAATTATTTTTAATAATATGTGGAAATCTCCACCCTTTACCTGAAGACGGTCGCGAGACCAGAAACACGTGTAGTAAAATTATGGAAGATAAAACATAATATTTAAAAAAAAGTCCACATTACAACCTAAAACGTTTGCGGTACCTCTCTCCTTTTTAATATACATACTTTTCTCTCGTTGGAACCACTATAACCTCTTCCTTTTATACATACATATATATATATACATACATATATATATATATATATATATATATATATATATATATATATATATATATATATATATATATATATATATGGTGAGCTAATGCCCTGTGATGGAGCGATTCGGGGAAAGGAAATGGCGTGGGTCTTGGGGCATAATATGTTGGGTTATGAATTCTTGGATGAGTATCACAACGGAATTTGTGAGTAGTGACGCTAAATCGAGTCTATTCAGTTTCTTCTTCGTCACCGTTGGTACAGTTGGTATGGCGCTTGCGTTGTATCGAAACGGTTCGGGTTCGAATCTCCGTAGTGCATGTGCACTGTTGATGTTTCTCATAATAGGACGAAATGGTTGTCCAGTGCATTCTGTTGAGGGTTCTTCTAGACTCGACGAATTACTATAGTGATTTTCATAAATCCCCCCAAAATTCTATTACTTTTAGGGTAGGTCGATTTTGGAACTGTAAAAAGAATAACTCGCGGAAAGTTGCAAAATAACGTCAAAAATTACCACAAAAAATATTTTTCTTCAAAACTTCGTATTTATTTGAGGAATCGATCTTAAAGACACAATAAATTGCGATTTTTATCATCATATCGGTGTCACCGGAAACATGTGTATGTTAAATTAAAACCGTGTCTTAACGAAAAGAAAAGAAGAAAATAACGCTTAATAATGGATTTTTTTGAGTTTATTATCTATTCTCTTAATAAATTACATGAAATTACTAAAAATAAAAAATAACACTAAAATATTTAGTTTAAAATACAAATAACTACTTATGAACGGCGTCTTTTCTACTGGATATTTTTTCCGTATTTACCGGTAGTAATTACCTCCCCTTACAAGTTCGGTTTATTTTTGTTTACTGTTTACGCTTTTAACTAGCACAAATATCTATTTTATTTTTCATCAAAATATACTTAACTATTTAAAAAAATACAACTTCTATAATTATTGTAATTTGTTTATATTTTCAAAATCAGTGTTTTATTAAAAAGCCTGTATACAAGCTAATCCCGGAACTAACTCTACTTTTATGTAAATAAACATTACTTTTAATTTAATAATGCATTTCAAACTTTATTTTCCAATTTATTCCGAAAAATATTTTTGTGTAATTTCTGATAATACATATATTTTCTTTGTCAGATATTTTAATAAAAATGGCAGGAAAAGGCATCCCAAAGGGCCTAGCATACCATGGAATTTTGATAAGGCCTTATACTGTTGAGTTGATCAGGGGTTATGTATCTTCCAATCTTTGAGCCAGCCTTGCCAATGCATTGCTCTTGGATTTGAGGGCTATGGGCCTTCTTATCCCCAATATTAATATAAAAAGATATTTATATAGATAAATGTAAAATTGAAAGAGCAAAGGCTAAAGTGAAAACAAATGCCCATCAACAGCATGATGAAAAGGTGGAAAATCTTTGTATTTGAGTTGATGGAAGAACTGACAAAGACACACTAATGTACAAGAAAATAGTGGAGGAAAATGGAGAGAAGACTGAAAAAAAAAAACCAAGCGATCAGAACGCCACTTGACTGTCACAAAGATGACATATGAAAATGAATATCTGGCACATAGGGTTCTTCCTAATATTGGTGAAACTGGTGTGGTTCTTGCCGAGCAAGTGGCTGATGTTTTGCATGAATTCAACAGTGTGAGCCCTATCAAAGCTATCCTTGTTGACAAACACTAATGCCAATTCAGGCTGTGAAGGTGGATTTGCTGCACCTCTAGAAAGAAAACTTAACAGAAATCTTCACACCATTGGTTGCTCCTTGCACCTAAATAAACTTCCGTTTAGAGCTCTTTTTAAACATGTAGATGGTACCACAAAAAAACCTGCCACATTCAATGGTCCACTGGGTACTTTACATGCAAATGATTACCATAATTTACCCCAAATATCATTTTCAGCTGTTGGTAGTCCTCTGGATTCTATTTTTAAAATTGAAAATGCAGATACCCTTAGTTGTGACCAAAGACTCTTTTATGAATATACTGTGGGTATTTCTAGAGGTAAGGTGGACTCTAGATTTGCATCATGGAAAATTGGATCCATTAAACCAGACAAGGTGGTTAACTTTAGGCATCAGTCTGATGTGTTTATGGACTCATGGTGCATACCCACGAAATATTTCAACCAAACTCCACAGTTTAATAAATTTTATTGTGAATGTGTATGCCATTTGCTGGTTCGAAAATAAAAGAAATAACAAGTTCCACAATCAGCAAATGTATATTTTCAATATGATCCTAAGGATTAGGAAGCAATCATATTAAATCCAACAGATCACATTGAAAAATATACAATAC
The DNA here is from genome assembly GCA_964036315.1 of Acanthosepion esculentum. Classification (NCBI taxonomy): domain Eukaryota; kingdom Metazoa; phylum Mollusca; class Cephalopoda; order Sepiida; family Sepiidae; genus Acanthosepion; species Acanthosepion esculentum. The sequence goes on from OZ038480.1 coordinate 56,053,296, forward strand.
AAATCTTTCACCTTACTGCCTGGATATACCTTATATTCAATGGTCAAATCTGATGAACTGGAAGTAAGGGAAGAAGCTATAAAAAGAATTTGGCCATTAGGTTAGTAAATATTAATTCATATAAAACTGACTAAATTAGTTATGCCGATTTATGGAATCATTTTAAGGATTTTATCTAATTTCACCATAAATATTAAACAAGTACAGAGTACATTTAAAAAAAAAATAAATCAAATTAATTTTTATATTCTTTCAAGAGTGGGGAGCAAACCAAGAAAAGATTAAAAAGAATCACAACTATCAATTTTAAAGCTATGCACTGGACACAGTTAAAAGATCTGTCATTAAGTGTAGTTTGTGAATCACCACTCACAGAAGAATTTTCTGAAAATGAACTTCGGGAATAATTATTAAATGGTACGAAGCTTGACTTGCCAGATTTTCCCTCACATTCTCAAGGCGTGGAACGGGCAGTCAAGTTAACAACAGAAGTTTCCCAGTCTGTGTATGGCTTTGAAGCAAGGCACCAGCACATAATAGCAAAAGCTTTGTGTCAGAAATTGAGGCCATCATTTTTGTCCGAGGGCTCAAATATGGAGCTATTTGACTCTATATATTAAGCCCTATTAAACTATTCTTTATTTTTCCATATTTGTTTTTTTATTGTATTTTCATTCATAACAGAAAAAAAATCAATTTTTTAATGTATTCAACTAATACTGCTTAATTCATGAGGTAAAAAACAGCATTTCAAAGTCGTCAGTGATTGGTGGGGGGGTCAGATTTTCAATTTGAAGTTTCCTTATTATTTCTTCATTTTATTTCATTTTGATAAAACAAAATAACAACATTCCCTGATTTAAATAGTGAAATTATTTGTTTTTTTTATCAATATTTAGTCCAAATCTTGCAAAATCGTGGATTTTTCAGTGCATTTTTGTCTACGATCTTTGATGCCAAATGCTCAAAAAACCGTTGAAGTGTTATATCTAATTTTTTGTATCAGTACTTAATAGGTCTATACACAACTTTCGCTACATTATTCTTTTTGATATTTAAAAAAAAAAGTGAAAAATCAACCTACCCTAATATATATATATATATATATATATATATATATATATATATATATATATATATATATATATATATATATATATATATATATAAATATAAAAGTGTGTGTGTGATGCATCAGGCTGTTGAAAACAAGTTATAAAGAAAAACTAATATTCTACAGAAAAAAATCAGTATACTTTCAAAATGTGTTTTTGCACATATTCATCTTTCAAGAAAAGAAAAAGTTTATTCAATAAACTCGCCCACAGCTCTGAAGCTCGGAAGCGACAACACACACGAGGGCCTTGTTCATGTTGATCCTCACATCTGATAGCCTTCAACGAATCCATTGGGGGATCGTTGGTAGTTCTCCCTCTTAACGACGTCTAGTCTAAGGGAATCAGTTTAGGAGAGATTACATGTTATTGAGTGTAATGATTGTCAAAATTCTTGGCTTTCCATTCTTGGGTCAAATGGACCATGTGTGATGAAGCAGAATCTTGTACCCCTTGCTTGGGGCAACCTCCCATGACCACCGTATCTAGGACCTGAACGTAGACTTCTGTTTTTCTTCTCTAATGTCTCTCTCTCTCGTTCTCTTTCTCCCTCTCTTTTACTCTCTAGAGCATATCATCTTTATTAACTTTTCTCGGGTGTGCAGGCCAGGAGACGTCATACACACTGAGATAATAAAAACAAAATGGTTATCTAACTTTATTCACTAAAAATAACATTTCAACTAATGAATAAACTAATAAATAAAAAGTTCTCGTCCTGAAAATTTGACCAAATGACCTATATGATTTTAAAAAAATCAATTCACCCCAAGCATATCGATAATGTCACTAATACGGAAAGGGTTACTGTGAGTGAAGGAGAATAAGACTTTAGAAGCAAACGGAAAACCAAATCTAAACAGGGACAACCTGTGAGATGAAAGGCCAAGGAGGAGTGTGTTCAAAAGACCGGAGAGGAGTGTGAACTGGACGATAGGCGAACCTATCTATTATTGAGGAGAAAAAAAAATAAGTAGAATAATTAGTGAATAAAATTTCAGAGTTTAGGCGGTGACGTTAGAAGTATAGAGTTGAAGTAGACTCTAGAAGGAACCGGAAACCCTATCCTAAAGATGAAACAATGGATAAACCTCTACTCCTGTTCAAAAGACCAGCAAGGAGTGTGAACCGAACATTCAGATATTGTCCGACACACGTTGATTATGAAAATCTATGAACGTTTAATCAAAATAATAAAGATGCAGATATTCAAATATTTTTTCTTCTTTTCAATTTCTGTTTCATTTGTAACCGATTTTTCCTCCCTCCATTATTCTTTCTTTCTTTCTTTCTTTCTTTCTTTATTTTCATCGTCTGCTTTTTTATACCTATTTTTCTGTTTTATACTTTCGTCATTCTTTCTTTCTGGATTTTTTAATTATCACCTTTCGTTGTTATCTTCTTTTCATATTCTGTAACTTTTATATGTATTTTTCTTCCGTCTGGCTCCAAATTTTCATTCAAGATTATTTTTTCTCTTTTTATTTGTTTGTTTACTTCTCTGTTTTCATATTCTGTTTTTATTTATATCTATTTTTTCTTTTTTATACCCCTTCTGTTTCTTTCTTTCTTTCTTTCTTTCTTTCTTTCTTTCTTTCTTTCTTTCTTTCTTTCTAAGGAGGGCTTTTGGTCGTTCAGCCTTTTACCTTCAGTGTCATATGCACGCAAAAGTTATAAGAATTTAGAATTTATAAGATTATTTTATCTTTATTCGATACCTTAATTCGACATAATCTTTCTTCGTATACGCAACCGATCTCCGTAGTTTCTTTACATTTATTTTGCGCGAAAAATTTATTTTCTTTTAAAATCACCATTCTCTATGATTCCGTCAAATAAAGTCACTCTTAAAAACACTAGGGAACCCGAACTATTTAATAGTTTGAATATGTCACAGTACGCGTGCTAGAAAAAAATATGAGCAATGTACTACTGTGCCTCGCTTAAGTTTTAATTACGGATTAAATTAGACGATATCAATTTCAATTGCGACGAAAAGCGAAATTAAAGTTAAACCTTTAATAAAGGATCGTTTTTTAAACCTTTCACTCTCTTCGATATTTAAATTTAACTTTAAATTAATTATTTATTTAATTTTTAAACGCGTGTCACTACAGTAGTTACTACCTGTTAATTCAGGTTGTTCATGATTCGCCGAGATCGAAAAACAGACAGATGGACGGACACACGTACACTGTGCTTTATTTATATAGAAGTTTGGTTCTTTCCTTACATATTCTGTTCATTCTATATCTATATTTTACCCCACTCGTTTTTTCTTTCTTTCTTTTTTATCTTTATTCTTTCTTTTTATCTTCAGGTATCTGTTTATCTGCCAAGTCATTTCCTTAATCGCTTAATGTATATATATATATATATATATATATATATATATATATATGTGTGTGTGTGTGTGTGTGTGTGTGTGTGTGTGTGTGTGTGTGTGAATATGCATATAAGTAAAAGATATATATTACAGTTTTCAAAAGCGACATTACAGCCGATCTTTTATGAAGTCATAAAAGACAAGTAATGCGTTGTGAACGGTCGTAATGTTGAAAGCAACGAGTCGTTGCTTCCTTTAATTTCTTAACAACTTCCGATACGAACGATAAGATTTTCTATATTTCTTTCATTTCCAGTCATCCATATTTTATTTTTCTTCTTCATAATCTTTATTCCCACCTGGATAAAAGAACGTTAATCGAAATGATCCTGTAATCTACAAAATCTTAGAAAGTCATTGCTGTTTTACGTCCATTACATCTGGGACTTCTTTTTGTCAATATTTCAATTCATTCTTATTCAATGAGTTCCCCATAATTGTAATTTAGCTTACAGCGAATTCAGTTCTCAATGGTCAAGACCAGAAATAAATAATTCATAATTTTTACTTATTAAGTTGTATCAAATGAAATTTCCGTTTGGGGGAACCAATTGTAATAACGATTCTATCATCCTAACTACTATATGACAAGGTTTTCAGTGCACTAACATAACTTAGTTTTTGCGTAGCAGTGACTGCGTACACAGTTCATTAGAGAATAAATTTATTAACTCCACTAATAGATGTAACGAAAGTGCATTTACATTACATAATCTTAAGTCAGTTCAAGCAAAGGAATAATTCTATGGAAACGCCTAGAAAAATATATAGTATTTATGGTCAAGGAGTCATAACTGACCGACAAGAAGGTAATTGGAGCAAATTTGGACCTTCGTGCTCGCAAAATAAACCAAAAAAAAAAACATCAAAAAGTGCGTCAAAAGGTTGGTTTTTCCAATGACACCGCTATTTCGATCCATGGCTTTGTTTGTTGTTTTCGATGATTAAAATTATAATAAAATCTAAACATATGATGAAAGTAAATTTATACCCTTTTTTCGTTCTTGAGAATTGACAACAAAAATATTAAACAAGAATAATCTTATATTTACAACATTCTAAAAACTCATACAATTAAAACTGATGCAATGCAATATTTATCATTCACCGATTTATAAAAAAATAAATATGAAAATTTTTATTCATAAATTTATAAACATTCACTGAATTATTAAAATATGTAAACCAACTATAAGGGAATCCCTATCATTTAGTATTTTATAAAGTTCGAATCAACTGGCAATTAGCCGATGTTTTGTTAACCATTTCAATGAATAATCTAATAAATGAATAGTGTTTGTTATTTTGTTGCCAATTCTCAAGACCAACGAAAATGTATAAATTTACTTTCATATCTTTAGGTCTTATTACAATTCTAATAATCGATTTTTAAAAGAATAAACATTACTGAGGGGTGAAGGTAGTTAAAATAATAGCGGTGTCAATGGAAAAACCGTACTTTTGACACTCATTTTTTTTTCGGGTTCGGAGTTCCAAGTTTGCGAAAATAGGTTTGAAATTTTTCGTTCTGGAGGTGAACCCAGACCGGGGCGTATATCGGACTTTGATGATGAAGATCTAAAGTCATTAATAGAAAACGATCCAAGGCAAAGTACGCGGGAATTAGCAATGATGTGAAACATATCACAATCTATCATATGTCGACACTTAGAAAAGATAGGGAAAGTCAGCAAGCAAGGTGCTTGGATTCCAGCGAAAAGAGCAAAGCGGATCGTTGATAAACAAAATTATTTATGATTGAGCCTAATAATAATAATAATGGTCATAAAATGTATGACTAGGGATGCTGGTAAATTCATACAAAGTCGAAAGGAGCAAGGGTTTCCCTTAAATATAAAGTTCAAAGAATTAAGGAAAGCAAAAATTCGTAGGCTGAGGTTGTTAAGATCTACGATAAAATGAATACATTTATTTAGTGAAGGAGGCATGCTGAAATGTTCTCAGTCTGACCAAAAAGTTCTTAAAAATTCTGATTTTTAGTCCGATTGGGAGAATTGGGTCATATAGAGAAATTTTCAGCATCCTCTATTTTATCATAAGTTTTAATCTCTTTTATTTAATTTAAAAATTAAAACTTATCATGGTGATTTTCTGAGCGTAGCTTAGATGTGGCACAAGGTGGAGTACCTAGTGAGAATCGAACACAATATTCCGCCGTATTTCATCTGCCGAGACAAGCTTGTCAACTATTACATCACGTCGAAGTGTCCCACCAGAGATATATATGTGTAGCAACAAAAACATATATAGAGTCTGGTACGATACACGTTTTCAGGTATCCGTTGAGGTCTCAGAAAAAAAACCCCACCGCGTATAAGTGAAGAACTAATGTACTCCTAGATTTCAAATTTTTTTCATTGCAAAATCGCTTTTTTTTGTTTACAAAAGAAATCGAAAGATAGCCTTCTCTCAATAAATATTTTTTCATAATTAATTTAGTGTTTACTTCAGATTCGAATATTTGAAGCTTTAAAATTATTTCATATATTGATATTTACTAAAATTTGCTTTGTATGCTACCAGGCAAAGAGTAAAGGCACTTAATGAAAATCACTCACGACAGTAATAGTATTTGGTATTTACAAAGCTTAGTTTAGTGCGACACAATGCCACAGGTGGAAAGCGTTCAGTGAGGATCAAATATCCTATAACATTAACTAGCAGGGATACTTGGCGTTGCTCGGAAGATCTTTGAATAATAGTTTATTATTGACAATTTATTGATACTTTTCAGCCATCTTGCGGGAAATAATTTTTTTTTTAATTCTTTAAAAAATAAACTTCATTGTTTTTTTCGTTTATTGCAAAATAACTAAATTTAGGAAAATACCGCTCTACCAATACCACGCTCAGGGGTGGGGGTTGGCTTCTGGGTCTGAGTATCTACATACAGTGTAACCCGGATATAAGAGAGTTGTCGGGACCGTAGGATAAGTCTCTTATATCCGGTTTTCTCTTATATCCGGGTTTGGTCTATTATATACATATACATTAACACAGGCTCTAATTTGGGACCAGAGAAAATATATCTTATATCCGGGTTTATCTTATATCCGGGTCTCTTATATCCGGGTTACACTGTATTTTTATTTAAAAAAGCACTTTATTTTTCGAATTAAATACCAACTTAAATACTCTGTTAATGTTGTTTTCAAACAAATCAAATTGATTTTTCTAATTTCATTAACCTTTTTAGTAAATAAACTTAAATTAAGATATATTTAAACATATTTAATTAATCATTTTTTTTTCAAACAAAAACTACAGCGAGCTTTACTTCTTTGAAAAATAATTATTTACTATTTAAAACATTATATTAGTGATTATTTTCTTTTTTAAAGAAAGTGAAAGAGGCAAACATTTCTCCATAAATGAATTTAATTACTATTTTGAAAGAAAGTAGAAGTAAGATACATTGAGAAATTAGCCTTGAAAATCGATTATGTTTAAATTTCAAGTAATATTTATATTTGAAAAGAAAGAAAAAAACCTTAGTTAAATAAAAATTAGGGGAGACAGACATGAGTTACGGTCAACATTAGTTGTGTTAAATATTTTTTTACAAATTTAACTACATTTCAATTAAATTAATTTTCGAAAAAATAAGGCTCGCTATAGTTTTTTGCTTTAATAAAATTTAATTTGAAATTATTTACTTTTTATGTTAGTTACAAACCAAAAAAACAATGACGTTTATTTTTTAAAGACAGAACAAAAAAAATATTTTCCATAAGATGGCCGAAAAATATTATTGTCAAACACGCACACACACGCTCGCGCGCGCAACCCCCCACATAACTGCCCTTTATATATATATGTATAGATAGATAATATCCCTACAATATAAACATAAAAACAAAATGCGTGTATTTAAAGTAAACCTGTTATTAAAAATAGGTAATTAAAAATTTCCCAATTAAAAATATTGACTTATACAGTGTAACCCGGATATAAGAGACACGGATATAAGAGAAACCCGGATATAAGAGAGATTTTATATGGTCCCAAATTAGAGCCTGTGTTAATAAAACAAAATAGACCAAACCGGATATAAGAGAAACCCGGATATAAGAGACTTCTTCTCCGGTCCCGACAACTCTCTTATATCCGGGTTACACTGTATTTTCGTAAAATATCTGATTCTATTAAAGCTACTAAAAATGTCCCCCAAAATATCTACGGAAATTTATTCTGTTGTGTTTTACAATTTTTGTTTTGAATATTTAATATTAACTTTGTTGTTTTAATATTCATTTTTTTAAAGTTACGCTTTTATTTACTATAGATATGGAAATAAATTCAAGAGAATAAAATTAAAAAAAAATACATAGAGAGTTTCGAAATTATCAGTAGAATGAAAAAGTAAAAACGAACGGAATAAGAATTATTCCTATTCATTTTTACTTTTTAATTCTGAGAATTTCGAATGCATTCTAATTCAATTGTTACGCATTTTTAATTTTAAAGTATCTTCGTAAATACAAATCACACGATGACATTTTTTACAAAAAGGTGTGTTGGGTGATACTGAGCCTGTATAAGTATTTATTTTGTCGTTAATATTGTAGTTTTTTTTTTTAGTTTTAGTCAGACACACACAGACACACACACATACAAACAACTGCCCTTTATATATGTATAAATGGGCCATAAGATAAGCTAATCCTAATCCACAGCGAGGTGAACTAATCTTCATAAGTTTCTATTAGTACGACACAAGGCTAAAATTGGGGCACCCAGTGAGAATCAAATGCACTAAGCGAAAGTTTATGAAATCTGAAAAGCGCGCACGAACCGACTGTAGTATGCAAATTTTCAGCTACTCTTTGTGAACAGTGCTGCTCAGAAACAGCAGGTAAATTATTACTTCGAAGGACACAGTGGAGAATAGGTGTTTTCTTAAGTCATTTTATGGTAGAATTCAAAAAACTTCGGGTGACATTTTGTAGAAACATGTCAATTTTTTAGTCATTTTATATTAGGTTAAATTGTTGCACCCCCAGTGAGAATCGAACCTACAATAGTAGTAACTGATTGTTAGGTCAACTTGTTAACCATTGCACTATAGCGAAGCGACCTATATTGTTCATATCGAGTGTTTAGTATTAGTGAAGATTACAGGGAGATATACATTCATTTATTTCTATTGATGATCAATGAAAATTTTTTTTTTTTAACAAATTCTCATTTGGTTACGCACGGCACCTCCTGGACCTCAAAAAAAAAAAATCAATGGCTGATTCTTGATTCGATCATAGTTATTGAGTTTACGCACTGTTTTACGAAACGAACTCTCGAAACTAGCATAAATAATTCGTTCGAAACGCAGCAACCCTCTTGAAAGCGAAGTTGGTATTGAAACAAGCGCGAATTATATGACAAAGCTGAGCAAGCATAAAGAATGTAAATATATTAAAAAGAAAACCGATATCGCATATCACTTAATGGGGAATTAACGTTTCATTTTAACAGGAAGGCAATGCAATTTACCTAAAACGTATTCACTAAGTAATAGCAGGGGATGATTGAGGTTCTGGTGGTTTGTGATCATGTTCCAGAAATCGAAAGAACAATATATCCAGATCATTTTTTGAATAACATATAACACTGAAGAAGCTTCTTTTCCTCCACTCTCTCTCTCCCTATCTATCTATCTATCTATCTATCTATCTATCTATCTATCTATCTATCTATCTATCTATCTACACAGGTGTTCATAATTATATGTGTGAGGGGTTTCTAAGCAATTTTGGATCAACTAAGAAGTGAGTAAAAAATTTTGGCCATTTGGTCAAATTTTCAGGATGAGAAATTTTTAGCATCCCACGCATTTGTTAGTTCAAAAATTCTTTTTAGTGGATAACGTTAGATAATCATTTTGTTTTTATTATTTCAAACAGTGTGTATTACGTCTACCCGCCTACACCATCGAGAAAAGTTAATAAAGATAATATGCTCGATAAAGAGAGAGAGAGAGAGGGGGGAGGGAAAGAGAGAAATAGAGGGAGAGAAAGAGAGAGAGGGAGGGAGAGAGAGAGAAATAGAGAGAGAGACGTTAGAGAAGAAAAAGAAGTCTACATTCAGGTACTAGATACGATGGTCATGCATTAGGTCGAGGGGTTGCCCCAAGGGAGACGTACAGGCTTCTGCTCCCTAACACATGGCCCATCTGACCCAAGAAGGGAAAGCCGAGGATTTTGACAATCATTTCACTCGTCGTCAAGAGGGAGACCTACCAATGACCCCAACGATTCGTTGTGGGCTATCAGACATAAAGATCAGCATGAACAAGGTCCGGTCATGTGTGTAGTCGTTTCCGAAACCGTAGTGAGGCCTTTCTCATAGCTGTGTGAGTGTTTATTGAATAAACTTTCTTTTCTTGTAAGATGGATATTTGCAAGAACACACTTTTTGAAAGTATACTGAGTTTTTCTGTAGAATATTACTATTTTTCTTTTTATTCACAACTTCTTGGCGCATTAGAGAGAGAAAGCGAAGGAGAAGGAGAGAGAGAGAGAGAGAGAGAGAGAGAGAGAGAGAGAGAGAGAAGGAGAGAATTAAGTGAAAAAGGAGGAAAATTAAAAAGGAGCAAGGAAAGAGCACACGAGGGAGATAAAGAGAATGGGAGAGCAAGAGGGAAAGGAGAGAAAGAGGGAAGGTGGAGAGAAAGAAAATGAAAGGAAACAATGAAAACGAGTGAGAAAGAAAAATGGTGGGCAAGAGAATATTGGAAAAGTGGTAAGTGACAGTTTAAAAAGAGGAAAATGAAGGAGTTCGTGGGGATAAAAGAGGAGGAAGCAGAGCAGTATGCGAAATAATGTCAGGAAATTAATATAAGTTTTGACTGAGATGCGAAGAAATTGAACTGGGGATAAGAGATAAATAACACACACACAGAATAAAGCGCGCGTGCACACGCCCATACACACACACACACGCCGGTACGCACGCGAACACACACACACACAAACACACACACACACACACACACACGCACACACACACACACGCACACATACACACAAACATACGAAGAATTGCTGAAAATTTTCCGTCCGACCATGAAGAGAATCCACCTTCAAGAAATGTTCTGATGTTCGGTCATTAGGTCAGATTTTATGAATTGGATCGGGCTGATAATCAACACCCTCCCTCTATCTCATATATATATATATATATATATATATATGTGTGTGTGTGTGTGTGTGTGTACAGGTCGCACCACAGAGATAATTTATTAAAAGTATAATTACATATGAAAACTTTATTTACTAGTTATTTAATTGTCATATTTGTTGTTCAAAATGTCCGCCTCCTTTTTCAAAGCACACTTCAATTCTGTGCCTGCATGATTCAGGAACACGTCGGAGAGATTCCTCTGTCATTTTGCGATATTCATATTTCATTCTTTCTTTAAGTTCCTCAATCTTAGGTGCGTCTGATAAACAACTGATTTTAACATGGCCCCACAGAAAAAAATTCAAGGGTATACTGTATTGCTTAGCATTCGCGCCGGATGCTCCAATATGAATATTTCAGTGGGTTTGGGTGTCAATTTGAGGACAGTGCAGAGGATTCGGAAGGAGTTGGATGAGTTTAATGGTGATTACGAAGATACGGTAACTCGGAAATTTCTCTCTGATCGTTCTGAAGAGAAAATTTGTTGATGAGGGCCTCGGACTCAACACGGAAGCCTACATCAAGTTCTTTTCGGAGGTAGTGATGCTCTAGGTCCAGAGGGTGGCTGCTGGAAGACCCTATGTCTAGCAACAAGACTCTGCACCATGCCACACAAGCAGGAAAATCCAGTCATGACTGTCAGACAATTTCTGTGACCAGATCCCCCTTTACATTTGGACCCCTAACTTCCCAGATTGCAACCCCCTTGATTATTATGTGTGAGGCGCAGCTGAGCAAGAGACCAACAAAACTCCTTGTAACACCAAAGATGAACTGAAGGTAAGGATTGTGGCAGCATTTACCAACTTAAACAAGGAGACCGCCCAGAAGATTTGCAGGAAATTCCAAAGTTGTCTGGAGGCCGTGGTTGAAGCCAATGGCGATTTTAGTGAATAAATTTAGTCTTTAGTGTTTCAAGATGTTTTAAAGTGAAATGTCAATGTATATACATATATATATATATATATATATATATATATATATATATATATATATATATATATATATATATATACACACACACATATATATATATATATATACACATATATATATATAAAATTATATAATAAAATTTATTACATAATAAAACAAACTTATATGTGTGATTTTGCAACGTTTGCAGACATACACACACAATACACAAGAATAGAAGAAGGAATACACCGCGAAAAGATACAGGGGTCATAAAAAGATAATAACGAAGATATCCTCCTTTCTTTCCCTTTCTCTGACCAAGTATAATTATTTTATTACCCCTAAACCAGAAGAATATTTTCGGCCAGTCCAAGATGGATTCAGATGACTACTACTACACACAAAAGGCAATGGTTAAAAGGTTTAACATAGGAAAAAATTAATTACTTTAAATAATATATTGAACTAACCATTTTTCATCCGAGGAAGGTCACAAGACCCGAAACGCATGTAGCGAATTAAACAGAATAAAGTATGAAACAATCTACATAATAATAAAAAATGTTTGCGGTTTTTCTCTCTTTAAAATATACAATTTTTTTCTCGTTGGAACAACAATAATCTCTCTCTCTCTCATATATATATATATATATATATATATATATATATATATATATATATATATATATATATATATATATATATATTTATTATAATTTTATCATATAGACATTTTACTCACAACAAAGATGCAACTTGGTTTCAGATATATATATATATTTCGGATATATATATATATATATATATATATATATATATATATATACAGGGTGTCTCTAAAAATGTACTCATACTTTAACTGTCTCTAACATGCTTTTCTTTGCGGGGGGGGTCATTAATTTGAACATTTGCGAACATGATTCTTCAATTACATTTTTCTTCTGTATTCGAAGCTATTCCATTTCACTCTATGTTCATAAATAAAGGTTTTCTCGTCATTCAAAGTGTGAGTACAGTTTTTGAGACACCCTGTATATATATATACTACAGTATTATATATATATATATATATATATATATATATATATATATATATATATATATACTACTGTTGTTCGTAAACACTTTATTTTTCTCTGACATAAACAGTTTGAATCTAATAGCATATTTTTTTTCAAATATTGTATTTTTTGTGTATTGTCGTTTCGTTGCATGTAGTGAATTTCCCCCCCTCCTCGACCAACAGATTATTCCTAGATCATTAGTTGAATCCGTCGCATATGTCCATTGCTGATCAAACGGTTTCAAACTGCAATTTGTTTTGAAATGATAACAGGGAAACTCAACATTACATATTTATTCTGTGAGAATGTAATATTCGGGCAAGAGGCAATCTTTTGATAAATCGAATAAATAAATAGATAAGAGCTGCAAAAATCCGTAACCCGAGGAAAAAAAAAGACTAATTTTATTTTTCTTTCGCATTTATCAGTCGATTTTCATTTTCAACCTGTTTTTTTTATAAGTATATTCAACTTTTTTGTCATGCGTGCAGTTGTCAGTACAAAGGGAGGTAAATGTTCTCGCGCACGGTTCATTAAGTTTGTAATGTGGCGACACCTACCGTTTATATTTTGAGAGACAATTTCAAGACAATTACAGAACGCGAATGATCTGATTAAAAGTTACCACCGGTTATCAATACCCCTGCCCACGTTAATTTATTGTGTGATGCAGCGTCTGTAAATGTCAGCGCAAATTATATATGTATGTAAAAAAGAAACACAATATAATATGAACGCATGTGTGATGGGTGTTTAATCGATTTAAAGATTTTTTCTTTTCAAAATGATTCCTCGTTTTCTGTCTTAAGCTATTTCTTGGTGTTATTTTTCTCTCTTTCAAATAACAAACAGATACAAATATACATACTGGTTGATGCGTGTTGGTAGGATATAGAATCCGAACAAAAATGGAATAATGAGACATAAAGAAAAGTTTTTTAATCACAACGCAGTTCACCTTCATGTACTCGGCGTCTTTAGATCAGAACCAAAGGAAAAAAAACTGTTTTTTTTTTATTAAAACCGTTAAAGTCTGTCTATATTAATGAGATGAGGTATTATGCACAGTATTTACATTAGCCGGACTATTGTCCTCATCTTTGTCGCCATATTTGTCACAACGTTTCGGCCGTTGTACGCTCCGGCCTTCTTCAGGTGGTTGGAATTTCGAACTGAACCCTTTATTTCGATCACTGGGGTAGACCGTTCTAGTTCCACGTGCCATGTTTGATGGATGTCAGTTATCAGTTATCTCCTGCGAATTTTCCCTCTGAAAGTTCTCCACTGCCTTAACTGGGTATTGAACTCACACTCTTAAGGTCTGTCACTGGATCTAACCAACGCCTTTATCAACTGTGCCATGTGTCCTTGAGGATATCTGAGTATGAATTTTTGGGTATTATAAACTTAATGTTTTCAGCACCAGTTTTTTACCAGTGCTCATATTGCAATTTTGCTGTTATCATTTCATGTTTTTTCCAGATCTCATATTGCAACTTTGTTATCATTGCTTCTCTCTGGCACTCCTTATTACTGGTTCCCATATTGTATTTATGTCTATGCTTGGTCGGCTCAGGAGATTTTTGTGGCCTAGCATATGTGCTGATTCCTTAAGTTTACGAATTTTCCAATGGTGTTCTCTGTCTATGATCTCAACATGATCCCACAGGGGACGGTGATCTCCCTTCTCTCTCCATATGTGATCAGCTACGCCTGATTTTTCTACTTCCCCTCGCGTTACAGCTTTCTGGTGTTCTTGAAGCCTTACTTTGCCGTTAAAGTCTGTTTGCTGTGTTGGTGTCTTCGGGTTGGAACGAAAGACAAAACTGGGTGTTTTTTGTTTTAAAGCCGTTAATGTCTGTTGGATTTAAAAGTTGTCCACTCTAGGTGGATTTTTGTCATTCAGTCTATTAGCTTGCATACAGCATTGAGCTTCTATTTCGTTTGCGACAAGCGGTGATATTTTTTTATGATCTTGGTCAAAGGTTTATCGACTGGAATTGTGTAATCAGTGCATTCTGAACGGTTATTACTGAACTGGTCTGTCAATATTTAGATAAGAACTCCGAAGATCCGGATGTGGCTTTAAATATCACAAAGGGAGTTTACAGTTTTTGGCATGCTGGCCTTCTTCTCAATCTCAAGGACTTTGGTGTCTCTTGCCGAATACTTGACTGAAAATGAAAATCGTGTTGAACGGCCACAGTTCTAGATCCTTTCACATTAATGCGGTTGTCCTCCAGGTCTTTATCTTTGAACCGACGTTGTTTCTTATCTTCATCAAAGGCATCACGATGTCATCAGTTGTCAACTAGGTATTTATACTGATGACACAATTATTTGTTCCTTTTTTTAATAATAAGTCCGATACGTTCGATAACGTATAAGTCACAGTTACTCTCGAAAATTGACCTCCAATCAGTTGTTAATTGGGGCAACAAATAGTTTGTAAATTTTAACGCCTCCTAAAGGAAAATGCTGTCTTTTAATAATAAAATAGAACCTTTTTGCCCCCCCCCATCCATATGGCTGATGCTAATCTCTAGAAGAACGAAACATTATGCATACTTGTTCTGATGTTTTCCACTGGCATGAAGTGGAATGATTATAGTGAATCAATTACTAGGTTTTCTGGTAGGGAACTTGGTTCACTGTGTCATGTCAGACACATTTTCTTGCCAGAAACCCTCTTGTACATTTATAAATTTACTATTCGTTTGTACATTGAATATTGCTGCCATATTTGATCTGCTGCTCCAGCTATATATCTCAAGATTCTCGTAAAAATTCAAAGAGTCTGTAATGTTATCGGTCCTAACATGGCATTTCGGCTTTAGTCATCTTTCCACTGCTATAACGTGGCTCCCCTTTGTCTTTTCTATAAATATTTTCATGGCAGTTGTTCTAATGAGCTTTTTTCCTTGGTATATCGACCGCATAAACTTAAGCATACTACAAGATTAGCAACTAGGTCTAATCTTGTTATTGCTGAAATAGCTTGATGTAACCGTAAATTTAATTATAGTATTTTTTTCTCTCATTTCTTGCCCGTGGAACTCTCTTTGAGTTTCTTGGTTCCTTGTTACCTATGATCTTCAAAAATTTAAATGCAATGTCAATTACAATCTTATATCTTCCTGAAACTTGTTCTTTTATTGTCTTCTCATCTTTTTTCACTCTCAGGAACCCCTTGCGTCTTAGTTGTATTATCTTGTTTGGGGTTAATCCCTTTTGCTTCTGATCAGACTGGCTTTTATTAAGTCAAAATTTTCGACTTTATAAATTCAGAGAATTTTGTAAAGATCGCAATAATTGGTGATCAGATAAGGCAATAATAATGAACAACGCTGACACTTTCGTACTTCACATTTTATTTTCAGTTCTCTCACAAGATCAAGATATTTTCCCAATTTTTCATCTAATCTTTCATTTAATTTTACTCCCTGCTCAGGTGGAACGATTTGGTTGGTTGATTTTGTTTAGTGGCATATCAATCTCTATGGCCTATATTAAAGCCGAAATTTAAATAATTTAAACACATTTTTATGGCTTCAAGTAAACATAGTTTGAGCGCAATTCTATGCTTTCAACTACAGATAAAATGTATTGTTGTTTATTTTGCTTTAAATATATAATGTTGGTCATTTTACTATAAATAGGTATTGATGGTAATTTTGCTATAAATAGGTATTGTTGGTTGGTTGATTTTGTTTATTGGCATATCAAACTCTATGGTTTATTAATGCCGAAATCTAAATATTGTGTATGTAATTTTATGCTTTCAACTACAGATGTTTTATACATAATTTTATACTTTCAGAGAAATGGTATGTTTTGCAGATATATAGTTTGCAGATCACGTTTATAATTTTACTATAAAAATGTATTTTTATATTTTTTAGTGTTGCATTGATTGTCATTTTGCTATAAAAATGTATTGTTGGTTATTTTTGTTTGGGGGTTTACTATTTTCCCATAGTTGGGACTGTAACAGGTTCTACCACCCCTGATCAGGGTGGACCTGGAAACAAGAGCAGTTAAGAAGTGGTTTTACGCTCCTCAAAAACCTCCAATCTCCCGATCAGCGGCCTTGCTGTCGGATTTAGTTCATCGTCATACCTACGACGTCAGGTGGAACGATAAGCTGATAACATTTCTTGTTTACAATGAGTAGATCTGGTCTCTTCTTATGGAATGGGCAGAGTCCTTGAATTTCAGTTTTCGTCTTTGACGTATATTTAATGAATTTTACTATCCTCCCCATCTGAACCTCATATTTTATCTCTCTCTCTTTATATATATATATATATATATATATATATATATATATATATATATATATATATATATATATATATATTACATGAATCATTCATACAAAAAACAGATATTGAAGTTGTTTTTTGTATGATGATTCATGTCATGTAAATTGAACTGCAACACATACTTGATATTAATATATATATATATATATATATATATATTTGTGTGTGTGTGTGTGTGTGTGTGTGTGTGTGTGTGTGTGTGTGTGTGTGTGTGTGTTTATATGTATTAAATAAAAATAAAAACAGATCACTTTAAGGTTCCATGTAATAAATTATTTCACCACAGCCCTTTTAAAGGACAGTGGATCTTTCTTCGTCAGTAATTTCAGTGTAGTTTTTCGCAAAACTTAAGCTATTTTCTAATAATTCGTTAGAAATGGAGGGGTAGAAATCGATAATATCTAATTGGATAAAAGTAGTTTTATTTTTAGATTTTTTCTTCGTCAGTAAAAGGGCTGTGGTGAAATAATTTGGAACCTTAAAGTGGTCTGTTTTTATTTTTATTTAAATTATTAGCTCTGATTTACATTGAGCTCTCTGGATTTTATCCTCCTTGGGTCTACCCATACGGATTACCTAGTTTTTCGTAAAACATATATATATATATATATATATATATATATATATATATATATATATATATATATATATATATATATAATTTTAAGGATCTGGATTTCCAGTGAAAACTCAATTTTCAACTGTGAATTCAGTCTCTCGCTGCCAAAAATAAATACTCGCTAAGACCCTTTGAACATAGATATTAATAAACATTGAACACTTAAACATATCATTGACGCACGGGCGGCATTCACCGATTACTGGATGTTATATAGAAACTAGAAAGTTCCTCAAAAAGTGACGATTGTGAAATATTGTTTCTACCTCACTTTTTAGATTTCGTTTCTTTCATATTTTTCCTTTTCTACCATCATCTCCATTTTTCCTTCATTTTTCTCTGTTTTATTTTCTTTCTTTCTTTTCATATTCTGTTTCTATTGTTTTATTCTTAATCATTTCACCAAAAGCAAGGTGATAAAGCCACTAAGACGCGACGGGTTACTGAGAGTGAAAGAAAAGGAAGAAACTTTACTGAGGAGAAATCATAATAAATAGCTTGATGTAACCGTAAATTTAATTATAGTATTTTTTCTCTCATTTCTTGCCTGTGGAACTCTCTTCGAGTTTCTTGGTTCCTTGTTACCTACGACCTTCAAAAATTTAAATGCAACGTCAATAACAATCTTATGTCTTCCTGAAACTTGTTCTTTTATTGTCTTCTCATCTTTTTTCACTCTCAGGAACCCCTTGCGTTGTATTATCGCCTTTGTGAAATATTGTTTCTACCTCACTTTTCAGATTTCGTTTCTTTCATAATTTTCCTTTTCTACCACCAACCTCACGGGAAGACAGACGATGGTGGTTGATGTTGTATTTAAAATTTTAAAGAACGTAATTTATAGGAAAGGAAGAAGCCGGGAGAGAGTTCTTCAGGCTGGAAGTACAAGCGAAGAAAATATTGGAATAGAACTTACGGTTACATTTAGCCATTTCAACATTTCAAATGATGAGACCTAGTTACAATCTAGTACTACATTTAAATTCATGAAGTTGAGGTATCAAAGAAAAAAGTTCGTCAGAACAATTGTCCTGAAAATTTAGAAAATGTAGAGAAGCCATGTTAGATGGCGGTTGGGAAGTGACGGAAGCCAAGATGCCAGGTCAAGACTCATCTTGGTTTACCTCTGCTTTCTTTCTTTCTTTCGTTCTTTCTTTCTTTCTTTCTTTCTTTCTTTCTTCCTTTCTTTCTTTCTTATCCTTGTTTTTTTGTTTGTTTCTTTATTTCCTTTCATGTTCTGTTTCGTGTATATTTTTTCTACCATGTCTTTTCAGGTTTCCAAAGAATTTAATTATTTTTTTCACTGAGAGAATTTTATAAAACCCCTAATAAATGGTAGTGCAATATCTGTTGAATACGGCGAGTGAGGGAAACTTTCCAGTTCGGTTCCAACGATTTATTTTCTGGTAACTACAAAAATATATGATCTATTACTTAATGAAATGTAACTGTATTTCGCTAAATTATTTAAGGACAGTTTTCATCGATTGTTGTCTCACTGGGAATAGTTTTGGAATTGCCTTACTTGTTTGTCAAAGAATTTTGGCTCAGAGCCGCTAGATGGCATTGACAAAGGACTATAAAAGAAAAAAAAGACATGAGAGTCTCGTTCTCTTTAGCTGGATGATACCATAAAAGGATTTTGATTTTGTCGACTGCACAGTATAGTCGGGTCAGAGCACCATGACGCAATTCAACCCCGTCATAAATTTGGAAACGGTATGCTGTACTGTTCGGCATTCACGCCTGAAGCTCTAAAACGAATATTTCAGTGTTTGGATGTCAATCTGAGGAGAGTGCAGAGGATTCGGAAAGAGCTGGATGAGTCTAATGGTGATTATGAAGGTAAAACAGCTCGGAAATCTCAGTCTGATCGTTCTGATAAGAACGCCCGAATTTGTTGGTGAGGACCTCAGACTCAACACGGAGATGAGTCTAATGGTGATTACGAAGATGTTTGGAGTGATCACTTGTGATAGCGACGTTATGCCTCCATTCATCTTCACACAGGACCTCAAACTCAACGCGGAGGCCTACATCAAGTACCTAAGGTAGTGCTAGAACCCAGAAATGGCTGTCAGACAATTTCTGCGACCACATCAACCCTTTCATATGACCACCTAACTCCTCAGAGTGCACCCCCCTTGATTGTTATGTGTGAGGCGCAGTTGAGCAAGAGACCAGCAAATCTCCTTGGAATACCAAAAATGGACTGAAGACAAAGATTATGGCAGCATTTACTAGCTTAAACAAGGAGACCGTCCAGAAGTGTTACAGGAAATTTTGAAGTCGTCTAGAGGCATTGGTTGATGCCAATGACGATTTTATTGAATATACATTTTAGTATATCAAGATATTTTTGTGTAATTTTGGTAAATATATCTGTTAAATTGAGATATCATTTTTACGTAATTTAGACAACAATTTATCCACCGCATCCTATATGTACATATGGTCGTATTTATTCGAAGAATAGGTACGTAAAAATTAGCCGTCCTCTCAACCGGGCGCTGATAGCTCAGGGTTAAAATCTCTGCCTGTTGGGTTTCAATTCCAGCGTGAAGCAATCTGATGTCTAGCTACACCGATGAGCTGTGATACAGCGAAACAGTCTATCTGTGGATGACTATATATATATATATATATATATATATATATATATATATATATATATATATTCGGTTGTGAAGAACTTTTGAGCCACCTTAGTAAAATTTAATGTTACATCCCAAATGGAGAGTGATTAGCTATAAATTTGTCTCAGGACATTTGATTATCTTTGATGGCCAGTAAACAAATTTCTGCATTTTCGTTAATACTGTATGGTGAATGAAATGTCAAAGTATAAAGTTAGGAATTAATCATGCTTCCTTTTGGTTCGAATAATTGTCTCAATTCAGTGTAGCATTGAACGGAAGAAAGTTTAGGTTTTCTTATTGGGCATTTTTTCTCATTCTTCTTGACAGCAATCACAAAGCTTTTGGAAATTACGTGGTTTTCTTTGGAACACTGTTTTTATCAGTTTCTACCACAATGATTCAATTATATTGAGATCAGAACTTTGTGCTAGTCAACTTCCCAAAACTTGAACATCTTCATCTACAAGAAATCTTTTTGTTGTACGTGATGTGTGGCAAGGACAACCGTCATGCTGCAAAATTTCTCCATCCTCGTAGTCTGGCAGATTAGACTACAGTAAACTAATATAGTTTTCGCTGTTTAGGTTTCCATTAACTTTTAACAGTTTTATTCTATCATCGCTTTTGAGACAACCCCACATCATTACTTGTCCACCGTTTTTGTGGAGTATATTGCATTGTTTTTTCTCACACTGTTCATCTTACATACATATACACTTGCATTAGAACGTAACTCTATTTTGAATTCATCACTAAAATTACTTTTTTGCATTTTGCAGCATCCAATGTTAGATGTTCTTTTGACCACTTCCATCTTCTATTCTGATGTTTTTTGGCTAATGATGTTTTTTTCTGCTATACACCCGTTCATGTTGTTTTATTCATAATTTCTTTGTGTATTGTATCAACTGAAACAACATTGTTAATACTGCATTCAATCCTCATTTGTATATTAATTTGGGATTGTCTACCGAGACTTATACAATCATTCTTTCATCTCTCTTGTCTAACCTTTGTAGTCTTCCGGCTTTCTTTGCATTTAAAACACTTCCAGTAGTAGCAAACATCTTTTGATGGTTCGAACTTCGTTTGGGAAAATTCCCAGTCGCCTGGCTATTTCTCATTGAGTTATCTTCCCCTTAAAAGTCACAACCTTCATCTTTTAGCAGAAATTTTAGCTATGACTATAGTGTAAAAAAGCAAGCTGATGTTCAATTAGTGATTTTCCAAGCGTAGCTTGGATGTGGCACAAGGCCGAAAGTAAGAGGCACTCAGTGAGGAATGAACTCACTACTCAGTCGTAATTGCTCTAGCGAGACGAGCTTGCTAACCATTACACCACCTTGAGGTGCCCAAGCTGATGTTCAACTATAATGACTTGCCAATACACTTAACACTTATATTAATAAAATGGAACATTCCTACTTAGGAATTTGCATCTTATCATGACTTTATCAACTTAGATCTTTTATTAGCGCAATAGTTTTGTATGACCTTTTTCAAAAGCGGAACATCTTTTGTTACACAGCATCTAAGAAAACGCAACAACATATTTCCCACCCATCAAGGTCCACAGACACTAATGATAAAAGTATACGGCTAAACAATTTTAATTTCTTAATGAAATAAAGCTGTATTGTTATTTTATGTAGTTAGTACAAAACTTTTGCACGTCAATGTAATTCGCACACATATTTTATTATTATAATAAAAAATAATATATATGTAGTTGTTGGTTTGACAATCACAACATTATCAAGATGTCTTACACTTCATTTGTCGGGTATAAGTTCTATTGCGCAACATCTAGAAACACATTACTGTCCACTTTCACAACACAGGAAAATACTTGTTTGAAACACCAATATATTACATCAAGACAATAATAAACAAAAACTTCAAATCCTCTATATCAAAATCAACCAAGCAGCACCCCCAAAAATGTATTATGAATGTAGCAGCAACATATTGAAGTGAATATAACAGATATTTAATACCAATTTTTGATTAGCTCCTTTATATTGAAACGCTTGTTTTGCAAAAGATTCCATAGCTACAACGGATAAATTAAAGATTTTAAAATAATTACAGAGCGCGTATTTAAATAAAAACACGATTCTGTAGTTCTCTGGAAACATTTTGCAGCTTATTTTTAATAATACCTTCAATCACATCAGTTATCTGAGCTTGCAATTCCTCTAAAGAGTGGGGATTAGTCGAATACACATTACTTTTCACATGGCCCCATAAAAAGAAATCAGAATGGAGTCAAACAGCAATTTAAAAAAAAAAGAAGTCATTTTGAAGTTTCTAGAAATTGAAAAACAAATAGGTAAAACAAATAATAAATACATGTTCCGAAGACCCCCCCCCGCAAAGTAAAAGAAAACTAGACATAAAAAACATTCTTATCCTTTTTACAGATTGTTTCTATCATGTATAGTTTTTCAAAGCTACAAGTAAATTTACTTTTAAATTGTACACGGATTTTATGTGTGTGTGTGTGCAAATATATTGATCAAGCGTACCTCACATAGAACATACATTTCTGAGATAAGGAATTATCTTTATATTATATACATTCGACCTAATGTCCTCATTTTTGTTATTATCACGAGGCCGGTGGGCACAACGGCTGAAACTTTGTAATAACAGCAACAAAGATGATTACTCAGAATGAAACAATGTAAATAATAATGATAATATCATTCTATAGTATAAAAACAGTAGCAGTAATACCAGTCATCATAGTATTGCGATGAATAAAATACAAAAAAATGTTGATAATGATTAACAAAAAACAATTGGCTGATTTGAACCCTTTTAATGTCATTGAGCAAACAATAACAAATTGCCACAAACATTTGTCCGAAGCGCGTATGCGTACTCACACGCACGTACGCACGCAAATGATCGACGCTAATATACAAACTTGTCTTTATTGGAGCGGCCATCTTTGATGCTGGCTGTAATTTGAACAAGGAAATTTGTTATTCAAATCCTTGTAAGCGAACAAACGTTAGACCCCATTGTGCATTGTGATTGCGTGAATCGGGTTCAGTGGCCAAGGATGACACACTGCAGAGGGACAGATACGGACGACTGCCCAAGGGGTGTGGGGACACGACAGAGTGGCATCGAAAGGCGGGTGGCAGAAGGTTGGAATGAGGGAAGTAAACATTGTAGTATATTTTGTAACGGTGATCAATCGACTAAAATGGAGTCAATAATATAAAAGTCGCGTTCAGTAGCTGTATTGGATAGGAATAAAAGGTGTCAAAAACAACAAAAAACAAACGATTTTTATAATTTTACGCATTCAAAAAATATACGAAGGACTGCTGAAAAGTTCTCGACTCAACTCACTTAACAAAACGTAACCAAATGATCAAACACCGACATTTTAGTGGGAGAATATTATTTGTCGGATCAAGAACTTTTCAGCACATCTGTGTATAGATATAGATCTATATTGTAAACAATTTTTGTAAAATTCAAACTTTGCTCATACACGCACACACACATATATATAATTAAAAAAAAAAAGATGATTCCATCGCGACACAGAAATTTCTGTTTCGAATCTTGCCTCAAATCCTAAAGTTTAATTTCAATATTAAACTTAAAATTTAGAGTATAGTTTCATTCGTAAGCGATGTTTTAGAATAACTAACTGAAGAAATGCTTTACTCATTTATAGGCTGGAAATGGAGGTGCAATATGGGTTTTTTCTTTAGTCATCAAGAGGTCACTACTGTGATGAAAGTATAAATGTTTATTATATGTCAAATTTTTGGAGTCGTGTAAGTTTTGGTTGGGGGATTTTTGTCTGGTTACAATGGCTTTTTTACAGGCTCTGTTGTTTTTATTACTATTTGTTAAAACTTACTGACTGATGTTCTAGTTACAGTCTTTTTGGTATTAATTTGTTTGTTTTTTTCGTCGATGGTTTCTTAAAGGAGTGCTTAGATATGATTAGTTTGTATTTTTAATTCTATAGTCTTATACGCGTCAGAAATTTATTTAATTTGCTAATAGATTTTATATGGTATTGTGTAATTATTTATATAAAGTATTGTGGATTTTTTTTCTATCCATTTATAAGTTACTAATTTTTTAAGGCGTATATTTGGTAATGTCTGCAAAAAACAGTTATTTCATTTCTTTGATTTAATAAATTTTTGTTTTTTAGAAACTTGATAATGTGTAGTTTTTCATGGAGGCATGGGTCATTACAGGTTCTACTAGTTCTTGTTCTATTTATTATTTTCCATTTTATTATTTCCTATTACATCAATACACACACGCGCGCGCACACACACATATATATATATATAAGTGGACACTGAAGTCAACAACCAGTGGCGATAGTTTATTTTACACTTGAACGTAATCTTTAGGTCATGTGTATTGTGTGGTGGCTCTTCTATTCGCAATATAGGTAGCAACGTCAGGTATTTCCGGTTTATTGTATTATCCTAACCGTTATTGGGGAGGTGGTTGCGGTTATATTTCAGATTATTCTAAATATTTTATATTTACATACGCTCTATCCCTGATATCGAGCACTTTTACTGATAAATATAGCATACCTTAAAACAAAGAACTGTACCAAATAACAGAAACCACATCACTTGAGAACTACCAACAGCAGCAACAACTAAAATGGATAGCACAGGTAACTCGAAGAAAAAATAAAGACATAATCAAGATGTTTGCATTCCACACTACTTCAAACAAAAGGTTAGGAAGGAAAGCTCCATTAATACTGAAAAGAACGATAGCAGCAACTGGATTTGAGAAAGATATTTTCTTGAAAAATTGTTTTAAGAGAAATAGTTTATAAATTTTAACTGAAAGTAGTACTGACTGCTCGGTTAGTGAATCCCAAATGTTTCCTTATAGACACTCCCCCATATATATATATATATATATATATATATATATATATATATATATATATATATATATATATATATTGTTTTACATCTTTGGCATGTCGTTGTAATTTTTCTTTTTCTTTTCATTTTTTTTTTCATGGGTTTTGAGCACGATATATATAATAAGATGTTTTGTCTTTCATTCGTATTTATGATTATTATTATTTTTCTTTTAACGGTTATAAGCCTGAAATATATTGTAAGGCAGAGCGTTCCCCATTCCTTTCGTAATTTAACTTATTTACACAAGTATTTCGTAGTTTATTGTGCTTTAAACGCCTTCATAATTTGTAAATAGAGTATTTGATAAGTCTATTTTAATGAACATTAAATTACGATGAATTGTAATGAACGTTAAATTACGAAAGGAATGGGGAACGCTCTGCCTTACAATATATTTCAGGCTTATAACCGTTAAAAGAAAGATAATAATAATAAATACGAATGAAAGACAAAACATCTTATTATATATATCGTGCTCAAAACCCATGAAAAAAAATAAAATGGAAAAAAAAAGAAAAATTACAACGACATGCCAAAGATGTAAAACAATATATATATATATATATATATATATATATATATATATATATATATATATAT
This sequence comes from Acanthosepion esculentum, assembly GCA_964036315.1. Lineage (NCBI taxonomy): Eukaryota > Metazoa > Mollusca > Cephalopoda > Sepiida > Sepiidae > Acanthosepion > Acanthosepion esculentum. Next base: position 56,079,105 of record OZ038480.1, read on the forward strand.
ATATATATATATATATATATATATATATATATATATATATATATATATTCTTTGCATTATTTGTATATAGTTAAGAAGATACGGAGACAAAATAATTATTTGAGAATACGTCCTTTAAAACGATAACTGACCTGTAATAATATTAAGAATCAGTTTAAATGATATTTGTAAAAATTTAATAGTAGGGGTGAGTTCTTTTCTCTTCTCCTCCCCCCCAACTACTAATAGTTGACTTCAATAATCATTCAAATGATATTATATTTAGAAGTAGTTTTAAGTTATAGAATTTTATAGTAAAAATTAACAAATTAAAACCGTAAATTTTTAGAGTAAATCACCCAACCTTGTTTGGGAAATAACATAGCGGGTTAAGTTTAAGAATGTTAAATTACCTCCTCTGTTATCCTCTGAAGCTGATATCCACCGAAAAAAAAAGAAAGAAAAGAAGCCAGTCCCCCCGTAGACCATTTAAAAGTCAGTCCGCGCAGCGGATTGGTTGTTACAAACATCGAATCGGGTGCGCAGCAAAAGTGGTCAATTTTCGTCCAAAGGCCAGAGTCTCTGCTAACGTTTGATTGCGAGGGGGAATCAGGGATTGATCTCCTCTGATTGGGTCGGCTTGGTGATGGGGTGTATGATGCTGAAAGACCCGAATTACATCACTGACGACTAACTCCGGCGCCTATTTAAGAGCGTATATTTAAAATAATCTTTCTACTGCACAATATATATATATATTCTTTCAATACAAAAAACAAAACTTTCATTAAAGGCAACTAACAAGGTACTACCATTAAGCTTTTTCTCCAATTTTTCTTGTGTTCGTATAAGAGTTTTCTTTTCTGGACACAAATTTTGTAAAAAATGTCAGAATGTTCTATACATCCAAGCGCTTTCGGCTATTCTACTAGCCATTATCAAGGAATTTTCTTTTTAACGGAATATATACATTTTTGTATATGTGTATCTATAGTGATGTGAATGTTTTTTTATTTTCCAAACGCGGTCAGAACGTTGTGGTCGTGTTCATAGTTGATATTATTGAGTGTTGACTTTTTAGTTTTTATTATTAATGCTTCCATTATGTTACCATGAATATTATCGAAAGCGCTCCGATATATAGGACATTCGAACTGTTTTTACACACTTTTTGTCCAGAAAAGAAAACACTTATACGAACACAAGAAAAATTGAATAAAAGGCTTAATCGTAGTAGCTTGTTAGTTGCCTTTAATGAAAGTTTTGTTTTTTGTATTGAAAGATTGCTGTCCCAATATATATATATATATATATATATATATATATATATATATATATATATATATATATATGCAAGTACCGCATAGTAAGGGCTAGCGATGGTGATGGTGTGTTCGTGCGCATGCGCGTGCGTGTGTGTCTAATTATTAGCTATAATAAGTAATTATTAATTCGTATGAACTTTTGAACTGCCATGGATGAAGAAAATGCAGCAAAAGCACCCTATAGATTATAACTGCCTATAACTTCTTTTGGACAACAGGATAAAATTATCTAAGTCAGCCACTGCTTCTGCATCGATCCTTGGTATAGGGGTGGGGAGCAACACTTTGATCCTTGGTAGCACGCACAATTATTTTTTTTCTGTTATTAAATTATTTTTTACGGGTACTATGCGACTATATAAAACCTAGGATCAAATGGCTGTTGTGACGATTCCTTTTATGCCTTCCAGAAACCACTTAACTGTATACTCATCTTTTATCTATGATTGATAACAGAACCCACTGTTTCAATTTAAGCCTTTATTTCATTTGATTCCTTTCATTAAATATTTACTTATTATTTGTATGTATTTGATCGGATATCAAATGACATTAGCTTTTACTTTGCATTCTATATGTGAATAGACGCAGGTTATATACATTTATAGATAAACACTTCACTGTGTGTCTGCACGTATGTAACATGATGCCGTACAATATCTAATCATATAATTTATCTGCAAATATATACCATGAAGGAAGTATAGAATACACATTTATATATATATATATATATATATATATATATATATATATATATATATATATAATAGATAAAAAATATTGGGGACTATCGAAGATCGAAGTTTCGAATATCCACTATAATAATGTTTGAAGTAATAAAAACGGCAGATTAAAAATAAATCCATTCTCTCTCTCTCTCTCTCTCTCTATATATATATATATATATATATATATATATGTATATATATATATATATATATATATATATATATATATATATATATATATATTACAATTATTCATACAAAAAGTAAAAGTAAATTAGTAAACTTAAATATATATATATATATATATGTATATATATATATATATATGTGAGTGTGTGTGTGTGTGTGAGTGTGTATAATTTTTGATGTAGGCTTCCGTGAGACCAACGAATTCGGGTCTTCTTTTCTTATCAGAACGATCAGAGTGAGCTTTCCGAGCTGCCGTACCTTTGTAATCACCATTAGACTCATCCAACTCTTTCCTCTGCACTGTTCTCAGATTGACACCCAAACACTCTGAAATGTTCTTATTGTAGCGCTCCGGCGTGAATGCCAACCAGTAAAGCATGCTGCTTCCAAATTTCTGGCAGAGTGAATTGCCTCTTGGTGCTCTTTTTCTCAAAGACCGCGCCCAACTGACACCACTATACTGTGCAGTCGACAAAATCAAAAACAAACAACGCACATGCGCAAAATTAAAAATATAAAATGGCGATAATTTACCCATCGCACCCTATATATATATATATATATATATATATATATATATATATATATATATATATATATATATATATGTATGTATATTTGTGTATTTAGGCAGCAATCCTTCTTTCATGCACATTTCATTAAAAACGACTGACAAGGTGCTTTTATTTAGTTTTGTCGACAACACTAATATAATAGCATCCTCCACTTGCAAAAAAAAAGGCTAAAAATAATGGAGGCCTTACTAATAAAAACAAATAAACCAACACTTAATAATATTAACTTTGAACATGGACATAATATCTTGACCGTGTTTTGAAACAAAAAATGAATCATTTTATAAAACATGCATATAACAAACTATTTCTAATTCTAACAGTTGAAATATAATCCTCGAAAATGGCTAAATGTATAGCCGAAAGCGCTCGGATAAAAAGAACATTCGGACAGTTTTTATATAATTTATCCTCTGAAAAGAAAAACTTTATTAGATCGCACGAGAAATTATATAAAAAACTAAATAAAAGCACCTTGTCAGTAGATTTTAATGAAATGTGCATATATATATATATATATATATATATATATATATATATATATATATATATATATATATAAAAGTGAACATAGAAGTCAACACTTCGAGGCCACAGTCTGTTTCATGCTAGTGCAATCGTCAGGCAACTAGTGTTGTTAACAGCACTAATTGTCTGACGATTGCACTAGCATGAAACAGACTGTCGCCTCGAAGTGTTGACTTCTATGTTCACTTTTATATTTACACACGCTCTATCTCTGATATTGAGCACTTTATCCCATAAATATAGCACACTTTAAGACTATATTTCTTCATATATATATATATATATATATATATATATATATATATATATATATATATATATATATATATATATTACCGTTCAAAAGTTCAAAAAACTTTAAAAAATTACCATTTTATAAGTGAATATCTTCACTGTCTGCATATGGGACTTTGACTTTTGGATCATTTTCACATCTAATTAGTATATATATATTTTTTTAGCAAGGGTTCTAAATTATGAGAGAAGGTTTCAAAATAGCAGTACAAAATCTTTCGGCCACCTGACCGTTTTTATATTCTTTTTTCTGTTCCTCCACGAAAACGCAAATATTCTTTCGCAACAGGACAGATTTTTCTCTACATATAAAGTAAATTCTGACAATTCTTGCATTCTTTCATTAATAGAAATCATGGCGAAAATTTCTAAAGAAACCGGAATTAACATTGTCAAGTTGGTATGAGCGGTGGGATGTAGACACTTGGGATAAGTGATATTATCACAAGCATTTGCATCCTAAATGTGATCATTCAGTGATGAAACGAAGGTGGAGCTTCATTCTCATAAGTGTGAATTTGTCAGAAAGCCGACAAGAAAACAAAATGACCCACGTTAAAAAACAAAATGAGTGAACTTTTGTGGGTAAGAGTCTGATGCTTTAGGATTGATTTATGAAAGGGTTTAGGAAAATTGGTTAAAATTGACGAGAACTTGAATAAAGCCAAATATATCCTATTGCTGAAGGAATATTTGATAACAGCCTTGCATGAAGGTGATATGTTTTGATCATTACGGAGATCCACATCGTTGGCGAAATTATAATTTTTTGTTATAACAGGAACGACGAAAAACTGATTTTTGCGACTACATGAGAGAAAAAAAAAACTGGCGCACGATTAAAATATAAAATCATAACAATATAAATTGGTAAATCAATTCAATTTGTAAAGATAAAAACGAATAAAATTGATAAACAGACCTGAAAAGGCACTTGAAATAGATCAGCAGGGAAAAAAAGAGTTAATGTTCTCTCAAAAGAAAACAACGAACAAAGGTTTCCTTTTGTCGCTTTTGTTTTCTTTTTTCTTTTCGTCGTTCCTGCTATGAAAACATTAATAATAATTTCACCAACGATGGGTTGGCCGAAAATGTTCCTCAGATATTTTCCCAATTTTTTATCGTGCTAGCATTTTGCTATTTATCCTATTTAAGGAAATATCACACACACACACACACACACACACACACACACACACACACACACACACACACACACACACACACGCACGCACACACACACACACACACACACACACACACGCACGCACACACACACTAATTAAAGATCAAATGCAGATCAAATATGGATCGTAATCTGACAGGATGATAAAATAAAAAACAAATACGAAACGTATATCAATCTAACATGTTTCACTTTTATCAAAGCTTCGTCATATATATATATATATATATATATATATATATATGTGTGTGTGTGTGTGTGTGTGTGTGTGTGTGTGTGTGTGTGTGTGTGTGTGTGCAAGCCAATGCTATAATATATATAGACATATTGAATGTCAGTGTCTGGTGTAGATATTTATGAACTTTTAGAAATGCGGGCACATATATACATTGGTTGCTTTTCTGTATTTAGCTAAGTTTTTTTATTCTGCATCTTTTCTCTCTTTTACGTCTTTTACATTTGCAAAACCAAATTATTCAAATATTTTCTTGCTGTCAATCCACTTTTCTTGCTTGATACACTTTTAAAAATTTTTCACAAATCTCTTTTTGCATAATTCTTAAAGCCATTTTTCTTGTTCGCATCTTGCCAAGTTTTTCAATATTTCTTTTGCTGTTCTGTGATTTCAGTTCAACTTTTTTTGCAATTTACAACGCTGTCTTCCCATCATTCACTAATTTTATCATATTTTCTTTCTTGCTTGAGATTATTTTTCTTTCAACCTAAAGCAATTTTTATATATCTAAAATCGAAAAATCGATATCAATACGTATAATTTTATGTACATTTATTTACAATATGTTGAAAAACCGTAAAATTACATAATAAAATCTCACACCCAACAAATAGCTTATTGCAGATATTTGCAATAAAATTAGATATTATAAAGAGAAATCCACATGGGATATTTATCATATCAATATATACTGCGGATTTTGACAAAATCATTTGTTTAAAAGCAATTTTATTCTGAAAACATTCACTTGCATAATAACATCTACAGCAGTATGCACACACACGCACACACACACACACACACACACACACACACACACACACACACATATATATATATATATATATATATATATATATATATATATATATATATAAAAATTTGTATTAGAATAAGGTATATTTACGCAGCAAGTATTCATCCAAACATCCGGGTATTAATACAAGAGAAAAAATACGGAAATAAATAAAAAAATTAATAAATTATATAAAAAACATTGAGTTTTTTTGTGCGGCCTCGTTTCCAGTAATCGTTACTGATGACGTCACATTAGACTATTTTAAATTTACACCTTTCCAAACAATACCAGGGTATAGACAAAATAATTATAACTACCACACAGACACCACAGTGGTTCTTTAAAATGATTGCGATGATCGAAAATACTTTAAAAAATTATGAACTTCGGAGAGTTTATCCACAACTTTGAGTATAATACTTTTATATAATTTTTTTGGTGTGAGATTTTATTATGTAATTTTAAGGTTTTTCAACATATTGTTAATAAATGTACATAAAATACTTATTTGAAAATTGGAAAAATAAAACGATAAAAAATGAAACAGAAAAACCTTGTTGGTTCTTTTAACCAAATGTTTATATATATATATATATATATATATATATATATATATATATATATATATATATATATATATATATATATATATATATGTGTGTGTGTCTGAATTTCTTTTTGTATGGTTTTCTCTGAAAGTCTCTCTGGTATTTAATTTAGTTTGTAGATATTAAACAAGATTTGGGAAATTTACAGCCTAAATAAAGAAACGTTTTAAACATGTTAGTTGGTAAGTAAACATAATATTAATACTAGATGCATATAACCTTTGTGCAATGAAACCGAATAACAATAATGTAAGTATCCTGGTAGATAACAAACAATTCAAAATCTTTTTGCCTTTGTCAAAAGTAAGCCGTTGTAGGAAATGTTTATTTTAAGCAGCTATTTTTCATTGATATACTTTCACTTAAAGGCTACAGAAAAAGCAATACATTTTTTTGCTGTTTTTTTTTTGTTTTGTTTTTAATTAAACTTACTTGTCTCCTTACGACTGAACGTAGTTCAGTCAATACAAAGTAACAGAATTTTTCATTTGTTTCTGACTGGGTGTTTTCGACAGTTTTTTTTTCTGAATTTTTACTAATCAGCCTAATACATCACAGTTCGAAGTCTTCTGTTGTTACGATATTGTGTCTTATTCCGTTGGGTTGGTTGATTTTGTTTAGCGGCATATCAACCTCTATGGGTTATATAATGCCGAAATCTAAATATTTTGTACGCAATTTTATTTTTTGGGGGAGATAATAATGGTTTACTGATACAATTCTTACTAATTAATCCATAGCTGGGGGAAGAAGAGGTAAATTCATACCTTTCTCAAGGGTATTTGTGCGTAAGCTTATATAACGAACCCAACTGGAATTGGAAGTCGGTTGTCCGATCAACAGTTTCGAGTCGTTATTCATTACACCACTCTCACATCCAAGCTTACAGCATCTGATATTCCCATGCGGTTATCCATCTAGGTACTGATCAGGCTTGACGTTGCTTAACTTCTGTGATCGTACGGGAACCGGTGTTTCAACTTGATATCGCCATAAGCCAAGGAAAATTAAGCAAAGTTATATACATAGCAACCATAACGAAATAATAAATTCTAGTAAACTTAATTTATCGAAAGCAAATTCATCACAATTTTAAGCTCGATGAAAGAGCATCTGAAAATATCATTTACAAATACACATCCGCAACCGAACTTGATAATCAACGATATTATGTTATACTCATGTCATCTAAAAATGTTCTTGTCCCTGGGAGATTGTAGCACTTATAATTCATAAATTGGCTATATAACTACCACCTTATTCCGTAGAATGACGTGTTATTTGTTCAAAATTTAATCCAAGTATTGATAAACATAGAGCTGTATTTTCCACACTAAATACTTGTTGATGTTAAACGCATATCATGTTATAAAATGTCCACAAATATGGCAGATTCATAATTTCATCGCGGATTTATCGAGGGATTCAACAGTCTTGCTGTTATCATCTGATGTTTACAAACGAAGAGCATACGTAAAACTCATGAAAAGTGTCTTTTCAGAAAATATTAATATAAAGTATTCTGTCTGGTTTGGAATTTACTGGTACTAATGTTAAATTATTGCGAAGAGTTCTATTTGAGTTTCAGACATAAAAAAAAAAAAAAAAAAAGACGAGACGTTAATAAGTTTTGTTTCGTTTCCGGACAAATATTTCCCTTCAAAGAAAATAGGAGGCGCAAAAAGTGTTTGCTATTTTTTTGGTTCTGTTACCACTAAAAAAATATCTAAACGGTAGAGACGCGTAATCGTGTTTTTTGAAACATGTGTGCGACAGAAAAAGAAGGACAAAAAATAGAAAAAGAAGAAATAAGAAAAAAGTAAAAAGAAAGTCAGACTAAGATGAATGAAAGAATTTAAAGAATGAATGAAAAAGATTAAAAGAAAAGAAAGAAAAGAAGAAATACTCGGTGAGAAAATGTGAAGGAACATATCTCTCTCAAATAAAATCGTTTAGCAAAAAGAAAGAAAAAGAAAGATAGAAGAATTTCTTAGAAGAAGCAAAGGATAAAAATGGAAAAACGAAAGAAACGAAGAAACGAAGAAGAAGTAAAGCGAGGGGAGAAAACTGAGTAGAGGGGCAGAGGAAAGAGGAGGAGACGAAGTATGAGGGAGTGGTGAAAATTTCTCGGCCCAACTTAGAAACTGACCTCACAAAAAAAAAAAAAGAGAAAAAGAGAAATATATGATGTTTGGCAATTTGATGAGAGTTTGAGAAGTGGGTCGGACCGACAATTTTTCAGCACCCTTTTTTACAGAAAAAAACGAAAGAGGAGGAGGAGAAGGAGGAGCAGGATGTGAGTAAAACACATGAATCCTAAAAACGACAACAAAGAAAGGAGATCAGTTATTTAATTGGTCGCACAAACCTCTGCCATCTGTTGGCATCAGGACGCCGCAACTTATTCATTAATAATAATGATTGGGGGGTGGGTGCAAAGAGTGAGAGTGAGAGAGAGAGAAAGAGAAAGAGAGAGAAATAGAGACATAGATAGATAGATAGAGAGAGAGAGAGAGAGAGTGAGTGAGAGTGAGAGAGAAATAGCAAGAGTAGTGAACAAAATAAAACGACGGGTACCTGAAGCAAAATAGTGGGTGGCAGGAAAGAATGAAAAGTAAGAAATTATAAACAGAAAATATAAGACAGATATGAACAGACTGCTATAGATAGATAGGTAGATAGATAGGAACAATTGTTATATCTACTTTGATAGAAAAATATATGTATAGCTTCAGACAAATAAAGAGGAAGAGATAAATAGAGTGGAAGAGAATGATATATATTTTGTCTTTATTCAAATCCGTAAACAGAGTTTATTTTGGGGATTAGATTTGAAGTTGAAAAACAAAAAACAAAGAAAAACAGGAGTGAAATATATTTCACCCTTTTTCCTATTATCGTATTCTATACTCTCCTTTTCCTTCCACTTCTCATATATATATATATATATATATATAAATATATATATATATGTGTGTGTGTGTGTGTGTGTTCGCGCGCGTGTGTTGAGAGAGAAAGAGAGAGGAAGAGAAAGAGGAAATTAGTAAAGAAAGAAAAGAGTAGCGAGGGAAAGACTGAATTGCTAGATTAAAATTAGTTAAGAGATAGTTAAGTGAAAAATAAAAGAGAAAATAAAAAGATGTATGAAACGAGGTGTGAAGGAATAGATCAAATAAATAATCAAAGAAAGTTAAAACTCAAGAAGAAGAAGAGGAAGAAGAAGAACAACAACAACCTGTTAGTGCAATTAGTTATGCATTTTCTCATTTATTTTAAGTTCGAGTCCATAAAAAAGCCAGACATTTGAACGCTGACTTTCAAAGTAGGTCTTCTCCTTTTAGAAAACTTGCACAAAAAAGTAATTTTATATCTATATTTTCCTACCGTTTGGAATGGTGTCTAACTTATTTAAGTTTATTATCAAATTCAATCAGTAAGTCAGTTAAGTGACATATATACACGCTTAGGCGAGCATGTGCCTTTCGATTAATGACTGACGTGGCAGAAGCTTTCCTCGCAGTAGGTTGCCGCACCTTTCCGCGGAAGACTGGTTGCCAACAAAAGCTATATAACCCAGTATGTGCTGTTATTCAGCCCATAGCTAGAGGGAAGAGAGATAGACTCAAAACTTTCTCAAGTATATTTCCGCGTAAGGTAATGTAAAGAACATGACAGGAATTGGAACTCGGCTCTTCGATTTCTTATTCTGAGACGACATCCTTTGCGCCACAACACACATCCGAATGAATACTTTAAGTCTGAAAGGAAACAATCCTTAATCAGAAAGCCAAAGAGTTTTAGCAAATAACAACAATCATATCACTTGAAGACTTGCAACAGAACCCCAAAGAGCTTTACGAAATAACAACATTTCTAACAGAATCCCATGAGCTTTAGGAAATAACCACAACAGCCATATCATTTGAAGACTTCCAGCACAATTCTGAAGTCCTTTAGCAAATAACCACAACAACCACTACATTTGAAGACTTCCAACAGAATCACAAAAAGCTTTACCAAAAATCCACAGCCACATCACTTGAAGACTTCCAACATCAGCAACAGCAAAAATGGGTTGCATATGTAACTAGAAGAAAAATAATGCTATAAATGAAGCTGTTAACTTTTCACATGACCAAAAGCAAAAATTTTAGAAGGAAATTCCCATCAATAGTAGAAAGAGCGATAACAGTGAACTTGAGTATTTTATGTCGATTTTATAAATGTCATTAACGTTAACTGTTCTGTCAATTAGCGCTGAGTGCTTACTGTATCGAAATGGTTAATCTCATTATTAGCATTTTAATAAAATCTAGTCATAGAAAACTCGCCATTTCAGCAGAGAATATGAAGAAAAATGTTGGATGGTAACTAGATCTTCATCTATATGCCAGCTTCAAAACAATATTCTTTAAACGCACTTATTACACATTCATGAAATTCCAATATTTTTGGGGAAAAGTGAGTCTTAAACGCCATCAAAAGTGCGTCTTATACGCCAGTAAGATTAAGCAAAAAGCAGAGTTTAGAGGAAGAATAAAAAACGACCGAGGAAAGAGAAAAAGTTGAAACAATGAAGAAAAGAAAAAAAAGAAAAAACAAATAGAAATGTAGCTAAATGGAACAAAAATGTGAAAAAAGGAGACAAATAAATACAAAGAAAGCGCGAAAGCGCGAAAGCGCGAAAGAAAGAACGAAAATGAAGAGAAACAGAAATAAAAAGAAAGGAAAAAGTGAAAGAAAAAGGAGTAAAGAAATAGCGAGAATGAATGAAAAAGGACAAGGAAGTAAAGAGAGAATAAGAAAGAAACAAAAAGAAGAGTGAAAGAGTAAAAAGAATTAATATAAAAGAAAGAAAAATCTAAACAATGATGTGAAAGATGGACAGAATAAGAAAGATTCAAACTAAGAAAGAAAGAAAGAGAGCAACGCACACAAAGTAAAAAGAAAAAGAATAAATTAAAAATTAATGAAAAACAAACGAAAGAATTCAATGAAAAACAATTGAGAAACAGTTGAATGAAAAATGAACACATAAGAAATGAATGGAAATCAGAAAATATATAAAAGAGAGAAAAACAGAAAGGTTAAAAAAAATGAAAAATAAGCAATGGAAGAAAAATGTAGTTGAATTAATAGGAAACAAGGTAAAATAATTGAAGATAAAAGAACAAAAGAATAAAAAGAAAGAAAAAGAGTAAAGAAGAAAGAATGAAAAGAAGAACCAAGAAAACGAATGAAAAAGAACAGAAAAGAGAAAAGGAGGAAGGAATAAGAAAGAAAAAAGAAAATTAAAGAAAGCAAGAGAGAGAGAGAGAGAGAGAGAGAGAGAGAGAGAGAGAGAGAGAGAGAGAGAGAGAGAGAGAGAGAGAAGAAAACGCAACAGAACAAGAAAGAATAAAAACTAGAAAGGAATGATGAGGAGAAAGTTGAAAGAAGAAAAGGAAAAAAATGTAAGAAAAAGAAAGAAAGGCGGAAAGAACGGATTAAAGAAATGATAAAAACACAAAGCAAATAAGAAAAAGAAACAAGATGTGGAAATAAAAAAGCAAATAATAAAAAGAAAGAAAGAATGAGTTAGAGAAAAAAGAAAATAAGAAAAAGAAAGAACAAGCTAAAGAAAGAATAAAAAACAAAGAAATTAAGAAAATAACGAATAAAGAATAAATATATAAAGAATAAAAATACTACAAAAATAAGAAAAAGCAAGAAAGCGTGAAGCAAACTAAAATATAGAAAACTAACCAGAGATAAAAACAAAAGCATCCACTTCAGTGAAGAGAAAAGAAAGAGAGAAGGATAACGATACATAGGTCTGAAGTGGGAGAGAGAGAGAGAGAGAGAGAGAGAGAGAGAGAGAGGAGAAAGAAAGAGAGAGGGTGTTCACGAAATCAACAGTTTGAGTCTAAAACAAGTAAAGAAAAACGCGACCTGCTGAAACCTGTTATAAGAGAAATAGATTGATTTCTCAAAGATTAGCCGTATCTTGGTTTCTATCATTACATATCGATACTTTTAGAGAGCTTTATCCTGAGTCAGTGCCTGTGTTTTTATATCCCACTCCCCTGATCTCTTATCTCTGGGGAATTAGGGATCTGATGACCATTTAGGAGCATCCGGTTAGGACGCTACACAATCTCAATGCAGAGATAGAGTTACATCCGGTGGGTTCAATGGTGTGCCTGTCTAATAATACTGTTGAACTTTCGGGTTTGAAAAAGAAAAAAAAAAGAAAAAAAAAACAAAACAAACAAAAAAAAACAAAACAAACAAAAAAAAAACAGAAAAAAGTGGTGATTTGTTTCTCCAAAGAAAGTAACATTTGCGTTAACTTAAAGCAGGCCAGCCCGAAAAAGATAGCTATCATTTGTTAGGGTGTCTGGATGAATAGCAAGGTTAATTCCAAAAGCAAAGTCTTGCAGAGTAACCACTTAAAACAATTAAAACCAGAATCTCCCGCAATTTGCAATCAGTGAATATAGGTTAATTCGGATTAATTCCTGTATCTTTCTATATTTTTAAAATAACTTTTCGTTTGCTCTATTGTACGGTCTCTATTTTATGTTGAAATTTTGACTGAGTGGATACGCGTTTCCACTTCCACGTACGATCCGCTCGGAATGAGAAATGGGAGAACCAACTTCGAATTCCAGTCGAGTTCATTACATTCACTTCCGTGCTAATACCCTTGAGAAAAGCATGAATCCACCTCTCCCCCCACCTCAGTTATGAATTAAAGAGTAGGACTTGTATCTGGAAAAATCATTGCCATCTAAAAAGAAATATCTTAATACAATATTCACTCGTAAAAAAGAGGATTATTCTTACAGTCCCCTAAATATGTCTTGGCTTTAAATAAGTCACAAAAGGTTAATAAACCGTGAAAAAAATCAATCAACCATATACATTCCAACTAGTAACACATCTTGCTTGCTTTCTTTCTTTCTTTCTTTCTTTCTTTCTTTCTTTCTTTCTTTCTTTCTTTCTTTTACCACGGCCATAATGGTTTAACTCTCTTAACTGTTGGTGATCAGACTAACCAGTGGCTGTGACTTTCCATTATGAGGGTACCAGGTTGGCAGTTTGCTGGCTGCTGCTTCCGACTGGTCGTCAAGAACCCGAACTTTTTTGTAACGCTTAGAGTGGCTGTTCCGATCAACAGTCACATAATATCTGTAGTGCCATGTCGTGCTTGGGTAGGTGTCCCTGAATGTATTTCCGGTGGGCAACCCTGAGGCCACATTATGCTCGGCTCTCAGTCACGCACTGGCTGGTTTGTATTACCATTGACGACAAATAGTAAAAATCCAGTGGTCCTTTCCCTTTCCCTCAAAACACATCTCTTGGAAATCACAACAAAAAGAAACTAAACCAGCTAACAAAAAAGAAAAAAAAAAGCCTAGCTCTTCAATCTTTCTCCTATATTCACGGTATCCGTTCTAATTTCTACAGCGAAGAATCTTTCCTCCTGGAACGGTCGCCAGATATCTTTGCCCTTTGTGAAACCAACTTCCCCTTTGCTAAAAAGATTCCAGCATTCACATGCATGGCCTTGGTGTTTACACACGGGATAATCTACCAATGGCTAGAGAATTGTCTCTCGAGGCCGCTGACTACTCTTTTATGTGCTTCCCTCATTCGCTATTAAACTATGTCAGCTATCTCTGTTTCCTTTATAGTTATCTCTCTCTCTATCTCTCTCTCTTTCTTTCTCTCTTTCTCTCTCTCTCTCTTTCTCTCTTTCTCTCTTCCCAAGACTGCAATATATTAGACGCAATAGCTGACAGTATAGAAAAGGCACTTTCTCTCCATCCATCTGCGAACATCTTTGTCTTTGGTGATTTTAATGCTCACCACGACACGTGGTTGAAAGATTCTAAAGGTACTGATGTTGCTGTTATATAGACATTAATTTTCCATTGCCCAATCTCTCACATATTTTCCTAGCCAAACCGAGCAACAGGCTTCCCTAGTGGATCTATTTCTTACCTCCTCCCCTCGGTCTTGCCAAACTTCGCAATATTGCCCTCTTGGTAACTGGGGCCACTCTGTGGTAGCTATTGATATTTCCTTCCAAGCATCTATTAAACAGGACCCCCCCCATCTATGACCTATTTCCGTTACCAGCATGCTGATTGGGACTCATTCTGTGATTTTCTTTATGACGCCTCTTGGACTAACACCTTCAACCTACCAATTGAAAATTGCGCCACTGAGGTTTCTTCTTTGGGTCAAAGCCGGCATGGACGTTTTCATCCTTTCTCGGAAATACCAGTTGAAACCGCAATCTTCTCCATGGTTTACACCAGCATGCTCTGCTGCCATCACATACAGGAACCACTATTTCTGATGAAACCAGCGTGACAGCTCTCGTCATAATAGGGGGACTATTTGCTACTGATCGTAACAAATGTAAGCGTGTCCTCCAAGGAGCTAAGTCCTTGTTTGCTGAGAGAATGAAGCACAGCATAACCTCTAAACACTTTGGCTCTCATGATTACTGGCGTTTCTGAAATAGGGCACTAAATAAGTACAATGTCTCTATTTCCCCCAACCTCTTCAATCGATTTGAGGTGTTATCATACCCTGCTGATAAAGCTGAATGCTTTATCCGTAAATTCTCCCCAGACTCTACTCCTGACTCGTCTGGAGTATTCCTGTCTAACTTCCCACTTAGAACTGATTCCCTGCAGAGGGATATGCATATAACCCCTTCCATGATTTCTGCTCTCATTTCTGCTGGATCCCCACAAAATATGTGGACCCGATGGTGTCCCTGTAATAGTCATTAAGAAGTGGGCTCCTGAACTGGCTCCTGTTCTCTCTAAACTGTATAATAAATGCCTCGCTGCCTCCTACTTTTTTGCCTGCAGGAAGTAATCGTCTGTTGTTCCAGTTTTTAAGAATTCTGGTGAAACGCCCGATCCATCCAACTATCGGCCTATTAGCCTTCTACCTCTTTTTGGAAAACTCCTAAAGGCCCTAATTTATGCTGAATTAGTTTATCACCTCTCATCGCAGGGGCTTTTCCCAGAGAAGCAATACGGCTTTTCTTTTTCCAGGTCTACTGCTGATGTACTAACGATAATTTCGGAAAGAGCCTATCATGCTCTAGATAAAAAAAGGTGAATCCCGGGCTGTAGCATTGGATATCTCGATGTCCTCTGGTAGGGTCTGGCATTCATGTCTTCCCTACACACTGAAAAGATAAGGTATTTCCGGACACATTTTTGAGCTTATCCAGTCATTCCTATCTAATCGTGAAATGAAAGTTGTCCTGAACGACCACTCATCTACATCTTTTGATACGAATGCGGATGTTCCCCAGGGCTCAATCAAAGTTTTTCTGTGACATGTTTGAAGAAAATCGGATAAAAAATAAGGAAGCTATTCAAGATTTTATTTTAAGTAGTATGAAAAACACGATTTTTCAATTGCAATTTTTTGTGTGAAGCCAATGTCGCGGGAAAACTCTCAAGCCCTCGACATAAACCTCGTAACATGAGCCATGTTTTGCATTAAGTGCAAAGAACATCAGCTCATCCAATAAAAATTTTGTTCGCGTGGAACTGGTTTGGTTCTTGCAAGAAGTCCTCCCCACCTTCAGTTTTATTGATTTTTCTGCCAAACCCAGCGGGGGTGGGGCTGGAGATTTTTTTTTGGTTTTGAGCAATCTTATTAAATTTGCAACATGTGTGTACAAGTTAATCGAAATCGGTCGAGAAATGTGGACATGCATAAATAGCATACACACAGACAGACACACAGACATCTTTTGTTCAATATATATATATATATATATATATATATATATATATATATATATATATATATATATATATGTATATATATATATATATATATATATATATATATATATATATATGAAAGATTATCAGTAAGAACACCGGATTATATATCTTACTGTTCTTTCTTTTTTTACTATAATATATATATATATAATATATATATATATATATATATATATATATATATATATATATATATATATATATATATGTATGTATGTATATATATATATATATATATATAGGATTAATACAAATTAATGTAATTTGTCAGTTAGCTGATTGACGTTATATTCAGCTATATCCACACCCCGACTCTAGATTTTCGTAGATGAGCTTTTTGGCAATTATACAATCCACTCTTCAGGAGGTTTAAGAAATTAATTGTCGTTTTTGTCATTTTTTGTTTTCCTTATACTAAGTTTGATGAGTAAATTAGTTTATGCACTAGTTGTGATGTGCTTATTATTGCTGTTATGTTGATTTTTTCTCTTTCTGTGAGTGTGTGTGTGTGTGTGTGTGTGCGTGTGTAAGAGCGCGTGTGCGTGTATGTGTGCACATCTGAATGTATGTGCGTGCGTGCATATGTGTCAAATCTCGTGGTTATTTCACCTTTTCATCATTTTTTGTCCATATATATATATATATACATATAAATGAAAATTCTCAGAGTTAACATGTAGGAAAAGACAATATGTATAAAGGTAAAAGACAATAGGAATATATATAGGTTGGCTCTGTGGGTGGTGAGTAAACGGGTTTCCTGGAATACGTGGCCAGCTATTATATATACTATACAGCAAAAAATCCAAGATTACCTCATGTGAATATACCCTATTTCAAACCGGCGCAACCTCTATATATCAACGGATCTATTACTTGTACTATATATATATATATATATATATATATATATATATATATATATATATATATATATATATATATATATATATATATATATGTATATAGTTTTAACCTTAACTTCTCTATTCTTTATTTCCATTTGAAATGAAATTTTTTTCAGATTCAAGAAAGATTCTCTGGGTCATATAGTGCGGAAATAAGTTTTCGAGAAGTCTTAAAGAAATCTTGGAGAAGTTCACGTTCACAGGGCATATTAAAGTCAAGAAGAACAGAAATTAAACAGCGAGTTATCTACCTAACTAATTGGTTGGAGTAACAGTGATTTTGAGGTGTAGTAAGAGATAGAGTGATTACTTAGACTTACAATTGATGAGAAGATACTGAGAGCCATGATCGCCAACATCCAGTAAAGACAAATCACATACAAGAATAAGAAGAAAAAAGTTAGCAAGATGAATTGGCAACCATCCCTTGATGGATGTAGATGATAAAATATTTTCAGTTTTCTGGATAATTGTTTGGTTTGATATTATAACATGCAGTGTTCTTCCCGTTGGCTATACACATATACATATGCCAATAAACACACACACACACACACACACACATATATATATATATATATATATATATATATATATTATGAAATGGACAAAGTCCGACAATTATTTTAAGACATTCTTATGTTTAACATTCTTTTTATAGATACGAATATTTAAGTAAATGGTCTGTTTATAATAAACAGTATTAAACAACATTTACCAGCCTGAGTGTCCAAGAAATTTTCATAGAAAACATTCGTCCTCCGATAGGATTCGAACCAGTATCCTATACGGAACCGTCATATAGCCTGATGTGCCTTTTAACCGATTCGGCCACAG
This sequence comes from Acanthosepion esculentum, assembly GCA_964036315.1. Classification (NCBI taxonomy): domain Eukaryota; kingdom Metazoa; phylum Mollusca; class Cephalopoda; order Sepiida; family Sepiidae; genus Acanthosepion; species Acanthosepion esculentum. The sequence goes on from OZ038480.1 coordinate 56,097,111, forward strand.
AGGACCGTTCGGTTGGCAAAGTCGAATTTACTGCTTATAAACTTCAATCTTCCATGAATCTTTCACGTACATTCATGTCTTCTCATGGCGTATCAAATGTAAACAAATGACGTCACACATTATGAAATGAACAAAGTCCGACAATTATTTTAAGACATTTTAATGTTTAACATTCTTTTTATAGATACAAATATTCATGGTTCGAATCCTGTCGGAGGATGAATATTTTCTACATTCAGGCCGGTAAATGTTGTTTAATACTGTTTATTATAAACAGAGCATTTACTTAAATATTTGTATCTATAAAAAGAATGTTAAGCATAAAAATCTCTTAATATATATATATATATATATATATATATATATATATATATCATAAAGAAGTTAACGTTCAGAGTTGAATTAGACCATGAAACAGTAGTATTAAAAAAGTGCTCAATACACATATAAAAAGATAAAAATTTAACATGTAGAGCTTTTAAGTATAGAAAATTAGGAAATCAGCCGATTTTGGTACCTTGGTTTCAAACGGAGGTAGCAGAATCACCCGATTTCCCAATTATATATATATATATATATATTCAGTCGTATGGATATTCCATACAACTGAATATATTAGCTCTATCAGAGATATTGAGCACTTTCCACTAAGTACCGCATATATATATATATATATATATATATATATATATATATATATATATATATATATATATATATATATAAAAGTGAACATAAAAGTTAACACTTAGAGGCGACAGTCTGTTTCATGCTAGATGCAATCGTCAGGTCGTGGCCTGACGATTGCATATAGCATGAAACAGGCTGTCGCCTCTAAGTATATACTTGTGAGGCTCTATATCAGTATAAATGCACAAACATATAATAGACCAATATTTAGTTAACTCAGCCAAGTGTTAAGCAAATTCAATAAAATCTTGTTGGAAATACATTTTTTGTTGACCCCTTTATTATGAAGAGGACAAAAGATGACATAAAAGATAAATACAAAAAGATAGATTAAATTTATAAATGTGAAATGTATTTACTAAATGTAGGGCAGGTGATCAGGATCATGGTTGATCTCCCTACAATGTCCCTTCACGACATAGACGATCATGGTTCTCCACAACTTCTTATCTCGTGTGTCTCTTTGCAGTTTTTCACTCTTTGTTAAGTCTCCAACCCACCGTCCCGCTTTCCATTCAAAAGCTCGTCAGGTAAGTGGCTCTTTTGTTTACAGTATGCCCTGTGAGAATTAAGTTATCCGTGCCTTCTTTCCTCGTTATGTATTCAAGGAAATTCAAATGTCTTTTCCTGATTCTTAAATAAAATAAATAATAAGTAAAAACAGGTTACCCACACACACACATAGATACATATATCTATATACAAATATGAAATTGAACATTGAAGTCAACACTAACACTAAGAGGCGACAGACGGTTTCATGTTAAACACAATCATCAGGCGACCTGATATATATATATATATATGTATATATATATATATATATATATATATATTTATTATAATTTTATCATATAGACAAAACCATTTTACTCACAACAAAGATGCAACTTGGTTTCAGTGCATTTTAACTGCACATCTACGGGTGAGGGTCGGAAATGGTTATGAACGATCCTGTTTTTAGGCAAGCCCGGATCTCTTTAGGCAAGATCCGGGCTTGCCTAAAAACAGGATCGTTCATAACCATTTCCGACCCTCACCCGTAGATGTGCAGTTAAAATGCACTGAAACCAAGTTGCATCTTTGTTGTGAGTAAAATGGTTTTGTCTATATGATAAAATTATAATAAATAAATAATTATCGCTCTACTACATGTATTGAGCTCTTTTTTGAATGAATGCTGCGAACGTTAGAATTTGTATATTTTATAGATTACTTTCGTTCCCACCGCATCGTATATATATATATATATATATATATATATATGGAAAGTATTTAAGGGAAAGACTTAAAGATCTTTTATTAACGTTTTATCTTACTTTCTCTCTATATATACCAGTTTTCGGAATAAATTAAATTTTGAAGCCAAATGAAAAGTTTTACAATCAACTGTAAATCAAATTTTATCAGTGATAAGTAAATTTTTACTTATGAAAAATAACTGTTTTTATTTGAAAATAGAAAAAAAAAGGGTTAAGTTTTTTAAATAATGTTGCTGTTGTTTTGTCAAAATAATCCTTCAAGTTAAATAAACTAATTAATGACTATATTATTTTAATTAATTGTTTAACTTATATATGGCTTTTACATGGAAAATTACAATCTAATGCAGAGACTGTATTTAGGCAACTAAAAATTATAAAATTATATCTGGCAGATCCCCAACATTACCCAGGTCTTAATTGAGATCTTGTTAATTTTTTATTGGATTCAACATGAAGTAGTCTGTAACTGAATATGCAATTATATGCAAAATTAAAAGAAAATTAATATTTAAAGGTTTTTGTTATTAAATTTTAGAGTGTAGTTTAGGGTAGAAACTCTAACTTAGAAAAAATTTAACTTTTTAAAAATTTACTTTTAAAATTAAAAAAAAAAATGAAATTCTTTTTTGTTTAAAGATGTACAGTTGTTTGCATCAACTTTACTTGAGACGGGAAATTATATATATATATATATATATATATATATATATATATATATATATATATATATATATATGTTGTTCATTAGCTTGCTAACTTGTCCCACAAGCTATAGAGAAAACGCCAAATTCACAGAAGTTTTGAGTTTCTACTTAGAATCGGTTTTGTCGACTTTGTACGCATGTGCTGTCTAATAAAACATCCCAGTTGCGCTTCACGCATTGTGACCTGACTATGGTAAGTAAATATACCGACCAAAACTTTGCGAAATATACACCTTGGAAGAGTGTAACCGTCCTAATAAACACACAGCTTCGAATGATTTACAGTTTGAGTTCTGAAGGGGATTTTTTTTTCTTAAACTATGGAAAAAAAGGTGGGATTTATTATTAGTAAAGATGAAACCGGAAAGAAATTAAATCGAAAGAAGAGGAGAATTGAAAGTGAAAAGAAAGAGAAGGGTAAGAAATTGACAAAAGATTAGAAAAAGAAAAAGAGAGGCGGAAGGAGAATGACAAGAAAAATGGTGGATATTCAAACAGAAATTGATATAGAAGAGAAAAAGGCACGAAAAAAAAGAAGAAAAAGAAGAGACAGAAAAGAAAAAATGTACGTAATAGATGATAAGATCAGGAAAGACACACGCTCGCGCACACACATACTCACACATACATATATATGCATACACCTTTCTTCTCTGATCAGTGTATCTCTGCCCATATATATATATATATATATATATATATATATATATATATATATATATATATATATAGAGAGAGAGAGAGAGAGAGAGAGAGAGACAGAGAGAGACAGAGAGAGAGATTTATTAAGTGTAGCTAAGATGAAGCACAAGGCCAAAAGTATGGAGCACTTGTGCTACATCTAAGCTATACAATAAATCTAGCTCTCTCTTTAGTTGGTAACTGAATCTGCGAAAAGAAAAGTAATAGAATCAAGTTAAATAACAAGACTAAGACAGATAGATATTGAGTGAGAGAGAGAGAGAGACAGACAGACAGAGAGAGAAAGAGAGAGAGAGAGAGAGTGCAAGAAAGAAAAGGGAAGAAGATGACTAGAAATAGAGAGGAGATTTAAAGGTGAAAATATCAGAAAAAATATCGACAAATTAGAAAGAGAAAAGAAATCTACTAGAACAAATAAGAAGAGAGAGAAAGTTGAGAAAAATGAGAGATGAGTAAAAAAGAAAGCAAGAAGTAGGGAAAACAAAGAAATGAAGAGAAGAATAAAAAACGAAAGTCGAAAAAAGAAAATTTGAAGAAAAAGTAATGGAAGAATGAAATGAAAAAACAAAAACAAAACAAAACGAAAACAATATCAAGAGGATGATACTGAGACGAAAGGGAAAATAAAGAAAAATAGTTTAATGATGAAAAGAGAATGAAAATAATGCATTAGAAATTTAAAGAAAGAGTAAAAATTGATGAAAAGACAAAAGAAGAATTGAAGAATAAAATGGCCGAAATAAACAATAACACAAATAAAATAAAAATAAAGATAAACAACGAGAAGAACAAAAAAAAAAAACCCGTGTCAGAGAACGAGACACACTCAAGGGAGATAACTTTCTTTAACGTGGATAACCAAACGAGCAATGTTTAGCAAACACGCAGTGTTAATAACCCAAGCGAAGGTAAGTATGGGTCATTTGACTCATCCACTGATCGCACACCCATTTCTTACAGGCTTAATGGTGTCACACACGGCAGGCCTAGTCGTCGTCCTGTGTTATCGTCTTAAAAAGGTGACCTGTGGATAAGCTGGAGACAAAACGAACCACCGCACGCGCGCCAATAAAAAAAAAAAAAAAAAAATGGCGGATATTTTCGCGGGTGAAAGGTGTGCATTTTAAAATGGTATAAGCGAGCGCTTCGCTGGGTTTTCCCCAACTCTTCAAAACAAAGAGCATAACAAAGACATGTTTACTATTCTTACGAACTCTGTTAATGGGCAAAATCTTTAGATAAAAGCATACTTTCTTCCTTCTTGGCCTCTTTCGTCCGTTCGTTTGTTCCTTCTCCTCTCCATCGGCCGCTAAAACACAAAACCACGCCAAATAATCAACTTCCGGGGAAATCGGGCGAATCTTCTGACAGCCAAGCACCTTGCCATAGCTCCCCAAGAACTTACAGTGATAGGCAACGTTATATTTTGACAGAATTTGTTTTTTTATTGTCGGTCATTTATTTTGTAAAAGGTAGAGATAACTCCTCGTTGCTGGGCCCATAAAAAGTGCAGTGACGCTCTGGAACAATATAACTGATTGCTGCTGGCTGGAAATTTTCATAGCAGACTGACAGAATTATGTAGAAAGAGTAGATACGCTGGCTTTAGCCGCGAGGAAACTGAAGGGAAGAAAGTCTTTGAGAAGATTTTTATGGACCGTTTGAGAGGAGCACCTTTTCCTCAATGAGGAATAAGTGTTGGCTTTTGTTCGGGTTGCAAAAACAGGTGTCATTGTTCATTGACTCAGGTGGGGAGTTCTGTTATATCTACACACTTACACAGCCTCGTTTTCTCTTGTGCAAAAACACGCCCAAAGATATCGGTGCACGCGCGTTTACACTATCTATCTATCTATCTATCTATCTATCTATCTATCTATCTATCTGCATCGATGCACGCGTGTGTTTACATTATCTATCTATCTATCTATCTATCTATCTATCTATCTATCTATCTATCTATCTATCTGAGTTGAAAAAATTGATTAAATCCGACAAAATTATTAAATGAAGAATAAGAAGGAAATCTTTATAAATTTATAAGGATTTTCTTTGTTCCTTATTTAAACATACACGCACACATAAACATATTCACACACACACACACACACACAAGCATACACTCCCCATACGCACAAACATGTATGTGTTATTAATGAATAGTGTCAATAGTTTTGTATTATATCTTGCATGCGAACAAGTCTTTTCTTCAGAACTTAATGAGTGTAGGAATTGTCCAAATGTTCGTTGATTCTAGGCGATTTCGGCTCGTCTATTAGTTGTGTTCAAGGATTTTGTTTATATACTATAATAAAAAGTGTATAGTGCTATTGTACACATTTAAAATTTGCAAAAAGATAGAGGTTTTCTTAATTCTCGAATACGCCCACTAAATTTCAGCCGTGTTCATAATTGATGCTATTAAGGGTTGCATAGTAATTTTTATATATCTGAAATCAAAATAGATATCAATGCATATTCTATTATATACATTTATTTACAATTTGATGAACAACCTTAGAATTGCGTAATAAAATCTCATAGCACGAAATAAATTATTGTAAATATTTGTAATAAAAAAGATCTTATAAGAAGAAATTCATATGGAATATTTATCATATAAATACATACTGAGGATTTTGACAAAATCTTTTGGTTGAAAGCAATTTTATTGGGAAAACATTGACTTGCATAATAACACCAGCAACAGTATATATATATATATATATATATATATATATATATATATATATATATATATATATATATAGATAGATATATAGATATATATATATGTATGTACATATATATATAGATAGATAGATAAATAGATATACATATATATATATATATAGCAATCTTTCTTTCATGCACATTTCATTGAATACGACAGACAAGGTGTTTTTATTTAGTTTTTTTTTATACAATTTCTCATGCGATATAATATTTTTTCATTTCAGATGATAAATTAAATAAAAACTGTCCGAATGTTCTTTTAATCCGAGTGCTTTCGGCTATACATTTAGCCATTTTCAAGGATGAAATATTTTAGCTGTTAAATAAGAAATAGTTTGTTGCATGTATATATTTATATAATGTTTTCGTTTTTCAAAGCACGGTCACGATAATGTGTCCATGTTCATAGTTGATATTATTAAGTGTTGTTTTCTTTTCAATACGGAAGTTACTTATGATTCAGCCTAATAGTTGAGAGTTTCTCAATTTATTTTGGACAAATGCCATTGTCAAAAATCTTAGATACTACTACTACTAATATTACTATTAGTACGACTTCTTTTTCTTCAATGTGCAGAGTCCCTTCAGGATGTAGGCGATCATGGCTCTCCAAAATTTCCTGTCCTTTGTAGCTCTTAATAAATTTTGTCTTTTTGTTATAACTCCTAAACCTTGTTCCGCCATCCATTCACTAAGAAGGTTATACGTCGTTTTCCTCTGCCCCCCTTGTCTTCAATCTGTCCCGTGAGTATAAGATTTTCCAATCCCTCTTTCCTCAGTTACCATCTTCTTATTCTATGTGCTGTTTCTCTTCAGGTCGTCGACGATCATGGGTCTCCAAAATTCCCTCTCCTTTGTAGCTCTTAATAAGTTTTGTCTTTTTGTTATAGCTCCTAAACCTTGTTCCTCCATATATTTACTCAAGCTCATTAAGTAAGTTATGCATTGTTTTCCTCTGTCCCTTTTGCGCTCAATCTGTCTTGTGAGTATCAAATTTTCCAAGCCCTCTTTCCTCATTAGGTGCCCTAGAAACTGTCTCTTCCTAATGTTAAGTATAAGTTTCCTTTTTGTTTCCATTTTCACTAAAACTTCGTCATTGTTTAAATATTCGGGACGTGGTATCCCCAGTATCCTCCTGTTGAACCAAATTTCTACTACCTTTTTGACGGCACCACCTCTTACGCCCTGTTTTCCAGCGCGTCTTGTGAAATTTAGCCTTCAAAGGTTTTACTTCTCCGGCACTGTTTTCGCAGTGAGAGTTCCCAGCGTCATGCTCATCCAGCAGAATTGCATGCATACATTTTATGCATACATTCATGCCCTAGTGCAGTGCATGTTTTTCGTGAATCAGAACCTTCAATATGGCGGTGAAGAAGACTGACTTGAAAAAGAGGCTGACAAACAAATGTATAGAAAAATGAAAAATTCAAAGGCAGAAAAGGGTAAAATAAAAATAAAAACAAACAATAACAATAAATATCTTAGAAATAAAAGAAAACAACTTATTTGAATTTTTTTCTCCAACCCCTGGGAGACGGCACACGGCAGCGGAGACACTAACAGTGAGACCTTAGTTGAAATTTACTAGCGTTTATTTCTGCAGTCTAATGATGCGAAGAGAAATCAACACTAAACGCTTCATTTCCTTTCGTTTCTTTATCTCCTACCCCCTATAACCCAAGAAAACAGAACGAACATTCGAAAGAAAGCTATAAGAGACCCCCTTTAAAAAGGAAAAAAAAGCAGTTAAAAATTAAAATAAAAAGTCCAATCCTTTTTTCGTTCTTCTTTCTCTTTAAAGAAAAAAATGGGCTAACCTCATCATCTGCCCGGCTGAATCAGCTCCGCCTTTAACTGTTTTTATTTTTCTTCTTTTTCTACTGAACATTACCAAGATGAAAAAAAAATGTCAATACAAGGGTGTAGAAAACAACAACCAAATTTCTGTATTTAGATTTTTACCTCAATTTTTTTTTTATGTATGCTTCAATACCAACCAAAAGAGGCGAGAAACACGGCCACTTAAAACACACGCACACACACACGCACGAGCTTGCATTTACCTTTTGCATAATAAAAATGTTGTACAATGGCGGAGGTGGTTGAATGAAAAATAAAAGCGATTTAGCAGACAAGGCGGGGGCATTAACAGATTGGAAAGTGACTTGAATGGTGTCGTCTGCAACGGTGGGTTTTTGAAGCCTCAAAATGAAGCCCTGATTTGGGTCTCGATAGCGTTTACAAGTAAACATTTCAGTCAATAAATACCACACACACACTACGTTGTTAGAAATCTTGGTAAACTTTTAATTTATAGATAGTTACGTCATTTACATTATTTACAGACGGGTTATTGTCCTCATCATTCTTGCTATTATCACAACGATTCTGCCGGTGTGCTCTTCCGCTGGCTTTCTTCAGGTGTCTGTCGATCCGGGTAACCTTCAGGAAATACCGAACACTTTATTTAATCTACAGGAACAGATTACGCTCGTTCTGGTGTCCATGTTAGAGGATATCTCATCTTGTTCATTTTTAATACTACACAGTTATTCCTCGTATTGTTTCCACTGTACAAACTCAGTCCAGGGATTGAACTCATAATTACTATGCTATCAAATTCACAAACCATTGCTTTAATCTACTAGGCTCTTCTTCTGTGCGTCGAAGGACTAACAAAGATGAGGGCATTAAGCCGACTGTAAATAATGTAAATATTGATGACTCCTCACCCCAGACATTCAAAGTAGTTCTGAACAATTATTTGCAACATGTACCTTTTCCGAAGCAAGTTAAAAAGTAAAGCAAGAAATTGAAAAAATATATACAACGGTATACAAATTTAAGAGTAAACAATGACGAGAAAAATGAATCGACCAACATGAATAATCGTTTGTATACAGTTACTGCCTCAGTCACTGTGAATATTAATTCGTTTTTGATTTTTAAGGTGAAATTAGTTGAAACTTGTCTCTTAATCTCTTTTGTTGAAAGTGTAGTATTGGTCTCTCCCTGGATCATGTTGGAGTAAGATGTGCCCTCACTTTCACGCCAGACCAAAGTGCAGGTGCAGGCTTGACCTGAGGTTACTCCTGGTCGCAGAATGCAGGAACACGCGTGCTCACGCTGACTTGGAAAACGAGCTGCTCCACAAAGATAGATATATAAACACCCAACCCATCGGTAGGAGGAGTCTCTCAGATATTGCAGACGAAATTGTAAGGTCCACGTTCGGATTGTAATATGTAGAATAATTGACGAGGTTTTGCAGTGAAATAAAATGTAATGTGAAATATAAGATTCAAGTCTTGTGGTATTCATTAATCGCCCCCGCCCGCCAGTTTCTTTACCAAATGATTAGGTTTTACTTAGGTATCAGATTTATTACATTTTCTGATTTGCTGAATTAGGCTTTTCATGTCGGCTACTTCGAATATAGGTTTTGGTCTCTGCATAGTCCAAGTATAGGTATGGAAAGAAAAGGGTCCAGAGGAGAACCAAATAAGAAAAATATACACAAAGAGTATGTTGATCAAGGTTCGGGTGCTTAAAAAAGGGGGCACGTAAAATTGGGAGGATAAGAATCAAGATGCTTTAGCAATGGTTCTGGGGGAAAAAAGAGTAAGTATTTGGAGGGAAATTCCTGGATTCTTTAAAATATTTATAAAATAGTTTGCAACATTATTATGACATGGAAAATGTCTGACTAGCAACACCGTATATAAGGCCAAAGTTGAAGGCTTACTTACCATGAATTATATTGAGTGCATATTATTTAAAAACAGATATAATCATTTAACCTCCTTTAGATTTAGTAAATATCGTAATAGCATTGCCCTTTCTAGGTACATCTGGGAAATTAAAAATGAACAGAAAATTCATCCGAAGGTAATGTGAAGCATAGTGATAAAAAGAAAAATCTGTTCAGGTTGAGAAAGATTTTGCAAATTGTGCCAAGAAGAAAAATTGGCAATTTTGCTGTTACGGAACCCAAGTTTGTTGCTGAATAAAAAATCGGCGATGTTGTCTGGATATATACACGCCCAAAAATATTTTGACAGCAATGGAACCCGGATGAAGCTCACATCCGGGTCAATAAAAAATACAATGAGGAGTTCATCATAGTTAAACATGTAAAATGAGGGCGCCATTTTATAGTTGTAAAAGTATAACCGGGTCTGAAGATCCCTGACCAAAAGAAAAAAACTTGAGTAGCCTAGGTATTTTACGATCTATCTATCGATCTATCTATCTATCTATCTATCTATCTATCTATCTATCTATACCTTACCATAAAAAGTGATACCTAAGGTTTAAAATGCATTTTTAAAAATGAAAACTATTTCTTGAGGCTTTTGAGTTAGTTCTAATTCCAAGCTAATAGATTAAATTTAATATTTCCAATAAGCAAAATACTTTGGTGTATTTAAAATCAAATTTTAATTGAGTGGAAGCATATTTTCTGATTATCAGTTCAATTAACAAAAATCGTCTATATTGAAAAATATGTCAACATAATTCTCTTTATTAATAAATCTTGAAAAATAAAATATACTTTTATGAAACTTTATTTGAGAAAAATAGTTCAGTTAATGTCAATTGAAACAAATATTACTTTTAATTTAAAATATCGCTGAAATGCATTTTGTAACACGGAGGTGTTTTTTAATGAGGTGCTAACATATATTTATCGACAACCTGATGCTTGGGAATTTAAATAAGTGGGAGATAATTGTAATAAAATTACATGACGAATACAATGTAAACGATCTTATATATATATATTTTTAACTACCCAGTAATGATAAAAATTTAGAATATTTTAAGTATTCTACTAGTTTATTGAATTTTAAGTACTTTTATCAATAAATTTTAAATTTACTATAGTTACCTCTGTTATTTTATGATAATTTATTATATGGACGTCCGTATTTACAAAAATCGGCACATTTATACACACAGAAAATTCATTTTGAAACATGCCCTGTCACTGAATTGTAGTAAACTTTTCCATTTTTGAATAGTAAATTTCTTTACGGCAGCGAATGTTGGATGATTTCCTCAAAGATGAGGAAGAAACACGAGGCGGCAGAGATGTGGTTCTACAGAAGTATGCTAAATATATGGACCGAGCGTGTGAGCAACGATGAGGTCATAGAGAGGTTGCAAACAAGGATGAGGCTTATACTTAACATCAGGAAGAGACAGCTGAAGTTTCTGGGATACATAATGAGGAAGGAGGACCTGGAGAATCTGATACTCACGGGTCGAATAGAGGGAAACAGAGACAAGGTAAAAACGCGTGACATACCTGGCAGGCTTAAGCAAGTGGATGACAGAACGTGGCTTGGGGGAGGAAGCAGAGGGAAGGAACTTGTTGAGAGCTGCAAGGGATAGAAGGAGGTGGAGAGCCTTGATCGCCTACGTCATAACACATAAAAAGAAAGAAAGAAGAAATACAGTTTGATAACTCTTGACAGCTACAAATTAATATCGAATTTTAAAATTTTTAAAAGTTTATAAATTATTCTAAGTAAAATTGAAAAAGAAATGAAAACAATTCTTGTAAAATATCATTATTCATTTAAAAAATTTTTTTCTTAAATAATAGTGTCCATAATATATTTTATTCATAAAAACAATTAAAAGCTTTTCTAATTAAATAATGTCTTACTTTTATTGCATTTTTTATTTTACGATTCAGAGATTTTCTGTAACTGGGGATCCTATTTGGCGAAAAATATTTGGTGATTTAAATTCTCCGAGGACTTCTCCGTAAAAGTAATATAAAAAAAAGGAAAAAAAAAACAACGAATTTCTTGAAATTTCATAAAATTAGATAATTTGGAAGTAACATGGAAAAATGTTTTACAAAACTTTTCTAGAAAAGAAACACTTCAAAAATAATTTCATTAATTTTTGAATAAGTCCTGAAAGTTTCATCCGACAATTATCTGATTTTTGCAAGAATTTCCAAATCAATGTACTTTTCATCGCAAAAAGAAGCTAAAATTTCCCCTACAAATATCTACTCCAATGTTAACGTCAGAAAAAAAAGAAAGATTGTTAACCAAATTTACGAAGGTTATAAAAAGAATAAAAAAAAATCGAAAAGATAATGATGACATAATCAGGATGTTGACGTTCCTCAGTACTTCAAACAAAATATTAGGAAGGACGCCTTCGTCAGAACTGGAAAAAGCAATAACAGGCTTAACAAAACTATTTTTCTGAAAAATTGTTTTAATAGAAAGAGTTTATAAATTTCAGCTGACGGTAGCACTGGCTGCTCGGTTAATGAACGCTGAACGTTTCTTTATAAGGAGACAGTTAATATTACCATTACTCTTACCATTAATGGTTCGTCATTCACAAAAAAAACCTTTTTATTGAGCATATTTTATAATTACACGAATGAAAGCTTGGGTCAACCCGTTGTATGGTTTTTAGGCATTTTTCAACGATGTCGCATTCTGGGATCGCCTCCATAGGTCAATAGTATCAATCTTGGAAATGCGATCACGGTTAGCTGAATATATTACAAGAATAAAAGCTCCAATAAGAAGCACCTACGATGTTCGAATTTCCAAGTTAATGGTTCATTAGGTGAGTTTGTTTAAAGGCAAGAGGTCGTGAATAGGATATTTATCAACATCTGCTCAGTCTGTTGTTAAATAGAGTTGGGTTGAAGGTTATATTACTACTGCCTTTGAAATCAGTTTGCCTTTTTCCTTTGTCTCGAACATTCACCACTACTGGAAGTGTAAAACACGTAACTTTCTCACCCACCGAACAAAACCAAAGTACAAAGTTGAATTGAACACAAGCGGCAAACATTTCGGTCACAAATATTAATTCAGTCCAACAACACAGAAAATAATACTTCAATCTGGATACAATCAACAACTGACCAAACAGGTATTTTATTTTATATCAAGAACAATATATTTATATATCTATATACTTTTTAATGCTTCTTTGTGTCTTTCTGTTTTAGTTGCGGAAATCGTATGCCGTGTCATCAAACGGACGAATAAAAAAATTAACGGAGCCGACCTATGCGTTTGTAGACAAGGGAAAGAGGATACAGAAAGGACACCGATCTTTACAGATAGCAATGATCATAACGTTGCTAGCGTCGAAAATTGGCCCACAAAGAAGCTCCTGGGCGGTTGCCATCATGAGTTAAAAGCGGTTAAATGAAGAAGGTATTTATTACAACATTTACCCACCATTTCAGTTCCCGTCCAGTTTCTTTCTTTCTTTCTTTATTCTTTCTTTATTCTTTCTTTCTTTCTTTCTTTCTTTCTTTCTTTCTTTCTTTCTTTCTTTCTTTGATATTTATTTTATTTGTTTGTTTTCTCTTCACCTTTTCCCCTATATTTTATTGTTCCTATTTCTTCTTTGTTTTCCTTCCTTCCTTCCTTCCTTCCTTCCTTCCTTCCTTCCTTCCTTCCTTCCTTCCTTCCTTCCTTCCTTCCTTCCTTCCTTCCTTCCTTCCTTCCGTTTATTGTGCATTGTTTCTCTCTCTTTCTTTCTTTCTTTCTTTCTTTCTTTCTTTCTTTCTTTCTTTCTTTGATATTTATTTTATTTGTTTGTTTTCTCTTCACCTTTTCCCCTATATTTTATTGTTCCTATTTCTTCTTTGTTTTCCTTCCTTCCTTCCTTCCTTCCTTCCTTCCTTCCTTCCTTCCTTCCTTCCTTCCTTCCTTCCTTCCTTCCTTCCTTCCGTTTATTGTGCATTGTTTCTCTCTCTTTCTTTCTTTCTTTCTTTCTTTCTTTAATTTTCCTTTTTTTTGTTCGTCCATATTTTGTATACATTTTAGTTGGTTGCTTTCTCTTTTCACGCTTTCCCCTATATTTTATTGTTCCTATTTCTCCTCTGTTTACCTTCCTTTTTCTGTTTATTTTGCTTTGTTTTCTCTGCTTTCCTTCCTTCCTTCCTTCCTTCCTTCCTTCCTTCCTTCCTTCCTTCCTTCCTACCTTCCTTCCTTCCTTCCTTCCTTCCTTCTGTTTATTGTGCATTGTTTCTCTGTTCCTTCCTTCCTTCCTTCCTTCCTTCTTTCCGTCTGCAATGACTAAGCGACTACATTTAATATCTTATAAAATGGTAATACATTTTTTTTCACTTTATAATAGACCTAGAGGGGGCACTAGGCCAATCGAACAAACCAAAGAACCAATGACCATAGTCGTGATATTATTTGGTTTTGTTCATTTGTCAAAAGAGTTTATATTTACATTCACAGCTGTTGCGTCTCATAAAAAATAATATGGGGATATGTTAAAAAAGTAAATTTTATCGACTTCTGTGCACTTGAGAAACTGGAATATACTAGCATCGTGCGAATCTAAATACCGGAATATCTCAATAAGTGTTCTAAATACCTTCATAATTAAATGCAGCATGAAGCAAAAGGTCATTATAATAGCCTAAAAATACAAGCCTTGATAGACTATTTTTTTATAGTGTTACGAACAAAAATGAAGGAGATAGACTAGTGGGTCCCCAAAATATAGACAAAGAGATTTTGTAAAAAATTTGGATGTAAATGGTAATGGAAATGGTTTCCGTACGAAGTTAAGCAACGTCGAGCTTGGTCAGTACCAAAATGAGTGATCGTCTATGAATACCAGGTGCTGTAAACTTCGGATGGCTCGGAATTTGAAATAGGAGAGCCGAATTTCAACATTAGATTTGTTATGTTCACTTACACATAAATAACCTTGGGAAAGGTATGAATCCACCTTTTCTCCCACAGCTATAGGTTAATTAGTAAGACCATTATTATCTCCCTCAAAAAAAATTCTTACAATCTAAAAATGCTTTCTGGCTTGAAATAACCTGCAAAAGATTGAGAAGCCGTAGAAAACATATCAACCAGTTAAAGTAACCCTGCGCCTCTCGAGTCTTGTATAAGATGAACCAGTATTTAAAAAATACACTTTTCATTGTAAGTTAATATTCGGTCAAGAATATATTGCTGTAATAGTGCTGAACAAATTCTGAAACTGATTTTCCCCTTACTTTTGTTTAGATGTATGTGGTGCCCACTTCACTTGGAATTAGCATAAACTTTTCTAAATCTATTAAAATTGAAATATTTAATTTTGGAGCTATTGACGGTACTGTTAGGAGAGAATTCTGTTTCAGTAACGATTTCGATTGATCTATTGCAACTGTAGCAATACGCAATATTCCCTGTTCATCTTTCTGATTCTTTTCTTATCTTGAGGCTTCAGCAACATATTGGGCGGACTAATGTTCACCTGATTTTATGGACAGCTTTCTAAAAGGTGGTGGGCTAAAATTGAACTCGTTAAACAAATCAAAGCGTAACAATTTACTTTTCATCTTAATTCTGAGGTCATTAAACACTCAAATTATTATGTGTGAAAGGAAAAAAATCATAAATCGATAAAACAATAGTTGGAAAATAAAAATGTACACCGTTGAATAGATATTTTATTATAATATATAGCATAATTTTTTGAATATTTTGTAATATATATATATATATATATATATATATATATATATATATATATATATATATATATATAATAACACAGACAAAACTAGAAAAGCAATAATAAAGATTTTCAAAAATAACGGATTCGACATAGATATAAAAACTAACCTAAACGATGTAGATTTTCTAGATGTTACCTTCAACCTAAGAAAAGGCACATACAAACCATACAGAAAACCCAATGATAAACCAGTCTATATACACACATCTTCCAACCACCCGCCTTCTATAATCAAACAGGTACCAAAATCGATTAACCACAGGCTTTTCGACAATTCCTTCAATGAATCTATATTTAACAAAGCTAAGAAAGAATACGAAACAGCCCTAAAAGATAGCGGATTACCAGCAACACTGACATACTCACCACAGAACACAAAAAAGGCCAACACGAAAATAAATATCATATGGGTTCAACCCACCGTACAGCAAAAACGTAAAAAAAAAACGTAGGAAAAATATTCTTTAAACTCTTACACAAACACTTCCCGGAATCAAGCATCCTACACAAAATATTCAACAAAAACACAGTAAAAATCAGCTACAGTTGCACCGAGAACATGGCACAAATAATAAAAAAGCACAACAGGAAAATTATCAACAAACCAACCGAACAAATTAAACCCACGTGCAACTGCAGAATAAAGAACGAATGTCCCTTAAACGGTAATTGTTTACAAAACAACGTAATATACCAAGCCACGATAAAATCAGCAGATAATGAAGAAAAAGTATACATAGGAGTAATTGAAGGACCCTGGAAACAAAGAAATTATGTACACAAAACATATTTCACAAATAGTAAATATGCGAACAGCACAATGCTTTCTGAGTATATTTGGGAATTTAAAAACAAAACGCACACCATATATCTTGGAAAATAAGGAAAAGATCATCAGCCTACAACAACCAATCAAAAACTTGCAAACTTTGCTTGGAGGAAAAAATAGCTATCATTACCTACCCAGACCAAAATAAATTATTAAATAAAAGATCCAAGCTCATCTCAAAATGCAGACATGAAAACAAATTTTTACTACGTTACTTAAATATTGAAAACGGAAAAAATAAATAAACAAAATGACAATAAAATAAGCAAAATAAATTAATCCAAACAAATTACCAAATCACACCTGTTAGAATAAAAAATAAGAAACAAAATCAATAAATAAAGTAAATAATAAACAAATTAGCAAACTATTATGACCAAAATATTAGACTATAAAAATCAAACCAAAAATCGGATGAAAAAAATAGCTATAACTGTTATATAACGATAAAAAAATGAATTAAAAAATACTACGTTACTTAAAAATCTAAAACCAAACAGAGAAAATATACAGTATAACAAACAAATAATAACAATTAAAATAAATTGATCTAAATACATCCAAATATATAAATAAACTAACAACCGATACCGATAAACTAGCCGTTAGAAAAAAACAATAAAGATAATCAATCCAAATAAATACATGCCGTATTAAACAAATTAAAAACTGTTCCCGCCAAAATAATAGTTAGAACAAACTACAACAATCAACCCCAAAATTGAACAAATAGCTTTAATTATCTTCCCAAACAAAAACAAAACTATTAAATAAGCTATATAAACAAGTTTTTACTACGTTAATAAAAACACCGATCAAAATAAAAAAAAATAATATATATAAGATAAGAAATAAAAATAAAAAATAAAAATAAATAAAAACAAGCAAAATAATTTAACCCAAATAAATAAATAAATAAACAAATAAATGACTTCCGGTAAAATAACCGCCGAAATAGACTAACCACAATGCACCACTGACCAGTATATATAAATAGCCGAGAAAAATAACAGCACTCGTGGCCTGACGATTGCATCTAGCATGAAACAGACTGTCGCCTCTAAGTATTGACTTCTATGTTCACTTTTATATTTACACACGCTCTATCTCTGATATTGAGCACTTTATCCCATAAATATTGCACATCTTAAGACTAGATTTCTTCACACACACACATATATATATATATGCGCATGCGTACGAATGAGAGGGGACGTTGAAATGTTAAACTTTTAAATGTAATTTTTTAAAAATATGCCTTTGGGTGTATAGTCTAGCCATTTACATTTAGTTTCTTTTTCTTTTTCCTTATATTTTTTTATCACTTTTTCTATTAAGTATCCAGCATGGAGATAGAAGATCTGCCAAGAAAGGTGAAATGTTGCAAATTTACTTTGGATGACCCGGCGATTAAAGCAGTTTCTATACACTTTCATCTAAGAAAATTTCTTTTAATTAAAGTAGCACTTTTTAAATCAAGATTACGATTAAACTCATCACGGTGAGCAGTTAATGCATTGTGCTCTTGTTTTGTAAAAGATCACTGTTGTGTTCATATAATCTTTTGTGTAAATTTCTTGAGGTTTCTCTTATGTATTCTTTGTGTCAGTTATTACAAGGGACAAAGTAAATAGCTTCTTCAAGTTTAAAATTATTATTTTGTTTTCTATTATTTATTTTATTGTTTTAGTAGTTGTAAGAAATTTTATGTTAAGCTTAGATAAACATCAGTTTAGTCCGATGAAGTCACACGAAAACATTTTTCCACTTTGTCATACACTTTTCTCTCAATATTGTTTATGATATATAAAAAAATTATATATCGTTATCTCACATATATATATATATATATATATATATATATATATATATATATATGTATATATATATATATATATATATATGTATATATATATATATATAGTTATTTTAAGAAACAATATAAATTGTAAGAAACATAGAAAAAGATTATTTGTGACGCGTTTCATCCGTTAGGATTTCATCGAACTGGGTTTGTTGATGATATTGTGACTACACATGCTCCTGAACGAGAGACGCTGGTATTTTCAAAATGTTTTGAAATATTTTTTGCAATCTAGCCAAATTCATCTATATTATTTTTATTTTTCCTTCCATCATTCTTTTAAATTATCCCACATTGTGATAACAGGAAAGCTGCCAAGAATGATGATACGTTGTAAGAGCCTGGGCGTAAATTTACTGTTGCTGAATTAGCGATTAAAGCACTTTCTAGACATTTTCGTCTTCGTGAATTATTTTCTCTTTAATTAGAGTAGCATTTTTTATGTGAAAATTGTGGTCAGTTTCGCTACGGCGAACAACCAATGAGTTTTGTTTGTTGTTTTTTTAATATATCTCTTTTGTCTTCATATAGTCTTTTGTTTAAATTATTGAGGATTCTCCAATATATTCTTTCTCGCAATCCTTGCTGTTGAGTAAATTCCTAAATAATAGAGGTTTGACTTGTTTTGTTTTGCGTTGATTAAATCTTTTATTGTTTTAGATGTAGTTCTGACAGGTTTTTATGTTGAGTTTAGATAAATTCTTTTCGGTTGTAGTTGTGATAGAGTTAGAGTAATATATTTCTTTAATCGTTAGGTTTGTCAGGAAGAACAGATTATCTATTTTGGGATAATATATAACAATAGTAAAGAATATGTTTCGCCAAAAATAATCGAGAAAGAAGGTAAGTCTGAAATTCAAGGCAAGCAGTCTTTCTAATTATATATAAGTAATAAGTAATAAAGGAATTAAATTCACGAGATATAAAATAAATTAACGAATATAATAAAATTTCAGTTAATTGAATGTTACTTTATCTTATCATTGTGTCATAATAACTGAACAAATGTATTGTATTATATATATATATATATATATATTTCTATATTTCGATATATATATATATATATATATATATATATATATATATATATATATATATATATATACAAGCAAGGCGAGATGACTAGCAATCGTTTCAGTCGCAGGTTTGCCATCTGAGTTTCCTTCTCTTAGATGGGTTGACATAAACATGACTGAAGAGTCCCATCTACCTTATATATATATAAATATCTTCAGTCATGTTTATGTCAACCCATCTAAGAGAAGGAAACTCAGATGGCAAACCTGCGACTGAAACGATTGCTAGTCATCTCGCCTTTGCTTGTCACCAGGTCATAAACGTGGAGGTTTAGAGACTGCGCCTCGTGTTGTACAAGCGTTGGTCACTATAATCAAGCGATGTACAGATGCCTCTTTGCGACATCTCTCATTCTATTCGTACACCTAAACCAAAAGTCCATGGTTTCGAGAGGGGTGCGCGGTGGGAGCGAACTTGATTAGGCGGCCATCATTTGTGAAGATGAGGCGGATCATCATATATATATATATATATATATATATATATATATATATATATATATATATAAAGTATGAAAAAATAATGAGCTCTAAGCGCTCTTCGAAATGTTTAACCTTAGTACTAGATTGGCAGCTAGGTATCGTTTTTTTACTGTTGAAATTGCTAGATATAACCGTAACTTCTAGACTTTTAAACGCTCTTTTGGTTTCTTGCTTTCCTGTCAACTACGATATTCAAAAATTTAAATTCATCGTCAATCGTTATCTGCCTTTTTGAATCCTGTTCTTATATTGTCTTTTCTCCTCAATGACGCTTTCTCAGTGTTATATACCGTACCTACGAACGTCCCAATCTTCATAAATACGTTGGACACTATTGTAAATGGGGGTAATATGTTGTCTAAGTAGTCCACCACTAGCAGTGGTTTATCTACTTCACGCCGCTGGCGAGTATTTTATTTTGTTGATGTTATAAAGATTACCATTTCATTTCCAACCTCCATTTTGGTTATTCCTCATTCACTAATCCTTTCTAGGTTACAACACTCACTTTATTTTACTCAGTAACCCATTGCGGTTTAGTGGCTTTATCGCGGTAAAATAATTAAACAAATGTATAACATTTTATTAGGTATTGAATATGCAGCAATTTTTTTCACAGATGAAAACTCGAAACTTGTTTGTGAATTCTATTAGAATATCGGCGCTATAAAATCTTGCTTTGTCTTCCTATTACTAATATACGTACGGTTTCGGTAAAATCTGTGATACCCATGACTTGCAAAAATCAGAATCCTTTATCTTTTTTAATACTTTTATATCCTTTCTACTTCTCTGACACGGCTTCACAATGCTTTGAATATGTGCCCTCTCCCCACACCCTAACCAAATTCAAAACGCAAGCATTTCATCTGTCCGTTCCTCCGTCCCTGCCTTCATATCAATCTCGCTCCAACCCACCACCACTGCCACCTGAACTCAGATTCCGAAACCCACCATTTATGTCTTATCTGTTTCCTTCTCCAACGTTTCTACCACTCTTACCATCAATTCCAATCATTCTTTCTTTATGCAGACAATGGCTTCTCCGCAAAAATCGATTCCTCGTGCCCTCTGAATCCGTCAGGAGGAGTTCACCGGGGCCCATAAAAACAAGCAGCGTCCATCAATCGCCACATTTCGGCTGGACAGTAAGTAAAAGCAAAAATTGCGTATTTTTGTTTCCTCAACCCTCTCCAACCAACCCATTATACCACCACCCACAGCAATGGTAGTGACCGGTGGGTCTGGTCAAATTGGCTGTCCGTTGTGTTAATCAAATGTCCAGGTTGGATGGAAAAGTATATAATGGGAAATGAGGGGAAGAAGGGGAAAGAGGGAGAAGGATTAAAACAGGAAGAAGAAAGAACACACACACACACACACACACACACACACACACACACACACACAGAATGATGTGAATAAAGAGCGAAAGAGAATGAAGAAGTAAAGAGAGATAGCTGAAGAGTTGGAAAAGAAATTTGAAAAGCAAGAAAGAGAAGAGAACGAGAGTGAAGAAGAAGAAAAAGAAGAAGGAGAAGAAGTGCAAAAGGAATAACAAAAAAAATAAGAGGAGAATAAAAGAAAAATACAAGTACAAGAGGGTAAAAATGGTGAAGAAGAAGAAGAAAAAAGTAGAAGAATGATGGTAAGAAAGGGAGCGAGAAGATATAAGAGAAAGAAACGAATGTAATCGTTTTAAAGAGGAAAGAAAAACAAAGGAAAGAAGAAAGGAAAGAAGAAAATAAGGTCAAGAGAAAATATTAGGATTTGAGGGAAAAGTAGAAAGCATTAGGAAAAAGGTATTGATCCCAAAACGAAATAAAAGAATAAATAATGGCGCGCGCGCATACACACACACACACACAATATATATATATATACATATATATATATATATATATATATATATATATATATATATATATATATATATATATATATATATATGTATTATATATATATGTATAGTGAGTGTGTGCGTGCTCTGTAAGCTCATAACTTATTTATTCACTTTACACACACACACACACACACATATATATATATATATATATATATATATATATATATATATATATGTATGTATGTATATGAGAAGGTGAATCAATATGTCATGAGCTTGAACCATTGTTATTAGATGAATTTTGATCTGAAACGTCGACTGTTCAATCTATGTCATTAATATTCACCATTGATTTATTTTGTTTAATCATTCCACCCCAAGCAAGGCAGTAAAGCCACTAAGACACAAGGGCTTACTGAGTGTAAAAGAATAAGTAAAACATTGTCAAGTAGCGAGAACACTAAAAGCAGAGGATTCAAGAAGACAGTAGACAGCAAATGGCATTGCATTTAAATGTTTTGAAGATCAAAGTTGGCTGGAAATGAAGAAGTCGGAAGAGAATTAAGTGCATTGACAAGAAACGAAATTATGTTGAAACATTTTTTTCCTTAGGCTATTGATTCTTTGATGAACCTATGTGTATCGCTACCTAGAGAAAAAGAGAGAAAGAGAAAAAGGCGGGGAGAGCGGGGGATAGAGACATACAGATAGAGGGGAGAGAGAAGGAGAAGTAAAGAATGAAGAAGAAAGAATTAGGATTCTGTAGTTATTCATTGTAGATAGAAAACTACTGGAATATATTTAAATCATATATTTAAAAAATAAAAGAAACGAATGAATGATATTCTGGGAGAACGAAAGAACGACAGAAAGAAAAAAGAAAACAATAAAGAAAGAGTGAATGTTATCACGAAGACAGGATAGAGAACTGTTTCCTTTCTGACCAAGTCTGTCCACCCGAAGTTGGTCGTAATCGTCACCGAGATTCTACAATGTCAGATCATTTGTTTATTCCGCGCTTAAAGGGCATGAAATTAAAATAAACAGAATGCTCGCGGGAGACGAAGCCGACCCGTGTCCCCGGAGAGGCCATGATTGTCACCGTAATATGATTTTAAGATGAGGTTTGTTGGCCAGAGTGACGTAGTATTGAATTGACGAATGCCCCTTGCGATTTAAGGTTATTACTTGTGTCAGTATGAGGAGAGAGTGAGAGCATGGTGGTAGATATCGAGTTGGTGAAAGAGGTAGAAATGAAGAGCAAAAGAGTTTGACTGAAGGAATAAAAAAAGGAAGAAATAAATCTGGAATTAAGAAAGAAAAGAAATGGTAGAAGAACAAGTGAAAAAAGTGGGATAAAGAAAAAAATTAAGATACTAAAGATATAGAGGGGGAAAAGAATAAAAAAATAATGGGAAAGAAATAAAAGAAAAAGAAAGAAAACAAGTAAGAAAAAGAGAACGAATGAAGAGAGAGAGAGAAAGAGAGAGAGAGAGAGAGAGAGGGGGGATAGAGAAATATGGAAAGGAAAAGGAGAATAAAAACAAGTAAAATTGTAAAGAAGGAAGGAAAACGAAACCTAAAAGTAAATTTAAAACGAATAAAGAAAGGATATAATTTAAAAAACAAAGAAAATGAAAACATTTTTTTTAAAATAAAAGGAATGCTCCGCAAAAAGAAAAAAAAAGAAAATGAGAAAAATTTAACAGTAATAGAAATGAAGGATGGAAGAAAAAAAAATGACGAAATAAAACGACAAAAGAAAAGAATTAAGGAAGAGCCGGAGAAACAAAGCAAAAATAAATAAAATGAAAGCGTAAATATAAAGCATTAGGAAAAGAATACAAAAGATAAGCAAAAAATAACGACGTAAAGAAAAAAAAATCAGAAAAGAAAAAAAGAAGAAAACTGCTTGACAGAAAGACTCGTCTCCTCTCGCAGCTGTTCTCTAGTAGCGCGGCCGATGTTGCTGCTGTCGGCTGCCCCAAACTGACAGTCAAGGGTCATCAAGTCCCAGCACATCGCTTATCTCCCTTGATGACTCGAGAGTTCGCCTTCTGATATCCACATGTCACACGGGGTCTTTCTTTGGTATGCTGGATTTAAAAAAAATGGAAAGAAAAAGTATTTTCTCGAAACTGTCTTGCGCATTTTACCTATATCTGCCCCCCCACCGTTTTTTTCCCAACCGAAATATTCATAAGTGAAGGCTCAAAGGCGCATGCGCGCATTGCGTTTATGTCATTTTTATTTGATCTTTTTTTATTTCTTTTTTTTTTATTTCAAAATGGTTGATTCGCAGATCCGTCACACAAACAAGCGTCTTTCCAAAAACTATTGATATTCTTTCAGGTTGAAATGATCTTATTTAACCCGTCAGGTTTTGTGATTTGATGGCCTGAAGGAGAATAGAGTAACGGAGAGGAAACAATGAAAGGAGACAAGAAAAGTATACACCAGATGAAAACAAAAGATATCAAATGGAAAATAGAAGCTGAATAAGTCTGATTCGTAGAGAGCAACTCATCGAAGCTTGACAACAGTGCCATTTTCGACGGAATTTTACACCCATATTTTGCTGCAGCTTTGTTAAACAGAACTTTTTAGTTTCACCGAGATGGATTGGTCACAGCGTATCTGTCGGGATTAGCTGAGTTTCAAAGACATTTCCCCCCTTAGGTTCTCAAATGTTCACCCATTTGGCAATGACCGGCTATATTTTTGCTTACAAAATATTCACCAGAAAACATAAAGTTGATACCTCTCATCGAAATTTCATTGCATTCTGCTAAGAGATGAAGATATCACTATCCATGTTTGCGTTTATTCAGCTGTTCTATCACTTAAATAACTTGGGTTTCCACTCATGTCCGTTGTGGTTAAAAAGACTTTGGTTTCCTCTGATGCGCGTTGTAGTTAAAAAGACTTGTGTTTTCTCTCCTGCACGTTGTGGCTAAAAAGACTTTTTTGTTCTGCACGTTGTGGCGAAAAAGCGTCGGGTTTCCTCTCATGCCCGTTGTGGTTAAAAAGCCTTGTGTTTTCTCTCCTACACGTTGTGGCTAAAAAGACTTTTTTCTTCTGCACGTTGTGGCGAAAAAGCGTCGAGTTTCCTCTCATGCCCGTTGTGGTTAAAAAGGCTTGGACTTTCTCTCATGCACGTTGTGGTTAAAAAGAGAAACGTTCTTTTACTTTAATGAGTTCAGTTTCGGAAAAAGCTGTCTGTCATTATAAAACAAACATTTGAGCGTTCGTTTTTAATAGATTCAATTACTTTTGGGGATAAGCAAATGTAATCACTAAATCTATGGAATAGGTTGGTTATGTGGTTGATAGTGAATGAGTACAACGCCTTTCTATTTCCCAAGAATGAATTGTGCAACCCCGTACTTAGTGTCGGCTTGAATTTCTTAATTGAGGAATTATCATTAATATTCACTCATGTATTCAAATTAGCATTCTCATATAGTCCAAATTTTAATAGCTTGATAATTGTTTTCAGAGTATGCCCTCTGCTAAGGTGGCTCGCTACCCTCTTTTTACGTTTTCCTTATTTATGTTTCTTCAATAACTACAGAGCAAACTTGTGGTTCATAATGTAACTCAGTTGAGCGGATCTTATCACCCCAAACCAAGCAGTAAAGTCACTAAAATACAAGGGGCTACTGAGTGTGAGAGAATTAGAAAACAGAAACATTATTACGGAGTGAGTACAATAGAAGAGTAATCAAGGAGACAGTCGATTTCGATTGATATTGCATTTAAATTTTTGAAGATCAAAGTTGGCTTGAAAGCATGGAGCCGGAAGAGGGTTCCACAAGCGAGAAGTGCGAGAAAAGAAACTGTTACGGTTACGTTTAGCCAATTCAACTGTGAATTGATGAGACCTTGACGTCAGTCTAGAACTGCGCTTAATTTCGTAAAGTTTAGGTAGCATAGCGAAGAATTCATCGGAAGAGTTAGCATGAAAGTATTTATAGAAAAGGCACAATTATAGATTCTAGGAGAGAGCGTCCAATCTGGCGTGATTCAGTAGTTGAAAAAGGACAGTATAGCCAATCCTTCTGATAACTTCATGCAATCAAAACCATTGACGGTTTCCAAACAGTTCCGTCTATCCAATCTTACTCACAAGGCTTGGATCCACCCTGGTTATGATTTTTAGGCATGTTGTGATCGTCTCACTGAGCCGATATTATAAAGAAATCATCTGCTTGATAAATGGTGAGATTCAAAACCGAGCCTCGTGGTTGAAATGCTAAGGCCCTAACCACTCAGCCACGCTCCACTAGTCAAGATTAGGAAAGAACATACATTACATTTAAGGCTTTCAAATGCCACGATTTGATTGTCAACTGACCTTAGTTAAGTATATATCAAGTCTACAATTTTATTCCCTTAGGTTGGCTCATAGGTAATTTCTGTTTTTAGGAGTCAATTGTAATGACGAATGTATCAACCTAACCTAAATCTATCATAACAAGGCATACAAAAATGGGATTAAAAGGATTATGTTCAGCACAAAAGGCATTGGATTAACAAGGATAAATCTCCACAGATGACTGCAAACTTTGAGTTCCGTGGAACAAAAGTAACATTGTGGGTGTAGTAAGATCGTTGGGATATTTATTTAAGGCTCATAAAATGCAGTGAAACGCAAAACGCACATTTATTCGTCCAGCAGCTACAACATGTCCAAAACATTGGTCAAGCGCTTGTCAGTAGTAAAAAAAAAAAAATGATGTTCACCTCTGTGACAACTTAAGGTCGCATACAGAAAGAATAACGCAGAAAAGATTTTGGAACTCGGCTTGTTCTACCCCACCCGCTAAACTTGTGCTAACTTAATACCTTTTTGAAGCGCTGCAAAACGATTTGATGTGGGAAACATTTCTCCAATGAATACCATATTTAGGAATTAGACGAAAATTTTTCACTTCAAGATCTGGGGAATTTTATTCGAAAGATATCAAAGAGCTGCCTGATAAATGGCAAGAAGTCATTGGAAATAATGGAGAGTTGAATAAAATGTAATTGTACTTTATTTGAAGAAGAATTTATGTGATAAAAACGGAAATTATTTATGACCCATCCTAGTATTTTTATGTTGTATGTTCTTGTATGTTGTAATCTGACTCTGCTATGTATCTTTGATTAGGTATAAACCTACAATGTAGTGCCAGATGCATTTTCAAGAAGTTTTACGAAAAATGGAGAATCTTTGAATAACATTAAAAGAACTAAGAATGTTATAGACAGAGTATGTCAGCAACGATGAAGTTTTAAGGAAACTAGGAACCACAAAGAAAAAGTATACTTATAATTAAAAGAATACAGTTGAAATTTCTGTGACACACAATGAGGAAAAAGGGCCTGGAGAACTTAACCCTCATAAAACATACTGAAGGCAAGAGAAGCAGGGGAAGTGACGTGTGACCTACTTAACGAGTTTATATCAGAAAAGGGGTAAGGAGGGATGGCAAAGGGTCAGGAGTTCCTTAGAGCAACAAAAGACAGGAAGTTGTGGAGAGCTGTGGTCGCTCACGTCCTGAATAGACTTAGTACATAAAAGAAGTATCGAACAAATAAGGTACAATTGTCTGTGGGTGAGGTGGGTGCGAGTGTGGGGTGGGCGTGAGGGTCGTACGTGCATGTATGCAAAGGCTTTTTAAATCCATGTCATCGAGCAAATTCTATCTCGGCTTATGACCATATCACGTTGAAACACCGGTTCTTATACGATCATTAAAGTTAAGCAATGTAGAACCTGGTTAGTAATTAAATGGGTAACCGCTTGGGGATACCAAGTGCTTTAAGATTGGATGCGCGGGCGATTTGATAACGGCTCGGAATTAGAAATCGCAGAGTCGAGTTTCAATTTCAGTTGATTCTTTATATTCACTTACGTCCAAATACCCATTGGAAAGGCATGAATTCACTTTTTCTCTCTCACCAGCTATGGGTTAAGTAGTAGGACTTGTATTAATAAGTCATTATTATCTCCCAAACTTCTACCAATATATAAATATTTCTCTGTCTATATTTATGAGATAAGGTATTGTAATTATTTACACTATTTACATTCTTCGGACGGTTTCCCTCATCTTTACTGTCATATTCACAACGTTTCGGCCGTTGTACGCTCCGACCTTCTTCAGGTGATATACGTTGGAATTTCGAACCGAACTCTTTATTTACAACATTAATATTCATCAATAACAAAAACTGTAATATGAGTTCTGGTAAAAACTGTTACTGAGACATTAGTTTTAATAAGTCCCCAAAATTAATTCACAGATGTCTACTGACTTGACCCAAAGAGTTGTGAGTTCATTAACTGACCACAACATGGGTGAAAAAAAAACAAACTTGGAGAATTGAGTTACTAAAGGGAATTAACTGAAACTGCGATATCCAGAAAAAGGCATGACACGTGGAACTAGAACACTCTACTCCGGCGGATTAGTTAAAGGGTTCAGTTCGAAATTCCAGCGTATATCAGCTGAACAAGGCCGGAGCGTACAATGTGACAATAAAGATAAGGACAACAATCCTCCGAACAATGTAAATAGTGTAAAAATATCTGTAATCTGTAATATACAATTGTATAATATCTGATATGGATGGGAGTGAATGCTGGACAAAACTTTGAAGTGACAGACATGTGGTTCTACCGACGAATGATGAGAATACCATGAACAGAACATGTGATAAAAAAGGAAGGAAAATGAAAATAGGAACCACAAGTAAACAGATATGTAAAATCAGAAAGAGATGGCTGAAATTTCTGGAACACATGATGACACAAAAGGGTCAAGAGGGTTTAAGACTCACAGGACATTGAATGTAAGAAAATCAAATAGAAACAAAGACTAAACTACTTAGTGTTAGGTGAGAGAATATGGAAAAATTAAAGTAAAAATGACAGAAAGTTGTGGATAGACACGGCTGCTCACGTCCTGAGATATTAACGGCTTTTAGTAATTGTCTGTTAAGTAAAATATATATGTGGGTTTTTATTTTCTGACATTTTTCTTCTTATATTAAATAATTCGAATAGCATCCTTATACTCTCCTTGCTCAAATTGAATGGAACAGATAAGATACGATCTCTATCTAAATTGAAGGGAACAGGCAAAATATCCCTATTATCCAAATTGAAAATAAACTGTCTATCTAAATGGAAGGGAACAGATAGGATACTCATCTTATTCCAATGGAAAGGAATAATTAACATACTCTCTCTAACCAAAATGACTGGAAAATGACAGATATTCTACCTATTCAAATTGAAGGGAATAGTTGAGATACTCTCTCTATCCAAATTGAAGGGGACAGGTAAGATAGGCTCCCTACCCAAATTGAAGACAAGAGATAAGATACTCTCTTCATTCAAACTGAAAGGAATAGGTAAGATAATCTCTCTGTACAAAATCTCTGGAATGAGTAAGATACTCTCACTCTCCAAATTCAAAGGGACAGTAGAAATACACTCCCTATCAAAATTAAAGGGAATAGTTA
Source organism: Acanthosepion esculentum (assembly GCA_964036315.1). Lineage (NCBI taxonomy): Eukaryota > Metazoa > Mollusca > Cephalopoda > Sepiida > Sepiidae > Acanthosepion > Acanthosepion esculentum. The sequence continues at coordinate 56,126,361 of OZ038480.1, forward strand.
ACATATGCTCAACAATATTCAAAGCAAGGACGAATGTTCGACTTATAAATATGAAGATTATAATTGACTGTCTGTAACAATGTCATAAATTTAACAGGTGATAATATATAACTTTTAATTATGATTGAAAAGACGAAGAAATTAGTTTTCTATATTTTCTCTGAGTCACTTTACAATTTCTGTACGTACAATGTACAAATGAAATTTACAAATTCTTCTTAGACAAAGTCCTACCGATATTACACTGATCAGAATCATATTAAAAACTAACAATAAATCGAACATATTCTATTCAATTCGCATTCTTTACAAAGAATTAAAATATCTTATAGATTGAAAACGCCCCTGAACTGGAAACAGAGACTATGTATGTATTGAGTAATTAGCACTAAATTTAAAAATAAAAATATAATTAAAGGTCAGCCTATACACAAGTGGATTGTAGATTTGTGAATTGGACATGCATTTTAGATATTCATCAGTGACTAAATAAAACATAACTTGTGGATAAGTCGAGATTTTAAGAGCAAAAATTTCTACAAAGGATATTGAAGCTGAAAATATTTCGGCCTGGCATACTTCCCAAAATCTAACCAAATGACAAACATCATATTTTTTAAGGACTTATTAATCGATCTATCGGTAGGCAGAAATATGTATCTGAGGGGAAAGGTAAGGTAAATACTCGTGCATAAGTCGATATTATAAGTCTTGTGACTGTTATACACTGATTATTTAAAACCAGTTTCCCCGTAATTTTATCTTATTCACATGTTCGGGTGTTATTCTTTTTGACCTATGTTCTGTATAAAAGTATTAAACGAGATTATATTATTATTACAAACTGATTCGTTCAAACAAGCTTCTTCAGCTCATAACTGTTAACGGTCGTCATGGACTGAATGCCTCGGATTCAAAGTTACTCTTCGCCACTTCTATATGAAACAGGAAAATATGGAGAGATATCTAGAAGGTCTAAGGTTATTGCAAATTAGAGACAATATTTCCTGTTATGGGGAAAGAACTTTAATGTGCATTTTGTGTCTCTAACCGAGAAAGAATTAGAAAGCGTAGTAAATAAAAAGTAACGACAGGGAGAGTCAAATATCTGCATTTTAAGAGTAACCTAGGGGTAACGAGCCGAGAATCACAAGCATATTGAACGCTGCATTAAGAATGTCTACACTATGGTTTGGAAACTGTAATAAGGGCAGTAATAGCTAAGGTGCATGAAATGGTGATTCGTGTGGGAAAAGTTAACATACGATCCCTATCGAAATTAAAGGAACAGGTAAAAATACAGGTATAGGGTGCGATGTATAAATTGTCGTCTAACTTACGCAAAAATGAAAATATCACTGACATTTTAACAAATATATTTACCAAAATTACACAAAAATATCTTGAAATACTAAAGAGTAAATTTATTAAATAAAATCGCCATTGGTTTCGAACACGGCCTCGGGACAACTTTGGAAAAACGATCCCTATCGAAACTCAAGTAACAGGTAAAAATACGTTCCCTACTCAAATTGAAGTGAATAGTTAAATTATATATATATATATATATATATATATATATATATATATATATATATATATATATATATATATATATATACATACGTATGTCCAGGGTGCGATGAATAAATTGTCGTCTAAATTATGTAAAAATGAAAATAACACTGACCTCGTTTTAACAGATATATTTACCAAAATTACACAAAAATATCTTGAAATACTAAAGAGTAAATTTATTCAATAAAATCGCCATTGGCTTCAACCACTGCTTACAGACGACATCGGAATCTCCTTCAACTCTTTTGGACAGTCTCCTTGTTTAAGTTGGTGAATACTACCATAATCCTTGCCTTCAGTTCATTTTTGGTGTTACAAGAAATTTTGTTGGTCTCTCACTCAACTGTGCCACACACATAATAATCAAGGGTTTGAAGTCTGGGGAGTTAGGTGACCAAATGCAAGGGGTGATGTGGTCGCAGATATTGTCCAACAGCCATGGCTGGGTTTGTCCTGCTTGTGTGACCTGGATCAGAGTCATGTTGCCAGACACATGTTCGTCCGGCAGCCACCCTCTTGACTCAGGGTAGCAATACCTCCCCAAGGCACTTGCTATAGGCTTCTGTGTTGAGTCTAAGGCCTTGTGGGAAGATGAATGGAGGCATAACGTCGCCATCACTAGTGATCACTCCAAACACCCACTTAATCACTTTTACATTTATCCAACTCTTTCCAAATCTTCTGTACTGACACCCAAATACTCTGAAATGTTCGTATTGGAGCTTCCGGTGCAGTACAGAATGCAGTTTCCAAATTTCTGGCGGGTTAATTGCGTCATGGTGCTTTTTTTCATACATACGGCGCCTAACTGACCTCACTATACCGTGCAGTTGACAAAATTTAAAAACAAACAACGCGCGAAGTTAAAAATATAAAATGGCGGTAATTTGTCCATTGCACCCTGTATATCATTTGCCCAATCTATAATTCTCCATTTATTTTAGTTCATATATATATATATATATATATATATATATATATATATATATATATATATATATATATATATATATATATGCATACATATATATATACACATATATATATATATATATATATATATATATATATATATATATATATATATATATATATATATATATCTGCCACAGACGAAACTGCTCTATCGCTATTTCGATATCAAATGTTCAGACAAGCTGCATCTCTTAGTTGCACCGGTCCAGAACTTCACAGCTAGGACCTGCCATGTCATATACGCACTTCACTTCCTTCGTATTCCATTGGCAAGGAAGAAGATCCATTCGGACATCCCTTTTCCCAAAAACCGCTACTTTGTGGAACAGACTCTCAAGAGGATACTTCCATGATAACTACAATCTTAACATCTTTAAGTCTCGGGGCAACCGTTATCTATCCTACATATCCTCATAATCTATACCTACTCCTCTTACGTCCATATATCAACTTCATTTAGTAATAATCTACCTTGCGTGGCGCTTGGGCCTTCTATTTCGTGAACAGTTAGTAAAATGAAATATATATATATATATATGTATATATATATATATATGTATATATATATATATATATATATATATATATATATATATATATATATATATATATATGTGTGTGTGTGTGTGTGTGTATCGTTAGTAAAATGAATATATATATATATATATATATATATATATATATATATATATATATATATATATATATATATATATATGTGACATGGCGGGTCCTAGCTGTGAAGTTCTGGACCGGTGCAACTAAGAGATGTAGCTTGTCTGAACATTTGATATCGAAATAGCGATAGAGCAGTTTCGTCTGTATATATATATATATATATATATATATATATATATATATATATATATATATATATATATATATATATATATATATATATATGAACAAAACAAAAATCTAGAAAACATATCTGGGTTTAGTTTTATAAATTATTTTGACTGTACAAGTAATTGTGTTCATGTTTATTGACAAAGTGAATTTATTACTACATAAGTTTCCACGTGTTTTGGGGTGGAGACTCAGCGTGATGTAATAGCCTACAAGTCAGATACTCACTAGGTGCCTCATATTTATTCCCTTGTGTCAAAACTAAGCTAGATCGCCGCTGGGTGGGGTAAGGATTACTAAGAGTTTTACCATAGAGGAGTGAGTTCGATCTTCATTGGGTACTTTATGTTTTATATATTTCTTAGCATGAGTACAAGAGCAAATTTAAATCTTAATCCGCACACATTAATATATATTTAATCCCAGACAAAGATTTTACGTGTTTTTAAAAAATCGGTTTAGCATATCGAAAAATTCAATCTATGCCGTTTTGACTTTAGAAGTATTTCGGCTAGAACGCAAAGTTTGTGTGTGTTGATTCAAACTTACGATATATATATATATAAAATTTTAATGACTGACTTTTTCAAATTGTAAATAATTCTTCTCGGACAAGTAGGAAATTCCGAAGCTCATTTTGGGAGAAAAGTGCAGGAAATATGATTCAAGCCTTCGACTTTTTAAGTCAACATCAGAGTAGATAGACAATTGGTGAGTTTGTAAAATTTTGAAATGGTGCAACTAAGCTATTGTTAAGTTTTTACATATTTTATACACACGCACACACGCACACACACACACACACACACACACACACACACACACACACATATATATATATATATATATATATATATATAAACACAGGTGTTAGTTAAAAATTAATATCTGTCCTGATTGAATTTTTAAATTATTAGTTTGAATTCTTTCATTTTACTTTTTACTTTGTAAGTTTTAGAGAGATTTGCGGACTTAACTTCTCTTTCCAACCTACAAAAAAAAAACAAAAAAAAACGGGAAATTTTAGATTTATTATAGGATGAAAAAAAATAATTATCTATTATATAAAAAATATAACTTCTTTAATTTGGACACCACATCTAACATTTGTGTTTTTGTTCTCTTTTAAGCTACTAAATTTCTATTCTTTGCCTTTGTTTCAAATGACTAAAAAACTTCCAACGATTAAATAAACTGTACCGAATCACCTGTCTTTTGTGGGGCACCCTGTATAATCTTGTTTTAAATTGTCAGACCATCTGGACACATGTATAAAGCAAAAAGCCATCATAGACTTTTTGTTTTTGGAAGTAGAAATTACTGTAAACATTCACAGGAGTTCATTGCAGTCTAAAAAAGAAAGCGAAACTGACATTAGTGACATGGCTCCCGTTTTGCCAGCTCTACTGCCGATGTGTTAACGACTACCACTGAATTTGTCTATCAAGCTTTAGATAAGAATGGTGAAACTCGGGATGTGACTCTAGATATCTCAAAGGCGTTTGACCGCGTTTGGCATGCTGGTCTTCTACGCAAGCTCAAGGGCTACAGTGTTAGGAGACGAATAATTGTCTTATTCCAGTCGTTCATAACAAATCGGTCGAGTTGAAAAGTCACGCTTCTAGATCATTTCATACTAATGCAGGGTCCCCAAGTCTCTATCCTTGGACCTACGGTGTTTCTGACCTTCCAGATGTCATCAGCTCCCAAGTAAGCATTTATGCAGATGACACACAACTATTTATTCCTGTCTTAGTAGCATGTCCAACAGATCCAATAAAATAATTTCTGGCAACCGATCTCGAAAAGGACCTCCAATAAGTGGTTAACTGTGATAAGAAATAGCTTGTAAGTTTTAATGCTTTCAAAACAAAACTGCTTTAATTTAAACACCACAAAGAATCTTTTCTTCCTGCCATCAGCATATGGCTGATGCTAAACTTCAGGAGAGCAACCCTGCGCCTTTTTGAGCTCACATTTTCCCCTCACATGAAGTGGAGTGATTATATTGAATAAATTTCTACTTCTACTGCCAAAGTTGATTCTCTATGTCGTGCCAGAAAATCTTTTTCGTCAGAATCCATCTTGCACATTTATAAATCTACCATTCAGGCACATTGGAGTAATGGGTAGCGGCTCGGATTGAGGTATCGGAGAGCCGAGTTCGAATTCCAGTCAAATTCATTACATTCACTTACGTGCTAATGCCCTTGGGAAAGGTATGAATCCTCTTCTTCTCCCGCCCCAGCTATAGCTAAATAGCAGGACAGACCGGGTTCTATAGCCTTGTATGGCAACTGGTCTACCGCAGAAAGAAATGGCAACCTACTGCGGGAAAAATCTGCCTCGTCAGTCATGTATCGAAAGATACATGATCGCCTAAGCGTTTATCATGCACGGCACATAACTGACTGACATTCGTCTGTGCATTGGATACTGATGCCATATTTGGCCTGGTGTTCCTGCTGTATAATCTCGTGAGTCTTGAAAAAAAAATCAAAGAAGCGTCTGTAATGTAATCAATCCTGGTCTGCCATTTCGATTTCAGTCAATTTTTCACCGACGTGGCGTGGCTTTTCTCTATCATCTCTGCAAATATTTGATGAATTTTTTTCCCTTAGTGCCTCGACTACATGAATTTAAACGTGATACTAGATTGGCAACTAGGTCTCACCGTTTTATTGATGAACTAGTAGATGCAATCGGCACTTCTATTAGAACAGTTTCTTTTATCGCACTTCTAATTTGTGGAGATCCCTTCCAATTTCTTCCTTAACTACCACCTACAATCTTAATTTTTTTTAATGTAACGCCAATCGCCATCGTTTGTCTTCTTGGACCCTGTTCCTTTATTGTCCATTTCTCACTCACTCCTCATTATCTCCCCACTGCGTCCTAGTGGGTTAAATGATTAATAAGAAGTAAATTGCTGCTGTGAACGGGGATAAGATCAAAGAGGCTATTTTTTTCTGATTACAGCAGACAGAAAATGGCTATTCCAAAACACTGTGAAATCCTTCAGGTGTGACACGGTAGTGATTGCAGTTTAGTGCAGTCTCTTGGCTAAGCAAAGTTCTGTGCAAAGTGGTATCCCTGAATACTTGTAGTAGGTTGTATAAAAGAGCAGAGTGTGGCAACTGCCCGTCATCTGAAGCTGCACAAGATGGTTGACACTCAGACGATAACGCTTCTCTAATGATGATGAGAAGACAGAGGCAACTCGCACATGACTAAGAAAGCAGCAAAGAAACTTCTATGAGCCAGGTATACCTTCCCCAACCTCTTAGAAAGATGAATAGCACAATTGATAAGGAAGGGGGCTACGCTGTGGACTTTATTAAGAATCCTGAGACTTTGCTGCTTATTTTGGTAAGCTTTTTATGCTCCAACTATTAAATATTTTTTGTAATTAAAGAAGAACAAGCATTTCATTTTGACCGATCCTACTATCTATCTATCTATCTATCTATCTATCTATCTATCTATCTATCTATCTATCTATCTATAAGTGCTTGCGTGTGTGTGAGAATGTGTGCATCTAATCATAATTCTCATATGTATATATCTCAGTCCGTAGTCTAAAGATGAAAAAGCATTTATTTGACACATTAAATATCTATGTCTCAGCATAATTTGCTTTCTTGTCAATGCACTTAATTCAATAGCCTTTATTAATTACGTATAGTTGACATTATACAGTAATAATTTTCAATAAAAATTTCCCTAATAATTACCTGGTAAACTTCCGATTTATTTGATATATCCTTATCTATCTATCTATCTATCTATCTATCTATCTATCTCAATTATTGGTCCTTAAATTCAACCCAGACTTCAAGTGAAACTCGTACATACTAAAATTGAGTACTGCTGTCATATTTGGACAGGAGCTGCCTGGTCCTCACTTTCCAGTTTCTATAGAGCCCCAAAACATCTCCGCGTCCTTGTGACTGGCAAATTCCGGATTCCTACAATCTTAACCTGTTCAAGTCTCGGTTTAACCGTTATCTTCCCCTCCTATCTGCATAAACTGTGCCTCTTACTCTGTAACCGTTTACTTCTATTGGCTCCCGGGCCTTGTACAGCGAGAACCTCACTCTATAAAAAAATAAATCTATCTCTCTGTCTATCTATCTATCTATCTATCTATCTATCTATCTATCTATCTATCTCACTCACTCACTCTATCTATCTGTCTATTCATCTCAGTCTGTCGATCTATTTATCTAACTATTTCGTCGGCTAGTCAATGTAGGATAACCGTCTGAATTCCCATCTCTATAAATATAGAAAAAAAAAGAAGGAAGAAGCGCTTTAGTTCAAGAGTTGGTTCTGGTTCAGTTATTTTCCTTGGCAATTTCGGCAAGTGTGGCGCGAATTTGCGGGCCGAAGGCCAAGCGGGTCAGCAAACTGTCAGAACCTGTAAGCAAACAAATATTTTTGAGAAGATTACTATTTGATTTTTTCAGTTAAGACATTGTACATAAAACTATTCGCATCTACTCATATGTAGATGTCTACATACATTCTCTCGTACGCATATATATATATATATATATATATATATATATATATATATATATATATATATATATATATGACAAAGTTGAAGTGTAATTACAACACCTATATGTGCAATATCTAGGAAACAAATATTTGGAGCACTGACTTTAAACTAGAATAATTATATTTATCTTTGAATAAATTCTCATTTGCATCTCTTGTTTTTTTTAGCAAAATCACATGCTTATACAAGTATACGCGAAGATTAGCTTAGTTTGACACAAGGCGATTGTATTGAGAGTAAAAAAATGAAGATAAAACTCATTAAGCTGGCTTGTTCTTTATCGTCTGTATTGGGCCTGGACACTGATGATAATAAATATCATATGCTGTGTAATTGTCGGTCTTATATATAAAATGTCAAGTTAGCCAATATTTGCGAATAAATAATTCGAAAATCGGTTTATTTTCGTTTATTTCAAGAACAGCTCTGAACTTTATAGGTTTATTCGAAGGTTCTTCTGCATATGACTGTCATCTGGGCGTTGGTTACGCCAACTTCATTCCCTGTAGAGATGTAAGGCTTCACCAAAAAGAGGCTTCCCACCATGTAAATGTTTACAGACTCAAATATAAACGACTAATATTTACCTATTCCCAAGGAAGTGCTTGCATACTCACATGTAAACGAGCAATATTTACCTTTCCCTGAATCAAGTAAATTTTTATAATCTACAATATCATAAGACTGTTACCGAATATATAAATACGAAAGGTTATCGAATATATAAATACGACAGCGGTGAAATGCCGGAGAACTTCAATAAATCAATTATTAGTGCAGATGCAAATGAATGCGAACTCCAGCAAACAATGACCTTCATGAGCCAAATAGAAAAATTAATAATCAGGATTTTAATGACGAAATATTGTAACTGTTAGAGTGGAAAAATGTGGCTTTGTTTGATACACTGAAACTAGAAATATAAGGGTTTCCAAGGCGAATTGTAACAGGAGCTGGAGCCTGTTTTTACCAGTACGATTCTGAAGACAAAGCCGAGCGAAGACAATTGCCACTCAAAGGTAGAAAGAGTTCAGCCAAAGTAAAAACAAGTTGGACCGGAGCAGAGATTCTGGTAACAGTTTTTACGGATATCGAGAGCACATTTTGCTAATTGACTTTTCACAAGAAAACAAGACGGTAAGACCTGCCTATTACGAGAGCGTTTCTGAAAATTTGTTAAAAAAAGAAATCGTCGTGGAAACTTTATCAGAGAATCATTTTTACCCCACGACAATTCCCATGCCCATTCCTCTTATCAAGCAAGGGTAATTATTGCGACAATTTAAATGCGCAATCATTAGACCCCCCTTTACAATCCTGATGTCATTAGACACCCCCTTTACAATCCTGATTTAGTTCTTAACATTAAATTTCCTAACCGTAAAAACGTTTTTGAAAGTTATCCGTCTTGAGACAATTAATTATGTAAAAAAAGCTGCTTTGACATGGTTAAGTTCACAGGGCACCCAGTTCTTCTGGGATGGAATAACATTTTCTTCGAGAAGTGCTTTGATATTGATGGAGCTTATGTCGAGAAATTAAGCTTATACATAAAAATGCTTGCCTTTTCATTCCATTTTTCCATAATTTTATCTGAATGCCCATTATATAAGAACGGATTGCTACACAGAACTAATAATTCGATGAACCTAAACAGCTTCATCATCTTCGTCTTTTTTAGGCCGGTAGACGAAAATAAATATACTGTTTAATAAATAATAGGATCCTCTACTCAAATATGGGTATCTACTAAAAATAATGTTTAAATAACAAAATCTATCTGATGAATAAATCAAAAGCCATCACTTCTTTAGAAATTGCTTTGTTTACGTTAGGTTATGAAACTGAGCAGATATGAATGTTTTGAGAGTCTGAGAAAGATTTGCATTTATAAGGCATTATTCAACTCTGCTTGATCATAAACGCAGAGACAATCAAAAGCATGTCGGGTCTAACCACCATTTCGCCTGCCAGTGGGGGACGCAGGTTCGTATCCTGTCGGGGAGTACATATTTTACTTTAATAAGATTTCTTGAATATTCAGACTGGTAGACGAAAATAAGTAAGTATACTGTTTACTAAATAAACGGAGCGTCTACTCAAGTATCCACCAAATATATCGTTTACGTAATATATATATATATATATATATATATATATATATATATATATTAACAGCCAAACACACATATATTATTACCACACACACACACACACACACACACACACACACACATATATATATATATATATATATATATATATATATATATATATATACCCAATACAAGGAATAGGAGCCACTTAAGGTAGAGGATTACTGAATAAGATATGTGACATGAGTATGAAGTGCCGTATGAGGATAAGGAAGAGAGATAACAATTGAATATATATATATATATATATATATATATATATATATATATATATATATATATATATATATATGTAATAAAAAGGCTTAAACACTAATATTCCATGGTCATAATTTATTCCATTGGAATCGTAAATACGATCCAATTCATCAGATCTACAAATTCAAAAAGAAAACAGAAAAAATAACTCCGGGAATAAAAAATAAAATTTAGTGAGAATGGATGTATGAGAGTGTGGGACGAATACTAGAGTAAATGAAAGCTATGTGGAGGGGTAACATACGAGAGAAGGACAGGATGGTCTAAAGATGAATATATATATATATATATATATATATATATATTGATAGAAAAGATTGCATGATATTTTGACAAGATCTGTGAGTAAAAAGAAATAGTTTCGGACTCTGTTTTGTGCCCTGTATGTGTTTGGGGGTTTGTAGGCTGGCGTCTCAGTGTGTATGCGGTGAATAGATTTTAAGGAGACGCTGTGCATAAATTTCAGTTATTATATTTAATAATCTCATATCGAAATCTTCTCGTCCAACTTGTTTACTTTTTGTATTTGGGCGATGTCATTTTGTTGAGGCGCTTTTCAAAGCCGTTTCGATTTGGGTTGTTGCACTTCCAACGCTTGTCAAGTTTTTTTTTTCATTCGTATCTAAATTAGATTTTACTATATAGGGATATATGCAACGTCATTTATCAAGTATATTTTAGTCTGACTCACGGCCCCCGTGAAAACCAAACTAGCATATTGATCCGCGACAATGAGTAGCCATAATAGAGACAGTATTAACGCTGTAATGATTAAAAATGGTTTGATAAGGAACCTTGTAGGTCTTAAAGAAGAAAATCCTTCATAGGATCCTTTAGACTGACACTACAACATTACAGAAACCACATCACTTAAAGACTTCCAAAAGCAGCAACAACTAAAACCACATGTAACTAGAAGGGAAAACAATGGTATAATGAAAATGTTGACTTTTCACAATACCTGAAACAAAAGCTTAGGAAGAAAACTCACGTCGATATTAGAAAGGACGATGACAGTGAACTTGAGAATTCCATAAACTCGAAGAATTATTTTAAGAGACAGATAAAAAAATACCTTAGCACATTTCAGACGCAAGGTTATAACGCTGTGGCTAGCTTGCAAGTCGCGTATACACTTCTATCGTAAGTTCGATCCATACAGAATGATGCACAGCTACGATCTTTTCACTGAATAAGTGAAACTAAGTAACTATCGCTGGATCCTGTCTTGGAGTAAACTGTCAGTAGCGCTTATCTCAGCCTTCCACATTTGACAAACTTGCCTTGAAAAATCAGCACTCAGAATTCTGGCTTTTACGTCTGTTCAAAAAGCAAACCCTGGAACGAGTAACAACTATTTTCTACACGAAGAGGGCTGGTTATTTACGAAGTTTAATTTAGTCTGACAGAAGGCCAGAATACTGAGGCAAGTGATTGGTTGATTTTACTACATATTTAATGTCGAATTTTGTTCAGTGTACCCAGTGGGGGTCGATTATTTTTATTGATTCATTTCCTACGGCTTTTGCAGGTTATGTGAAGCCAGAAAATATTTTTGGATTTTAAAAATTTTTTATTAGATAATAATGGTTTAGTGATACAAGTCTTGCTAATTAACCCACAGCTGGGGGAGAATAAGTGGATTCATATCTTTCCCAAGATTATTTGCATGTGAGAGAATATAACGACCGCAACGGGAATTGAAACTCGGCTCTTCGATTAATAATTCCAAGCCATTATCCATTATACCACCTACACATCCAAGCTTACAGCACCTAGTATACCCAAGCGGCCATCACTCTATTGACCAGTCTCGACGTTGCTTTTTTTTTTTTTTTTAAGCGTATCACCCCAAGCAAGGCTGGAGGCCACTATCACGCAAGGGGTTATAGAAGGGTTGGAGGAAGAGCAGATAGGAGTGGTAAAGGAGAGGATGTGGAGAAAGAGAAAGACAGTGGATCGATCAAGGCAAGGGGGTTACAGAAGATTTGGAGCGAGAGCAGATAGGAATGAAAGGTGAAAGTATGTGGAGAAGGGAAGTGGATAGATCAAAGCAACTGGAGATGTCGATTGACGTTACACTTAAATAGTTGGAGATTGTATTTGTCAGGGAAACAGTAATAGGGAAGGGAGTTCCACAGGCGAGAGGTGCAAGACATGAAGCTATTGGAGTAGAAGAGACGTCTACATCTAACAGTTTCAACGGTGAAGGGGTGGGAACGGGATGCCAGCCTCGTAGGACGTTTAAATTCATGAGGCCTAGGGACAAGCGAAAGCAGCTCCTAGGAGCAATTACCGTGAAAGTATTTGTAAAAAAGACAGAGCGAGGCAACATCGCGTCTGTGAGAGAGCGACTGCAGACGGGATGACAGATCAGGGCCAATCACATTGCATATCCGTCTCTAGATCTTATCAATAACCCTGAGGCAAACAGCAGGGGATCCAGACCATATATGGCAGCAATACTTCGGTGATTGTACAGGAGCCGGTGTTTCAATGTGATGTAACTGTAAGCCAGTGAGGACCGAACTCTTTACTCGGTGGTTATGTTTAACCGGACTAGCCACGCTAACCAGGTGCCTGTGTATCCAAACATGATTCAATTCACTACAGCTTGATAACTACTAATTCACGGTAAGGGAACTGAGTTTGATGTGATAGAAGGTCGCATGCGTACTGTAGTTTGTTAGAATTGAACTTACCACAGTGGTAATGGTCTGCGAGATTCGCTTGTTAATCACCACTCCATGATAAAGCAGTATAGTTACTAAGCATAACTTGGCTTGGCACAAGGCCACAGGAATTGGTCTCAGGATCGAAGGTCACTACAGATCTATTTAATTAAGAGATTGAGTAAACTGGGGCTTTGCACAAATCTCGAAAGAAAACAGTATAATATCGTGTTACCATAGCTTCCGACAGATAACTCGCGCACCTTTCCCCACAAGGCAGAAATTGTCTTAAAAATATGACCGAAAGGGGGCATAAAATGGTCGCATTAAACTTGCTCAACGGAAAATAAAAGATCGCTGATTCAGCAAAAGGATCCTCTTACTTTTACACTTGTTTCCTTTCCACGTACTTTCCCCCATTTTTCACGCGACCAAATAAGCGGGAACGTTTGGAGCTAATTGATTCAATGCCAACTGACCAATGTTTCTCCATTTGGTTAATGGCAAGGAGCGGGCGGAGGAGCAAGAAAGAGAAAGACGCTAAAATGTAGGTAGAGGGCGCCCTCGTATGAAAGTGGTTATCTCCCCTTACCCATGCTGATGCAATGAGCCGGCGGGAAACGCGTTGGCAAGTCTTCGCGAACGTGGTCAGGCGCGACTGCCAACTTCCCAACCGGAGAGCAACTTTTGAAAAGCTGCCATCATTTTGTCCTTACACGCTTGCATTCAAATCTTCCCTCCCCCGGCTTCCATAGTTAAGGTTTCCGTTAGAATTTGTTTTTATTTGTGTCAATTAACGTCTTCTTTCAAAACACCTTCATTTCAGTTTTTCTAATCGATTTCTCTTATTTATTAACCTGAATTTACATTCATACTTATGATTATTGATTACACATATAGTGGCATTAATTCCTGACCACTGATAATCCCTTTCTATCCTTCTATAGTAACTCATTTACAATGCATTATTTTAGTAAATGACTGTTATGCGTATAGCGTACTTGAGGCATATAAAACCCAATTCTCACCTCCCCACCAAACGAAAAAAAATCCATCGGATCTTATCTGCGTAATTGAGGTACCATTATAGGCTATTTTTTTTTATTCAGATTCGTGTAAACTATCAGTGCTTGTACCTAGCCAAATTTCATAATACTGTGTCATTCCTCCTCCTTCATCAAAGAAACATTATGCAATATGACCAGCTACATTAATTAGTTCTACCGGTTCAAACGTTTGCAGCCGAGACCCATCATATCATATCATATAGAATCATCCTTATTCCGTTCGTATTTCGGTAAGAAGGAAATTCCATTCGATCAGCTCCTTTATGAAGATCGCCATTTTGTGGAATAGACACCTGAGAGGATACTTTTCCGATCTTAAACTCTTGGTCAACCATCATCTACTTTCAATAACTTCATTCAGTAACCCTCTACCTTGAGTTTTTCTCGTGTTTCATATTGGGGGATCAACAGTCCAAAAAATTCCAAATGACTTGGTAAAATTAGTAGTCGCAGCTCTTACTAGATTTTGCAGTGTTTTATTTTCAGAGACGGTATCTCCTTGTCGTTAGCAGTGACTTTCCTCTGCAAAGCAGATGGAAGATGTGATCTGAAATGAGTTTCCGTTGTACGTACTATAATCTTTTAACATCTCCCTGATTTTCAAAGGAGGGATTTTATTTTTGGTCGGATTTTACTCTCCTGTTGCTTACATTACCTGGTGTTTACGGATTTGTAACTTCGGACAATAAATTAAAATAAAACTATGTGCTTCTGATAACTCTTATGCTAATTTTATTCTTTGGAAAGCGTGCGTGTTTCGTAAGTGTATGTGACTGATTTTGTCACAGAGAATTTATAAAAGAGAGAAAACCATTATTATTTGGTTCTAATACAACCCTATTACCCCACCAACCACTCATTTTTCTAGCCACCTGCTACCATCTCCTTTCCTTTACCATCTCCTTGATTTTTTCACCAACCCAAGGCGGGGAGGTTCCGCTAACTTTTGGAAACCCAGAGCTAAAGTAAACTAAGCTTAGTAATCAGGAATAAGTAATTGGTGGTGGAAATTAGTATACTCTCGTTCAATATTATCACTGTAGGTCAATCCTCAGATAGTGACCTTACGTGTAACCATTTGTTGCAGTCAGCTAAGCAGGAGTACTGTCGGGGAGTAATGATTTGTATGCACATAATTTTTTGCCAGAATAAGTTAATTTTTTTTTATATATCTGTATACTTTGCGGAAAAGGGATATAATGAAGTAGTTATAGCGTTCTGACTTCAAAGCAAGAAATAAATGAATATGTGGGCAAGGCAGAGAATTGTCCTTTTTATTGGCTAAGAAGAAATGTCATCATGCATCTGTAAGATTTGTCTGTCAGTTTGTGGGGAGTTTTTTTTAGCAGTCATTCCCCGAGATTGAAGTCAACAGAAAAGCCCGAATAAAAATCCGGTGTCGGACCCCCGGATGCAATTCGTGACAGTATTCAGCAACATCCTGGCAACTGAAGAGACGAGAAGAAGCAATGTAGACATTGAAACTGAAACATCAAGAGCACAACTCCATATTGTCCAGAGACTTACTGATGCCTAATCTAATCTCTCCTTTAAATTCTATAAGAATTATTCGAAAGAGTCGGATCATAAAATATTGATCACATGTTGTTACATTACTCAGAAAATAATTAGTGGTTTTATTATATTATATGTTAGGCATATTGGAATACAATATGTACTCAAATTCTTATTCACTTTCTTGCCTAGAGATAATCTTTTATGTTCCAATGCGTCATTTAAATAAGCCAGTTGCTCGTTTCTAGGTAATCTTTTGTCTAGGTACCAACATTTTGTAATAAGGAATTTATTTGACTTTTATCAATCGGGGTGTCATATTTTCTTTTCGATTAATCTGTTTGGAAATGTATCTTTTTATCGTAACTTTAGTCGTCTTATTGTCGAAATTAATAGTGCTATTGTTAGAAACTTTTCTGTGTATTTATTATTTAGGTTTTAATGGGAGAGTTTACTAACTCGTTTGAAATAATTTCTTACGTTTCTCTCTCACATCGACCTCCCACAAACCGCCCTTACACGGAATATATCAAATAATAAGGCTGGAATTAATTGAGATTGATCTGTTATTTTACGGCTTATCAACCTTTGCAGGCTATTTAAAACCAGAAAATAATTTAAAATTGTAAGACATTTTAGGCAACAAAGGTTTAGCGATGCAGATCGTACTAGATAACCCATAGCGGGTGGGGGGCTAGGATATGGATTCATACTTTCCCCAAAGGTATTTGCGCGTAAGTGAATATAACGAACCCGACTGTAATTGGAACTCGGCTCCCTAATTTCCAATTCTAAGCAGTTATCTAATACACCACCGGCACATCCAAGCTTACAGAAGCTTGTATTCCCAGTCGGTCACCCATCTAGGTATTGGCCAGGCTTGACGTTGCTTAACTTCGGCAATCGTACCGGTGTTTCAATGTGATATGGCTGTAAGCCAACTGAGACGCGGCTAAATCAAAACTGATAAACATGTTTAAAGTGATCAGATTAAGCCGTTACGGCGGTCTTCAGAATCTATGTATTTTAGATTTTATTTACTTTCAGCGAAACGGCTGTAAAATTAGTTTTCCTAGCGACTTTATCTCTCCCCTCCTTCGTTTTGCAATTATAATATTCGCCACATCTTTCTCGTTTCCCTTTGGAGTCATTGGGAGTTGATGGAAGAAAGGTCGACTCCTTGTACGGCTACAGAAAATTCCTAAACCTTACTGACATGTAACCTTTTTGGATCATTGAAAGCTGAAATATATTTTCATTCGAAACACCCCCCTTTTTTTTTTTTAACTACGCGGGAATATTGCATTAACAATTTCTTTTTAGAATAACAACGATTTTTCCAGATACAATTACTACTATTTAACCCATAACTGGCGTGGGAATGAACGCATATATTTCCCGAGATTATTTGAGCGTAAGTGAATGTAATGAAGCAGACTGGGATTCGAACTCGGCTCTCCGATACGCCAATCCGAGCCGTTATCCATTACACTATCCGTATATCCATAGTTAGTTGTAAACTCCATAATATTTTCCATTGCTTCTTAGTTTGTGCTTCGTTAATTGAATTAAGAGTTGTCAAACATTGCTAAAGAGTCTGCCATGTTGTTTAACCCATAGTAATAACAAAAGGAAATTTTAAAAGTCAACAGTAGAATTGATGAAAAAAAACAGATGAGCTCTATGATGGTAAATGGTTGTAGACACTCAAAGATAAAGCAGAAATGAACAGTTAAACACACTAATTAAATATAAACAAAGAAAAGTCAATAATGACATAGAAATAGAAAAGATCATTCTCTCGGCAAGGGCGATAACTAGTAAATAGTAATGTAAAGGCTGGCCACTCGTATCCGAGTATGCACAGGGCGGCTAGCCAATCTCCGTATCATACGTCTAGAATGTTAATTTGGAGACTGTATCACTAATATCAATAATAATAATAAAATTAACTTCTTACATTGGCCATGCATGAAGCCCATTATCTCGTAGGTTAACCTGTCAATTCGTGCAATTTGTGCACATATCGATCATTATATCACAAATAACTAACATACTAAGTTTCGATAAGTGACAAGTTAACCTACGAGATAGTGTGCTTCGTGTATGGCCAATGTAAGAAATTTATTTATTTATTATTATTGATATTAGAGATACAATCTCCCAATGGACATTCTAGACGTATGTAAATATTAGTATATAACATTAATTCACTAAAGGCGAGAGTATTTTAAAGTGTCTATAAAATATTTAATATGCGTATAAAATAATAATAATGCGTATAAATATTCTATATATTTTTTTGTTGCAATCAAGCTCGGTGAGGCCATTTTGCACGTGAATTCACTTATCGTATAAGTCAATTATACAATAAGCATATATTAATTTGAATTCTTGCGATCCGCAAAAATGCCAGGATATAGCCAACAAAATAATGTCTGCTATACTGATAACGCTCAGTTTTTGATAATGAGTGTAGCAGTCGAATGCAATTAAACAAAAGAACTTTGAACAGTGTATCCACAATTTTGACTATCGATATATTCTTTGAAGAACTGGAAAGACCGGGAAAATAGATTGATAACTGAACGATGGATGCATTGAATTTATATGAATGCAAGACAATACTGCAAACTTTTGCATCGGTCTCATATAAGACAAAAATAAAATCTTTGGCAACATGATAATGAAACTAAAACTAATAATAATGAAATTTCTACTGTTATTAATTTCCTCAACTACTTATACTACTGTTACTACTACTATTATTACTGTTTCCACCGTTGCCAACATTGATAAATGCAACAAAAACTGCAAAACCAGAGACTTCCCGATTACACAGTGACGCGCTTGACGGACTGTGTAAGCTTTGTCGACCAAGCTTAATGATTTTCCTCGACACACTGTCCGATCTGTAAGGTCAAGGAAGCGTTCGTAATCAGTATTGATTAAAATAAACTGACATTAAAATTAATCGCTTCTTGTGACTTTGCGTTCAAACAAGTTATCTGAGAGACTTCAGTGATACACACATTGGAACTGCGCATGCGTTTATATTTATGAACAGACGAAGAAATTTATCCTGAAATAAGCGAACATATTAAATTATAACTCTCTCTTTATCAGTCATATACATACATACATGCATATATATATATATATATATATATATATATATATATGACAAAATGATATATAGATTTTTATATAACAAGAACAATTTTTAGGGAAAAATCTATGACAAAGAAGGAGGAATTTACTCTATCACCTGTAATAATTGTCACGAGCAATACATAGGAGAAACATCAAGGAATTTAAAGAAAGCATTATATGAACCCAAGAGGGATCTTTTACAAAACGTCACTCCAAATGCATTAGTTGCTCACCGTAATGAGTCTGATCATGATTCTGAAAAATGCTTTAAAATACTTCTTTAAAAAAAAAAATGCTACTCTAATTAATGTATAGAAAGTGCTTTATTCGCTATTATTTATTTGCGATATATATTTGCATCCATGTTCTTGCAACATTTCACCTTTCTTGGCAGGTATTCTATTATCATAATGTGGGATATTTAATAACAAACGTGATGGAAACATGAGCGAAAAGAAAAAGAAACCAAATGCAATCGGCTAGACTACATATACAAAATATATATTAAAACAATAAAATCTAAATTTAAAATTCTTAACTTCTCCTCTTTTGTGTACACGTGTAATCGCATCAGCGTAAACATCCCTTTCGTTTGATGAAGTCTTAAAGGATGAAACGCGTTACACGAAAAATTGTTCTACTTTGTTATAGTTCTTCACTATCTATCTATCTATCTATCTATCTATCTATCTATCTATCTATCTATCTATCTATCTATCTATCTCAGTATGTGATCTATCTATCTATCTATCTATCTATCTATCTATCTATCTATCTATCTATCTAGCTCAGTCTGTGATCTATCTATCTATCTATCTATCTATCTATCTATCTATCTATCTATCTATCTATCTATCTATCTATCTATCTAAGTCTGTGATCTATCTATCTATCTATCTATCTATCTATCTATTTTATAAATTCAATCTATGGCATAAATAATATTTGCCAAAAAGAAGAGAGTGCTCAATACAATTTTCAAAAACGAAAATGTAGACTAATATAAGATATAAATTATTTGAAACACCGACCTCACTGGTAGAAACCGTGGTAGCATAAAGGTCGGTGTTTCAGATATATATGTTAAAACAGAAAAAAACAAAAACAATACAACACTGTCAAAATACATATGGAGCCAGAAACAAAGTATCGTCATTACCAAGATTAAATGGGAAATTATAAAAATACCAGCCCCATACAGTAGCAACAGCAGAAACTGTAAATTGTGTCTAGAAGAAAAATTAACACTCATCACCTTTAAGAACCAAAACAGCTTAATGAACAAAAGAAATAAAATAATGGGGAAAAGCAGGCATCTAAACAAGCATCTATTTTGTTACCTAAATACTAATATAAAAAGAAAAGAAATACAACACAAAACACAATTCCTCGCAAATATAAACCACTATACCTAACATCTAATTCATACCAATCCTAAACACAATCCACCAAAAAATAGTAACTACAGCAAATAATAACCAACAAAATAATACCCAACCCTACAAAATACATACAAACCCAACAAAAACTACGCCCCTTACATAACGCAAAAACACAAACATTAAATATAAAAAAGCGAAAATAGAAAAATAAATAAGAAAACGAGAACGCATATAGGGTTGTGAATGTCCAAAGGCACACGTAAACATAAACACAAACATACATTTAGATGCGCACACACGAACACACAAACATATATTGTATGTGCATATTTGCATGTATGTATACATGCATGCGTGCACATGTACAATAAATACACTCCTGCACAAACATATATACACACAAAGATTCAACCATATCCTAAAATAAATGACAAAAATAGCAATAAACCAGAGATCAACGGAGAAACACAAAGTTAAGGAACACACTAAACATAAAACAATGGAAAAATAATTGGTTTAACAACATCATCAACAAAAAAACTATTCTTTCATACAAATAAACATAATAGACTTATTAAACGAAAAGGAAAATAACACACTCAAGCGCACACTATGTAAAATTAAATAGTACAACCTACTAAAAATACATATACAGTTAGCACAAACACACACACAAACACAGTTAAACGCGCACACAAGAAAACACAAACATACAGGGGGGGATGAGTGTGTTCGCGCATGTTTGCATGTATATATACACACATGCGTGCACATACATAGGCACATACATAAACACACACACGCACAAACATACACACACAAAAATCCAATCATAACCTAAATTAAATGGTCAAAACAATTGTAATAAAACAGAGATCAACGGAGAAGGTGAGGAAAGAATAAAAGAAAAATGGAAATATTTAATATACGGATTAACCCCTAGAAAAGTGGACACAGTACCAAGAAACTGCGGGGTCGGGGACATAACAACACGAATTAATATGGACAATTACAGCTAAGTAATTATTCTGTATATATAAAAAATAATATTGTATATATATATATATATATATATATATATATATATATATATATATATATATATATAACGTAAATCATTCATACGAAAAACAAATAATGAAGTTAATTATATGGCAAGAATCACTCTCGCAAACAATATTTAATAATAAAATACAATCAACCTCGAATCCGTTAATGAATGGTAGGATCCTTGTTTATAAATTCCGGTTTTATCAGGTCTTATTTTTGCTACCAGCTCGGCTTTCAGTCGTTTCATGCGACCATCATCAGGTAGAAAATTATGTAAGTTTTTTAAATACAGATAATAATGAGACATCGAAAGATAATGCAGACCGAAAGAGGTGTTTTTAGAAATGTGATATTGTTAACTGAAAGAATAATTTTGGAGCGTGCAGTCACGATGCTGAGGTTGAATTTTTTAAATTTTAAAATTGTGCGTTCTTGTACTGTAGAAGTAGGCTTTTTTTTGTAGTAAAGGTGGCATGAACTAAATTGTTCAATAATTAGAGTAATGTCACAGTTATTATCAGGAATTCGCACTTAGGATCAGTTATATATATATATATATATATATATATATATATATATATATATATATAGGTGACCTGACGATTGCATCTAGCATGAAACAGACTGTCGTCTCTAAGTGTTGACTTCTATGTTCACTTATATATATATATATATATATATATATATATATATATATATATATATATATATATATATATATATATATGTATATAAAACGGATTCTCCTGTCGTTTTCGATGTATGAGGATCTGACAACATGTTCCGTTCTTGATGCCTTACTTCTGTTTGTGCCTTCGATGTCTTTTAAGGTCAGCTTGAGATACAAACACCATTATTTGATAGGACAACTAACAAGCATTCCTTGTGAAGGCTACGAGAATATTATAGCGGTGTTATGTCATGTAATACGGCGATCTTCAATGCATGACCTTTGAACAAACTGTAATTACTTTAATGTACATACCCACCACTTGTCACGATGATAAACCTCTCCCTCAAGGGATGACACGTGGATAGTAATAGAATGTAGTTATTGCTTGAATTTATCCTTATACCTGAACAGTATTCTTCCCACCTTTGGACAACTGTCCTGCAGTTGACTGTACATGAGGAATTTCGGTGTCCTTTCATCACCCATATTCACAACATACTTTTCGTTCTTTATACTGCAATTAGTGAATCTGGGAGGTGCTATGTAAGTCTATCAAAAGGCAAACATATTCTTTCTCTTTTTTTTCTCTTGATTCCAGATGTAGTCGGACGTACATAAAAAACGCTGCCACTGAGGCGCATTCACTTTCATGGTCCTCTGTAGATTGAAATCTTGCACGCACGCTCATATACACGTGTATCACCCACGTTTGTTTCACGCACACACAAATAAGCACATACTCATAGCTAGTTTTAATGTCTTTCCAATTGATTTCAATTGTCTGTACATGTAATTCCTTTTGTTAATAACATGTATTAATTCTCGTTTGTTTTAAATTCCATGTTTTGTGTTACTTATTTTTACACGGACTCACATGGGTCCGCCAATATTGTTTCCGGGACAAATGTTCCAGGAGCCCATAAATATTTAATATAAAACATTCACACGCTTGTATCAAAAGTGTTAAATCCCGTAAAAAATGTAAAAAATGTCCAAAAGTTCTTTTTCTTCTCTTCGTCTAAGCCAATGATTCTTGTCCAGCGCTCCTTTTTTTAGATATTTTCGCGAGATGGCGCCACAAATATTTAAACTGCATTGATAAATGGAGTATAGTTAATGCAACCGAGTTAATGCCACGTGTTTATGTTTCGTTGCAATATAATATAACAACGCTAATCAACAGAAGTTAGGCTGCGGCGAGAACAGCAAGCGGCAGTCACCGTATTACATCACAGAAGCTGCCGGCTTTTAACATGCAGGCTTTTGCTCCATATACATATAGCAATTGCAGTTAAATGTTTAAAATGCATCTAAAATATAAATATACGACCAAAAAGCTAAATAAATGCATATATAAAATGTGACTTATTCCATTCAGGGTCTAAAGAGTTAAATCATTTTATATTTGGGTGTTCCTAACTCCCGTTAACATATATTACCGCCTTGAGAGAGATTATTGTTGACAATGTTCATCATACTATATGAATATAGAATACAGAGCAGTACGTAATCTGTTCAATGAAACAACGTTAAAGATTAACACTCACGGGTTAGAGAGTCTACTGAATCTGATTATATCGCCAATACCACCAGCAGCTGTTCCGTAATTCTTCAGTATACGATATCAAAGGCTGGAAGTGATATTTAGCCCGCGCCATGATGGTTACATGTGACACAAGGCCGGGATAACGTGGGTTTTCCGAGCCTGTAGGTTCGGCCAAAAATATTCCCTATTGGAACCCGTAAAAACGTGTTCAGGGACAGTCTCGTCCGGGTTTCTCTCTGCCAGAAGTTCGACTATTCAGCCATCAAAGTCTGGCAGTGATATTTAGCCACACCTCACGAGTGTTACATGTGGCACAAGGACGGGTTTACCGTGGGACTTCCGAGCCCGTAGGCTCGACGAAAAATATTCCCTATTGGAACTTGTAAAAACGGGTTCAGTGACTGGCTGTAAAATTTAGCCACCCTCCACGAGGGTTACATGTGGCACAAGGCCGGGTTTAACGTGGGTTTTCAGAGCCCGTAGGCTAGGCCAAAAATATTTCCTATAGGAACCCATATAAACGGGTTCAGGGACAGTTTGCCACCCCGAACAAGACTCTGCCCATCGGCGGAGCCTCGTCCGGGTTCCTCTCTGCCAGAAGTTCGACTATTCAGCCATCAAAGGATGGCAGTGATATTTAGCCACACCTCACGAGGGTTACAAGTGGCACAATGCCGGGTTTACCGTGGGATTTCCGAACCCGTAGACTTGACCAAAAATATTCCCTATTGGAACCCGTAAAAACGGGTTCAGGGACTGTCTACCACCCCGAACGCCACTCTGCCCCTCGGCGGAGCCTCAACCGAGACCCTCTTCTCCCGAAGGCTGAGAATTCGACTGTTCAGCCATCAATGTCTGGCAGTGATATTTAACCACCCACCCACGAGGGTTACATGTAGTACAAGGCCGGGTTTAACGTGGGATTGCCGAGCCCGTAGGCTCGGCCATACATATTCCCTATTGGAACCTGTAAAAACGGGTTCAGGGACAGTCTACCACCCCGAATAAAGACTCTGTTCCTCGGCGGAGACTCGTCCGGGTTTCTCTCTGCCCGAAGGCTGAGAGTTTGACTATTTAGCCATCAAAGACTGGCAGTGATATTTAGCCACAGCGCACGAGGGTTACATGCGGCACAAGGCCGTGATAACGTGGGTTTTCCGAGGTCGTAGGCTCGGCATGAAATATTTCCTATTGGAACCCGTAAAAACATGTTCAGGGACAGTCTACAACCCCGAACGCCACTCTGCCCCTCGGCGGAGCCTCAATCCGGGTTCCTCTCCGCCCGAAGGCAAAGACTTCGACTGTTCAGCCATCAAAGGCTGGCAGTAATATTTAGTACCCTCTCCCACGAGGGTTACATGTGTCACAAAGCCGGGTTTAACATATTCCCTATTGGAACCCGTAAGAACGGATTCAGGGACAGTTTGCCACCCGGAACGAGACTCTGCCCATCGACGGAGCCTCGTCCGGTTTCCTCTCTGCCACAAGTTCGACTATTCAGCCATCAAAGGCTGGCAGTGATATTTAGCCACACCTCACGAGGATTATATGTGGCACAAGGCCGGGTTTACCGTGGGACTTCCGAGCCCGTAGGCTCGACCAAAAATATTCCCTAGTGTAACCCGTAAAAACGAGTTCAGGGACTGTCTACCACCCCGAACTAGACTCGCCCCTCGGCGGAGCCTCAACCGGGACCCTCTTCCCCCGAAGGCTGAGAATTCGACTGTTCAGCCATCAAAGGCTGGCAGTAATATTTAGCCCCCCCACCCCCACGAGGGTTACATGTTGCACAAGGCCTCGTTTAACGTGTGTTTTCCGAGCTCGTAGGCTCGGCCAAAAATATTCCCTATTGGACCCCCTAAAAAACGGTTTCAGGGACAGTCTACAACCCCGAACGAGACTCTGCCCTCGGTGGAGCCTCGTCCGGGTTCGTCTCTTCCCGAAGGCAGAGAGTTCGACTGTTCAGCCATCAAAGTCTGGCAATGATATTTAGTACCCGCCCCCACGAGGGTTACATGTCGCACAAAGCCGGGTTTGACGTGGGCTGCCCGAGCCCGTAGTCTCGGCATGAAATATTCCCTATTGGAACCCGTAAGAACGGGTTCAGGGATAGTTTGCCACCCCGAACGAGACTCTGCTCCTCGACGGCGCCTCGTCCAGGTTCCTCTCTTCCCGAAAGAAGAGAGTTCGACTGTTCAGCCATCAAAGGCTGGCAGTAACATTTAGCCCCCACCCCCGAGGGTTACATGTGGCTCAAGGCCGTGTTTCACGTGGGTTTTCCGAGCCCGTAGTCTCGGCCAAAAATATTCTTTATTGGAACCCGTAAAAACGGGTTCAGGGACAGTCTACCACCTCGAACGAGACTTCGTCCGGGTTACTCTCCGCCCGAAGGCACAGAGTTCGACTGTTCAGCCTTCAAAGAGAAAAACATGGCCGCCTTTATACACGTTTTATTCGGGAAAAACATGGCCGCCTTTATACACGTCATATTGAATATTTTGATCTTTCTGTTGGGTTTAGACTTCTATTGGTGAACTATAAAGTGATTCAGAGTACCCCAAAACTCCAATAATATATATCGCCCCGTCTAACCGCCTACATTGAGAATGACTGGTTTAAGAATAATGAACCTCCAAGATCTTGGAGTTTTGGGGAGAAAAGTTGATTATAGTTGTAAATTTTTCTTTTTATTCAATTTGAAAATTCCTGCAACATGGTGTTCGGGCGCAATAACGACGTCATACACGAACTACTCTTATGTTCATACGACAACCTAATTCAGTAGATCTCTACCTTGAGTGACTCTTCGGCTTTACATTGCGTGATAAATTAATAAAGACATGTACAGTTGACACTTAATAATTCCGCAAGCTGACAAATTGTGCTGTAACATCAGTTTTCCAAATTCTGATGTCTTCTAGAACAGGGGTCGGTAACCTTTTGCTAACGATGGTTTTATAATCGTTTAGTGTACCAACAGAATGCGTATTTTTATATATGTCAAGGTCAATATACCTGTTCTACAATATATTTTATATAGTAATATATAGTATATTTACTTTAGTATATATTGAAATTGAAACAGCTAAATATCTTCTTTGCGTTGTAGTAGTTATTGGTTCGGCCTTCGTGATGTCATTTTCGGCTGCGTACCACTGAAAATTGCTTGGCGTGCCACGTGTGGCACACGTGCCGTAGGTGGCCGATTCCTCTTCTAGAATATATTTTGGTTTTCATCACAATTTCTTTTTCAAACATTGCGACACGTTCCCAACACATGCTTGCACCTACTGCATTGTTGCTGTAAGATTTAGTGATGCTTTACATATTTTCTGCTATTTTTTCTTCCATGTCAAAAAATGTCGCAAATAAACATTTTTAATATACAGCCATGGCCAAAATTATGGAGCACCTATAAAAAAATTGAGATAATAGTTTAAACCTACGTATTTAAAGGTTAAGAATCGTACAGTGAACAATTGAGAGCAAATGTAAAATATTTAACAGTAGATTGTAGTATTTTTTTTTGCTTTAAAGCCTCTCTCAAGAGCTTTAGCTGAGTTTCGTACTAAATTCCTTCCAATATTCAAAATGATTTATTGTCATACTAAAGGTTGTTTCGTAATTTTCGGGTAATATTTGATTCCTACCAGTGCTATAATAGTATATTTAATTGAAAATGCCTCCAAAGAAGCAGCTTTCAGAGATTAAAAGGGCACAAATTGTTGCTTTATCTGATGAAGGATATTCTCAGGTAGAAATTGCCAGGAAGATGGAATGTTCAAGGAAGGGGTTCAAACAACGATTAAAAGGTACAAGGAAACAAAGTCTTTAAAAAACAGAAAAGGACAAGGCTGTAAAGAGTCTACAACCGCCAGGGAAGACAGATCTTTGAAAAGAGCATCCCTTGCAGATAGGAGGAAAAGTTCTTCAGAGCTTGCTGCTGAACTTAGGGAGGGTGCAAACAAAAACATATCAGCTCGAACAGTGAGGAGAAGGTTATTAGAAGTGGGATTAAAAGGATGCAAAGCCAGGAAGAAGTCATACTTGTCTCAGGCCAACAAGAAAAACGACTGGAATTTGCAAAAAACCATGAAAATTGGACACCTGATGATTGGGGCAAAATTGTTTGGTCTGACGAAAGTAACTTTGAGGTAAGTTAACAGCTTCTCTTTCCTAAACTTTGGATGTAATAATTGAAATTTTTATGTGAATACACATCCATAACATTTATTCAAAAATTGTAACAAATTCTTTTTTTTTCATCAGATTTTTGGCACTCCTGGAGCGGTTTATGTTCGCCGTAGGGAAGGAGAGGAATTTCATCCTGATTGTCTGATTCCAACTGTAAAATTTGGAGGAGGAAGCGTAATGGTTTGGGGCTGCATGGCTTCTTCAGACACTGGAATGTTGTACACATGTGAGGGCAGAATGAACTCCACAATTTATACTAACATGCTGGACCAGGTTTACCGAACCTCTTTGACTAAAATATTTAATAATAACATTCCAAGTGATGTAATCTTCCAACAAGACAATGCTCCATACCATGCGTCAAAAGTTTCAATAGGTTGGTTTGAGAAAAAAGGGATTACAGTGATGAAGTGGCCCCCTCAATCCCCAGACCTAAATCCCATTGAAACTTTGTGGTCCCATTTAGGGAAAAGAGTGAGAATGCACAAATGTTCATCAAAAAAAGAATTAGAGGCCAAACTTCATGAAGAGTGGCAGAAAATAGATCATACCACCTGCAACAGCTTAGTCAATAATATGCAAAAACGAATAAAAGCTGTTATTAAGGCAAAAGGAGGACATACCAAATATTGATTGTTGTTATTAATGTTTACTCCACTATTCTTAACCTTTAAATATATAAGTTTGAATCATAATTTCGATTTTTCATTGGTGCTCCATAATTTTGGCCAAGGCTGTATTTTATAAAGGTAAAAAAAAGCTTTCCTCCTGTAAAGAAGGAAAACTTTTTTTTTATCAACGCGTCTCGTTTTTTTAATATTGTCTTTCGTCTTTTTATTGTTGTTTTCATCTTTTTTATATTGCCATTTTACAGATATATTTTACTTATATCTGAATTTATAGGTGAATTTTTCTGAGCCACAGACAGGCTGTAAAATATTGTTTATCTTTTTTTGTCCCACAAAACAGATGGAATTAAATTGATCTCACTTCTCCATATAATCTTGGTGGTATCACGAAAAAGTCCGTTGAATATATCCTCTTGGACTTGACGCGGATAATTGTGTGATAACATTTTTGAAGAGTACAAAGGTGAACAACAAATTTTGGAAGCTTTTTCGCTGGTTTCCAAGTACGTTGGATTTCGGGAAAGATTTTGGTGGCAAGGATTAAAAAACTGATAATTTGCTGAAATCGATTTTTATTATAAAACGAATTTTAGTTAAGAAAGAAATGCTATAAGGAATAGAGAACAAAAAGAATAAAAGCAAGTAACAACTGAGATGAAGAAAAGAAAGAGAAAGAATAAAAAGAAAATCAAGAAAGAAAAGAATGGACAAGAGAAGGAGAGAAGAAAGAAAGAAAAAAACGAAGAAAATACCAAAGAAGGGATTAATAAACTGTTAAAGTGAAAGTAAAGATAAGTGAAATAAAACGAAGAAATGAAATGAAAGAAGACGCAGTAATAATAAACAAGAATGATGAAAATTTAATAATAATAATAATAATAATAATAATAATAATAAAACGCCGACGTGATAGACAAAGAGGGAAGAGAAGCAGATAATGAATAACAGAAAAATGAATCGAAATAAAAAAAGAAAATCAATGAGAAATTGGAAGAAAAATGAATACAGAAAGAAAAATAATAGAAGAAAACACAGAAAAAGAAGCAAAATATTAATCCCCGCCAAAAATAAAAACGTCTGCTGGAAATTCTAGACACCTAGAAACGTAATACAACACATTTTGCATTTTCCCTTTCTATTTTGATGACCGTACGTTGATTCATTTAGCGAAATACAAAGCGTGAAATGCTTGTAACATTTCTTTTGCCATTCACCTCTGCATCTCGAAAACCATTCGCATGGCATCTATGGCTGGCTCGTCTCATCAATTTCTCTGTATTTTACGGGGAAGGAGAAGTCAGAGCAGCCATGTTGCTTGCTCTTTCCTCTCCCCGGTGACCTCCCTTTGGTTCAATATCATATTAATTTTTTAAATCGCCGTCATGGCGGCTGATTAAGTATTTTTACGCTACGTATCAGGTTCGCGCTTGCAATATTTGTGATGAGAGTTTCGCAATACCCACAGAGAAGATAAAAGAAAAGAAAAGAACGACAAAAGGAATTTGAGAGAACCTACGGAAACCATTGAATTGTGGGTAATGATATAAATGTCAGAAAATTAGACAGGAGTAGAGAAAGAAAAGAAAAGGAAGAAAAAGTCTACAGTAATAAAGAAAGAAAGAAAGAAAGAAAGAATGAAGATAGAATAGTAAAGAAAGAAAGACAAAGAAAAATGCAAGAGTGAGGAAAGTTTGTTAAAAAGAATGGGCGACGAAAATAAAGAAAAGAAAAAGAAAGATGAAAGAAAGCGGAAAATATAAAAAAAAGAAAAGAAAAAGTAAATAAAATATGTCGGGAGACAAAATGAAAGAAAGAAATCTCAAGTAGAAAAATACGTAAAATGGAATAATATCAGAAGAAAAACAAAACGAAGAAAGAAAAGAATAATGAGAGTAACAGAAAGAGAAGAAGAAAAAGAAGAAAGAGGAAAAAGAAAAATGAAGAAGAAAATATATGAAGAAAATTAAACAAAGAGAAAATACTGAAAGAGAAAATATCGGAATAAACTGCAGAAAAAGAAACGAATAATATAAAACGAAGAAGAAAAGAACGCCAAATTAGAAAAAAAAGAGAAATGAAGGATGAAGAAAACATATAACTAATAAGAAAGCAGAGAGAAGAAGGGGAAAGAAAATTAGAAGAAGGAAAGAAAGGACAGAAGAAAAAGAAGTGTCAGACGAAAAGGAAAGGAAGATGTAGAATTAAATGTACAAAAAGACAACAAGAAAACAACAGAAAGATGTAAGCAAATGTAAAAGACGAGAAAGAAAAGGAAAAAAAACAAAGAGAAAGAAAAAAAGAAAGTAGATAGAAGAAAAGGAAGAAGAAGCAGAAGGAAAAAAAGAATAGTTAGAAGAGAGGAAAATGTAGATATAAAAACGTAGAAGACGACGAAACGGAAGAGAAAAATCAGAAAAAGATGCAAGAGGCTGTAAAGGAGCCCGACGATAAATAATGTTGGGCAAAGACGAGATTGTTTAAGAGTGATACAGCACGAGAGCAAGAAATAAATCCATGTAAATGTTATCTTGTTCGTTTCTACAACACGACGCGAACGCAGTCCATAAAGAGTAATAAACAAGAGTGAACAGAAGTTAATTGATGAAAAATGAAAACAATGAATGAAGTTTGAACCCGATTAAATCAGCGACCAGCTCACTTCATCATTAGAACAGATTCCCATCTGCTGGGCTGACAGCCGGCGGCAAAGGTTCAAATTTCCCCAAGCTCTGGTGTCAGTTTAGTCCCTGGGACGTTGGTGAATGGAGTTGAGGGAGTGAATGTATGGCTATTCCATAAATTGTTTGACCTAGTATCTCTATCTTTTTTGTTTTGATCAATACGTTTGTGTCGATGAGTTCTGGGACCTCCCACGAAATATTTAAATAATTTGTGATTTTATGAATTGTTAAAGCTAGTTATTTGCTATCTTATGAATCGTCTTTTCCTTCCGATCAGTTAAGCAAAGGCTAGCCTGGTCAGTATCTAGATGGGTGACCGTTTGGGAATACCAAGTGTTGGAAGCTTCGATGTGCGGGGGATGAAATGGATAACTGTTCGGAATTAGAAATTGAAGAGCTGTGTTTAAATTCTAGTCGGGTTTGTTATATTCACCTCTGCGCGCAAATAGCCTTGGGAAAGGCATGAAACCACATCTTCTCTTACCAGCTATGGGTTAATTAGTAGGAATTGTATGAGTAAGTCATTACTATCTCCCAAAAATTTTAAAAAATATAAAAATATTTTTGGGCTTTAAATAACCTGTAAAAGGTTGATAGTCCTTTAAAAACAATCAATCAAGCAACGTCATATTCTTTGTAGCTCAAAGCAATGTTTATTCTCTTATCCCTTTTTGCCCTTTTGTTTAGGGACAAAATATACTGACTGCATTCCTGTTCACATGAGTAAACATATTAAGGGGCCACTCATTTGACGTACCTATGTCTAGCTTTTGGACACTTCGTGTAAACCGTATCTATGTCTACCTTTCTGATTCGTCAGACTAAAAAAACATATCTTCATTTTTAATTCTTCGAGCCAACTGAACACACACACACACACACACATATATATATATAACTTTTTGACTCTTAGCGTAAACCTTACTTATGTCTACATTTTTTTTACCCTTTTGGGTAAACCAGACCAATGTCTACCATTTTTACTCTCGTGCAAACTGGACTTATGACTACCTATTATTTATTAAGCTAACATAATTCCACATTAAATAACCTGGGAAAGGTTAATATGCCATAAAAAATATCTCCCAGTCCTTGTTCTGCCATTCATTTACACAAGCTCGTTATGGCGGAAAGCATATTTTTGTTTAGTAAGATTTTTCCATCCCTCAATTGGGTAATATTAATTTCCCTGTTTAAAATAACCGCGATGGCAACCGCAACAGGTGTGTCCACTAAAAGTAACGCTTATAGTAAAGCGACAAGAAGTTTATTCATATTACTCGATGTTTTCCTTTTGCCTCTCTTGCGTTCAGTAACTGAGAGTGTCAAATTCTCCAAGTTGTCTTCCCAGTCAACTTTGATCTTCAAAAATGTAAATGCAATGTCAATCGTTATCTTGTTTTGTTAATTCCTGTTCTTTTATTGTTTTCTCTCCTTAAAAATGTTCTCTTTTTCTTATATTCTTTTACACTCATTAACACCTTGCATGTTAGTGGATTTATTGCCCTGCTTGGGATGAAATGATAAAAACAGTATTTTAATGATAAAATTAAAAGTAAGAATTAGTCTATTTATGTGTCAAAGGTAACGTTCAGATTAGCTATTTCCATACAGAAAACTTTGGTATTCATTGAACAGTTAGCGTTACTGTTAGTTGTAATGAAATATTTTTCTTAAAACCGTTTGTTGTCGGAAGTCTTAAAGTGACGTGATTTTTGCTATTTGGAAAATCTCTTTATGATTGTGTAGGGCCAGTTTATTGAACCTGATGAAGGGCCGTCTTTAAGATTTATTCGTTTGAAGACAATTTTAATCAGAGAAAACTATGATAGGTTAGACATTACTGAACGAGTTGGACGCCATTCATGGCATCCCTATGAAAGTCTCTATCTGACGAGGCTATTTAAGAACATGACTCTAAATGCTACTTGTAAGTAAACCCCTTGGACTTTCCTTTTAATATTTTCAATTTTGGCATTATTTTCCGAGTATTTTAATGCCAAATTAACGTAAAATTTGTGTCAGCAATTTTTAATCAGGAGAAAAGTATCCTATCCTGACAGGAAGCAATATTTATATTTTTCTGTATAATACGACGAAGTATCACTGAATATAATGCGATAACGTGTTTCAGAAACTAAAAACAGCGAATAAATCAATTCTCGAGTTACACGACCCCATAGTACAGCTATTCTTATTAATTTACAGTGTAACCTGGATATAAGAGACCTGGATATAAGAGAGACCCGAATATAAGAGAGTTTTTCTCTGGTCCCAAATTAGAGCCTGTGTTAATGTATATACAGTGTAACACGGATATAAAAGACCCGGATATAAGAGAAACCCGAATATAAGAGATATTTTATCTGGTCCCAAATTAGAGCCTGTCTTAATGTATATATAATATACCAAACCCGGATATAAGAGAAACCCGGATATAAGATACTTCTTCTCCGGTCCCGACAACTCTCTTATATCTGGGTTACACTGTATTTTTTTAAAATATTGTACCATATTATCCATTAAAATATCAATGTCGTACTAAAATGTACTGTTCACTAAAATATTAAAAATACAAATAAACCGGATGTTTGGCCATTGCGTGTTTTTCCTAATTTCCGTTTCAAAACTTATTTTCAAATTTTCGTGGAAAGGTGCTAACTAGACATCCCTGGTAATACATTTTAAGGTGTTAATTAATCTATCATACTTTTTTGGTTTGATATGACTTTATTATATTTCTACATATTAATAAACTATGAAACTAAAAATACTGTCTTTCGTTAACCTTTTGAACCTGAGCGGCCGCTGTGCGAAAGTACATATATCCGGCCGGCCTGTCTACTGCCCAGAGTCATGGAGAGCAGAGATGGACAGCAGGGATTCGAGGTATGAGATCCGTACTCATCAGTAGGGCCAGGGTTCAAAGTGTTAAGAAAGAAGAGAGAAACAAATATTGCCGATATATCAAATACCTTTTGTAAATAATTGTTATCAACACCTACCTACTTTGTGTTTTATTATCTAATGTGCTTAGTGTATTTGCAATATTGCTCTTTCAAATAAGAGTTTTTTAAGGTGGGTAAAAATCCTGAAAACGTGTACTTGCGTATAATACAACCCCACATTTTTGCCCTTAAAATCTTTTGAGTATTATACACAAGAAGATACGGTAATCCTCTCACAGAATATATTAATGAAGTTTTTTTATATAGTCATCGTCACGATAATTCAGATATAACTAACAATTTTTATTGGTTATCGTCATAATTTCGTATTATCAGTACTAGCATACTCGAATATTTAGGAGACTAGTGACAAACCCTGTTCAAGATGAAAACACTTTCTTGTAAAATCTACGTTTCTTTCAAGGCTTAAGTTTTTCATTGCGAAAGCCAAATTTAATTCAGCGCGGCCT
This sequence comes from Acanthosepion esculentum, assembly GCA_964036315.1. Taxonomy (NCBI): domain Eukaryota; kingdom Metazoa; phylum Mollusca; class Cephalopoda; order Sepiida; family Sepiidae; genus Acanthosepion; species Acanthosepion esculentum. Next base: position 56,160,724 of record OZ038480.1, read on the forward strand.
TTTCTCTGGGGCCTGCTGTAGAATGATCGTTAGCAAGCTAATCTCGTGAAACAATTTGCTAGTGCAGCGAATTTGATCCTCACTAGGTGCCCTATTTACTGTGGCTCAGTACTAGACTAAGCCTCGCTTATCAAATAATCATGTTCCTTTTGTGCCCGGCATCACCGGCATCAGAAGTCGATATTCGAATAGAAGTCGAAGCCAGGACATCGAAAGCTGATTTTCAAGGTAAGTAGGTTCTTTTCCCCTGGGACATTTGACACTACATAATCTTCCTTTTCACTTATTTAGAATTATACCATGTAACGCTAGACTTAGTAGAGGTAGCTACGAGCTGATAGATAGATAAATGGGTCTGAAACATCTAAAATATTATGTTTTTCAGGATGCAGACGCTCCGTTTATTTAAGCAATATATTTATTAATAAATAAATTTAATAAATAAGCCGATCGTCTACTCAAATACAAGTATCCATTAAAAATAACGTCGAAGTAATAAATAATCTGTCAGATTAATAACTAAAACAATCCATTCTTTTCTTTACAAATTCCTTTGTTTACGTTAGGATACGAAACTGAACAGATATGTCTATTTCAAGAGTCAGAGAAACATATGTGTTTAAAGGTAATATTCAACTTTGCTTTGTCATCGACGTTCTCTATAGCCGAGGGGTCCAAATCACGTTAGGGGAACGCAGGCTAGAATCCTACCGTCGAGCGCATATTTTTCTCTAATAAGATTTCTCGAGTAAGTAGACGAAAATAAATAAATATACTGATTAATAAATAAACGTAGCGTCTACTCAAATACGACTCTCTACTAAAAATAAAAGTAATAAATCTATCTATCTATATATTTTAAAGACATTTATGATATGTTCAACGTTCTTTTTCTTTTTTTTATAGATACAAGTATTTAAGCAAATGCTCTGTTTTATAATAAACAGTATTAAATAACATTTACCGGCCTGAATTTCATAGAAAATGTTCGTTCTCCAACAGGAATCGAACCTGTATCCTATACGGAACCGTCATTTCGCGTGACGTGCCTTAAACGTTCGGCCACGAAGAAGCGCCCGGTTAGCAAGGTCGATTTTACTATCTTTAAACTTAAATCTTCCATGAATCTCTTCTATTCATATCTGCTCTAGCGTATCAAATGTAAACAAATGACGTCATATATTTTTGAATTGGACAATGTCCGACAATTTATTTTAAAGACATTTATGATATGATAAAAAAAAAGAACGTTAACATATCATAAATGTCTTTAAAATAAATTGTCGGACATTGACCAATTCAATATATATATATATATATATATATATATATATATATATATATATATATATATATATATATATATATATACATGTGTGTGCGTGTATGTGTGAATATATATATATGTGTATGTGTAGATATATATATATATATTTGTCTAAAATCACGATACATTTGTCGCTTACATATTTTCCGCAATTATCAATGATGGCCTGTCTATGTTCTGGTTTATCATGCCATGATAAAATAACTTACCCTCCTCCATACTCTGTGTTTACTTTTCTATTTAGTGTAGAGCTGACATTTAATTGGTTAATCAAGACATACCGACGAATCTATTTTTTAATTCTGACCTTATGTTTACCACCCCCATTTTTCTTTCGGAAAAGAAGTAACACTTTGTTTTTAAATTTTCTTTAAAATGATTTAATCACCAGTAACATGAAGAAGTAAAATCAAATTATTGAAACATGAAAACTTTTGTGTAGCGATTTCAACATGTTTTTTTTAATTATAATACCTTATATATATATATATATATATATATATATATATATATATATATATATATATATATATATATATGTGAGTGTGTGTGTGTGTGTGTGTGTGTGTGTGTGTGTGTGTGTGTGTGTGTATAGTAGGCCGATGAAAGAAATTCTAGGCATAAAACAACAATAAAAGTAATGATATTCATAATAAGACTAATAATATTTATTCTTTATTAGTCGGTCTTTTGACCAAATGGAAGCGATGAGTAAGATGTTAAAAATCGGAATTTTCAGACATGCCTATGTCCTTTTTCAACGAAAGATGAAAGATAAAGTGGGACTTATTGGGGACTAATTTTTTTTTCACATGTATTATAATACTGATGAGATCTAGTAGTTTTGGGCTAATTGTTTGCCACGATTAGTATTGTAGAGGTTTTGGAGAAGGCTTTCCTTGTAAAATATATGAATTATGTCTAATTTCCTATTTAAACCTAGAATGTGTGAATATATATATATATATATATATATATATATATATATATATATATATATATATATATATATATATATATATATGCATAATATCGCAAATTGCAACGGTCAGTTTTCAGTCAGAACCTGAAGACTGCATTGTGCTACCGATGAGTAAAAATGCATATTTAGGCAGCAAATGTCATTAACGATAACAGACATTTTGTGTTGATTGATTTAGTTCATCGACTTTTCCAAATTACGAATAATCCTTCTCGTATAAGGAGGAAAATCCGTCAGAAATTGGCCAAAGTTCATTTCAGAAGAAATATGGTCAAGCTTTCGACTTTCCTAAGTTATCATCAGAGCAGGTAGAGTGAGTTGGTGAGTTTTGTAGAACTAGTGAGTTTAGTGATGTAGGCAAAGTGTTGTTAATAAAAATTAACCGACACAAAATGTCTCTTGTCTTTAATAACATTTGTCTTTTTATTATATATATATATATATATATATATATATATATATATAAATGAATCATTTATGCATTAGTAAAGTTAATGAGATAAACTTACTAATTAACTTTACTAATTTACTTTTTGTATGAATGGTTCATTGTAATATAAATTAAACTGCACAAAATTATTGATTTAAAATAACTGATCCGATATGCAAACTTTTGCGATAACAACTGAGGCATTGCTCTAGTTTTTGAACTATTTAGTTCATGCCACGTTGACTGATAAATAGCTAGGCGAAAAAAAATCTTAAATTGCCATATTAGTAATAAACGCTCTCATGTAAATTTTCAGAAACTTAACCTTAGCGTTGCGACTGCATGCTCCACAAGTTTGTATCTGTTATCAATAACACACGTCAAAAAACATATTTGATATGCATTATATTTTTTCGTCTCGGATGCTACCCGAATTTTACCAAAAAGAAAATAGTTTCCATTCCTGATGATGACCGGAGAACCAGTTGAAAGTACTTGCATATTTAAGGAAGACCTAATACAGTCCTTAATTTTTAAAAACACGGATCATAACATTCATCTAGTGGTTAGTGAGTTAAGGCTTTTTTAAAAATTTAGTTAGCGAAGTGAATTCGCCATTTTATCTCATTAACATTACTAATTTACTTTTTGTATGAATGATTCATTGTAATATAAATTAAATTGCACCACATAATTGATATGTGTGTGTGTAAGTATATATGTGTATGTATGTGTGTGTTTGTGTGTGTGTGTATGAATTTCAGATAGAGTATATCTGTAAAAGGACTATATGAATTAAGACAAAAGCAAAACTTATATTCGTTTGTGGGACTTTATCTAGGCAAATTAAAGTCCTACGGAGGTCGAAACGTGTTGGCTAAGAGAAGTTTTCGTTTTGTTTTTATATATATATATATATATATATATATATATATGTGTGTGTGTGTGTGTGTGTGTGTGTATATGTGTGTGTGTGTGTGTGTGTGTGTGTGTGTGTGTGTGTGTGTAAAACAATCCTTGAGTTACATAATAAAATATAACACTGCCAAAAATATGCTATTGGAAATTCTTTTAATAAAAATTGATATTGTAACCTGAAATTTACATGGTATATTTATCATATACATACACGTATATCCTAAAAATGTTCGCCACATTGGTTGGTTAATACCAATTTTATTGTAAATACATTGGCTTGCATAATAAAACGTGACAGTGTAGATAGATAGATAGGCAGATATGACCAAACCGATATAAATTGAAATTTATCAATCGATTGTGCAAGTCATTGTAGATCTATTTTTAATAAACATAATAACATAATCAATAATACAAGAAGCAGGTTACACTTGGTCAAAATTCGGTGATAACATTTTGAAAGCATAATTAAAAAGAAGAGAGAAAATGAACAGAAGCAAGTTAAATTTAAAAGCAAAAAGAAGTAAAAGATCTCGCTCGAATATTGAGTCGGAAGTCAACCAAATTAATGTCCCTAAGTGTATTTTTATCTCCGGAAAAAATAAAATGCGATCAATGAATTGAAATTTTAGTTGCCCTTTTGTTAAAAATGGCGTCGAGCGTCATTTTGACTGGTAAACAAAGCTCTTATTCCTAGCACGACCTTTTCACCCATTGTGTTTATTTTATTTCACTTTATTCCACGTTATTTCCTTGGATTTAATACTTCTTGTATCCAATCTTTTATTATTAGGAAAGCTGGGAGTTGTGTGCACAGGGAAATGATCAGGAATTTCTTTTTCTTTCCCTTTTAACTTTTATGCCTGATTTTTGAACAAGCCTTGCTTCCGGTTTCTCGTCATCGAGTGGCATCCACTTCCGGCCACCATTGACGAAAGTTGATGAGCGTCGCCCGCTCGTTGCAGAGTAATAGTGCTACACTCTTTTACTTCCGCTAACAATACGGCGCGAGTCGCGGACAATGGCGAATAAAGGTAGAAAATAAAGGAGAAATTAACAGAAATTTCAATAAAGGTGATGCCGATGTCAATGATAATGACATGCGCGCAATGATCAACAACGACAAATACAACTATTACGACGAATATTATGCTATTATTATTACTATTACAAATCTGTAATAAATATTATTACTCATCTAATATATTTAAAGAATAAGTAGATGTTTTAGTAAACACAAATTATCTCAACCTGGGTAGTTGTATACAGAGTTTATGTTCTGCATTTTTTTTTTAATGAGTATCTGGTAAAATTTGTCTAAATTTTCTTGTGCAAGACTTTCAGGATTGTTCCAATGGCTTCATTAGGCAGGAGAACAAATCTCTTCGCATCACACAATATGTTTTAATTGTTTAGCAAAATTCTCGTAATTATTCTGCTTTATTTATCTAAGCCAGTGGTACCCAACATATTTTCTCTGGGCCACATTTTCGGAATGAAAATTTGCTCGTGCCTCACCAAATTTGATGTGATAAAAGGTACATTTAAAAATAAAAATACAGAGATTGGGTTAAACTACGGATCTGAAGTCAGAAGATTATTATTGATAACTCTCTCCTCTAATTTGCGGAGGCTAGTTACTAAATTCTTAATACTTGATATAATGCAAAAATATCGTAAAGATAAAAACGATCAATAATTATTTATAACAAATTCTACTGGGACTCATGCATGCAATTACGATCCATAATATTTAAATTTTTGAAATCATATTTATTTTTGGCTTTTGAATATTTTGAAACTGTTTCTAAATCTTTGATTGCCTTTCAATCATTCAGCCTCACCTGCTATCTTCCGCCGCACCTGTGAGGCGCGCTGCACCGTTCGGGAATCACTGATCTAATAAATAAACATTTCGATTAATATATAAGAAAATTTAAGTCATTAACTTATACTAATGATTATACCTCCATATATATATATATATATATATATATATATATATATATATATATACATATATATATATATATATATACATATATATATATATACATATATATATATATATACATACATATATATATATATACATACATATATATATATATATACATACATATATATATATATATATATATATATATATATATATATATATATATATATATGTGTGTGTGTGTGTGTGTGTGTGTGTGTGAGAGAGAGAGAGAGAGAGAGAGAGAGAGAGAGAGAGAGAGAGAGAGAGAGAGAGAATTAGACTCAAATTTAGATCAAATATAGATCGCAATCCAACAGAATGATAGGATAATGAACAAATAGGAAACGTTTATAGATCTAATATGTTTCGCTTTTATTAAAGCTTCATCGGAGAATGAAATATAAAGGTGAAAAAGAAAGAAAATTCTACTATGTTTAATTCTTAACAAACAACACGAACATTAAAAATAGCAAAATTTTCTCTTTTTCTTTTCCTCCTCCATATTTCACTCTCTGATGAAGCTTTAATAAAAGCGAAACATGTTAGATGTATAAAGCAAAATGAACTGTTTAATTAATCAGTCCCATTACCACGTTTCTTAGATTGCTGTCGTATTTGTTCAGGTCTTTTATGTGAGGTATTCAGATACCTTTGTTTATTAAGTGATCGTCTTGCTTCAACTTGGTATTGAAGTAGGCTTATTTTTCGTCACCGTCTTTGTCGTTCTGTTGCTAATATATTTTTTTTCCGAGAGATATTTCCATCTCATTGTTATATTAAACATTTTACATAAATATTTTAGTTATGAATTATTTATTTTCCTTTTATTGAATCTCAATTAATTTTTTCAAGACTTTTGTTTCGTTGCATTTCACTATCAAAACATTCTCACAATTGCCGTCATTTTTGACGGCACGGTTTCATTAATTTATATAATAATATATATACAATGATGATGCATATGATACTAATATATATATATATATATATATATATATATATATATATATATATATATATATATATATATATATATATATAATGATGCTAATAGTGTCGTCATAGTCTTCAGATGTGTACATGAAATAAGCCTTGTAAAAAACGAAAATACTTTTGATCCCTAATTTTATATTATAGCAAGATTTTATTATAGAAAACAATTGCTAATTAGAAAACATGGGTATTTCATCGGTCAAAAGTTAATGTATGATTTATTTATTTAAAAAAATAACAGGTCTTTTATGTAAGATATTCTAAAACGACATTAAAATATTAATAAAACCACAAGCACAAAGGCTAATTATCAATAAGAATTTTTTACAAGGTGACTTATAGTCGTTATGGTCTAAATCATTTCACAGACACGCTCATTCGAACTAAAACGGAAATAAAAGAAAAAGATTATGACATTCTGCGACCGCCAAAGCAAGCAACGAAAAACCTGAAATATATACTGACGCGATCTGAACTCGCATCACATACACCCGTAATCTTTATTTCATGGACGTCGACTTAGCCAATTCGGCTACGTATGCTTTTATGACTAAGCAGATCAGAACGGATGAACTCATTCCGCTACCTCTTCGTCGTTGATGTTCTGTGCCATCTTTGACAAACAATTCATTGCTTAAGAAGCTGGAAAAATGTCTCACTATAACGCATCAGGATCTATCAGATTCCTTCTGCCATGTTGAACCTTTACAAGTGTAAGATTAGACCACAAATGGAGTATTGCTACCATATCTGGGCTGGAGCTGCTCAGCCTTTAGTTTTCCAGCTTTGATGTTTACGCGGTCTTGTAGGCGATGAATTATTCTCTGCAACCTCTTTCCAACGAACGCAAAGTTACAAGCTCATCGTTACTCTTTCGCTATTTCCACGGTAAAAGTTCAAAAGTGTCTCATTCCACCAGTTCAGACTTTTACTGTTATGGCACGACATGATAGTTCCTCTGCGTTCTAAATTTAAGAAGGAAGTTCCAATTAGATAGTTTCTTCCCAAGAACTGCCACTTTGTGGAACAGATTCCAGCATGAGTGCTTTGAACGCTACAATCTTGGCCTTTGAAAGTCAAGAGTCAATCGTTATCTAGTCTCCATATCCTCATAATCACAACTTCCTACCACTTATTTTACGCATATCTCAGACCTCATTCATAGAGTAAAACTTCTACCTTGACTGTATCTTGAGCTATGTAATGGGTTAATTTTAGTATATATATATATATATATATATATCGTTGATTCTCCCGTTCGTATTCGACGTATGAGAATCAAGCAGCTCAGTTCCTAGGAACCGACAGCCAGACACCAGCACATATAATTTGATTATAGTGGTGAAGGTTTTGTGCAGAAGCATCCGCACTTTTTGAAGGGCCGAATGCAGGGACCCGGTGCACGACGTGCCACAATGTCCCCAAACGACCCTCCGCAGGTTTTGAATTCAGAGTTGTCTTTCACATAGATCAGTTGATATCCAAGGCTATAGAACACAGTCTGTCCTGCTATTTACCCATAGCTGGAGGGAGAAGAAGCTTAATACCTTTCTCAAAGATATTAGCACGTATATATATATATATATATATATATATATATATATATATATATATATATATAGAGAGAGAGAGAGAGAGAGAGAGACCAAAGTTTTGGGACCAGCCTCTGAATTTCAAAGAATCGTCTAAAAATTGAAGGTTTCATGACTTTTTCAAAACTAATTTACTAGCTCACTTTGAGCAAGAAAGACTCTTATTGAATGGTTTTATCATATATTCAATAATAATAATAATAATAATAATAATAATAATAATAATAATAACAATGAAATTAACCCATTACTGCATAAAGTTTCCTTAAAATTCAACTCTTGTTGGCTAGCGGCAATCTTAGGGCCGACAAAGATTAAATTTTAGGTAACCTCCTCTGTAAAAAACTGAAAGTAATGCTCTAATGCGTTAAATATTTTGAACATCGTAGGTTAGCAAGAGTTTGGTTTTGGAGTGCTCATGAATATTCATCAGGTTAGCGGAAGACCCAGGCAAGTTAAATGGACGTGAGGTGATACAGTTCAATGCCTATTAAACCAAAGTGTGTAGGAATTATATATATATATATATATTAATTCAATTTAAATAGAAAACAGAAATCCTTAAGGGTCCATTGGTTATAATTTATTTCCCCAGGTATGTCGTTTTTACCTGGTTCATCAAACCACACTTCCAAGTATATATATATATATATATATATATATATATATATATATATATATATATATATATATATATATATATATGTGTGTGTGTGTGTGTAAAATAGTATATAGCAAAAAAAACCAAAACAATAACATTTTTGCTTATCACAAAATAAAATCCTTACATTTGCCTTGATAAAGTTCCTCAGAGGACGAAACGCGTCGGTTAAGATAAATTTTCCTTTTGTCTTTATTCATATATTAAAATGTAAGCTTCGATGATGAGCAGAGCAGAAGTCATCATCTGAACACATTTTGCGACTCCTTCGTCTCCGACTCTATTATTTTTGATTTTGATCATAGTTTTTTTTTTCCAAAAATTTTACATGGGTTATTTTCAAAAAGCAACAAGAAACTGGAACCTTTGAATACTAGTCAAGAAAGAATGTTCTGAGATAATGTGATGCTGATAGTAATATAAATTTTCTGTCAGACCGTCTTCGCGCCTATTTCTCTTCGTCATTAGCTGCCTGTCTGTCTTCTAATGTCAACACATTCCTCTCTGTTGTCTTTTCTGTCTAATATGTTAATGTAACATGATAAGTTTTCGTGACAATGAGGTCGGCCATAGACAGGCACGAGGACTTCTTTCTCCTTTTCTGCCATCACTCGCTATTCAGCAGAGTAATATTTACGGTCAGCCAGGTCAATTTGTTTGAACAAGCTCAAATTCCCGCAGCGGATTTTTTTGAAATCTCGTTCGGAGAACGAGATTACCGCAAATCTCTTAATTGTTCACTGGTAAGAATGGCGTCGATGTCGGCGGTGATAGTCGTTTTTCTAACGCCGCGAGGCGGGAAAAAATCTGACAGGATCGGCCATATTGCAAGCGAGTCGTTTTGTTGCTTGAAGGCTGGGACATTTCACTAGGCGAGCGGGAGGAAAGCGATATGATAGAAGTTAGCGATGTCAGATGATGACAATTTCTTTGGACAATTCACTCCATCTTTGTGTAAGGAATTTGATATAAGTTCTCTCCTGAGGGACGCAATAGTGTCGACTGTAATTTTAACTAGATTTACACAACCCTGTCTCTGTTTTAGCGATCAAGATTTGTTTTATTTTTCCTTCAATATGGACGGTTTTATTTTTCTTTCGTGTTAATCGCCGTTTATACAAATATTGACATTCATTTCAATAAATGCAGCGCCATAGTTACACATATATACGCATGCAACATATCTGATACAAACGAACCCCCCACACTTATATATATATATTAAGTTTTGCAACAATCTAATATATATCAGTATCTATCTATAAATATATACATAATGTATATTCTATATAAAATGCATATATAAATACATACACAATTGTTCTAATCAGCTCTCCTCCCTGGTACCTCGGTCGCATGAATTTAAGCATACTACTAAATTGGCCAATGGTCTAATCGTTTTACTGTTGAAATGTCTAGATGTAACCTTAAGTACTCTTCTAATAGTTTCTTTTCTAGCACTTCTCGCCTGTGGAACTCTTCCGATTTCTTACTTCCCTGCCACCTATGATCATAACAAATTGAAATGCCACATATATCATCATCACCCTTTCTCCTCATTAAAGTCTTCTCCTTCTCTTTCACTCTCAGTAAACACTGGCGTCTTAGTAGCATTATCCCCTTGCTTGGGGTGAAATGGATATATATATATATATATATATATATATATATATATATAAAAGTGAACATAGAAGTCAACACTTAAAGGCGACAGCCTGTTTCATACTAGATGCAATCGTCAGGTCACGAATGCTGTTATTTTCTCGGCTATTTATATATATGGGTCAGTGGTGCATTGTGGGTAGTCTATTTTGGTGGTTATTTTACCGGAAGTCGTTTATTTGTTTATTTATTTATTTGGGTTAAATTATTTTGCTTGTTTTTATTTATTATTTTTATTTTTTTATTTTTATTTCTTATCTTATATATATATATATTAATAATTTTTTATTTTAATCGCTGTTTTTATTAACGTAGTAAAAACTTGTTTATATCGCTTATTTAATATTATTGTTTTGGTTAGGGAAGATAATTAAAGCTATTTATTCAATTTTGGGGTTGATTGTTGTAGTTTATTCTAAGTATTATTTTGGCGGGAACAGTTTTTAATTTGTTTATTACTTCATGTATTTATTTGGATTGATTATCTTTATTTGTTTTTTCTAACGGTTAATTTATCGGGATCGGTTTGTTAGTTTATTTATTTATTTGGATGAATTTAGACAATTTATTTTACTTGTTATTATTTATTTGTTATACTGTATATTTTCTCTTTTCGGTTTTCCATTTTTAAGTAACGTAGTATTTTTTTCTTTTATCGTTATATAGCAGTTATAGCTATTTTTTTCGTTCGATTTTGGTTTGACTTTTATAGTCTAACTAATATTTTGGTCATAATGATTTGCTAATTTGTTTATTATTTACTTTATTTATTTGGGTTCATTGATTTTGTTTCTTATTTTTTATTCTATTTCGTCTATTCTAACAGGTGTGATTTGGTAATTTGTTTGGATTAATTTATTTTGCTTATTTTATTGTCATTTTGTTTATTTATTTTTTTATTTTATTTTATTTTTTCCGTTTTCGATTTTTAAGCAACGTAGTAAAACTTTTTTTCACGTCTGCATTTTGAGATGAGCTCGGATCTTTTATTTAATAATTTATTTTGGTCTGAGAAGGTAATGATAGCTATTTTTTCCTCCAAGCAAAGTTTGTAAGTTTTTGATTGGTTGTTGTTGGCTGATGATCTGTTCCTTATTTTCCAAGATATTTTTGGTGTGATGTGCGTATTGTTTTTAATTTCCCAGATATACTTAGAAAGCATTGATCAGTTCGCATATTTAATATTTGTGAAAGATGTTTTATGTGCATAATTTCTTTGTTTCCAGGGTCCTTCGGTTACTCCTATGTATACTTTTTCTTCATTATCTGGTGAGTTTTATTTTATTTTACTTTATGTTATGTTTAACGTTCTTTTTATAGATACAAGTATTTAAGTAAATGGTCTGTTTATAATAAACAGTATTAAATAACATTTACCGTTTATTATAAACAGAGCATTTACTTAAATACTTGTATCTATAAAAAGAACGTTAAACATATAAAAAATATCTTTAAATAAATTGTCGGACTCTGTCCAATTCAAAATATATTTTACTTTATATATATATATATATATATATATATATATATATATATATATATATTGTCATCCACAGAGAGACTGTTTCGCTGTATCACAGCTCATCAGTGTGGCTAGACGTCCAGTTGCCTCTAGCTAGGATCGTAAACTGTATTGGCGGGGATTCTACCACTAAGCCGTTGGAGCACGGCAGGAATGAAGGTGAATTTAAGCGTATATATATATATATATATATATATATATATATATATATATATATATATATATATATATATATATAAAGACATTTATGATATGTTTAACGTTCTTTTTATAGATACAAGTATTTAAGCAAAAAAAAAAAAACAATAAATAAAACAGAGCATTTGCTTAAATACTTGTATCTATAAAAAGAACGTTAAACATATCATAAATGTCCTTATATATATATATATATATATATATATATATATATATATATATATATATATACGCTTAAATTCACCTTCATTCCTGCCGAGCTCCAACGGCTTAGTGGTAGAATCCCCGCCAATACAGTTTACGATCCTAGCTAGAGGCAACCGGACGTCTAGCCACACTGATGAGCTGTGATACAGCGAAACAGTCTCTCTGTGGATGACTATATATATATATATATATATATATATATATATATATATATATATAAAGTAAAATATATTTTGAAATGGACAGAGTCCGACAATTTATTTAAAGATATTTTTTATATGTTTAACGTTCTTTTTATAGATACAAGTATTTAAGTAAATGCTCTGTTTATAATAAACGGTAAATGTTATTTAATACTGTTTATTATAAAAACAGAGCATTTGCTTAAATACTTGTATCTATAAAAAGAACGTTAAACATATCATAAATGTCTTTAAATAAATTGTCGGACTTTGTCCAATTCATATATATATATATATATATTTCATTGGCGTAATGTCTCTGATAAAGAGTTTAGATTTTAAAAGTTTTTTGTAAGAGAATTAATTTGATATTGTCAGTCTGTCTAGCATGAGTAATGCATTGTTTATAATATTTCTTAGAGCGAATTCATCCTGTTTGTAATTTCTCTGCAACTGGTTACGATATAATATATTAATATCGTTACTATTGTTTCTGTGAATTTTGTTATTTTTCAAAACGAACCAATAACAACAAGCTTTTTTACACACCTAGTATTATTCATTATTTATTTGTGCTTATTATTATTTCTAACATTACCTACATTAAGTATATAGCAACAACCTTTATTAAGTATATAGCAACAACCTTTATTCATTTTTTACTTTATCTTAATTTTCGTCACTTTTTACTCTCTTAGTATTAATAAAAATATTATCTTGATTTTTTAATTAGTTTTTGACTGGATTTCCGTTCATTATTTTTTGCTAATGTTCACCCAATTCAAGGCCCAAAGGCCGCTTAAGGTAGAGAGTTACTATGTGGAGTTGTATTAATGTAAGAAAGGACAATTAGAGAAATACTTGGCGCTATCTAGGGAAGATAACAACTAATTCTAGACTTGAAGATGTCAAGATTTAATTAGTGAATGAAAGTATAGTTAGAAGTATAGCGTAGAAGTAGGCTTTAGATGGAACCGGAAATCCAATCCTAAACAGGATACAAGGGATAAACTTTACTCCTGTTAAAAAAATATGGGAGGAGTATGAACCGGACGATAGGCGAACCTATCTACTACTATTGTTTTAATTACGCTCTTAGTATTAGCAAAAGGTAAAAAAAATAAATAATATTATTATACAATTAATATTATTAAAATTAAAAAACAAAATAAGATTATTACACTCTAAGTATTAGTAAAATTAAGAAAAATAAAATTATTATACTTTTAATATATACATATATATATATATATATATATATATATATATATATATATATATATATATATATATATATACATATTTTTGAATTGGACAAAGTCCGACAATTTATTTAAAGACATTTATGATATGTTTAACATTCTTTTTATAGATACAAGTATTTAAGCAAATGCTCTGTTTTATAATAAACAGTATTAAATAACATTTACCGGCCTGAATGTCCGAGAAATTTTCAGGCCGGTAAATGTTATTTAATACTGTTTATTATAAAACAGAGCATTTGCTTAAATACTTGCATCTATAAAAATAAGGTTAAACATATCATAAATGTCTTATATATATATATATATATATATATATATATATATATATATATATATATATATATATATATATATATATATATAGATATATATATATATATATATAGAGAGAGAGATAGAGAAATAGATAGATATAAAAAGCAAGAGATAAAGAGGTTATAAACTAATGACCGCCCTGTGGAAACATTACAGTTGACAAAGATGGTAGAACATTGTTTTTCTTGCAACTCTTTGCAAACAACGAAATTTCAGCAGGATGATGCCTTTGCATGTTATTCACGTACCATCAAAGATATTTTGAATAGAAAATTACCTAATCGATGACTTTGGTGATCGGGATTATTGATTTGGGCGGCAAAGGCTCCCGATATAACATCTGGATCATTGTGTAGAATCTATCAAGAACGCCTGCTTACAACATAAAATCTGAAACAATTCAAGATTTAAAGGATTTCATTTTGTCCATGAAGAAGATGCAGTTAGAAAACGCCTGAAATATGGCAAAATCTTTCTTGCAGTTTTCATGTTTGCAAATTTGCATTGACAATAGTGGAGCATTTCTCGAGAAATATTAATTTCAGTTTTGATTTCTTAATATTAATTTTGACTTGTCATTTTTCCTTTGATATCGCATTTTAATTTCTTTTATAATTACTTTATTTTACAACATACCAAGAAATAGACCGAAATATAGAAAAATAAAGAAAACAAATTCTTAACAAAGGACTTAGGTTGATCTTCAACGAAATTACATGCATTACTAACGACATGACCATACCAAAGGAAACCAACAGTACAAAGTTCCGACAAAAGAGGATGACTGAAAGAAAATTCTTTGGTAATGGCTTAGGAAAGTATTCAGTCATTTCAGCGGAATTCAGGGAAATGGTCTGAAATATAGAAAATTAAATGTTAAACAACAACATGTACCGTAACCAAACATCCCTATCTAAATATTTTTGGTTTTTAAAAGAAATCAATAAAATCCCCACAGTAAAATGGAAAATATTAAAAAAAACGAGAATATGTAAGTCCTTAAATGTCCCATGCCCCCTGTGCCTACATGAAAAGCTATACATTATTAAGTTTCATGAAAATAATATCTATTAGATCAGCGAAATGAGCTTACGGTCAAATGTAGACATTGTAAAATATTCACCTTAAAATATAGTTAAAAAATGTTCATAAAAGTCTATTACAAGTATTACAATTATATATCGATTATTTTGTTATATATTATGGTACATATTATATAATAAAATCTGTAATATTAATTTAATTCCTTGATTTTTAATTTTAAATTGGTTAAAAAATATATAAAAATATTTTAATCATACCAGAGGTCATTTTTAGATAGTTCTAAAATATATGTTAAAATAATTAAAATAACCCATTGTCAGGCATACACATATCTCAAAGTATATTTCCTCGTAACATGAATGTATACTTTTTGCCGGAAGTAAGGTACCGAGCCGTTAATATGACAATTCCACAAGACATGTATGAATACCACACATCCCACAACATCTAACCTATACTTTTAACTTTTCAAATTTAGCGTTGACCTTCCTTCTGATTAGTTAAAATTGACACACACATAAGATGTAAAAATCTGGATCTGGATCTGGATTAACTCTTTAATAAGCAAACATATTTTTTCTATTTTAAAATGTAAATCATTTTCAGTAAAGTTTCCGAACATTGCCTGATGACGGGATATATATATATATATATATATATATATATATATATATATATATGTATGTGTGTGTTTGTATGTGTTTGTGTGAATATATAAACGACGCGTTTCACCGAGACAGTTTACACTCTTAGCTTTCCACAGATTAGGAGAGTAGCCGCTCTCGGCGAAAAGCGCTGTTTATAAATTTTCCACTTTGTCTCATCATTTTTACTTTTAGTTTGGATAATATTACACATCCCCCACGCACGTGCGCGTACACACACAGACACACACACACACACATCATCATCAAAAAAAGCTACTATGATTACTCCTACTACTACTACTAATAATAATACTGCTAAATACTAATACTGTTACTACT
Source organism: Acanthosepion esculentum (assembly GCA_964036315.1). Classification (NCBI taxonomy): domain Eukaryota; kingdom Metazoa; phylum Mollusca; class Cephalopoda; order Sepiida; family Sepiidae; genus Acanthosepion; species Acanthosepion esculentum. Next base: position 56,176,989 of record OZ038480.1, read on the forward strand.
ACTACTAATAATTCTATAAAAGCATAACTGTAACACGAAACTGGCTTATACGTTTGCATATTGTCCACCGACGGTAGTGACAGACGTTCACGCCTAGATGAAAGTCAGAATTTCGGATGCAGATTTCCAAGGCATATAGTCGTCTCCTATTTGAATAACTGCTGCAACTTATTATCGCATTTCCCCCAAGTTTGCTTTGCGCTCGGGGAAACCAAATTTATTATACATTTTCCAATCGCGTAATGGGTCTTTGCCTACATTTTTACGCGTCTGATAAGAATTAAGGAAAAAAAAAGACAATAGAGCATGTTAAACAAAGATTTCCTAGGCAGGCAACAGGCGACGCCCTTTACCTCAAATTTCATCAATAAAACGAAAGCCTGCACGAGAAGACAACAAAAGCGGATGTCTGTCGTTTGAGACTCGTTATTAAACTGCCACCGTCAACAAACCCAGAAAGTTGATGAGATTTGGAGGTGAAGGATCGAATTTCAAGCAGTTGTCACTTCGCGCCTTTTTCTGTGACATTTCCCGCCAAACATCTGAAGTTTTTAACGAACCGAATGTCACATGATTCTGCTACTGATAGGCTTGTCTTAGGTTTATTATATTTTACTCGTCAATTTCATTTGAAACCTTCTTGAGCTAAACGAGACATTTCGGTCGCATTACTCTGAACTTTCTATTTCTTTAGAGTCGTACAGTATTGATAAAATTATGCTTTTAAAGACAAGAGAAGGTATTGTTTTGAATTGCTGTCACATGATCCCCATACCACTTAGTAATAATGAAATAGCCGTTTCCATTCATTGACCGAAAAGTTAGCATTACTGTCAGTTAGAATTTGTAAAATCATTTTTCAGGAAAATAGCCTTTTCACATCCCTAACAGTTAACACTCTTTCTAGTATGGACGGGGGTTTCCTTTCTAGTTTTCTCTTTATCTTTGTGTTTGAAGTCAACGTCTTGATTATATGATAATTTTCCTTTCTGGTTACATGTGCTACCCTTTTTAGTTGCTGCTGCTGTTGGATGTCTTCAAGTGATGCAGTTTTTGTTATTTGATAAACTTCTTTACTTGCGATTCGTTAGAGGCAGTCTATAAGATCTGATGAAGTATTGTCTTCTATAGGACCTAGAAGATTCCTTCTCACGAAGCCATTTTAAATTCTTATGAGAAATGGTTGTATAGAGCTGATAGATGAGAACAATAGTCCGAATAATGTAAATAGCGCACATAATACCTCACTCAGAAATATAGACAGATAGAGCTGATAGCTTAAAAATCTTTGAACGCGTAAGACGCCATCAATATGAGAATCTAGATCTAAGCTATTTAAGAATATGTTTCGACTTCTTGTATTAATTTTTGGTTTTGTAGCATGTTGCGGTGTTGCACAAAACTATACCTAGCGCAACCTATCCTGTGGCTAATATTCTTATATCCTATATTAAATCTGTTAAAACGGATCTATATAGCAAGGTATATGAATGGTTTACAGTTTACTGATTCCACATTCTGATGTTTTATGATGGATTAAGTGTAGGTCTTTTTCATTTTTTCTTCGAGATCAAAAACGGAATAGTTCATTATTTATGGGGCATTGGCAGACCGTGATGTCCGCGCTACGTAATTAAGGAACGAAGGAACAAGCCAAATTATCATATGATGATATATTTGATAACAACTACAAAAATAACTAATATTCATAATATCAGTAGACATTGTATTTCAGCGGGGTTGCACAATGTTATCCAATGTAAATGTGATTTAAAGATGAAGACACCCATTCTCTGCTTTATCGATCAATTATCCGGTAAACTTCGGTTCATAGAAGACGTAGATTTCAAGTTTTTCCGTTTTTTTTGGACTAACACTCATGATATACTTAAGATTTAGCAAAAACAATGAAATATAAATAACGAAATAGTACCGGACTAATTTCAGAAAAAAAAAATTGATTTAAATTCTTCAAGGAATAACTTTTTGAAATAAAAGCATTTCACTTCGGATTGGTATTTACTGAAATGTCATAAAATTCAATAATTGGGGATGCGGACTTATATAAAAATATTTTCATTATTTTTTTTAGTTTTACAAATACTAACCAAGTTTTGTAAAATTTAGTTTTACAAAGTACCTTTGTGAGAAATGAATTGCAAGCTGGGAAAGAACTCCTAAGACAGAAAATCATTTTCCACTTTGTCTTACGTTTGCTCTTTTTTAATTTCTATATTCAATTATTTGAGGCTAATTTTCCTTCATGTTTTCATCTTTCTTTCTTTCATTGTACATATTAGAGTATCTCTCAAACATTATTTATTTCTTACTTGCTTTTTATCTGTTTCTTTCTTTCTTTCTTTTTTCTTTCTTTCTTTCTTTATTTCTTTATCCGTATGTTCACAATCTATCTATCTATCTATCTATCTATCTATCTATCTATCTATCTATCTATCTATCTATCTTAAATTTATTGTGTGGGCAAACTCATTTTTCTGTATGTTGTTGAGCTCCGCAGTCGTTTCTTTGATTGAAAGATATACTTCCTTTGGAAAATGTCATTTGTGAAATTTTCGTAATTAAAACGATTCGAAAGACGTGAACATTTTCAGAAGTCCTTTATTTTCCCATTTTCAACTGGAAATAGATAACAAAAGCGCCATTTTATACATCGGGCGCAACAGTAAAATTGTCCAAATCGTATGACAGCATAATCGTCCATCTCACAAAACTTTTAAATTTAAAAAAACTGAGTTTCTTTTTTCCAGGTTTTCAGATAAGTTGTTTAGCAATCTTGACACCATTTGTCGTAAGAATTACTGAAAAGCTAGAAAGAGAACAGGCTAAAATCGTTTGTGTCATCCCCAATGTTTTCTCAACTGAGGAATGGTGAGAAGAAAAATTATTCAGGCCTTCAGTAATGGTTCCAACAATTATACTCTGACTCCCATCTTCAAAGTCCATTCCAGAAACATTAAGAGAACAGTGAATATATTTAAAAAAGAGGGAAAAGTAGAGAGGAAAACTGGATCAGGAGGTCACAACAGGAAGAGGGATCATTATTTCAAATTAGATCTAAAGAGATCAATTAGAAAAGATCCAACTCAATCCATAAGACCTTTGGTACGTGAGAGGAGTTTCAGCTATGACAGTCCAAATAGCAGTGAAAAAAAGACTTGAAAATGAAATCGTACGTAAAACGTGTGAGGCAACTTGTTACTCCAGGACAGAAAGTTAGAAGGTTAGAGAGGGTGAAGATCATCTTGAATAAGTTGGAAAAGGATCCTGGGATAATATATATATATATATATATATATATATATATATATATATATATATATATATATATATATTAACTTTATTTCGATCCTTCATGAGCTTTCGATCCTTAGCTATAATTAATTAATGATGAACATGTTATTTTCGTTTATGTCGATTTCATCTCGATTCTTCTGTTAAGCTTGGAGAGTAATTATTGCTCAAAGTAGAGTCTAATAGTGTTTTAAAAACCTCAGAGGATTTCAGTTGGTTTATCTTTAATCCTTTCTGAGATACAACGGTTCAAAGCTTAATCTAACAATTGGTCAATTTTGCTGTTACACCCGGTATTTGATTTTTAAAAATCTGAGTATGTAAATTAGCCATCTTTAATGAGTCAGAACTGTTAATTTGGCTAAGATATACCGTATATACACGCGTATCATGCGACTTTTGAAGACCTAAATTTGAAGCTAATTTCAAGGGGGTCGCATCATGCACGAGATATAAAATTAGTGTATGTACTGCTAGCCCTGGCTACGCCGTTGACCAAACTATATATCCATTTACTGTAGTCAAATTAGCTTCAAAATTAGGTCTTCAAAGGTCGCGTGATACGCGAGTATATACGGTAAATCCTAAATCGTAGCCATGGAGGCAGAAAAGTATATTTGTTTGATGTTAGAGTTTTAATTACTATGCCATATTTCGAGCGAACTTGCATATAAAATTCGATCTTAAAAGATTATGAGTTAGTGTTGAATTCTAAAGACGCATTCGATGGCAGTGAATGCTGGACAGTTTCCTCAAAGATTAAAAAGAAAGGTGCTGAGGATACCATAGACCGAACATGTGTGCATCGACAACATTTTAGAGAACCTGGAAACAAAAAGGAAACTTATATTTAACGCCAGGAAGAGACAGTTGAAATTTCTGGGGCACATAATGAGGAAGGAGGGCTTGGAAAATCTCTTACTCACAGGACCGATTGAGGACAAGAGAGACAGGGGAAAACAAAGCATAGCATACTTGACGAGCTTGAGAAAATGGATGGCGGAACAGTTTATAGAAATAAAGAAAAGACAAGATTTATTTAGAACTGCAAGGAACGGGAAATTGTAGAGAGCCATGATCGCTTACGTCATGAGGGGATACGGCCCATAAAGAATTCGCCTTCCAAAAGCTAAGCAAAATTTTAAGAAACTGTAAAATCTGGTTAGAAACAAAGAAAAGATTGATGAACTGTTATGTAATATCGGCCCACCTACACGGCTGTGAATGCCGTACAATCTTTTCACAGAAGAAGAAGAGACTTGATGTAACAGAAATGTGGTTCTAATGCTGAGTATGCCATGGATGGAATATGCGAGTAATGAGGAAGTTTTAAGGACAATGGAGGAAAAAAGGACACTTCTACATAGAATCAGAAAGTGACAATTGAAATTTCTAGAGCACATAACGAGGACAGAGGATTTGGAGAATTTGACACTCACAAGGTATATTGAAAGCAACCGAGTATTGAGGAACGGAGGACAACAACGAACTGACGTTTTCCGATGATATGAAATCGAAAAATTATATTGAATCAATCTATCTTACACATTTGTAGGTCTACCATTCGTCTGTGCATTGAATAATACTACCGCACCTGGTCTAACGCTTCTGCTATGCATTTAGAGATTCTTGATAAAAACCAAAGAAGAATCTGCAATATGATATTCTGATCTGGCATCACGGCTTCAGTCACTTTCCCACCGCCGTAAGGTAACTTCGCTCGCCTCTTTATAAATAATTTCATAGTAATTGTTCTGATGAAATCTCCTCTATAGAGGCATGGTGGAGTAATGGATAGCGGCTCGGATTGAGGACTCGGAGATTCGAGTTCGAATTCCAGTCGAATCTATTATATTCACTTACGTGCTAAGGTATGAATCCTCGTCTTCTCCCTCAGGCTATGGGTAAATAGCAGGACAGACCTATTTGAATGGCAACTGGTCTACCGCAGAAAGAAAAAATGTTTTTTACTGCGGGAAAAATCTGCCTCGTCAGTCATGTATCGGAAGATATATGATCTCCTAAGCGTGTATCACGCATGGCACATAACTGACTGACTATATTAACGTCTCCTCATTTTACAGTTAAAATGGTTAGATGTCATTGTAAGTTCTATGCTAACAGTTATTCCTATCGCACTTTTCGCTTAGGGAACTTTCTTCTGGCTTATTGCTTTCCAGTCAACTTTGATCTTCAAAAATCTAAATGCAATATTAATCGTTATCTTATATTTACTTAATTTCTTTTCTTTTATTGCCCTCTCTAATGTTTTCTCTTTTTCATATTATTTTACACTCATTAACCCCTTGCTTGGTGTATAATGACTAAAAGAAAATAACCTACCTAACGAGTTTGTATAAACAGTTGGCAGAACAGGGATTAGTGGTGGGGGTAGATAATGCAAACTTTAATAAGATCTACAGCGAACGGGAATTTGTGGAGAGCCACGATCGTCCACGTCCTGAAGTGAAACGGCACATAAAGAAGTTGAAATTTCTCAGTCTGGTGGCGAAAATACTCCAAAATAAATTTAGTTATTTGGTCATTTAAGAAATTGGGGGGGGGGGGTGTTGGTCAAGCCGAGAACTTTTCAGCAAACCGTCGGAGATACATATTTTTTTATTTTTTATTTTTATTTCTGTCTTGTCCTGCCCGTGGATTCTATTTCCTGTGCCATAAACTCCAAAGTTCTCTTCTGCCCCAACAAGAAATTGGAATCGATAGGGTAAGGCGTGACGAAGGAAGGAGAAATGAAAAAGGAAGGAAACCGGAAGGGCGGTAGGGCTGCGGACGGTGGGATTTAACAATGAGCGGCAGATCCCAAAGTATTAATGCAAAGCAACCAGCACTCCCCCAAACACGCATATAGAAGGGGAGACAGGGAGCATGAAAACCTTATCATGGAAAGAGCGTGAAGTTGAGACTGAAATAAGGAAATAAATATTTGTATCTGAGAGAGACATAGCGCGGAGTGGAGAAAAATCGAGATAGGAAAAGAAAAACAAAAGAAAGAAGAATAGGGAACGAGAGGGAAGTATATATATATATATATATATATATATATATATATATATATATATATATATATATATATATAAAGAACAGTAAGATATGTAATCCGGTGTTCTTATTGATATTTTTTATTTTTACAAAACAGTGCTCAATGTAAATTTACAGAGCATAAATATTATAAATTAACTGATTTAAAATATGTTTTTTTTTGTTACACAGTAATAACCATGTTTCAAAAATGGAAGCTAAAAACTTCAAATTTAATTTTGTAATTAAATTAAAAACATTAGTCCCATTTCATCTTCAAGCAAAAATTTAAATAACTTATTTTTTAAATTTACTGAGTTTTAAACGCAGACAAAAATTCATAATTTACTGTTTCCAAGGATACAGAGAAATCCACTCATTCAGACAAGGGGTGGTAGCGTGTTCATTTTTATTAAATTTTGTTGTATCAGTTATTAGTTGCGTTCGAAAAAAGGGTTAAGTTTAGGTAGGGTAGGGATGTATTTTTCAACGAATTCTGACATCCGTCTGAGTTGTTTTAAAAATCTTACTGTTAACGGCAAAAATTCTTTCGGCATTTTTTCCTACTTGTATACTTAAAGATTTTTTTTTGATGTTTAGGTTAGAATACGTTTTATTTAACCACAATTTTAAAATATTTTCACTCTTAATTATTAATAGACTATATTTATTTTTAAAACAAGTAAATGTAATAGAATTACTTAAATTATATAAAATTGTTTTTTCATATAAAATATAAGTATGTATATTACCAGCTCGCATTTTTTAAATTTTATATTTAAATATTATATAAGGAAATTTTTTGACAATGACGGCAAAAAATAGCTATTTCATTTCACTGATTCAGTAAATTTTTATTTTTTATAAACTTAGTAATATATAGTTTCTCATGTATGCACAAAGAACATGGGTCATTTAATGACCTACATATTCTAGCTTTTCTTATTAATTTCCATTTTACTGTAGGTATTTTATTGGATTCTTTTAAGTGCCTGAAGTACTTTGAGAGAGATGTTTGATTTCTATATTTATTTATCCTAAATGAACTTTGATGTTGATTGTACAGTTTTTTGAACTCATGGCTTGTGCAACCTATATAGATTTTTATGTTTTCAGGATTTTCAATAGAAGAGATATTGCATTGGTATACTAATGATTCCGTGCGACATTTATTTTGTAGAGGACAGTTATGAGGGTTTCTACAGTTACATAATTTTTGTTTATCTTCATCTGTTTTTATTTTTCTGTTCTTTAAAATTTTTTGGTTTTGGTATCAGCTGAGTCTAGTGATCCCATTGTGATGTCAAAGTGGTCATATGAATTTTTTATCCACTGCTCACCTTTATGTATCAGTGTCAATTTTTTCGCATTTATAATAATGTTCTTTTCTTCTTCTGTAATATCCGTGTACTGGGTAGCAAAGTCTAACGCATTGATGAACAGTTCTTTAGATATTGATAAACGCATTCATGAACAGTTATTTAGATATTGATGAACAGTTCTTTAGATATTGATTGATAATAATTTTCAATATCAAACTGTCAGAATTTGTTGAAAAATACATCCCTACCCTCCCTGAACTTAACCCCCCTTTTCGAACGTAACTAATAACTGATGCAACAAAAGTTAATAAAAATGAACACGCTACCACCTCTTGTCTGAATGAGTGGATTTCTCTGTATCCTTGGAAACAGTGAATTATGAATTTTCGTGTGCGTTTAAAACTCAGTAAATTTAAAAAATAAGTTATTAAAATTTTTGCTTGAAGATGAAATGGAACTAATGTTTTTAATTTAATTACAAACTTAAATTTGAAGATTTTAGCTTCTATTTTTGAAACATGGTTATTACTGTGTAGCGAAAAAAAAGCATAATTTACAATATATATATATATATATATATATATATATATATATATATATATATATAGTTTTATGTCATGCTGTATTTATAGCTAAAAGTGCTCAATATCAGGTATAGAGCCTATATAAAGATAAAAATTTGAAGTCAGCACCGGAAAACGTTTTTTAATTATTTCATGACGAGAAAGGCAATAAGTCCAATAAAACGCAGTGGGTTACTGAGTGTGAAAGAATATAAGGAAAAGAAAAACATTATTGAAGTGCGAAAACAATAAAGAAAAGGAATTCAGAAGATAACGATTGACATTGCATTTACATTTTTGAAGATCAAACTTGACTGAAAAGCCAGAATCTGGAAGAGAAGTGCGATAAAAGAAACTGTTAGCATAGAAATTTCGGTTACATTAAGCCACTTTGACTATAAAACAATGTGACCTTTCCGCCGATCTAATACTGCATTTAAATTCATAAAGTTTATGTACCATAGAGAAAACAATTCATCAGAACAATTATCATGAACATATTTACAGTAAAGGCAATGAGAAGTTACAGCACTGCGGTAGGAAAGTGACTGAAATCGGGATGCCAGATCAGGATCAATATAATTGCAGATACTTCTTTGGATTTTATCAAGGATCTCTAAATATATAGTAGGTGTGACAGACCATGTGTGACAGCAATATTCAATGCATGGACGAATGGTAGACTTATAAATATGTAAAATAGCTTCAGGCGAGAACGATTGTGTTCAAGCATATATATATATATATATATATATATATATATATATATATATATATATATATATATATATATATATTAGGCCGATGATTTGAAAGACAAAACACATAAATGTTAAACAAATAATAATATTTATTATATAGTATTAGGCTTTTTGTCCAAATAGAAACATGATAAGAAAGGGTGTAAAAATTCAGAATTTTTGGACACACTTGTTTCCTTTGGATAAATTAAATGAAATTAAACTCTTTCAAAGGATTTTCTTTTTTTTCTGCTTGTGTTATATTTACTAATGAAATTTAGTAGCTTTGGGCTGGTTGGTTGTCACGATTACGGTTGTTTTTAGATGGCTTTTTGTAGAAACTGTATCCATTGAGTATTCCCAAATCCCTATTTAATCAATGGATTTTTGAAAACAGAATTCCGTACCTATTCCGCCGACATAATATCCTGTTTTACATTTGTTGCAAAAATGTAAATATATTACATTTGAACCATCACAAAATTCCCATTTTTAACATTTTTTCCTTATCATGCGTCTATTTGGTCTAAAGACATAATATATACAATAAATATTATTTTTATTATCGTTATTACTATGTCGCTTTTTGTCTCACGAAATTCTTTCATTGGCCTACTATATCTACATATTATAAGAAGTATACGTGAACAATCTCTCTCTACAATCACACACACGGACACACACACACACATATATATATAGAGAGAGAGAGTGGGGAGTGATAGTCAGGGACTGAGGCAGAGAAAGAGACAGACAGATAGAGAAGGATATGGAAGAGTGACAAACAGTGAAAAAGAACGAAGAAAAAGAAAATGAGTTGATAAAAATAGGAGAGAGAAAAAGACAGAGCCCAAGAAAAAGTAGGGCATGAACGATGTAAAAGAAAGGAAAGGAGTCAGTGAGAAAAGTATGGAAAAGTGAGAGGAGGAAAGATAGAGAAAGCGGACAGAGGAAGAGAAAAGAGTGATACAAGATAAAGAAGAAGAGAAAAGGAAGCAAGCAATAGTATAGAGAGATGCAGTAAGAGAGACATTGAGAAAGAAAAGGTATACAGAAGGAAATAGATATAGTAAGCGGAAAAGGAACTGAAAAGGGCGACACACACACACACACACACACACACACACACAGAGAGAGAGAGAGAGAGAGAGAGAGAGGGAGAGAGAGAGAAAGACGAATTAGGAGATAGAGAAGATATGAAGGATAGAAAAAGAAAAAAGGGTCAAGAAAAAAGAATATAGGAAATAGCAGACCGAGGAGAGTGAAGACAAGGCGAGAAAGTCAGTTATTTCACTTTTATTTCAACTATGCCCGCTTCCAATCCAACAACACTCCCATTTTCTCCCATTACGCCCAAGCGGAATCATGGCAGACTCTTCAGAAATCCACTCATCAATTTCGCCATTTCTCTGACAACGCTACGAGATTTATTTTGATATATCCATTATTTCAAGGAAGCCATTAACTTGTATTCGTTGTGTCATTATAGGGTGTTCGTTGTTCACGCGCGGCATTTGTCGTCGGCTTCCAATAACGAAAGCGTTCGCTTCAACAACGAACAGATGACTGGCGTCACTTTATTGTTCGGCTTAAAAAATGAAGATAGATCCATCTATCTATCTATCTATCTATCTATGCATTACGTAACCCATTAATGCTTACTGTCCCATTTTGCGACGGTGGGCATTAATAGCGAGAAACCTATTATTAATATTGGATTAAAGAAAAAACATGATTAATACGAGATTCTTTATAAACCTGTAATTAATAACGTATTCTTATAAATCTATGAGTAATTTCGTTTTTTTTTAATAAAAATAGTTATATTTCTATAGTTCATTAAATCTTTAAAGTTTTGTAAACCTATAATTAATACGAGATATCCTTTTTAAGCTATAATTAATACGGGACTTTTTTTAAGTGTTAAATTTTTATAATTAATTAATTTTTTAAAGCATTATAAACCTATACTTAATACAGGGTTTCTTTATAATTAATTTTTCGAGAAACTTATAATTAATATCATATTTTTTATTTCTTATTTTATAATTAATATCGTATATTTATTTCTTATTTTATAATTCATATCGCATATTTATTTCTTATTTTATAATTAATATCCAATTTTTATTTCTTATTTGATAATAACATATTTTTATACCTTTTTTATTATTAATATCGTATATTTATTTTTTATTTTATAATTAATATCCTATTTTTATTTTATATTTTATAATTAATATCCTATTTTTATCTCTTATTTTATAATTAATATACTATTTTTATCTCTTATTTTATTATTAATATCATATTTTTTTCTTATTTTATAATTAAAAACATATATTTATTTCTTATTTTATAATTAATATCATATTTATTTGTAATTTTATAATTAATATTATATTTTTATTTCTTATTTTATAATTAATATATATTTATTTCTTTTATAATAAATACTGGATTTTATGGTGGAGATTAAAGGATTAAACGTTTACAAGTTAATTCTTAATTTCCAGCGATTAACATCCACTTCCAAGCAAAGATAAAAATGATAATCAAATTAAAACGGTTGTCGCTACACAGGATATCTAATTTCTTTAATTTATCTTACAAAACCCCTTACGTCTTAGCGGTTTTATTGTCTTACTTGGCGTGAAATGATTAAGAAAAAAAACAAACAAACTATAAAGAAATTGTAGGTCGACGATAATTAAATGAACCCTTCATTCATACATACCTTAAACGTATCGAGAATTTGTTAAAAAAAAAAACTGGGAAAACACTTAATGGCGCCGTATGAAAGAAATTTATATTAAAACGAAGAAATAGATAGAAATAGATAGATAAATAGATAGATAGAGAGAGAGAGAGAAAGAGAGAGAGAAAGAGAGAAAGAGAGAAAAGAAAATGCTAGTTTGCTTGGAAGATAATGCTCCATTTTCAGAAATAGAATGAAAAAAAGACAAAAATTTAAAGAAACATAACATTTGTCAAGAACATAATCTTTATTTTTATTACTGTCAAAATCTCTCCGTGAAAGTAACTGGTTTTCTATTCTCATCCGATATCGCCATTATATTGATTGATTGACTGATTCGTTTTCTACGGCTTATCAACCCTTTGCAGGTTATTTAAAGCCAAAAAAAATATTTTTAGATTGCAAAATTTATTTTTGAGAGTTAATAATGATTTAGTGATACAAATCTTACGAATTAACCTATAGCTGGGGGATGAAGAGGTGGATTCATACCTTTCAAAGTGTTTTTGCGCGTAAGTGAATAAAACGAACCCAACTGGAATTGACACTCGTCTCTCCGATTAACAATCCATTACACTACCTGAACATATAAGCTTACAGCAGCTGGTATTCCCAAGAGGTTACCCATCTAGGTACTAACCAGGCCCGACATTGCTTAACTTCGGCGACCGTATAGGAACCGATGTTTGGACGTGATACGGCCGTAAGCCGATATCGCCATTATCTACATATATCCCACTCGACATCGTATTACCTACGAAGGTACATATTCTTCCAATCATCCTTAAAAAGAGACGAACAGCGATGTTGCATTTATTTTGAAAAATAAGGAAAAGAAAGTTGAAAATTTGGTTAGCTCTCTAGAACGTGTGAATTTACTTATATTCCGATGTTGATGTAATTGCCTTTCTTTCTTTCCATCGATGGTTTTGGATTGAGTCAAGTTGTACACATTGCAAAGGCATGCCAAAAAAGTGAATTTGTTATAGAGAGACAGTAAAACATATTTTGTTGGCCAAATTGTTCGTTCGCTTTATTAATCAACATTTTGTTATCCAATTAAAAGGATCTGATAAAGCGAAGGTGAAATATCCAGGCCATATGGTGGGTGATTCAAAACTTCGATTTCTTCGAGATTTTTAAATTTCTGTTGTTTTACTCTAAAACTATATGTTCAAGCAGGCATAGATTCAGTTCAGCAGTTCGCAGTAAAGGTGTGAGCTTATAACTCGAATATGAGACATTATTTCAAAGTGGATGATTTCGAAATTTCACCAAACATCGATCATAATCATTTATGTCTTTTTTAGAATCTTCCTCGTCACAGGCTCCGTGGATTCAATCGAGGTTTCGTAAGTCAATCATATAACAGAACGTATACTCAATGTCGTTTCTAGAAGATTTTTTAAATATTCACTCGACACTGTTACATGTCTGCGTTTTAAAGTATTATAATTGACAATGGTAGTTTAATTATGGGCTTTATATCGAAGGACACGTTACCACTTTTAAAACACTCAAACCAATTTTGGAAAGTACTGTAATATATTCTTTCATTTCGTTTCACTTCACTATTTATTTCTGTGACCAGCCAGAAGGGCTTTGATGTCTAGTTTCAAATTAGACAGAATCTCAATACTATTATTGCTATTAAAACATTTGAAAGAAAAGGCACAGATCAAGGATATTGATGATGATGATGATGATGATGATGATGATGATGATGATGATGATGATAATAATAATAATAATAATAATAATAATAATATAGGTGAATGATAGATAGGACATGAAATAAGTACTGGAATATAGGTCTGTTAATAATGAAAACATTTTCGGTACATACTAGAAGGGAACTGACACATGAAATATAATCGCAACAAAATATTAAATAAGGCGCATGACACCTCGTCTGTTGACATTTTCTGATACAAAAAAACTTGTCTCTTGAAGTTACTGGAGAAGACTTGGGAGCAATTCGTACTACAAAAAGCAAAGACAAAACACAACAACAACAACAACAACAACAATAATAATAATAATAATAATAACTATCATAGATTTATAGCTTGTCCTTATATATTTACATGAAATAAACTTTGGAATAAAGGTTTCTTTAAAATGAAAATACCTTTTGATATACACTAGTACTACTATTAAATAATAGTATTAATAATAATAATAATAATAATAATAATAAAAATAGTAATAGTTTATTTTTAGATGTTTACATGAAATTAACGTTGGAATAAAGGTGAGCAAAACACAAAAATATTTTTTACATATGTTAATAACGTTAAAGGTGCATCACGGACAATATATATATATATATATATATATATATATATATATATATATATATATATATATATATATATATATATGTATGTATATATATATATATATATATATATATATATATATATATATATATATATATATAGAGAGAGAGAGAGAGAGAGAGAGTAATTTTTCAGTTTTCAATTCGCAACAGAAGACTGCATCGATCATGAGTTGTACTACCGGTGAGGAACAAAATCTATATTTATTATTAGGATACATTTTAGCAATGTTATTATACAGTGTTTTATTACCACCAGCATTCACTGCGCGATACTATATATATATATATATATATATATATATATATATATATATATATATATATATATATATATATATATGCATCTGTCGATTAGAGCAGATAATGCGGACATTTCTAACTGTACAAAAATCAATTTTCTATTACTATGGTTATGTACTAATCGAAGTTTGGTATATAAAAATTTAGCGAACTAATTGAAACGCATTAATCAAAAAGAAATCAGAAAAAACGAATTTGTAGGTCTGATTATTTGGATCGTGATTAGGATTCCAATGTAATAAATTATACCATGGAATATTAGTGTTTGAGCCTTTTATATTATATATATTTATATTATATATATATTTGTCTCTACCTATCTTTGATGATGACTTAAGAAAGTCGAAAGCTAGAACTATATTTCTTCCGAAATGAACTTCGGATAATTTCTAACGGAGTTTCCTTCTTGCCTGAGAAGAATTATTTGTCATTTGAAAAAGTCGATTAGTAAACTTAATCGATACAAAATGTGTGTTGTATTTATAATATTTGTCATATATATATATATATATATATATATATATATATATATATATATATATATATATATAAAAGTGGACATGGAAGTCAGCGCTTAGAGGCGACAGTCTGTTTCATGCTAGTGCAATCGTCAGGCTGTCGCCTCTAAGTGCTGACTTCCATGTCCACTTTTATATTTACACACGCTCTATCTCTGATATTGAGCACTTTATCCCATAAATATAGCACACTTTAAGACTATATTTCTTCATATATATATATATATATATATATATATATATATATATATATATATATATATATATATATATATATATATATATCGTATTAGTAATATAGCGGAACTATAATCTTTAGATTTGTACACGAAACAAATGAAAATACTTCTGATGTAGCTTAATATGTAATGATAATCTGTAAAACGACATCTTGTTTCTTTCCCGCTCATTCGCACTTATTTTTTTATCACACAAAATATTTCCGCTTATTTGTGTACGGCTTGTGATGTGGCTTTTCTGCCACATTGCAAATTGATTCAATAACGGCTGAATCCTTTCTAAGTTACGAAATGTCACAAGACATTAAACAGCTAAGGAAATAATGATGTTCTATGTGATGCCACAGATGATAAGGTTTAGCAGACGACAGCCGCCATTTTGTAAACATCGACGCTGTCGCATTATCGCACAAGATGCCAGCCGAAAGAGAATCGAAACAAAAAGATTGGAGATAAGAGGACTGGAAATTAAGGAGAAGATCGCGCGCTTAAACGAGAAAAGTGAGATGAAATGCTGATAGGCTTTGACAGAGACAAGGGAGTTAACAATTATTCAATTATTTGTGAACTCTGGGGCCAAACGCTTATAAAATAGTTTTGAATTATTGTCCTTTCAACACGATAATATAATTTGATAACATCCGGAGTGATGCACGCGACACACACACACACGCACACACAGAGAGAGAGAGAGAGAGAGAGAGAGAGAGAGAGAGAGAGAGAGAGAGAGAGAGAGTACGGGAAAAAATTTTTTTTGATTATTGAAACCAGAACCGAGTAAATGCGTGTGTGAAGAAACATAACATTTCTGGTAGTATTTCATACATCGTTCTGATATTGATATATATATATATATATATATATATATATATATATATATATATATATATATATATATAGTAAGGTAATGAAGTGTTTGGATTACATCCAAAGAGGATCAATCTAACAACAGATCAAATAATAATTAAATAATTAAGAAAGAGACAACCTTAAAGTTCCATGACTATAATTTATTTCCCCAGAAAATATATTTTTCCTGGTTCATCAGGTCACATCTCTAGTTACCTATGTTGACTCTTTCTTAATTATTTAATTTATATCTATCTATCTATCTATCTATCTATCTATCTATCTATCTATCTATCTATACTTTCATATATATATAATATAATATAATTATATATATATATATATATATATATATATATATATAATTATAATATATCGCACATATAGTGCTGATGTTAATAAAACAGTGCTCGATGTAATAATGAGATATTAAGAATATATTAATAAATATATATATATTATCCCTTACAGGCAGCACAACTCAGTTTCATGCACAACGCAATCATCAAACCCGACCGTGTGCCGCATTCTGTCTACATTGGGGAGACTGGGTAAATAATTATTCAGCAAATGTGCATGAGACTCCGAGTCGTACTAGCGGTGAGGGACAATCTATATATTCATTCATATATATATATATATATATATATATATATATATATATATATATATATATAGTTAAAACGAAAGATGGTCCACGTGTGCTTGTTATCATACGTAGATTTAATGAATAGACCTGTTAATGAAATTTGAGGAATAAAAAGCCCCCCAAAATTGTTGTGGTAGGATCCACCTAATCTGCATAGGTGACTACCAACTATATAAATAATGGTTGGTACCGGAAGACGAGGAGGAGGAATCACGAGATCCAACTAGAGACTCTGATCGACTGCGACTAGTCAACACATTCACCAGGAACGTCTTCCCAGAAATATACAGAAATACTATATGTACTTATTGTGTACACTTTCTTGTTATAATACATTCTTGTTCTAAGTACATTTTGTGTTGCATTATTATTCCATGCAATAGGCGAGATTCAACATTGAGTCAAGACTCAACAAAAATGATAACAATATTGGTAATAAAATTGATGATATTTATTTTATATTAAACTTGTGACTAAATTAAACTCTTTCTCTTCGTTCTTCATTTTATATGTTCATGTTACATATATATATATATATATATATATATATATATATATATATATATATATATATATATGTATATATATATATGTGTGTGTGTGTGTATGTGTGTGTGTTTATGTTTGTGTGTGAATTTAACATTTTTCAGGACTAAATTGTTTTTTAGTTTAGTTTTTATTTTGTTTTCTTTAAACAGAAGGATTCATGCTTTTTCCAAGGCTATCAGTGCGAAATTATACGTAACAGAATAGTCGTAATTTATGAACTCAGATCGCTGATTTCAATTTCAGCGTCAACAAACTACACGCTACCCACATATACACATAAAATAGATAACCAACAAATAGACGGGTTTTAATACTGTCTGCTGATGTATCACAGTGTGTTTGCGTGTATATAACACTTTTCTACATCATCAAACGTCTCTACTGTTCCACTAGGCTTAGGGTGGAAAGATGAAACTGGCCGCTGAAAAGCTGAAGCAACACAAAGACGACGCGAGACATGTCAACTATTTTATTCAAAACTATCGCTTGAGCTCTTTGCTCTGAGCATTCCCTTCTGGGACTGTAAGTGTTATAATCATCATCATAATCAACAGTATTGATGTTGTTATAAACATCCACTATATAAAGATAGACGACATCTACTTCTATGAAGTTGAGACCTAAATAGTTTTTTTTAATTATCAACTTTATACTTAAAAAAATTAAAAGAAAATTACAACTTATTCAATGATATAATTGCAGCAATTTGTTGCCACATATCAGTCAGCACTTCCATACATTTTGAGTAAAATTCCGCCGCTTTTGATGTAAAAAATATTTCTACAAATTGTTGAATACTGTTTTCATTACAGAAATTTTTTCCCATCAAAGTGTTTTGCAGCGATCGAATAAGGTAAGAATCATTTTGTTTAAGGCCTGCCGAATATTATAGGTAGAGTAGAACAGACCAACCGAGTTCCGAACTTTTTTTCTGGGTTATTTTTCCTGTGGTGCAAGTTCAGGTGAATATGGTTCGTAAGGTAGAACAGACCAACCGAGTTCCAGACTTTTTCCTGGGTTATTTTTGCTGTGGTACAATGTCAGGTGAACATGGTTGGTGTGGCAGAACAGACCAACCAAATTCCAGACTTACCTGTGTTATTTTTCTGGGTTACAAACTGAGGTGAATATTGGACCGTGTCCTGACATTTTCTTGTGTTATTTTGTTGTGGTGCAAGGTCAGGTGAATATGATTGGTGGGTTGAACAAACCGACCGAGTTCCCAACTTTTTAATGGGTTATTTTTGCTGTGGTTCAAGGTCAGGTGAATATAATGGGTGGATGGAGAAGACCAACCATGTTCCAAAATTTTCTCCTAGGTTATTCTTGGTGTATGCGGTCTTGCACCTTTATGCATACAATCACAATTTTTCTTTGTGCCCAGGGCAGTGAGTTTTTCAACCAAGTTGTTATGGATATGTTGCGGTTGCTGTAAGTATAAATGTGTATTTAGTCTACATTTAGTGTTTCATTGCATTTTAAAACTCTAAATTAATAATACCCCGACTATACCACCACACACACAACATTACCATTCCTTCATAGAGCTCAGATTTTCGAGTGGTTTGTTGCGAGTTATCCTTGTCAATTCACTGCCTTTTGCGCTAAACATTTATATATATAACCCATTTTTCATCACCAATTATGATATATTTCAGTAATGGTTACGTAGGATGATACATTCATCAATACAATTGCTTCCCTGAAATGGAAATTACTTATGACTCAACGTAATATTTTTTGTAAACTTTTTTTAATGTAAAAATATTGTATCAAAGAAACACGGAAAGTTTGGTTGTTTTTGTGCATAAACTGTTAAAGTAAATACATTTAAATAAATGTATACAGCATCATAATTTCGTATATGTAGTTCAGAATAATATCGGATTATCCATTTTTTCATAGTCAAGAGGATACATGTAATAACAATTTAATAATACAAATCTGATACATACATATATATATATATATATATATATATATATATATATATATATATATATTATGTATGTATGTGCGTGTGTGCGTGTGTCTGTGTGTGTTTTCATAAAGCAAGAATGGTCACAATTTTATTGATCATTGAATTTTAGCTTGATACTCACCGCATGTTCATGATTGTAGATTTTTCTCAGGACCTGGTTCTCCAGATTTGTGTGCGCGCGTGTGCCTGTGTGCGTGAGCGTGCGTGTGTGTGCGTGCGGTGCAGCTAATGGTGAACTTCATAATCTTTCCAATGGCTTTATAGTATACGCCCCGCCTCGCCTCGCCTCGCCTCGCCTCGCCTCGCCTCGCCTCACCAGGGCTTCTTAAGCATTTGTATTCTGAAGTGGTCTTCTCGTAGTCTGGTTGCCAACCACAGATAGAGGACCCACTCTAATCTGCTATTTAACTCGTAGCTGCCGGGCAAAGAGATGGATTCATAACTTTGTCCAGGATTTTGTGCGAAAGTGAATACAACGAACTCGGTGAGCCAATTTCTTTTCCTGAGCCGCTAAACTTACACTATATCGTATAGAGAACGAGGTTCTTTATAATATAAAGGTTTCCTTGAATCTTTGAGAGATTCTAAAAAGAACTGATTACAGAGCGCAAGCGCTAAATTCTAGAAGAGCGTGCTTCAAAATTCTAAATATACTATGAACCTGATACAAACACAACAGCGTAAAAATCTTTGAAATACAGCTGCTTCTCTACGGGAGGTCAACAATTACAGAAGGTCTTTTTCACAAGAGGACCCATCCACTTACCCATGATGGGTGTATCCAGAAATTGCTTTGTTATTGGTTTTTGACGAGGGAATCAGGGCATACCCAACAAATTACGACTTTTATTTTGTAATAAGAAAGTACTGCCTGGGAGTCAAGTCTCCAGGAGTTAGGATTCAATACTTATCCTATAGGTGTCTGGCTACGAATGATCAGAAAACCCACAGCAAGGCTAAGTAATTAAACTGTGTCTTATTCTAAAACGATCAGACACTCCTGCTAGTGCAGATTTTAGTCGAAATCAAAATAACAGTCCTAATTAAATTCGGCCAGTTTCTGCATATATATATATATATATATATATATATATATATATATATATATATATATTCCGAAAAACTTCGGTCTGAAGAGATGAATATTTTAATATATTCATGAAATAAATTATAATCGAAATGGATTTCCTTTACTTATCTATCTATCTATCTATCTATCTATGGGATAAAAAATGTGCCCAAAAATAGATTTTGTCGACTGCATAGTATAGTAGGGTCAGTTGTGCACCGTCTGAGAAAAAGACGCAATTCACTCCGCCATAAATTTGGAGAAGTTATGCTGTACTGCTTGGTATTCACGCCAGAAGCTCCAATACAAATATTTCAGAGTGTTTGAGTGTCAATCTAAGGAGTTGGATGAGTCTGAGGGTGATTACGAAAGTATAGCAGTTAGGAAAAATCACTCTGATCGTTCTGATAACAAAAGAACTCCTGAATTTTTTGGCGGGGACCTCAGACTCAACACGAAGGCCTACATCAAGTACCTTGAGGAGATGGTGCTGCCCTGGGTCAAGAGGGTAGCTGCTGGAAGACCCTATGTCTAACAACAAGGCTCTGCACCATGCCACACAAGTAGGAGAACGCAGTCATGGCTGTCAGACAATTTCTGCGAACCTTACATCTGGCCACCTAACTCCCCAGACTTGATTATTACGTGTGGGGCGCAGTTGAGCGGGAGACCAAGAAAACTCCGTGTAACGCAAAAAGATGATCTGACGGCAAGGATTATGGCAGCATTCACAAACTTAAACAAGGAGACCGTCCAGAAGCGTTGCAGGAGATTCCGAAATCGGCTGGAGACCGTGGTTGAAGCTCATGGCGGTTTCATTGACTAAAATTATTTCAAGATACTTTTGCGTAATTTTCGTAAATATATCTCTTAGGATGAGATGACAATGCTATTTTCATTTTTGAGTAATTTAGACGACAATTTATCCACCGCATCCTGCACTAGTGACGGGTTTCGTCCTTCAGGACTTCATCGGATTAAATTTGTTATGTTGGTACGACTACACATGTGTACGAACGAGGGGTGCTGGGGATTTTAGAATTTTTAGAATGTTTTAGAAATTTAAAAAAAAATTTTTTGTGGGTTACCTATTAACAAAAGTGGTGGAAAGAGAAAGAAAAAGACAAATGAATTCGGCTAGATATATAAAAAAATATTCTAAAAATCCCCAGCACTCCTCGTTCAAGTGCATGTATAGTCGTACCAACATAACAAATTTAGTCCGATGAAGTCCTGAAGGACGAAACCCGTCACAAGTAGACTGTTTCCACTTTGTCATATAATTTCCTCATATATATATATATATATATATATATATATATATATATATATATATTGGCAACGTGAATCGACATCATCTACCTTTCTGAATCCTTTTCTTTGATTCTCCTTTTTCCCTCACTAAATTCCTTCATTCTTCTCTTCCGCTCCCAGTAACCTCTTTAGTGTCATTATCGCCTTACTTGGGTGATATATATATATATAAGCCAAAATTTCAACTAGCAACCTGCTGCAAAAAGTGTAATTTACATATAAAGTTATGAGCATATATAACTATATAACCTTAAATGCTAATGGTAACGGTAATAGCCGTTTTCCTATATGGAAACATTCAGACTTCATTGATCAATCAGTTGTGGTACTATCGGTTGAAATTCATAAAATTATTCTATTAAAGTAATTTTTCAAAAAATCTTATGGTTATGTCACTATTTTGTTTTCGAATTACATGTGCTATCTATTTTAGTTATTGCTGTTGTTGAAAATAACATCTGATGCACTTTCTGTTATTTTGTATAATTCTTTGTAATTCTCTAGATTTGTAAATCTTTGCTTCGAGAAAGTGCCTGTCTGCAGTTGACAGTTTACACATTTCTGAACGGGGTGGCAGCCATGCATGACATTTATATAAAAGTCTCGATCTGACAAGGTTATTTAAGAACATGACTCGAGTTCTGGGGTTAATGCTTTGGTTTTGTAGCATTTTGTGGTGTTTATCGAAAACTACCCCCACCCCCGAGCGCAGCCCATTCTCGGTTTAATTTCCTTATCAAAGAGTTACATGAAATGACAGTTGGTTTGTCATTTATAACTTTGTTGTGTATTGGATATTGGCTCAAAATGAGAACTCGGAGAGCCGAGTTCGAATTCCAGTCAAGTTTGTTACATTCAATTACGCACAAATAACATTGGGAAACGTATGAATCGATCTTTTCTCTCCCAGATATGTGTTAAATAGCAGCACAGACTGTGTCCTTTAGCCTTGGTTGGCAAGCATTCTACCGAAAAAAAAATGACAACCTACTGCGGAAAAATCTTCCTAGTCAGTCATGAAACGAAAGTGACCTGATCGCCTAAGCGTGTATCAAATATGACGCTTAACTGACTGATTGATGTGTCTTATCAGTCAGTTATGTGCCATGCGTGATACACGCTTAGGCGAACATGTACCTGTCGATATATGACTGACGAGGCAGATTTTTTTCCCGCAGTAGGTTGCCATTTCTTTCTGCGGTAGACCAGTTACATACACGGCTACAGAAGTTACTTACCCATAGCTGGGGGGAGAAGAGGATTCATACCTTTCCCAACGGTATTAGCACGTAAGTGAATGTAACGGATTCGAGTGGAAGTCGAACTCAGCTCTACGATTCCTCAATCCGAGCCGCTATCCATTACTCCACTGTGCCTCCTCGATTCGCAAGCTGGGCTGCAACAGCGGATCCTGTTACTAAAGTCTAATTTTAGTTTCTCTTTAAGATTGTCACTAACAATTTTATTAACTAACCCTATTACTATGCAAACATTAAGGGAGACCTTTCTATAAATGTTCGCTAACATATTGTGAATGATTTCATTTAAAAAGTGAATTATCCGTAGATAATGAGAAAGTAACACCATGATTTTTATATGAGCAATTGTTTTATTGATGATTTTTAGAAATTGTTTAGTTAATCCAATAAGTCATTTTCTCCTCTGAAAGTGTTAATCATCTTAGCATTTAGATCACAGTTTGGAAGTAAATGGACGTAAACAATATATAAATAAATATTAATATATGTCAATATTTTGGGAATCTAAAAGTATTATAAATTATATTATTATAGATTGCCAGCCTTTGAAATGATGTACGGCAAAAATACTTAAACCTATCTGATTACTTTAGGAAATAATACTTGTTCTTCTTCAGTTACATGTGATTTAATAAGAAAACTACACAGCACATACCAAAATGAACGGGATTCCAAGTGTAGTGCTCAATATATTTTCTTCTTTCTCAATCGTGGCATTCCACTTTTGAAATGAAGACATCTATATCCGCTTTGTAGAAGTTTCTTGCATGTTTTCTTGTATAGGTATGGATTTTCCTCTTTTCATTTTTTCACCAATGGTAAACCGCTGTCCTTTTAGTGTTAATTGATGTGCACCCCCAGAACCTCTTGGGCGGCAAACAATCTCTGCTCCTTCATAGAGACTTAAGCATATCGGGGTCCTCACTTTGCATTGTCTTCTGAGGACCTAAGTGACTCCACGGGATTTACTTGACCTCCCACATGGCCAGGTTGTGACACAAGGTCGAGTTTAACGTGGGAAGGGGAGGGGGAATGGACCCGAGTTTTCACCCGGGTCGCAGTGCTTTGGCTTTAGCTAGTCATGGCTGGTCTTAGCTGGTCATAGCTTGTCCAAGCTGGTCAGAGCTGGTCATAGCTAGTCAGACGTAGCCACGATACCACCAGCGCAGGGACCAATCCCCGCCGCCGGCCCGTATCGGAGGAAGAATCTCGGCCCCATAGGCGATCATTCAGTGAGCAATCCGCGAACAGATACTACACTTTGATCTTAGCCTTGGGATTTACTTGACCTCCCACATGGCCAGGTTGTGACACAAGGTCGGAGTTTAACGTGGGGAGGGAGGGGGAATGGACCCGAGTTTTCACCCGGGTCGCAGTGCTTTGGCTTTAGCTGGTCTTGGCTGGTCTTAGCTGGTCATAGCTTGTCCAAGCTGGTCAGAGCTGGTCAGAGCTGGTCTTAGCTAGTCAGACTTAGCCACGATACTACCAGCGCAGGGACGAATCCCTGCCGCCGGCCTGTATCGGAGAAGGAATCCCGGCCCCATAGGCGATCATTCAGTGAGTAATCCGCGAACAGATACTACACTTTGATCTTAGCCTTGAGACCGAGGGATTCCTCCTCCACCTAAGTGACTCCACTGAACTCTAGGCCTTATCACAGCTCACTGGAAGACTCACAGTTTTACAATTCTTCTGTCAACTGTAATGAAAGCATCTGTTTATTTGGCTTTTCTAACATTCGCAACAGCAGCTGGGCTGCAACAGCGGAGCCTATCACTAAAGTCTAATTTTCCTTTCTCTTTACGACTGTTGCTAACAACTTTATTAACCAACCCTATTAATATGCATACATTAAGGGAAACCTTTCTATAAATGTTCCTTAACATATTGTGAATGATTTCATTTAAAAAGAGAATTATCCGTAGATAACGAGAAAGTAACATCATAATTTTTTTTACTTCGGCTTAACCAAAAAAAAAAAAAAAAAGAAATGAAAAAAGAAAAAAAGAATCATCCTCACACAAAATAATAATAATAATAATAATAATGATAAAAAAAACAGAAAAAAACAATCATCCAACCAAGCAAATAAACGAAAAAGCCTGGAAATTTTGGTTAATACTTTTAATATGAAATTAAAACTTGTATTACTTTTTGACCAACACTTGTTATACTTTATATTAAAACTGAAAATGTTTGCGACATTTTTCTCATAATTGCTGCAGGTATCTAATTGGGACAAATTCTATTTTCCCGTTGTGTCCCAATTAACCGGTTGAATATGATTCGTTTTGTCTTCAATATCTCCCTGTGTTGCGTTATTTGTGGTCATTCGTTTAAGTTACCACTTCTATTCAACCAAAGTTTACATCAAATATGCTCAAAGCCTTGAACTTTCACAGGCGACATTTATTTAAAATTATTAATGCTGTATGCGTTTGGCATTTTCGCGTCTATTTAAAAAAAAAATATCTCCTTAGAAAAACCAATCGTGTCAACCTTTCTAAAAGTTAATGTTAAAAATTGTCTTTTCTTATCATCTCAAGCGAAAATTAATTATTTATTTATTTTATAGCTGGCTTTAAAAAAAAATGAACGTATTAACTCAATCGGACATCTATTCAAAAACAAAAATACGACTGGAAACTAAAATCACTGCGTGTAAAATGCGAAAATAAAAGAACTGACACTAAGGTTGCTCGCTTGACATCAATTGGGGTCAGCAGACGATTCGTTTCAGAAGGATAAATAGAAAGAAAAAGAAAGAAAAGTTCGGTTTATTAAAAAAGAAAAAAAAACGAGGCCAAGGAAAAAAATCTAATCTGACGAGAGTTTCATCGACTTACTATTCATTGATTAATAAAAAAACAGGAATAAAAGATACAGAGACAAAGAAACGTAATGGGCATTAACAATGTAAGTAAAACCGTACATTAAGAAAGTATTGCAATGATAAAAGAAACAAATTTTCTTGGCTGGAAGTGAAACTTTGGCTGACATGGCGATGATTACGCCGGGGATATATTCGTGACCAAAAACCTTTCTTTTTTCTTTCCATACTCAAAAGACAAAATGTGTATTATGTCGCCAAGATTTCCACGAAAATTAATACATCAGCAACAGACATGCATAACTTTATTTAAGCGTGATTGTACCAATTAGTGTCAGTCGTTGAGTGAAAGCCTTTGAGAAAAACTGGAGGGACTAACTTGAAGTACTGGGTTCGCGCTTCGTTGCCTGCGGTTGCTTTTTGATACACAAACACACACATACACACACACACACACACACACACACACAGTGATTTTGGCATTTTCATTAACACACAGGTATATATGGCCTAGTGCCATACTAAGCGAAGTTTAGTAAATTATCAAATAGGTATAATAGATTTATAAGCACCTTTTCGTACGAACATACGTAGATACAAACGTACACATGTACGTATATTACAAGCTAATATCAGCATATATATTGACAAGCACACACATATATATTTGTACGAGGGTCATTCAATAAATAAGGTGAATTTTTCGGTATAAGGACTTCTAATACAGATAGAAACTTTTTTTCAACGTAGTCTCCCAGCACTGTCACACACTTTTCCCATCTGTGAACAAGCTTTCGTATTCCCTCAGCGTAAAAATCTTTGGACTGATGTCTCAGCCAGTCGCTCACAACACTTTTGACTTCATCGTCACTTTTAAACTTCGTGCCTTGCGTGAACGCTTTCAAGGGACCAAACAGGTGAAAGTCTGAAGGGGCAAGGTCTGGGCTGTAAGGGGGATGAGGGAGCAGTTCCCAGCCCAGCTCGTTGATGGTCTGCACCGTTTGGGCTGCTGTGCTGTTTGTGCTCTGTAGTAAGCATCTTTGGCACCCACCAGCAGCTGATTTTGTGTGCTGTCCCAACAGATAAGCTCAAAGTCCTTGCAATGTCATCCACTGTCACCCTTCTGTCAGACTGAATGAGATCATTGACTGATTCGATCACCTCAGGAGATTTCACATCTGTAGGCCTTCCAGGCCTGTCTTCATCCTCAACACTGCTCCGTCCTTCTTTAAACAATTTAGCCCACTTGTAGACATTTTTGGGCTGAAACATGTGGCACCATACACAGTTGACATTCTTCTATGAATTTCAATTGGTTTGCACCCTTCAGCAACCAAAAACTTGATAACTGACCGCTGTTCAATCCTGGAGCATGCTTCTTGGTCGGCCATTTTTGTTAATCGCCAAAACTCTCAAAGTTTTTTTTTAATCTGCAAAAGAAATTAAATCCATCTGAAAAAGAAGTAAAAAAAAAAGAAAAAAGTAAGCTTCTATCTGTATTAAAAGTCCTTATACCGAAAAATTCACCTTATTTATTGAATGACCCTCGTATATAATCATACACACACACCCAAATAGATATATGTAAATGTAAACAATTTATACAATAATAAGCGTGTAGACATAGTGTCCTCAAGCGCTTACTGTCTCATGAACCGAGTTGGTGGAAACTATTACCTGCATAAAACTGAGTAACACGGAAGCAGGCATTATCCTGTTGAAACTGCACACTGTCTTCCTCTTTTAGGAATGGCATCAGAAAGGGATGAACAACATTACACTGTTATTTACACTGTTAAAGTTTCCCACCACAAACATGATACCGCGTGTTGGGTCTGTGGGCAAATAAAACCTGGAAAATCTCATTAACTGGCTTTACAATCCACACATAAACGATCATTAATTGTAAGTATCTGATCTTTTCACTGAACACTAAAGAGTTCCACTCAAATCTCCCAGATTGTATCACTAGAGACATGGATTATATTTTTGTAGTCTAACGGACAGTATAGATTTAATAACATACGTACTGTAACGGGAAAGAACTATGAAAGAATGAGTTATTCTCCCATTTGTATTTCCCCACTTATTGGCATTATTATATTCGTGATATAATAACACCGTACTTCACGGACGGAACGGAATGGCTGCAAGGAAAAGGAATGGCAAATATCTTGATTATCGGAGAGCCATTTATACTACTAAGACATACACAAAATATATATAAATATATCCCACGCATAGAGTAATATATCACGTATATCTACACAGCAAAGCAGAGTGTAAGGATAAACAAGAAGGAAGGGTCTAATAATATGGAGAGACTCCTGTGTCTGAAGAAGCTATGTTTAGGACTCTAGATTCAAACGGGACAGATTCGTCTATGTCCCAGGCGAGAACATATCTCACGAACAGGAGAGAGAGAGAGAGAGAGAGAGAGAGAGAGAGAGAGAGAGAGAGAGAGAGAGAGAGAGAGAGCGCTATGGAAGAATGAATCATTTGTATTTCCCCCATCATGGGCATTATTATATTCTTGATATAATAACACCGTGGTTCCCAGATGGAACAGAATAGCTGAAAGGAAAAAGAATAACAAACAAGACTTTGTTCTCAGAGAGACTTTTATACAACTGAGACGTACGCAAAACTATATATACTTATATACAAGTGTCCCACACGAAGATTAATATATCACATACACCTACACAGCAAAGCAAAGTGTAATGAGAAACAAAAAGTAAGGCTCTTATATGGAGATAAGTTTGTGTCTGGAGAAGCCATGTTTTGGATTTTAGATTAAACGGGCCGGATTCATCTGTTTCAGGTGAGGACATAACCCACTAACTAAAAACAGCAAGTCTTGGGTTTTCCCAAATTGAGGACTGCGAGTTGAAGCTTCTTTCCATATACAGGAAAGATATAGTCCCAAAGGGAAACGGCACCTTGAGACTTGTAATCTGCGGGGGAGGCAGATTTAGCCTCTGCCCAGGCCGGGTGGTGCTGTGGGTTTGGCTCGGGCTAAAGAAAGCAACTTTTCGGTTTGTTACTGTAAAACGAACTGAAATTGGACCGCCACTATTATCACTATATGTGGCAATATCGCTTAGCGGCCGTCACGCAACCCGTGTGACGTATCGCCACCAAAGGGAGATAATCGCCTTCTGTATCACTACAGTACGTATATTATGGGGAGTATATATCTGTATTAATTAAAAAAATAACGATTTTATGAGAATAAACAATGAATTAAGTAAAAAAAAAAAGAAAAGGAAGAGCAGTGCGACAAAGATGCAAATTCTCAGGACTTAATTAAACTATTATTTTCTGAGAATTAGAAAACCTCTTGTACTAACCAGTTCACCCTCCTGCAAGGCAATAATGCCACTAAGACACATTTTCTAGTACGACACAGTGAACCAAATTTCCTAGCAGCAAACCTAGCAATTGATGCAATGTAAACTTTCCACTTCATGTCAGCCGAGAATGTTAGCATGAGAAGGCGAAATGAATCACTCTCTTGGGTGTTATCATCACCATGCTGATAGAAGGCACTCTATCTATATCACCCTGCATCTATCTATCTATCTATCTATCTATCTATCTATCTATCTATCTATCTATCCCCATTTGTTCACATCTATCTATCTATCTATCTATCTATCTATCTATCTATCTATCTATGCATAGACTGTAAATTATTTTATATTCATTTGGCTTCAGATTATTTTAAAATAATATTAAGTTCAAGTCCCAGGGGGGCCATTCTCCGCCAGAAAGTACCTCTCATTCAGGAAGGGGCTGGGGACATTACCTAACTTTAAATCCCGACATTCTGTTGCGATGTGAGCTCGCTGAAAATCAATTTATATATATATATATATATAAACAAATTATATTGATGTGTTTTTCATGTGTCACCGTAATATGCCTACATACGATAACTCACTCTTACTTCTTCCTCCCCCTCCTCTGTCAAATTCTTTCTTTCTTCTTTTCTTCTTCCTCTTCCCTCTCATATTATATTCCTCTATATATATATATATATATATATATATATATATATATATATATATATATATATATTGTGTTGACAGTAACCACGTTGGTGCGGTTGAAACCAATGTGCAAAGGCAAAACCTCACCCTCTAAATAAACTAAGATTGTTGATTTCCTTTATCCTATATGTTCTCCTGTATGCATACGAGTTTTGGAATCTAACATCAGGATTCCAAAAGCGGATCCAAGCTGCAGAAATGAGATAATTCAGATGTCTTCTTGGTGCTTCCTATATCGACAACGTCATGAATGAAGAGGTACGCAGAAGAGTGAATCATCAGATAAATGGCTATAAAGATGTGTTGACCACGATAAAGATCAAGAAGCTGAAGTGGTATGGCCACGTGACCAGATCGTGAGGACTCTCCAAGACCATATTACAAGGAATGGTACAAAGAGGGAGGAGAAGGAGACGTAAAAAAAAGATGGTCAGACAGCATCGTTAAAGGAAACGGCGAAAGATTTGTTCAGACGCTGGCCAACGACCGGTTAAAGTGGAAGCTTCTTCTTGAGCAAGCCATTATACAGCGCCCTTACGATCTTGGCCGCTTATGTGACAAGTGGAGAGGAAGGATGGTTTGACTCAGACAGTATCTATCTACAATGGGATAAGTCTTTTACACTTTGTGTGGTTCGTTTAAGATTTCATATGGCTTGACTCAAACGCATCTAGATATAATATAGAAATGAACGATGGGAAAAAGTTGATGAGAAATAGTGAGGAACTTATGAGGACACCAGTTACAGTCAGTGGTCATCAGATGGAGACAGTGAAACAATTCAGATGCTTTGATGCAATCATCAACCAAGATGGATCCAAGATTGTCAACAGCCACGTTATACATGCTTAAAACCGAACTGGCTAGACAAAATGCTCACCCTCAAAAATAAATTGAGTTTGCTGTCTACCCTCGTCTTCTCGGTTCTCCTGTATTCATGCGAGTCATGGACTCTAAGAGCAAGACTCTGAAGGCAGAGATGATATACTTCAGACGTCTGCTTGGTATTTCCTACACAGACCGCGCAGAAGAGTGAGTCTTCAGATAAATGGCTATAAAGACGTGCGTGTTGACCACCATAAAGAAGAAGAAGCTAAATTGGTATGGCCACGTAACCAGATCGCGATCTTCTTCTTCCCACAGTCTATTAAAAACTGATTGATCGCACCTATTTCAGTCTGTTCACATCTATCTATCTATCTATCTATCTATCTATCTATCTATCTATCTATCTATCTATCTATCTATCTGTGTCTGTTCATATCTATCATAGTCTATTCAGAACTGTCTCATGCATACATATGGATTTGTATATATCAGTTTTCTTGTAGTTCTTAAAACTTCCCGAATCTCAGTTGTTGGTATTCGCAGAATTTCTCTGTAGAAACACATTTCTATGCAGTCACTCCGATGAGAACATTGACCAACAATGTCTTATGGCAGATGAAATACGACGTAGCAGTTCAGCAATGATGTTTCTGTTTCTTGGGACATTTTTCTATCTCTTAATACTTTGTACAATTTCTGAAAGGCGTCTTTCCCTGTTTCTATGCACTTTCGGATTTCTGTGTCATACTTTCCGTCGTCTGCTACAGCACTACCTAACTAGTTACATTTCTACAACTGCTGGATTTTGGCATCGCCAATTTGTCGCTCACACATTGTGCTGCCCATTTTGCTGATCTTGCGTATTATTAATACTTGCTTCTGGTTTTCTTTAAAAATATACACTCTGAGAGTTCTTTGAGTCTTCGAGAATTTTCATAAATGATTCCGCAAAGAAAGGATAGAAGTAAGAATCAGAAGTATATTCCATTCTCCTCCTGTTCAAATTTCCCAAAGCGTTGAGATCTATTTCAGTCTATTCATATCTATCTATCTATCTATCTATCTATCTATCTATCTATCTATCTATCTATCTATCTATTAAAATTAGATTATTCTTGTACATAGATAAAAGGGAAAAAAGACGTATTTTATCTATTTTGGTCTACATTAGCGACAAATGTACACATTAACTGACAAATGTATTCATAAATTCGCTTATACAGTGTAAACCGGATATAAGAGACCCTGATATAAGAGACACCCTGATATAAGAGAGATTTTATCTGGTCCCAAATTAGAGCCTGTGTTAATAAAACAAAATAGACCAAACCCGGATATAAGAGAAACCCGGATATAAGATACTTATTCTCCGGTCCCGACAACTGTCTCTTATATCCGGGTTACAC
Organism: Acanthosepion esculentum; assembly: GCA_964036315.1. NCBI lineage: Eukaryota > Metazoa > Mollusca > Cephalopoda > Sepiida > Sepiidae > Acanthosepion > Acanthosepion esculentum. Next base: position 56,208,913 of record OZ038480.1, read on the forward strand.
TGTATATATGCTATTGATATTAGGCATCATATCATATCTGTATCTCACAGTCTATTAAAAACTGATTGATCGCACCTATTTCAGTCTGTTCACATCTATCTATCTATCTATCTATCTATCTATCTATCATCTATCTATCTATCTGTGTCTGTTCATATCTATCATAGTCTATTCAGAACTGTCTCATGCATACCTATTTCAATCCTTTCATATCAGCCTATGTCATTCTACTCACATCTATCACACCTATTTCAGTCTGTTCATTATCTATCTATCTATCTATCTATCTATCTATCTATCTATCTATCTATCCCGGTCTCTTCATATCTATGAAAAATCTGATTCTTCTATTATATGACCGTACATCAAAAACCAGAGTTTTCCCTTCGGCCGGCTCTCAAGTGCAATGCGCCTGAATCAACACCAGAATGGCTCAGAGAATGACCCTTGCTTTACCCACAATATTTACCTTCAAATATATCTGTGTCTGCTTCTCTTTGGTTTGACGTTCTTGTCGCTTTCCATGCACGATTTCCTATCCTTGCATTTCTTTCTGTGTGATCACGTAACTGCGAAAAGCAAATAAACATGGGCCGCAGAGGAGCGTAGGGCGGATCAAATATTGCCAAGTGTGTTCTTTATTCTTGTCCTACTGTAGCGACATGATTTGCACGCCCAATTCTACTTACAACTGTATTTTTAGATGGCTCTGCTAACTGGTCGAAGCTTTTCTTTATATTTGATATTGTTGAAATAAGGGCGTCGGGTGGAGAAGTTGATTAGAGGGTTTTCGTTAAACTTGTTTATACAAGCTTGTTAATATTAACGCTTGCTACATGTACAGAGATTAAGAGAAAGATTGTGTTCTGCATATTGCTAGAGAATATCAATAATACTTCATAGTACATAGCATTCAAATGTATTTAATTGATACATTATATTATAATGATCCAGTTTTTATCAGGTGTCTCTTTTTATTACGGTAATCCTACAGAAATGGCACATCACAGCGAGATTTTTGTTAGCGCAGTACTATTAAATATATTACGTTAAAAACTTAAAAGTATAATTTGTAACTTAACCCTTAAAAGGCGGGAAAAGGGTGCGGGAACATGTACGCCAAGGAGGTAAAAAACGAGAAAATTATTTTTTTTACTACTAAAGTTCATCTAGTGCAAGCAGTTAAAGGTAAATTGTTACCCTTAACAAGATTATGATTGATGAGATGTGTGATATGAATGAGAGAGGACGTGGTAGAAAGTGAAGATTATGAGGATAAAACGGGTAAATAAAGATTAATCCTTATCTTTAAGCGTTTAAGATTATAGCATTCAGGGAATGTTCCACAAAGTAACCGTCCTTGCGAAAAGTTGTCTGGGTGGAACTTCCTCTTTACAATTTGTTGTATGGTTTGCGAGTGTAAAGGATTTGTAAAAAAAAAAAGTCATTAGTTGAACTAATACTATATTTAGTAGGTAAATGAGATATGTTTAATTAGTTTAAAGTTTTGAATAATTGGAATATTATGGCCGGGTGGATTATAAGTGGATTATTTATGAATCTACTTCTTGAAACAAATTTAATTTTCTTTTCTCACTCACATGTGAGTCGACACTTTAAACTATGGAACTTAAAACTTTGTCCAATTGATCCACATATAACAATCGGATTTGTGTTATGATATACATACATAAGAATAAAGATCATTAAATTTGACAGACAAAAGCTCTGTTTTAAAAAATACACACACACACACAGAAAGAGAGAAAGGGAGACGCACGCGCGTGCGCACACATGCACGCACGCACACATACACACACACACTCACACACACATATATATATATATATATAGGTAAAAATGTAGTTTTACGATATGCTATATTTATGGGTAGGAGACACGGTCGAGAAATGGATAGCGGCTCGGATTGAGAAATCGGAGAGCCGAGTTCGAATTCCAGTCAAATCCATTGCATTTACTTACGTGCTAATACCTTTGGGAAAGGTATGAATCCTCTTCTTCTCCTCACAGACCGGGTTCTATCGCAGAAAGGAATGGCAACCTACTGCGGGAGTCAGTCATGTATCGAAAGATACATGATCGCCTAAGCGTATATCAAACATAACTGAACTGATATTATTGGTAAAAGTGCTCATTATCAGAGGAAGAGATTGTTTAAATATACAAGTGAACACTGAGGTCATAACCGAGTGGCGACATTTTGTTTCATGCTTGAATGAAATATTCAGACATTCAAGCATTAAACAGATTGTGTGTGTGTGTTGTGTGTGTGTTGTGTGTGTTGTGTGTGTGTGTGTTGTGTGTGTTGTGTGTGTGTGTGTCTGTTGTGTGTGTGTTGTGTGTGTTGTGTGTGTTGTGTGTGTGTGTGTGTGTCTGTTGTGTGTGTGTTGTGAGTGTTGTGTGTGTGTTGTGTGTGTGTGTGTTGTGTGTGTGTTGTGTGTGTTGTGTGTGTGTTGTGTGTGTGTTGTATGTGTGTGTGTTGTGTGTGTTGTATGTGTGTTGTGTGTGTGTGTTGTGTGTGTTGTGTGTGTGTTGTTTGTGGGGGGTTGTGTGTGTGTGTGTGTGTGTGTGTGTGGTGATTTCAGATATATATTTTACACAAAATATGCAAGATTACAAAAGACTATACATGTTTTTGTATTTGTATTAGTACACAAATACAGCACATAGCTTATTAAACATGATAACTTACAAAGATATTAGGTGATCTACGTTATGGCACAAATTATGTATGTATCTGGTCTAGCATTGTATAAAGATCTGCTTGTACATAATCACAAAAAGAATATATATATATATATATATATATATATATATATATGCATGAGTTGGGATCAAATATGATTCAGAAGCCAACAATGATAAGGAATATAGGAAAAGTTTATCAATAGAACATGTTTCACTTTTATTGAAACTTCATCAGAGAACGAGATATGGAGAAAAAGAAGAAATAAATCATGGCATTTTTACTTTTGTGTTGTTTGAATTTCATTGGTTAAGCTTGTTTCACGTGTTGAACCAACGTTAGTATAATTTGTTTGATTCCGAATTCAAACTGAGATGATGCGTCCATTCAAAGTTTCAAAAAGTAACTGAAAAACCGTAAATATTGCTTTATGTATGTAAATATATAATAATTCTTGTTTATCTATGTGGGATTCAGATGATAACGTATATTCGTAAGGGTGTATGTGTATGTCTATTAACATTATGTTGTTTTTCGTATGTTGATTTTGGAACGTTTTTACGTACATACGTACATACCGTTAGATTCTCTCTCTAAGAATGGATTCAATAAAGGTTTGTGATGTAATATAATGTTTTGAGGCGTGTTTATAGTTGGTAATATTAATATATATAATAGTAGATACGGGCTTTTAGATTCCGTGACGTCTCGCCGATATAAATTCTTTTATTTGTAAGATATTTACTTGATAAGTACCGATATCTGAAGTGGTGTTGGGTTGATTTTCCTTCCTAATTATAAGTCCGATTATCTTGGACTTGGTGGTAACGATTTTAGTTCTAGGGTTAATTAATTTATCATAGAATGTGTGTTAGAGGAAAGGATTATGAATTTTATGTTGTTGTTGTTAGAAATGATATTGGTGGAGCCTAGTTTTTTGAATTTGCGTATTACGAGGAAAAGGTGTTTAATATTGAAGAATATAATTGTAGAAAGTCGGCCTCTCTCTATATGGGCGCACTTACGACTTAGTAGTGAGTTCGATTCTCACTGGGTGCCTTCTACTTTCGGCCTTGTGCCAAATTTAAGCTACATTTGGAAAATCACTATATATGCGCGCACTCGCGTGTGTGTGTGTTGTACTTGCGTGCATTTCTCTGACTCAATAATCGAAATCAGAAATTTTCTTGGAATTGATTCTTGTGAACTTTTCATATATATATATATATATATATATATATATATATATATATGAAAAAATGATAAAAATATTGTTTTAAGGTATGATATATTTATGGGTTAAAGTGATCAATAAGCGCATGTAAATATAAATATAAAAGTGTACATTGAGGTCAAGACCCAGCAGCAAAAGTCTGTTTCCTACTCAAACGCAATCTTTTTGGACTGAAGTTGGCGTTGAATTTATATATATATATATATATATATATATATATATATATATATATATATATATATATATATATATATATTATTATATTTAAAAAAAAAAAATGATTCCTTCGCTACATAAGAGTTCTCATGTTTCAAAAGCGGGGGCCGAGACCCCTAATATAATTTTGAAATTAAGTTGAATTAAGGAGTCTGGTCACGCTTCCTCGTCAAGCTAGAATTTGGGAATAAGCTATTAACCACAAGATAGCTTATTCCCAAATTCTAGCTTGACGAGGAAGCGTGACCAGACTCCTTAATTCAACTTAATTTCAAAAATTATATTAGGGGTCTCGGCCCCCGCTTTTGAAACATGAGAACTCTTATGTAGCGAAGGAATCATATTTTTTTAAAAAATATTATAATATAAGCTCTACTTCTGTATGGAGCACTGTCTTTTTAAAAATAAAAGCAAAAATACTAAGGAACTTCGGATTATTAACCTAAAATTTCCTATTTTTTTGCATACCTACACACACACACATACACACACATATATATATATATATATATATATATATATATATATATATATATATTGTATGAAAAATATTCAAAGTTCAGGATACTCATCAAAGATTTCGTGATGCCGCGCTCTAGTTATCTATCTATCTATCTATCTATCTATCTATCTATCTATATATATATATATATATATATATATATATATATTATCCCTGTTATCATACATACACATACACACACACACACACACACACATACACACACACACACACATATATATATATATGTGTGTGTGTGTGTACGTCCGTTCGTCTGGAGATGATGCGACAAAGTGTAAAAGCTTATGAACGACACATTTCGCCGACGTGAAAGACATTCATTTCATTCTGACCTGAGGAAACCAAGACCAACAGACCTCGGTGAAACGAGTCGTTTATAAGCTTTTCCACTTTTTCAGATACTATTATACATCCTACACACACACACACACACACACACACACACACACACACACACACACACACATACATATATATATATATATATATATATATATATATATATATAATTTATTTATAATTTATATAAATATGCTTAATAAAATGAGCATAATCTAGGGTAGAAAAGAATTACAATTTTGGAGGTAAGCAGACAGTTGTGTGCCTGTCTTTAAAAATCAAGAATATGTGCATGCTTTGAAAGTAAGCATTAGAATATTGTCTTTCACCTGCCTTTGAACACTGGTACCTCACGTCACGTCAAAATATTAACTTACATATGCTTGCTTTTAAAGCAACACCTCCCTAATTTGGAGACTGTCGCAACATAATCTTCTTACCCCTGATTATTCCACATCTGTGCCTCGTTTCAGTTTCAGTCTTTATGTGAAAGACAGGCGCAACGCAATCTTCCTACTTTTGAAACAGAATTGGCCTCGTGTCAATCGAGTACATATCAATATATTCGTGCATATACTTATGAAGACAACACTTCCAAATTAACACGAACACGTTTGTTCTTCTGAATTTGAGTTTGCCCAGAATAAACGCATTTGCAGGTGTGCAGATGAGATTCCAATTCTGTCTCGTATCGCTAGAATTATTGGTAACCACTTCAGATCCGTGATATCGAGTTTATAGCTCGCCTACCTCATCAGCTAACAGCCCCCATTTTCCCGCATTTTAGATTGAATGAAAAAGATATCGTCTGAAAATATAATTGGCTGACTTATCTGTAAGTAATAATGATAGTGATATGTAAGACTGTGATGAGAGAATAAAAAAAGTGGGTTGGAACAAGGGATATGCTAAAAAGTATGAAGAGTGGGAGGTCGGTACACCCGAATAACGGATCAGAAAAAGGTCCGAACCCGTATGCATCCATGGGCAGAAATGAAGGGTAGTTCTTCGAATTGGTGCAAGCCACCCAAAATGGACCTGTCAAAAACGAGCGAAAAGACGATCTGACATAGCAAGGCAGGGTTGCTGGAAGACTAGTAAACGGTCAGCTAGACGGACAGCCGGCCAATCACTTGGTTGGCCAGGCGTGGGGTCTCTTGGCCGATCGGTCGAACGGACGAATGGTCATTCTACGTGAGGGGCGCGAAAGCTACGCTAAGACAGGCCGACCCAATCGATGTGATAATGAAGTCACCCCTTGTGAAGGGAGGAACGCAAGCGTGTAATTGTGCGGACAGGAGAGTTAATGGGGAAAAGCACGAACCCCAGCCACTATGCTCCGCCCTCATCGGTCAGAAACCTACAAGGATAGTGCTTATTTTCTTCTATAATTTTAATCATTCACATCTTTCTTTCTTTCTTTCTTTCTTTCTTTCTTTCTTTATTTCTTTCTTTCTTTCTTTATTTCTTTCTTTCTTTCTTTCTTTCTTTCTTTTCATTCTAGTTCTTCATCCTTTCTTCTTCCTTACTTTTTTCTTCTTTATTTTTCATCCTTTCTTCTTTATCTTTCATCATTCTAGTTTTTAATCCTTTCTCCCCCCGCCTCATTTTCTTCGTCTTCCTCATCATCATTCTAGTTTTAATCCTTTCTTCATCCTTTTGTCTTCTTTATTTTTCATAATTCCAGTTTTTCATCATTTCTTCTTCTTCTTCTTCTTCTTCTTCTTCTTCTTCTTCTTCTTCTTCTTCTTCTTCTTCTTCTTCTTCTTCTTCTTCTTCTTCAGTTTTTCATAATTCTTGTTCTCTATCCTTTTTTGTTTTACTTTTCGCTTACAATAATTATTCATAATGGCCCTTCTTTTCTATTCTTAGTCGCTTTTTCTACTTTATTCTTTTTCTCCAATCTATCATTCTTTCCTTCTCCATTCTGTTCTATTTTCTTCTTCATAAAAACTATTCTTTCTTCTTCGTAGTTTTCTGCATTTTTATCATAATCCTTCGTTCTTTGCTTTTACTTCTTTCACATAAACATTCCATCATTCTTCTTTCCTTTCTTCTTTCTTCTTCTTCTTCTTCTTCTTCTTCTTCTTCTTCTTCTTCTTCTTCTTCTTCTTCTTCTTCTTCTTCTTCTTCTTCTTCAACAATGATATTCTTCCATTTCTTTCATACCTTATACCGTCTTTTCCATTTATGTTTCTTTCATTCAGTCATCATCATCATCATCATCATCATCATCTTCTTCTTCTTCTTCTTCTTTCATTTTACATCGCCTCCACGTTCTCATTTTATAAGTCCTCACGTTTTAAATCTCTTTCATAAATTCTTTTTCAATCATACAAGTCGAAATAATTTCCTTCCGACTTCTTACTAAGATTATTCTTCATTTCCTTTTTATTTCGCTTCTTGATCTTCAGTTTCTTTTTTTTAGCCTTCTTTCGCTTCTTCACCGCCCTTTTTACGCCATTTCTCTTTCTTCTACGACCGACTCTCCATAAAATAATGATCTTACTCTCTTTTGGAGGGATCTATCTATCTATCTATATCTATTTTTCATTTCCCTTTATAAGAAATCCATTCATTATACATCAGAAAAATGTGTATATATTAATTTGTATAAGTCAAAAGCTAACAGTGGTATAAAAGCTGATAAGAAAGAGAATGATTCTAGTCTTTTCGTATCTATCAATCTGGACACATCGACGGGGTGAAATGGTCAGAAATCTTGTCTCGCTAGAGTAATTGGAACTGAATAGTCAATTCGATCATCACTGTGTCCCCCAAACTTTAAGTATTTTGTCACATCTAAGCTACGTTTAGTAAATTAATATCTATCTCTTAACTTATTCATCTAATTGAATTTCATCCTATTTATCTAGCCCGTGAATTCAATTCACACCTCTCTCTCTCTCTCTCTCTTTCTCTTTCATACACACACACACAAACACACGTACGAAACTTGTGCACACACATGAATGTTACAATGTCTATCTAAACTATTTACCCAAAATATGATGACATATAGTAGGAATAACAGTTACTGTCTCGTAACACCTGCGCAAATACATATTCTTATATGAAGATTGCTGTAGGTGCAAACAAGAAAAATGATTAGAACAACTTTAATAAAAAGCCAAATTGTCATAACCAGAAGGCTAGCACACAGCATTTCCGAAATAGCATAGCTTGTCGAGTGCGTACCCTGAGTTGTGATGAGTACCTATGAATAGCGATCCGAGGCGAAAAACACACAAACCTCTGACCAGGTAACTAAGATTTATCAATGCAAGTAGCGAGCGATTTAGCACTCACTGATTATGGAAGGACAGCTGTGGTACAAATTTCACTTAGCCTTAATCTAGATGACAAGATTTGCGTCACGACATATAGTACATCACTCCCTGTTGCATATGGGTTTGTATAGTCACAGCCAGTCATTGTACCCATGTTCACAACTATCCACCATTGAAAAAATCTTTAGTGAGCACGCCTCGTTCGATGAGACTCATTTTTTTTCTGCATGAATTTTACGTGGTGCTCCTGAGAAAGCGATATTGCAAGAAAAAAAACAAGTTGTATTGTGAGGATTTAGATTACATTATGGAGAACGGTATACCTTATGTTACAAGCTCTGCTATGGAGAGTTAAATTTTCTGTGTAAAAATTTGGATCACGAATTGAATCTATCTAATTTTCTCTCTATGAGTTTGTGTCACTATGGAATCTATCTAATCTTCTGTGCACGAATTTCGGTCACGATGGAATCTTCCTAATTTTATGTGAAAGTGTTTGGGATCGCTATGGAATCTACCTAATTTTATGCGTGAGAGTTTGGGGTCACGATGGGTTCTAATTTTCTGTGCACAAGTTTAGGTCACGATGGATTCTATCTAATTTTCTGTGCAAGAGTTTGGGTCACGATGGAACCTAAGTATAAGTTAGCAGAAGAGAAGTTTTCATAATCAATTAATTTCAACGGTTCTTATACGACTATTTTATTTTGTTCATCAGAATAAATTTAGCTACCGTTTTCTACTTCCTACCACCTGATCTTTCCAAATCTGTAGCAGGCTGTAGAATCGATAAGCCGAAATATTGTCTTAATAGTAAAAAGCAACAGAAACAACGTAGAAAATCTCTCAGATTGATAATGAATTTTCTCAAAATTATAGAATTCATCTTGAAAATGTTGGCTTATTATAACACTGATCTTTTGTCAGAGTTCGTTAATAGAAGTAAATAACAGTATTTATGGTATCCACAACTTTTTCAATGCCTGCGGGAAAGAAGGTTTTTGCTTTCACCATTTAGCTCTGCTAGTGGTGAAATTATATCTCTGACACTGCAATTACGGTTTAGCCATTATATAGTTTCAACGTTGTGTAAACGATTTTAAAATTAATTTTGAATTTCTTTGTGTGTGTATAAATGTGCCGACTTTGATAAATACGGACGTCTATACTCGGCATTATCATAAAATAAGAGCGTTAACTATAGTAAATTAAAATTCAAATGACATAAATTCGATGAAATATTAGATTACTTAGAATATTTTCCCAAATTTTAAAGATTACTGAGTAGTTCAAATAACAGAAAATTATATAAATAGGCGCTCACGTTATATTCTTCAAGTAATTTTTACAGATATGTCCTCCGTAGAAAAAATCCCAAATATGTCTTTCGAGTTGTCAACACCTCATAAAAACACCCAGTTACGTGTTATATCTCTGACACTGCAATTACGGATTAACCATTATATAGTTTCAACGTTGTGTAAACGATTTTCTATTAAGACTGGAAATTGAGGATTGGGCAACTCAAGATATGGTAGTAATACTCCGTGTTTGTCTAATTTAACTCTTTTCAAAATAGGGCATGACAAGGAGACAAGTGCTTTCTGGAATAGTACAATGTAGCGACCATTTTCTCAGCATCTTTAGCAATGGAAACTTGAGTTTAAATTGACGTTCAAATCAAGAGAACTCATAAGGAGTGCAATCGTTTATAGAGGTTGGAGAAAACTCAGGGTTTGATCTATGATGATAAAATGTTACTAGCTTGGTTTTTAAGTATTGTAAGTTGATAGAAAGTTTACCGCCCTACCTTTGAACTGTTAGAGATACTTCGGAGGAAAGATCAGCTGCGAGTCTCGGAACATCTTTATTATTTAGACATTTATCTCGCAAGCTATTTGACATTTTAATCAGTAAGGTTTTTTTTATTGGTTTCTCATTATAATGGTCTTTTAGCGTCTGATTCGTATTATAGAACGTAAAACAGATGACAGTGGTGTAATACAAAAATAAGATACAGAGATTCGTCCATACCTTGTATATTGCTGCCACAAATGGTTTGGTGTTCCTGCGATACATTAAGAGATCCTTGATAAAATCCAAAGAAGAATCTGCAATGTTATTGGTCCTAACCTGCTATTTCGACTTCAGTCCCTTTCCCATCGCCGTAACGTAGCTTTCCTTTGTTTTTTTATAAATACTTTCATGGTAATTGTTCTGATGAACCTACCATTATGGTACAATTCTCGTATATAAATTGTGTATTCATTGGAAATATTCATTGGGGTTTCATTTTTAAATGTTGTTATTTTACCTCCCTCCCATAGGCAAATTGTACATATGGTAACTAGTTAGGACTACATAGTTAGAATGGTAAGTAAGAATGTGTTGTTTATGAGTAGTGGAAGCGTGCTGGGCTCATAACCAATGTTGTTCATGATGACGATAGTCTTTGAGTAAAGAATCCAGAGGTTGGTAGTGAATATTTTGAAGACAGTAGGGAAGCGTAGTTCAGGTTAGCAGTGGATATCCCGATAAAGTAGCAGAGCGTAGTTCAGTAGTTTTTCCTTCTGTTCATTCGCTTGACAGGTTGGCATTGGACATTCGGAGAGAGTAAACAAAATGGCCGCCTTTATACACGACGGATTGAATATTTCACGTCTCCTGATTGGTTAACCTTCTTTTGGGGAACTATAAAGTGAGTCAAGTCATTTGGGTTGGCTCACTAGTTACATAAAGATACACAAAAATTGTAACAATTGTGGCTAGTTAAGTTTAAGATAAGACAAATTGAAGACCAGACTTCCCCTATCAATCTTTTGGCCTTGTGCCACATTTTTGTATTACTCAAAATAAATATTACTTTCCATTATGGTACCTAGACTTTATTTATCTAAGCGCAATGCTAAATTGCCGGCAAAGTTTCATCATTTTACAGTTAAAATGGCGAGATGTAACCCTAAGTTCTATGCTGTTTATTTTCTTGCACTTCTCTGCTTGCGGAACTCTTTTCCGACATTTTGCTTTTCAGATATCTTTGATTTTCAAAAATTTAAATGTAATGTCAATGGTTATCTTCTGTTTTAATAATGTCAATAATGTTTTCCTTTCTCTTATATTTTTCACACTCAATAACTCCCTACGTTTTAGAGGCTTTGTTTCCTTGCTTGAGGTGAAATGATTAAAAAGAAAAAATAACTAGTTTAAAATTAATAGTTTTTCCTCCTTCATTTAAAAAAAAATAATTTGCATAATGTTAAAATTAATTTTTACATATCTCTTTTTTTATTTCGGATATTATTGGATTGTATCATAATTATCATTTTTGCAAGTTTCTATCAATTTTTGGCATACGGGTGAAAACAATTTGCAAAATAAGCATAAACAAGACCACCTTTTCGACAAATTCTTTTATTTCCCTTTGACATTTTTTTGTATAGTCAAGCTAGAAAGGGGTGGAGAGGCCCCAGCCTTTTACTTTCTAGAGTATTATAACGCTTCAACGAGCAGCCCCCAACTTCTTTTCATTATTAGCCCCTGGAGCAGGACTTCAAAATTTCACCCTCCACCCAGTATTTTTTTATTTCTCATTTTGACGTACAGACACGTAAACAGACCCAAATCAAAGAGAAATAAGAAAATTTTATCGAATAAAAAATTAAATAACACAAAAAAGTTTGACATGCCGTAAAAAATCAACATCAACTAACAGAAATTCAAATAGAAAATAATTCCGTAGACAAATAATATTTTTTCGTTAATTCTTCATTTTCTTGCCTCATGTTTTTCAAAATCGTTTTTAGAAACCGACTATTCAATTCTCTAAAACATTAGAAGAATATTTTAAAAGACATGATATTCCAAAAGTTCAGGTTCATATATATATATATATATATATATATATATATATATATATATATATATATATATATATATATATATATATATATTCTCGTTTAAATGTAAATTAAAGGTAAAATGTTCGTATATACCTTTCACATGTTTATAATTGTTTGATTTTATCAAACACATACCGTCGGTATATTTTGTCCGGGTTGTGTCACGCACTAGATATGGGCAATGCTGCTAATATTACACACACACACACACACACACACACACACACACACACACACACACACACATATATATATATATATATATATATATTGTGTGTGTTTGCGTGTATATATATATATATATATATATATATATATATATATATATATATATATATTGATAGCGTTGAATAATCACAGAAACATATGAAAGTGAAAATTAAATTCGAAACTGTTTTAGACACACACACATACACATGTGTGTGTAAAACAAAAAAATCGTTTAATTGGATCTCTAATACTCTTTTACCATTACACTTACTTTACAATCTGACTTTCGAATTACTCCGTCCATACTTATTTGCACACTGTATTACAAAATGTTTGCGGCGAAAATACAAGCGTTAATGTGAGATGCCTTCAGATTCCCGAACTTTTGCGTTGCGCGCGCGCGCACACACACACACACATACATATATATTCATATATATATATATATATAGCATACATATATGAATACTATAGACACATATATGTGTATGCATAAAATTATAATATCTTACATGTGCACAAATAAATTAAATACACTCACATGCACAAACACACACACACATATATATATATATATATATATATATATATATATATATATATATATATATGCATACCAGGCTATTTTAATTTAAATACATACACAGTGAGAAACATGAATATTTTATAAAAGATCAAAGACGAGTGGTGCTTTCTCTTTCAATTTTTAATTAACTTTTCATATTTGCGTTTAAGCGCATGTCTGGGTTCAATGTAAATAGGCATACAATACTGATATACATTTATAAAAGGCCGACGTTCTTTTGTATTCAAGCAGGAAATATTTAATTAAAAATAAAAAATATAAACGCCTAGTCTATAGATAAAATATGTATTAAAAATATTGCTTTAATAAAGCGCTCAATACGTACTTACCAACAGACGTACATACACATCTATCTATCTATCTATCTATCTATCTATCTATCTATCTATCTATCTATCTATCTATCTATCTATCTATCTATCGTCTGCTCATATCTATCTATCTATCTATCTATCTATCTATCTATCTATCTATCTATCTATCTATCTATCTATCTATCTATCTATCGTCTGCTCATATCTATCTATCTATCTATCTATCTATCTATCTATCTATCTATCTATCTATCTATCTATCTATTAGGAGTTACAGTAATTTCTTTTTAATGTCTAATGATGAAAAACACTTTATTATTCACAACAATTTTTTTAACATGACCCCCTTCATAGTCAATACATTATATATATATATATATATATAAATATAGTGTGTAGCGAAGAAACCATATTTTAAATCAGTTAATTTATAATATTTTTGCTTTGTAAATTTACATTGAGCACTGTTTTGTAAAAATAAAAATATCAATAAGAACACCGGATTATTTATCTTAATGTTCTTTCTTTTTATTATAATATATATATATATATATATATATATATATATATATATATATATATATATGTGTGTGTGTGTGTGTGTGTGTGTGTGTATCATATATATATATATATATATATATATATATATATATATATGTGTGTGTGTGTGTGTGTGTGTGTGTGTGTGTGTGTGTGTGTGTATAGGTACCTCCAAAGAAATTAGCATACATGATTAAAAAATGCCCCAAACTTAATAAAAACAGTTTTATCGTCCAATTTTTTTATGTTATTATTAAGAGAAAAAAAATTTATTTGATTATTAAATTATGTTTTTTAATCCCTGTTAGAACCTTCAACATTTTGACTGATTTTTTTTCTTGTTTCAACGGGTGACCATAAATTAGTATGGCAAATTTTCATGTCTTTTTGCAGTGAAAAACATATTGATTTGGAAATTCTTGCAAATCAAATAATTGTCGGAGTTTAATGAAAATTTCATGAATTAAATTATTTTACAAACGTTTGTTTTGTTAGAAAACTTTTGCAAAAACGTTTTTTACAACTTTTACATCCCCACTTATTTAATTTTGCGAATTTCGAGAAATTCATTTTTGTAGAGCTTAATATTTATGTTAGTTACACGTACAAGTCCTTGGTGAACTTAAATCATCAATCTTTTTGACAAAGCAGGACCACTAGTTAAATAAAAATGCAATAAAACCAAGACATTATTTTAAAAAAAGTCCCTTTTCATTGCTTTACGTTATATTGTGGATACTATTTTCTTAAGAAATAAAAATTTCGACGAATAATGCATTTTTGCAAGAATTGTTCACATTTAAAAAAAATAATTAGAATGATTCATAAAGTTTTAAATCTTTTAAAATTCTGTATTAATTTGTAGCGGTTCGGTTATTAAGTAGAGACTGTATTTACTAATCATAAACAGAAAAGCTTACTACAATTCAGCGAACCCCAGCATTTTAAAATTAATTTTGAATTTCTTTGTCTGTGTATAAATGTGCCGACTTTGATAAATACGGACGTCTATACTCGGCAGTATCATAAAATAAGAGCGTTAACTATAGTAAATTCAAATTCAAATGACATAAATTCGATGAAATATTAGATTACTTAGAATATTTTCCCAAATTTTAAAGATTACTAAGTAGTTCAAATAACAGAAAATTATATAAATAGGCGCTCACGTTATATTCTTCAAGTAATTTTTACAGATATGTCCTCCGTAGAAAAAATCCCAAATATGTCTTTCGAGTTGTCAACACCTCATAAAAACACCCAGCTACGTGTTATAAAATGCTTTTCTGCAACGTTTTAAACTAAAATTATTATTTGTTTCACGTCAGATTAATTAAAATTTAAATCAGCTAATCTTACTCAAATACTCAGATATATATTGTTTATTTTTGAAAGATTTTTTAATAATTTGGAGCGACCACACACACACACACACACACACACACACACACACACACACACACACACACACATATATATATAATACGGTCCTATTAGTGATCGCGAAGTCAAAATCATAAAACAGGCACAAAAATCTATATTTTTCTATAATGGCTATCTGTGGACCAAAAAGCAAAAAAAACAAAAACAATGACAAAAGAACAAAAGAAAACAAAAAGAGACATGTGAACTTGTTGGAATCTTGTTATTGTGCCAACTAAGATTTATTTTCGACATTAAGGACATCGGACTCTCTATAGAGATGACGGTGTAATTATCCTCCATATAACAAGGCCACGAAATATAGACCTATTGAGAAAGGGACTGATAAGATCACGAGGTGATTATTACCACAACCACCAATATTAAAGTGATCAACTTTCTCGATGTGACCTTGGACTTGAATACTGGTTATTACAAACCATGTACCAAAGAGCTATATAACCATACATACATCAGTAAAGAATCAAACCACCCTCATAACATTCTAGATAATTTATATAAATCAGTCCAAGTTAGATTATCTACTAACTTTAGCAATAAGTAAATATTTGATGATAATAAAATTAAATAGGTACAGACTTTAGAACTAAGCAAGCATAAAGTTATTTAGAAAAAGAAGGTAAAAATAAACAGAAACAACATATAAAATCCTTGATGCTTGATGGTAAAGCACGGTCGGATAGAAGGTGGTTTCTCCGATTAAATAGAGAATACACATTTGGTTCACTTCGAAAGGTGCATTTACTTTTGTAAGGGTTTAGATATCTACATTGGTAGATAATATAGTTTCGGTATTCAGGAATCAGGAATGCCTAAAACACGTGTACTCAATAAATATTACGTATATATATATATATATATATATATATATATATATATATATATATATATATATATATATATATATAAATAAAAACAGACCACTTTAAGGTTCCGTGTAATAAATTAGTTCACCACAGCCCTTTTAAAGGACCGCGGATCTGTGGTGAAATAATTTATTACATGGAACCTTAAAGTGGTCTGTTTTTATTTTTATTTAAATTATTAGCTCTGATTTACATTGAGCTCTCTGGATTTTATCCTCCTTGGGTCTACCCATACGGATTACCTAGTTTTTCGTAAACTAAATATATATATATATATATATATATATATATATATATATATATATATATATATATATATATATATATATATTTAAAAAAGATTATCAGTAAGAACACCGGATTATATATCTTACTGTTCTTTCTTTTTTTACTATAATATATATATATATATATATATATATATATATATATATATATATATATATATATATATATATATATATATATATATATATATTTGGGCTGCAACCTTTCTTTCAAGCATGTTTCGTTGAATAAGACAGGAAACGAATATTTGAGGAAGTTTTTAATTAGTTTTTCTAACATTCTTACTTTTTCCCGTTTAGTGAGAGTAAGGGAGTGTAAAAATTCTCCGCAGTGTTTATTACGCTTTTGGACATTCCTTTAGCCATTTTCAAGGGGTTTTTCTTGTTAAGTGTTCTTAATTTATTTTCATGTTTGTCTATTTAAGATGTAGTTTTCGTGCTATCTAAATACTAGTAGCGTTTATTCCAAGCCTCGCGAATTGAGCGTGACTGGAATTCGAGTTGGCGTCGTTCTATTAAAATATTCTCTAAAACGCTATTTCCAGTAGTGATTTATACTGGATGCCAGATGTTTTATGTAAAAGCCCTCTCTCATGGCGAGATATTTTCGGTAACGGGACCTATATAGGATGCTAATGTTACCAACTAGAATCAACCTTATACGTTGTTGCAAATTGTGGGTGGCTAAGTGCGTTTTTATGGCACTTGGGTCAGATAAGTGACACGTGTGGCGTCTACTGAATGAGGTGGTGGTATGACCGATATAGCTAATCGATCTATGACAAGGAACACGTTTCAATGTTTTTCGGGATTTACGGCAGAAATATGGTGTTTAATGATTCGTCGTATTTCTAATTCGTCCTGCTTGTAATTATTGTGCATCTGGCTGCAGTAAACGGAAAGTGTTTCCGTAATAAACTACATAAATAGGTGTTTAAGCACCTTCCTAATAGCACTAAAATGGAAAACAAGTTGTGCTACTGCAAAAATGTCTCCGGTTAGTTCAACTCCTTTGACTTCTCACGGAAGCCCTCAGATTGGTGACTTTTCATAGATACTTCCAAGCAAAGTCTGAAGGCTGTGTTCCTGCACAATGAGAATTCTTGCCTTAGAGCAGAATTTGTTTTAAACCAGTATAATGAGACTCAGGGAATAGATACATTTGAATGATATATTTGACATACTGCAACATATTTTACGAGGTATTAGTAGGTGAACATATTTTTAAACACAGAACTTTTGGATTACGATACTTCTGTCTTTAAGATATAAATCTGATGCCCATAGAAAAACAGATACATAGAAAATAAATATGAATTTATAATAATAATGAACTGTTGCAATCTAAAAGTGTAGGGAACCCAGTGAACAACAATCATAATATAGTAGTAAGGATTGACGTATAAAATATTTTTATCGCTTGCCTCGGGTCATATTAAGTTACCTAGAAATAAATAGATAGAAAGAGGAAAAGGGAGGGAAAGAAAGAGAGAGAGTGAGAAAGAGATATATAAAGAATGCGTGACAAAAATGAAAGAAATAAAATGAGATAGATAGAGAGAGAGAGAGAGAGAGGGGTGGGGATTGCGTCAAACCTATATATGCCTAGATAAAATCCTGAAAATTTCAAAATGTCAGTTTCTCATCGAAATAGAAAAATAAGGAGAACTATTGAAAAAAAAATTGAAAAAAAAATAAAAAAATTCGGAGGCCATAACAGATCCGTCCAAATTTCTACGTACATGCAGAATTCATTGAAACAAAATTTTAAAAAATGACAAAAAAATTTCTAAGAATGATTATAGAAACAAACATGCGTTTATACATATGTAAATCCTAGACGCGCACACACACACACATGCACACAGACATGTAAATATGGAAAGATTTTGTGGGTAAATATAACGTTTTTTAATTTGATATTTTCGCTATATAATGTTGGACTTGGTAACTTGCCTAATTTATTGTTGAATTAATCGCATTGACAATAAATTCAATTTATTTTCTAATGTAAAACGCTTTTTCCTCATTATTGATGTACCTATATATATATATATATATATATATATATATATATATATATATATATATATATATAGGGAGAGAGAGAGAGCGAGAGAGAGAGAGAGAGAGAGAGAGGAACCTCGGTTCACGAATTTAATTCGTTGCTGAAGGCCGTTCGTTACCCGAAATGTTCACAAACCGAAACTATTTTTCCAACAGAAATAAATGTAGAGAAAAAAAGTCACAATATGATGAAATTGGAAAAGAAAAGCACGACACAACACACGAATGTATACAACACGGCGATCGACGCAGAAATTATTCCCTTCGTGTTAACTCGGTTCGTCTATATATATATATATATATATATATATATATATATATATATATATATATATATATTCAAGCATGCTGTTTAAATAATTTAGACGTATGTCTATTTATTTTAGTTATATATTATAGTTTATTTTAGTTTTAGTCCTTTCAAGTCCACGAATAAATTTCTTGGTGGCTGTAGAAAATTGATTAAGAAAAATTTCAAAATTTTCTTTCAGATAACTTTTATCTTCCCAAGTCCTTTCAATCGCATCTGAAACCATTTTCCATATCTATGGATGTGTTATGCGTTAACACCGTAAATTTAAAATATTTTTTACCTCCATGCATGGGAGGTAACTTATGTGAATTTTAAAAATAATTTTTAATTATAGTATTTAAATTTAGTATTTTTTATATAGCATTTTTTGCTACAAGCATTTAAGGACTTTGTTGCTATACACATAGTTGACTTTATTTACTTTTGGCCGCAATTTACTTATATAAAGAGCTTCCAGAATTGTAAGTTCTTGCTTATTATTATCTTCATGAAACAGTGATGTATTTTCGATTACTATCTGTCAAAACAATGAATGTAGACACGAGAGTTCCTTTAAATGTTCTGAGATTGAACTATGATCGTTCAAGTCAAACGTAAGCCGTCTCGTCGTTGTTGTAAAAGCAACGTACGTATTAACATTTTTATCAGAAATGCAATCTCCCAAAGGACATTTAAATTGATATACGATGTTGGTCTGTTGTAAGACGCTAGTTGACGGAAAAGAGTTATGGATAACTAGGTTGGGTTTATCAAATTTAGTATAGTATATAATTAATTATAATACAACCAACCTAGTTAAAAAGTAAAAACTTAAAAATATCAAAAAACTTAAAATATCTAAAATATTGTAAATTAAGTCCCTTGTAGAGTTGATGCAATTTCCGCGAAACTCAAAGATAAGTGAACATTTAATTTTTTTATTACTACTGGATGACTCTCTCTTTCTCTCTCTCTCTTGATATCGTACACGATACTTACATGGACTGCTCGCCTTAAAAACGTTATCTCACAGAATTACCTATTTGATCGAGTTTGGGGCAAAATACAATCTTTGTTGTTGTTACACACACACACGCACACGCACACACACACACACACATATATATATATATATTGTCATCCACAGATATCACAGCATATCAGTGTGGCTAGACATGCGATTGTTTCAAGCCGGGATCGAAACCCGACTGGTTTGACATCAGTTGGAGTCTCTCACCTTTATCAGCGTGCGCAGCGGAAAAAAGAGAAATTTTAAAGCATTATATACGAAATATACGCATTACTGGCTATCAGAGTGCTCAATTCATAGCGAAGAGCTTTTAGCGTTAATCAGTAGCAGCCGACAATTTCCCTTTCTTTCAAAGTGTTCAACCTACGAGGGTGGGTGTTACGAAATTGCAACATATGGAAATATGAACCCCAGATTAAAAAAGAAAAGAAAAGGTGGGTTCGCTCAGATAGGAACACACGAACAGGTACTGACGAATAACAAACACAAGATGAATGTTTGTAAATAATTTTATATAACAAAAAACAACAAAATATGGGAAGAGTATGGGATAACATATGTAAAATCAATAAGAGACACTTATGACTTTAAAAGTTCAAATGTTCATAATGGCAAATAGACAGAGTCACTGTAAAATGTCCGCATAAATGTCGGTAGTTCTTCTTTCCATGGTATATGGCATAATATTCCAGAATAGCATTTGTATTTCGTTTCCCTCTGGTAATAAAATTACACCCAAAATGAAATTAGGATGATTTCTTTGAGCATAGTCGATTTTCTCGCGATCTGTTGCAGCCAGAGATCATCGGGAAACTGAAATTACAATACAAATATCCCACATGGTGATGTATGTCATGTGAGCTTGGGTGATCGACTCCCATAGGAGGTCAATCGTATTCAGTCGTCAAGCGACCCGGACTTCTTCCCGCCATTTCTTAGTTTAGACAGAACTGTCTCGACAGGAAATTAAAAAAATATATAAAAATAGAGAACAGGAAACAGAAAGACAGCATATCTCTTAATAAATTGATCATACGTCTGATATAGCACTCAACATTGAGGGCCATGTGATAATATATATATATATATATATATATATATATATATATATATAGCATGATGATCAAGATATTCTTTGTATATTTTTATTTAGTTGATATGTGGGAGCACGACAAGATTTTGGGAATTACACGTTTTTCGGCTACACCTTAAGCCTTCCTCAGTACTTGTTATTCAATAGTTTTTTTTATGTCCGTGTGTGTATATGTGTGTTTGTATTGATGACATATTTTTATTACTTCGAGCGTTATTATTGTGGATACTTCATATTTGAAATAGCCGCGGAATTTTTACTTATTAAACAGTGTGTACTACGTCTATCGGCCTGCGCATGCGTGTTTAATAAATAAAAATGTGACGTCTATTTTAAATACGAAGTATCCACTATAATAATGTTCGAAGTAATATAAATGTCGGATTAAAATAAATCCAGTAATTCTTTAAAGACTGATGACATATATATGCATCATAAATATATTGGTAATTGATAAGGTATATGTATTTATATAGTATTGATTTGTATTGATGACATTGATGAGTAGGTATCTTAATTCCAATTGTAAAGAAAATTTGCTTTGTTTAATGAAAATAAACACTGAGCGCTCTTTTGTGAGTCAGTTTTAACATATTTCAAATTCTATACCAACGGATTACTATATATATATATTTGCTCTAGCGTTCGTCCCACAATTTCATACATACACTCTCACTAAATTTTATTTATTTATTTATTTTTTCCCCGGAGTTGTTTTTTTCTGTTTTATTTTTGAATTTGTAGGTCTGATGAATTGGATCGTTTTCACGATTCCAATGGAATAAATTATGACCATGGAATATTAGTGTTTAAGTCTTTTTATTATATCTTTACTCTGTCCTGGACATTGAGTTCTACCTGGATTCTATCCTCTTGGAATTATTATACACATATGTATGTGTATGTATGTATATTTATTTATATATTTTAGATATATGATTGCATATGTATGTGTATATTTTCCACTAATATTATCTATCTATCTATCTATCTATCTATCTATCTATCTATCTATCTATCTATCTATCTATCTATCTATATATATATATATATATATATATATATATATATATATATATCTATATATATATATACATACATACATAGACAAACATGTGTGTAGGTGGTTTGACAGCAATTTTTATGTAATATTCGCCATTCATAGAAGTATGTAACAAAGGGAGATAATACTGAAAAATATATATTTGTCGAATCATATTTTTCACTTTTAGGTTACGGACTTAGGTTATGTATACTTAAATAGATAAGTACAGATTTTAAAAAAATACACAGACACATAAACACACACATACATACATACATACGTACATAATCCAACGCGTAGTATAAGGTCTTTCAGGGACTGGTAATTTGAAATCAGCCTCTACGTATACATAGAAAGTCAATCTAAGCATAAAATAAATTAATTTCTTTTTAATGGGAAAATATACATTCAAGATAAATCCTTGCCAGAAATTCGGCGAAATTCTTTCGAAAAACTGGATCTTATCTTCTGTGAACGTCAGGCGAAGCCAAAATTACTATCGACTGTTTAGAAAGAGTTTGAAGTAAATTAACACAGCTCATTACGAATGGAAAAAAAAGATTCATCGTCCATTTTTTTTTACACATATGTCGATCAATTAGAAACGATTAAACTATTAACAGACTTAATTAAATTCGAAATAATAATTATTTAAAGATTGTGTAGAAATTCAAATATAAATAGATTTTTAATGACGGATTTTCTACGATGTTGATCAGCTGTCTCGAAGACTATCTTTTTCGACTTGCCCTATTTTTTTCGCATCGGATGTTGCCGGTCCGGTAGTAGTAGGTATAAAACCTCGCATATTCCAGACAGCATTCTAATACTGTAAACTCTCATTGTGTAAGATTGCAGATTTTTATATTTGGGTTTTGTGATAAATGAAAGTAAGTATTCAATAGTATGTACAATTTTCCCCCTTCTATCCGAATGTAGATCGTTACTATGAAAACTTTCATAAGTCAAAATGGCGTGAAACGAATACGTAGCTATCGTTAACTTATATGGAAAAAGTGTTTAGATGTTTCTAGATAAAAACAACTCTCTGTGATACTTTCCGATAAGATTGCAATGGTGATTTTTTAAGCAGAGCTTAGATGTGGCACAAAGCTGAAAGTATGGAGTACCCAGTTTTCGCTACGACTGTAATGACTGAAGAATACTTTCAAAATTTTGAAAGGGTACGTGAGTTTGCAGGATTTTGAGTGTCTACAAAGAATTGTATGATAAGAAAATGCGTATAGATCTCCAGTCAAGCTTTATTTTCTAATTGTTCACCAAATGCGAGGCCCAAGAGCCACTCAAGGTAGAAAGTTACTGGATGCGGCTGTGAGGGCAGGAAGTAAGAAGTGCATTTTATGGAAACAAATAATGATTAACCCTGAACTTGAAGAGGTTAAGATTATAGTGATCGGGGGAGCATCCTCTTAGGAGCCTGTTTCACAAAGTAGAAATTTTTAGGAAAAAGCTTTCCGAAAAGAACTTCCGTCGTACTAATGGAATTTAATTCATAATTTCATAGTAATCCTGTACGAATGCATTCTTGAAATCTGCTGTTGAGATTCCTCATTTACTGCTGCAATATCTCAGCTGGGACACTGAGAATTTTATTCTCGTTACTAAAATGGCGAAATGTTTACTTGCTCAAGGTCACTGTCTCGCAGTGTTGCCACTTTCTCATGTCTGGCAATACGCACTTCAAAATTTCCCGTTTTTTGGGGTCACCCTATATATTTTACACTAGACATCGGAATAAACACTTCGTCTTCAGATGGACCACTTATTCTTGCTATTGTTATAATTAGTTTAAATGAATAATAATAGTCAATCAATAAATATGAAAAGAATATGTATATATCTATATAATAAATAAATAGTATTAAAAGATTATTGGTTTGATTTGGTTTATTTTGTTTTACGGCATATCAACCTCAATGGGTTATTTAATGCCGACAATTTTTTTATTGCTGGTAATATTTTGTTATCTGTGTCTGGTAATATTTTTCCTTCAGAATTGTATTGCTGGTAATAATTTTTTCAAAAAACTATTGCTGGTAATAGTTAACTATTTGTCCATAGCTGGGACCCTAACAGGTGCTACCACCTCGGGTCAGGGTGGACCTGGGAACACCAGCAATTAAGAAGTGGTTCCACGCTACTCAAGACATCCTGATCTGAGGCCTTGCTGCTGGACGTAGTTTATCGTCTTACCCAGGACGCGGATGTAGTTTAATGTCGTACCCAGGACGAAAAGGATTATTGTCAAAATAAAAAGGTAAATAAAATCAGAAGAGAAGCAATGGGGATCTCCATGTAGGTTTGACTCAAGTGCATGTATTTCGGCAGGGGTGTAATAGGTGGGGGACGGTCAGTAGATCCTTTTTTAATCGAGTTCACCCCAAGCAAAGTAGTAAAGCCACTAAGACACAAGGGGCTACTGGGCGTGGAAGAAGCAGAAAACAGAAACATTAATAGTGAGCGAGAACAAGAAAAGGAGTGATCAGGGGGACAGTAAAAAGCGATTGACATTGCAATTAAATTTTTGAAGATTAAAATTGAATGGAAAGCATGGAGCCGGAAGAGACTTTCACAAGTGAGAAGTGCGAGAAAAGAAACTGTTAGCATAGAACTTACGGTTACATCTAACCACCTCAGCTGTAAATTGGTGAAAACCTCTTCGCTAGTCTAGTACTGCGCTTAAATTCATAAAGTCTAGATACCATGACGGAGAGCTCATCCGAACAGTTGCCATGAACATATTTATAGAAAATCACAGGAAGGCAACTTTACGATGGTGGGAAAGTGACTGAAGCCGAGACGCCAGATCAAGACCAATAATATTGCTGGTTCTTCTTTGGATTTTGTCAAGGATCTCTAGATATATAGCGGGAGCACCAGACCATATGTGGAAGCAATATTCTAAGCATGAACGAATGGTAGACTTAAAATCTGGAGAGAAAATTGTCTAGTACGGCACAGTGAACAAACTTGGCAGGTGACCCAGCAATTAATTCAGTATAGTGTTTCCACTTCATGTCAGCCGAGAACGTTACCCGAGAAGGCGTAACGAGTCACTCTCCTGGAGGTTAGCATCAGTCATAATGATGGAATTCAGAGAGGGGTCTCTCGGATGATTAATAGAGAACAATTTAGTTTTGGAGGCGTTAAAATTAACACGCCATCCACTGACAGAGTCAACCACAGTTTGGGGATCGTTTTTGACATCAACCGCCAATTTGGCCGTATCGGACTGATCAGACTTACTAGCGACACAGGAGTAAATGCTTAAGTCGTCAGCATAGATACCAAGTTGAGAGCTAATGTAATCGGGAAGGTCGTTAATGAAAATGAAAAATAAAGTACGACTAAGGGTAGAGCCCTGGGGGGAACCTGCATTAGTACAAAAGGATATAGAAGAGTGGCCATTCAGGATAACTTTCAAGAATAAGACAGGAGAAAAAAAATTCGCCTGATCTTGCATCAACTAATTATTATCTTTTCGATCGCATCTAAATGTTTTGATGGGATGTGGAGAATTTTCTCTCATCAAGACCAGATTCAAGAAAATCGTCGAAAACTTTTCCACATTAAAACCTGCGGCGTTTTACTCAAAAGTGATAAGTGACATTGCAAATAATAGTGAATATGTCAGTCAGTTAGCTATGTGCCGTGCGTGATACACGCTTAGATACATGACTGACGAAGCAGATTTTTCCCTGCAATAGGTTGCCATTTCTTTCTGCGGTAGACCAGTTGCCATTCAAGGCTATAGAACCCGGTCTGTCCTGCTATTTACCCATAGCTGGTGGGAGAAGACGAGGATTCATACCTTTCCCAGGTAAGTGAATGCAATGGATTCGACTGGAAGTACGAACTCGGCTCTCCGATACCTCAATCCGAGCTACTATCCATTACTCCACCGTGCCTGAATATATAATTGAATAAAATGCAACTGTACTTTACTTTTTAGAAGAGTAAAGATGATAAGCAAAAACAAATATTATTTATGACCAACATTAGAGATACTTCATTTCGGGGACTTGAACTCATTTAAGAATAGTTTGTAGACTAGTTTATTAAACATCGTTGTCTGTAGGCAGCTGATAGGTATGCATATATCTGTGGGCGTGTTTATGATAAAGAGACGACACGCCTGTCAATGTTTTCACGCGTGTAATTATGTCTTTTTGATCATGTATGAATACTTAAAGCGGATGTTATAAGTGTGTACCTATCAGAATGTTCCTGCGAATGTTCGTTTTTAACAATTAAGGCTGTTCTGGACGTTCACCTGTGTGCGCAAGTCTATTTCACTATCGAGTGTACAATTTGTACATACAAAGAGTGTCTGTCTATTCCTTCGCTCGCGCATGCGTCTAAATGCGAGATAAAAAGCGACCCCTAGTGGCCATTTTGTTTAGATTTCTTTTTGCATCTATTTTACTGATTGAGAATATTTTATGGCTTTACTTTGCATCCGGCTTCTGTCCCCCGGCTGGAGACATTGGTGATGGCCGGCTGGGTACAGCGTAAATACGGGTGTATGGAGAGGTGTATTGGGTTGGCCCCATCTCTTTTAATGGTCGACATGAAAAGATGATGTTCATCGTTAAACGATCGCGTTTCGTTCAAAGCTATCAACTTGTGACTCTTGCCATTAATAAGGGCGTAATTCTAACTTAATACTCACCCACTTTGTGGCAAAAATCAGTTTGAAAAAAAATGGCCGCTTATACACACGCGTACAGTAAGAGGTGTGAATTCGCATCGGTATATAATTGCGCACACATAGAGATAAGACCCTGTTCCTCTTTGCTTTTAATACATTCGGGCACCTTCAGAATTTGTGGCACCCGAAAACAAATAGAGGAAGTTTGAAAAACAAACACTTTGTTGCGTGTAGCCACATCTCACTGTTGCTGTACGTGCACTGCTCCTACACACAAAAATCGCACACTCGTAAGAACACACACGTACACAAAATCGGGAACACATACATGCATGCAAACACGCACAGATGTATGCAGGAAAATTTACATAAGTATGAAAATGTTTTCTGCTTGAATTGGTCTCGACTATAGCCTTTCGATTAAAGCGTCGGTTCATGAATTTGGTGAGATAGTAATTGTCAGTTCAATCCATGATCCATCACAGACTCAGCGAAAAAAAGGGGGCGAGAAATAATTAGGCTGTATTAATAAGAAGCTGACATAGACAATGGAAAGTTAATTGGATCCATAGACACGTTAAAAAGACTGGCGAGCAAAATGGCCTAAATGTTATGATAACCATTAAAAAAGGCAGACAAATTATGAACAAGTTCTTTCTAGACGTTGCAATATACGCGCGGCGCACGCACACACACGCATATATATATATGGTGGACTCTCCCATCGCATTCGAGGGTCAAGCAGTTCAGTTCATAGGAACCGACAGCCAAACACCAGCGCATATGATTTGATTACAGTGGTGAAGGGTTTGTGAAAACCACACTTTTTGAAGGGCTGAATACAGAGACCTTGTGACACGTAGTGCACCAAGCGATCCACTGCTGGTTTTGAATTCAGAGTTGTCCTTTTCCTAGATCAGTTACCATCCAAGGGTATAGAACCAAGTCTGTCCTGCTATTTACTCCTAGCTGGAGGAAGAAGAGGATTAATACCTTTCCCAAAGGACGTAAGTGAATGTAATGGATTTGACTGGAATGCGAACTCGGCCCTGCGATTCCTCAATCCAATGCTATCCACTACTCCACTGAACCTCCATGTATATATATATATATATATATATATATATATATATATATATGTGTGTGTGTGTATATATATATATATATATATATATATATATATATATATATATATATATATATATATCCGATGCGATGAGAAATGATATGCCTAAACTCTTGACCGATGTTTATCACCGAAAAAATTTCCACAGACCAATCAACATTAAACACCCGGTCCATCCATCACCAAACTGCTATCAACAACCACTATTGTTTCACTCAGATACTTTTTTCACATATTTTTGTATGCATATTTTTCTTCTCAAACAAATGGAAAAAAGGAAGTGACGTTTCACACCCGGCTTGCCTACAAGCAGGATTGTTCATAACCATTTTCGACCCTCACCCGTCGATGTGCAATTGAAATGCACTGAAACCAAGTTGCATCTTTGTAGTGAGTAAAATGGTTTTGTCTATATGATAAAATTATAATAAATAAATAAATATATATATATATATATATATATATATATATATATATATATATATATATATATATATATATGAATGGTGCGGAAATAGTTACGGCCTTTTTTATTTATTAAATTTTATGGAACAAAAATAAATTACATTAATATAGAAGATTTAGAAGAATTGTCAAACTAACATTTGTTATAATTAACAAACTATTCATCCTTAAACCTTCATGTTCAATACAACGATGAACACGATCACCGACACTTCTACAAACCATTTGACACATTTTTTACATTAATTTAAAAAAAAAAATTACCAGAAATTTCTTGTTATAATTCACGAATTGTTTTCGGTTTGAGCATGTAAACAGACTCTTTCAGTAGACCCCACAAGAAAAATTCTGGTGGTGTTAGGTCTAGTGATCATGATTGGCACGTACTCCACGTCGTCCTATTCACCTCAGCTCGAAATTAAAATTTAACCGCACACAAAAACGTAAGCCATAGTTTATCTTAACCCATAGTGTAATTTATTTCTCTTCAGTAAAAATTAATAAATAAAAAGGGCGTTACTTTTGACTCAGCCTGTATATTTAAACCTAGGTAGGTAGTACCTGGATCCTTCGGATTTATTTATTTTACCTTTGCTCTACTTAGCACTCTTCGTTTTAACTTATTACTCACTGTTTTTTTTTTGTATCAGAAATTTAGGGTACTGGACGATTTCTTTCGACCTGTTCGGAGGTTTCTGGTTCTTTCTTTTTTTTCAAAATTTTTCCTCTGATGCCAATTTGTTTGAAAATTGTGCTATCCAGGTTTTTTCAACCTCTGAGCTTAAAATCGATTTACATTATATATATATATATATATATATATATATATATATATATATATATATATATATATATATATGTTAGCACTAAGTGATATACATTCAAAATATAGACAATATTCTAAATATAATATTTATATACGAACACATTCATAGACAACAATTTGATACAACAAAATATCATTACTTTTCTTGAGAAACTCTTTTATTCAGATAAATTCATATAGTCCTATGTTAGTAGTAAAAATAGTTTTATTTATTAGGACAAAAGAATCGTAGCAGAATCCAGGACACCCTACAGCATCCAAACCAGAATAGAATCTACTGGAGGAAAAAGTAGAACCATGTTGTTCACTGACCTTACGCCACTGTACATTTCATCAAGTGTGTAAATTACTCTCTCGAGTGGTTTGTAACACCCTATTTATCATCTCTCATTTGCGTCTCTGTCTCTGGGCGGAGTGCACTCAGGAGCGACTCCTTCAAAAGACAGAATCGCGACTGAGGAAAATTATACTGAGAGGTGCCGGCCCTGAGGAACAGCTTCCCGAGGTCGCGCGCTCTAATTGCACTAGAGAGAGTGGGCTCGGGAATTTTTGTTCCTAGCCCGGGTGTACGGGCTCGGGCTTCCCACATTAAACCGACCTTGTGTCACAACGTGACCTCGTGGGAGTAAATACAAATTTCATCATAAAAGAACGGTTCCGGTTTTGATTCGACGGATTCATACGGTAGAACTTTCTACCGACATCTCCATGGCTGCTCGGTGCGTCGGGTTTTTCATGCAGGAATATTACTGGTTGACTTTCTTGCGTAATAAACTTTCTTTTCTGTTCCAATGCAACATTCAAACGAGGCAATTACTCACTGTAGAATTGCGCAATAACAATTCTATATAGGGCAAAAAAATTATCAATAAAAAACGATCATACTTAGTATTATTACTTACAGCTTGTTTCTCGTACGATTTGCCGCATGCAACTTGAGAGAGAAATTAGCGATGTCGATTGTCAATTGCCCGGAGAAATAATATGGAAAGCACCAGCGTCGTACACACACCTGGCATGGGGAGCAGAAGAGTGGGAGGACAAACAAGAGAGAGACTGAATGAAAAAACAGGAAAGAAAACGAGAGAGATACAGATAGAGATAGATAGAGAGTGAATGAGATATTGAGAAAGAGAAAGAGTGCTGGAAAGAACAAAGAAGTATTTTGATAGAAATGGTGAGAGAAGAAGAAAAAGGGGAAAATGGGAGAAGAGATAGAAAGAATACAAACAAGAAAGATGCTGAGTAAAAGAAGATAGATAGATAGATAGATAGATGGGTGGAGGGAGAGAGAGAGAGAGAGAGAGAGAGAGAGAAAGAGAACGAGAGAATAAATATTTTTAAAGATCATGAGAAAAATGGGGAAAGAAAGCGGTATCAAAGGAGAGAGAACAGAAACAAGAGAGTGATTGAGTAAAAGAACAAGCAGGAGAAAGATATAGATAGTTAGATAGACGGAGAGAGAGAGAGAGAGAGAGAGAGAGAGAGAGAGAGAGAGAGAGAGAAGTATAAAGGAGAAAGAAAAAACGACATGCAAATATAAGATTCTGAAAACAACACACACACACACATATATATAAACATTCATATTAAGTGAATTCTCATATTTTTTATATTATTTTTTAAAATCCGGTAGTCAGGGGTTATTAGCTCTCTCCAGGACACGAACACCCAACTACTCTCCTAGCCCGTGCGGAACCCATCGTAACCCCACTGTCCCTGGTCGCAATGAAGGCACACCTCATTACCAAATCGGTCACACTTGACCTGACAAAGGCGTATGAGATTTTCGCTAATGAACAGAAACAAGTCAAGAGAAGTGGCCGTCGCAGATCACCGAACACACCACAACTATTGCTTTTCAAATAAGCGCCAATGATTTTTTTATATTTCTTTGGCGTTTAAATACGGTGCATATGAAGGACCTCTGGGCGTAGAGGCGTGAATGCGTGGGGTGTAATTCTAGGTTCTTTTGTCAGTGGGGTTGTAGTACTGTTTCTACTGGTGTGTGTGTATGTACTTTTGTAAATACTTAAAAATATAACCTTTCTGACCTACAAGCCATATTACAATGAGGAAGTACTGCCGTAGAAATTAGAATCCCTGGGACCAGGATTTTTTTATATAATTGATTTAATTTTTTTTACGGTTTACCAACACTTTGTGAGTTATTTAAAGCCGAAACATATTTCGGTGTGTAAGAAGTTGTTTACAGTACTCGGTGTTCTCAAGCGGTTATCCATTTAAGTACTGACGGGGTTCGGCACGTCTTAACTTGGAGGATCGAAATAGAACCGGTGTTTTTTGCGCGATTTGACCGTAAGCAGACATTTTTTTTATAACAAGAGAGAACAGATGATATGGTCTGATTCTTTATTTACTCGCCTCTCCACGGTGGAAGGTCATTTTTCAACGTGGTTTGCCCATACGCAGGCATATAGGCCAAACAAAATAAAATTGCTCCATCACCGCGACTGTTACTGGAAAACACCAACTCTCCCTAGCGTAATGTGGAGGGTGCCGCTGCAGAGCCGGATTCTTCGGGACCAAGATATTTCTCCGTACCCCCACGTTTCAACAGAAACGAGGTCGAAGTTTAATGCTTGGCTTTTCTGCATTACTGTACAAAAATTGCTCAAGCCTCCTAGGCACTTCCCCTGTTGGGGGACGCCTCAGGCCGGGTAATGATTCCAACCCCTCTCTAAGGAGGGTTACTGCCTGGGAATTCTCCCTCCACTCGAGGCTCGAGCTAATATTATTTTCAACTTTCCGGGCAGAAGCAAGCTCCTATACGGGAGATACAAATCCTTGGGAACAGAGGTATTTCATAATTTTGAGAAGAGATTTGATTTCAGGGTGGCCCCACAGATACTCTGTTTCAGGGCAGAAGTATCGATTCATAATTAAATAATATAATAATTTTTGACCGGTAGTATGGTATTTTTCTTTATTTTACAGTGACATTCACTCTTTCCAAGGCCAGGGAACCACTCGAGGTAGAGTGTAAGAAGCACTGTTTATGCGGATATGTGGGGAAGATAACGCTTAATCCTAGACTTGATATGGTTAAACATGTAGCGATCGAGAAAGCATCCTCTTGGGAGTCGGTTCCACAAAGCAACGGTTCTTGAGAAGAAGCTGTTCGAGTGTAACTCACATCTTACCAATGAAATACAGAGGAAATGGTTGTGGTTCGCTACTATGTGCGTAGCATAGCGGGTATAGACGTGAAGGTTAGAACTAAAGGAACTAACTAATGTGGTTCGTCTGACGACTTTCCATGGAAGCCATGAAAAATAGTGTAATGAGAGGCTTGCGACGTTTCGTAATCTTGAATCTTTAGAAAAAAATATATAGTATTTTAATAGTTATATACTCAGAAATTTGGCCGAATTTTGATACGTCCGAGAAATAATGTTGACACTAGTTGTTAATTTTGAAATATCTGAATGAAAAATTGATTTTTATTTTAAATGTATCTCACATTCATGCCAAAATTTAACTGGGTGTGTGCTAACGTCTCTCATTTGTTTTTTGTAAAAAAAAAAAAACGGCTTTTACACTTAATTCAATTTTAAACATAAGCACAAATGGGTTCTACGTCTAGGAAAGCAAAATGTGTAAGGTTGTGAAAAAATCGTTAGATGAAAGGCGGAGTAATTGCTCGTGCGCATGCGCAAATCATTTTTATGTTCGAAATGACCAAAAACGTCGATGTACGGAAGCCGTAAGAATTCCATTATTAAGCCCAACCCATATTTTAAAGGATCTAGTGGAGGATTGTCCGAATGATTGGCAGTTGCTGTGGATGTCGTATTCTAATTTGCCTTTCAAAATTTCTTTTCTTTTTTTTTATTATTTTTAATCTCTCCGCCTTCTCTTTTTTTTCTTTTGCCTTTGTTCTATTTTTCTATTGTGGTATTTCCGCGTATCTTGCCTTGACATGGGCTTTTTGGTATTTCTGGCTTTGTTATTTTCATGTCAGCTTATGTCAGGTTACTCTACGAGTGTTACAAGTACCATGCAATTCAGTACGTATTGTCGGGGCATCGGCAACTAAACCGGTTCCCTCACGAGGCTTTTCTGATGAGGACGATGGCTGGATATTCAGTTAGATTAAAACCAAGACGTGAAAAAGTGCAGATAAACTTTCTTTTAGAGTCAACATCTATCTAACACAATAGAGTAATCTGAGCTCCATAGCGATGTATGCAGTCCGTGTGGTTGATGACACGGCATCGCTGGGCAAGCATAGCAGCTTAACAATGACCAACAGAACATCTTAAAAAATAGAGATTGTTGCATGTAAATAATGAAAGAAAAAGCAGATGAAGATTAAGAAGAAATACTTTAGCTTGTGTATTCCCCCATCAGGATTAGCAGTCGGAATTCGAGCAAGTAAACACCAGAATTTCGAATACTGAATTCCAAGGCGTGAAAGGACATAAAAATTCATGGATGATAATTTGCTGATGGCAGACACAGAATGAAAACTGAAAGAACTCTTAGGAAAATACAATAATGGAAAGTAAGATGTTTAAATTCTCGGCTGACATGACGTAGAACGATTGTATTGAATCCATTGCTAGGTCTGCTGCTAAGAAAGTTAGTTCACTTTGCCGTGATAGACACAATTTTCTCTCCTGAATCTATCTTATATATCTATAAGTCTAGCATTCGTCTATGCTTTGAATATTGCCGCTACATACGGTTCGATGTTCCTGCTGTATATTTAGAGATTCTTGATAAAATCCAAAGAAAAATCAGCGATATTATTGGTCCTGATCTGGCATCTCGGCTTCAGTCATTTTCCCACTGCCATAATGTAGCTTCCCTGTGTCATTTCTATAAATTCTTTCATTGTAATTGTTTGGATGAGCTCTTCTCTATGATACCTAGACTTTGTAAATTTAAGCGCAGTACTAGATTGATGTCAAGGTTTCAACAATTCATCTCTCGCAATTCAACTGACCTGGCTAGATGTAACCAGTAAAAGTTCTATGCTAACATTTTTCTCGCACTTATCGCTTGTGGAACCCACTTCCTGCTCCATACTTTCCAACCAACTTTCACCTTCAAACATTTAAATGTAATGTCAATCGTTATCTACTGACTTCTTGGTTACTCTTCTATTGTTTTAGCTCCTTAATGTTTTTATTTTTCTTATCCCTTCATGCTCAGTAACCCTTTGTGCGTTAGTAGCTTTACTGCCTTGCATGGGGTGATATGATTAAAAAAGGCTCTCCTTGTTCTATCTTCTATCCGAATTGGTTCGCCTGTAAATTGTAAGGAATCCGAATATTTACGCCAAATCCCAATGGCTTTTTAGGAAAAACTTGTGTTAAAAGATTATCAAAATCATGTCTAAATCAGTCATAAAAATTCAATTTAGATTTTGAAAAACTCACTCTGATTGGTTGATAAATCCTTCGCGTGCTCAAATAATAACTTCTGGAAAAAATTCCAGCGTATGGCTCTGGAGGCTTCGATGAAACAAAAACTCAACTATCTTAAGCAGTAGCTTTGTTAATCGATGGGTGGCCAACACCATGATAGATGCTTATTTCCTGGGAGTGCTTCTTCATCAAAAACCAGGAAAACAACTACAGTACTCGCAACCTTATCCCCATTATTCAGCATTTTTCGGCAACAACTTCTTCAGAGATATTAAAAAAAAACACTTTTAATAAAACCTGACAAACTTTCAACTTTCACTACAAGATAATTTCAAGAAATTCAGACATGAATATCTGGTAAAAAAGAATTTTCTTTTATTTTCCCACAAAAGTATTTATGGAAAATATTTCTAAGACAATAAACGGGACAATAATTGTTCAGCCTTTAAATATGATTTAAAAAATATCTTTTTAACACTTAAAACAAAAGTTGAGTTCCTTTCAAATTTTTCTCTTTTCTGTTTTTTTAATAGATAATTTGTATAAATTGTAAAGAATTTTTACAGCTTTGTACATTGAACACAAGGTCTTCATTTTCTTTTTCTTTGTCTACGTCCCTGAAAGAAATATAACTGCGAAATGTTTACGGTTTCATTGTCATAATGTTTCACGTGTCAATTTCCTTGCCAAACGAACAATTTCTTAATATTTTCTTCAGATCTTCATATCTTTCACAAATCTTTATAAAAGTACCGTTCAAATATGCTTAATGTCGGTTTGCCATATGAAGTCAATGTGTAATAATGTTTGTTTGTCACGAGTACTATGTCTAAGTTACATGTAAAACAGCGACCAAGGAGTCATTTATCTTCATGGCAATTGTTCTGGCGAGCTTTCCTCTTTAATTCCTCAACGTTATCAATTTAAGTTCAGTACTAGATTGGCAGTTAGGTTTCATTATTTTACAGTTGAAATCGCTAGATGTAACAGTAAATTCTATGCTACTAGTTTCTTCTCCCTCACTACGCGCTTGTGGAACTACCTACCAACTTCTTGATTCCCAATCAACTTTGATTTTCAAAAATTTAAAAAACAGCGTATAACGTCATCATTTGTCTTCTTAATTCTTGTTCTCTCTCCTTAATAATGTTTTTCTCATATTCTTTAGCACTCAGTAACCCTTTGCGTCTTTGAGGCTTTATCACCTTGCTTAGGATGAAATGATTATAAAAATTGTTATATGGGATTGTCCGTCTATAAATAATGCCTTGTACATGTATATATATGGTGTTCACATGTTACCTGAGAAAAATACAATAAAGGTATTTAATAGAAAAATCAATATGTTTTCAATAAAATCTGTACACATGTTTAAGATAGAGAGACCAGCTTTATGGATGAACTTCAGGGCGGCTTCGGAAACGACTGCTTAACCGGATCAGGTGATTCACAATGTCAACCTTCAAAGAGATCTTTATATTGTGGATCCGCTGGTTGGTCTTCCTCTCGACAACACCCCCCAGACCTGATATCTCGACTTCAGTCACATTTTCATCGACGTGACGTGGCTTCTTTCTCTCTTTTCTACAAATATTTTCATGGCAATTGTTCCGATGTACTTTCCTCCTTGTTGCCTCGACTGCACGAATTTAAGCGTACTACTAGATTGGCAGTTAGGTCTCACTGTTTTACTGTTGAACAAACTATATGTAACTGTCTGTTCTATTCTAACAGTTTATTTTCTCGTACTTTTCGCGTGTGAAATTCCCTTCTAATTTCATGCTTCCTTGCCAGCTGCAATCTTTAAAAATGTAAATGCAACACCAGAGTCTTTTCATTCTCTTTCACTCTCCGTAACCACGTGCGTCTTAGTGAGGTTATCGCCTTGCTTGGGGTGAAATGATTACAAAAAGCTAAGAAAATGAGAACCATATTATTATCTACATGTAAAAAAAATTGTTGGGACGAAAGAAAAATAAACTTATATAATAATTTTAGAATCGGTTCAAATACGACTCGATCTCATTTTTCGATCTCTCAGCAATCTGAAAGTAGCATGAAACAAATTAAGTGTTAAACACCAAACTAGTTAGCCATTGACCGTTGGCTATGACCCGTGCGGCCATTGGAAGCAATGGCACGATAACGAAGAAGCAAATCTTCACAATGGCGCGACATTACAACTAGGAGTGGCTTAATTTGTTGACGACGAGTAAATTATTGTTGGTTTATTTCTAAAAGGAAGCATAGATAAGACTTTATCTGAGCGATATCAGCAATTTGAGGCTTTGTAAATGGGTGTCAAATGTGCGCGATGCGTCAT
This sequence comes from Acanthosepion esculentum, assembly GCA_964036315.1. Classification (NCBI taxonomy): domain Eukaryota; kingdom Metazoa; phylum Mollusca; class Cephalopoda; order Sepiida; family Sepiidae; genus Acanthosepion; species Acanthosepion esculentum. The sequence continues at coordinate 56,245,702 of OZ038480.1, forward strand.
AGTGACTGCTTGGTCGTCCGTTCGATTTCACTTAATGCTCCTAGACAGGCCCCGCACTTAATTTCTTGATGCTTCGTTAAACTTAAATAAACTTTACATTTTTTTCTTTATTTAACAGTGGCGTGCTTAATTAGATTTGCCTTTTTATCTCTTTCTTTACGTAGTCTATTCTGAAAGTATCCAGCCATCTGATGTTACGGGGCCTTGACGTGCGGGTAAGAGCGAAGCTTGGCTACGCTACGTTAGCCTAGTTGTCCATTAGTGCTGAGTAGTGAGTTCAATCCTTACTGGGAGATCTATACAAAACTCATTAACACACCCAATAAGGCCTGTTAGTTCAGTTATGTGCCATGCGTGATACACGCTTAGGCGATCATGTATCTTTCGATACATGACTGACGGGCAGATGTTTTTCCCGCAGTAGGTTTCCACTTCTTTCTGCGGTAGACCAGTTGCCATCCAAGGCTATAGAACCCGGTCTGTCCTGCTATTTACCCATAGCTGGGAGGAGAAGAGGATTCATACTTCTCCCAAGAGTATTAGCATGTAAGTGAATGTAATGGATTCGACTGGAATTCGAACTCGGTTCTCTGATTCCTCTATCTGAGCCGTTATCCATTACTCCACCAACCAGTCTATTCCTTCCTTCCTTCCTTCCTTCCTTCCTTCCTTCCTATCTATCTATCTATCTATCTATCTATCTATCTATCTATCTATCTATCTATCTCTGTGCAGCGTAATTGTTAACGAGGCTAGTCTTTTTGACTATTACTACACTTTTATTGGCCAGTTACAATAATCAATGTATACATGATTGAATAAAAAACAAATGAAAAATCTTCCTAAATCTAACATGTTTCGCTATTTAATTTTGCTTCATCAGAGTTTTGGGGGAAGTGAAATAATCCTATGATTAAAAAATGGCCATCGTACAGTATCCGAGAGATAACAGATGACACTCGTGTGGGATACGACCATCTTCAATAACAGGCGTTTGGAGAGCAATCGCCCTGACATCACACTTGGACAAAAGATCAGCTGTGAATGGATCCTGATAGACGTTGCGGCATCTTGGGACGAGGACATCGTAAAGGCGAAGCAGGTAGAAAGAAAATACGAAAACCCGGCAGTGTAAACCGAAAAATCTATCCAGCAGCAGCTCAAATTGAAAGGATTCTTGGTAGCTCATGCCTTAAAGAAATACAAAAAATTGTACTCACAAGTGCAGCTCAGACATTACGATGAGCTTTATCTAAGTAAAATGCGTGGGATCTTTTTTTTTTTTTCTGACTTTAGGTCTCTGACTGGGACCCGGAAGGAAATGTGTATAAAACTGAAATCAAAGGAAATTATAATAACAGCCTGCTTACATGCAACTACCAAACTAATATCTTGCAGAATAATACGAACCCAAAATGTAGGTTCCCTGACCAATAGGTTTAAACTATTGATCACCTTATCTCAGAATGCTCAATAATCATACCGCTATGAAAGTGCAGGTCAATATCTACATTGGAAGATCTGTCATTATTACGCGTTGAAAACAGCTGCAAACTGGCATGAACATCAACCTGAATCTGTAGTTGAGGGAGCAGATGTTACCACCCTCTGGGATTTTTCTGTCAATAAAATCGAACAATAAAAGCAAATCGCCCAGATATTGTCAAATGTAGAAAAAATTGCACTGATTGACATGAACGCACTTAGTGACAAAAACATCTTTAGGTTTTGAAAAACTAAGCAAATGCATAAAATTAGTTCAGTAGATATACAAAAAATAGAAAGGGGTGTAAGACAAGGATGTGTCATCTCACCAGACCTATGAAACCTATACAGCGGGGCGATTCTGAGAGAATTGGAAGTTCTACCAGGATTCATTATTGGCGGCCACAATCTTAACAACATACGATATGCAGATGGCACAGTGCTGATAGCAGACACGAAAGGGAAATTACAACAACTCCTACAGAAGGTAGCGAAGGTCAAGTGAGAAGAAAGAATTAAACATCAGTTGCAAGGAGACGTGTTTTTCAGCAAGAGGAAGCGCCCAGTATGTCATTTACAAATAAGAGATCCCAAAATCAAACAGGTACAACAATTTAAATAGCCGAGAAGTGTTTCAACAGAGGACGGAAATGTGGTTCTGTGGAAGGATACAGAGAATACCATGAACCAAATACGTGAGCAATGCCGAAGTTCTAGAGACAATGGACACAAAAAAGAACATTTTAGTTAACTTCAGGAAGAGGCAAAGAAACATAACGAGGAAAGAAGGCTTGGGGAATTTGGTACTCAAAGGATACATTGAAAGCAAGAAGGACAGGAAAACATCCCATAGCCTACCCATCGAGATTGAGTGAATGGAAGGTGGGACATGGTTTAGGGGATATAGCAAAAAGACACAATTTATTAAGCGTTATAAAGGAGAGGAAGTTGTGAAGAGCCATGATCACCAACGTCCTGAATGGACACAGCACATAGAAGAAGAAACAAATACAAAATCTGAAGATAGAAATATAAACAAATGTGGCAGTAAAACGGTTCCTATTGTGGTTGGAGCTTTGGGTCTGATAAAGAAAGGAACTCAAGAACAAATCAACAAAATCCCTGGTGCACCATAACTCCAGGAAAACCATGAAATAGTTTTAACAAGAACAGTCCGTATGATACGAAAAGCGTCTAATTTTTTGTTAATAGTTTTCTTTTGTTTAATTAATTGGAAACAAAAAGAAATCCCGCTCTTCACTTGCCCTAACTCATTAGTTAGCACCCGGCATGTGATTATAAAACAAATGCAGCTTAAAAAGATTTTTTAAATAATAATAATAAGCAAAATGATTAATGCAACATTATAACCAATATTTTTCAACAATTAGAGAAGAGTGCGATTCAAGAAATGAAAAAGAAAAGACACAGCGTTTGATGATATTCAACAACATTTCAACAGTATATCTGTCTTCAAGTTATGTTTAAAAATTATATACAAGTATAAAAATATTTAAAAAAATCTAAAAAATGTTATAAGCCTTTTTAAAAACGTACTTGAGAAAACGACTGTAATAGTAATCAACAAGTCAAAACGAAAGAAACGCTTCCAAAACGCAGCCAGCCAGCCTAATAATAATAATAATAATAATAATAATAATAATAATAATAATAAGAAGAAGAAGAAGAAGAAGAAGAAGAAGAAGCAGAAGTAGAAGAAGAAAAGAAAAAGAAAGTTGTAAATACAAACCAGATTTACATTTGTCAGATTCTGTAGAAAACCAAAACAGAACCAAAGAAGCAACTGCTACAGCAAAAAAAATGAAAAAGAAAGCAAAATGAAACAACGCTGGCAAGACAAATGTCTGCATGGCCATATCCAAAACGTGCTAATAAAGCCGAAGTTGATAAAGTTAACACACATTGATGGTTACAAGAATCTGAATTAAAGGCTGAAACGGAAGGCTTTATTCTTCCAGTGCAATATGAGTCTTTTCACTAGGAAATTTCAGGCAAATAGCATACATAATAGTGTGGAACCAATATGCAGTTTCTATGACAAATATCAGGAAACCATAGACCATCAATCTCAGTATGTTCTGTACTTGCGCCAAACGAATATAAAAATCTTCACGATAGAGTGGGGCAATATTTACACTGGACAATGTGCAAACACTTTGGAAAAGAGGTTAACAAACTCTGGTATGAACATCACCCAGCACCGGTTACAGAAATAGAAGGCATCACAATTCTATGGGATTACACCATCTTTACAGACAGGAAGATTGAAGCAAATAATGAAACCCAGTTATCTGTATTAATTCTTTTATTTACAAATGCCGTACCTTGAAAATGTGCATCTGTAATTTCTTTTACATAATTTTGTTAATTTATGTAATTTTTGTTGTTTAATTAAAAATTTATCACTACTTTAAAAATGTGTACGCCTGCTCTTTTATGAGAAAAAATAGATTTGTAAAAAAAAAAACGAAAAAAATCTATTTTGCCAAAGAATTGTTTATATAAGAAATTAGGTTATCTCTCCTTACTCTTGCATCTACTATATACGTTTTATAGTATAACCCAGTTTTCGCGCCAAATCTTATTTGGTACGTATTTACGAATGCCAAGTCAGTGCAGCCTAAGAAATAAAAGTAGACAGTCGTCTTTAGCTGAACTCAGGAGAGCAGCGCCCAAACCAGTTCGAACGAGAAGTCCAACCTTTCAAGTGAAAGATATGAGTTAGAATCTTCCAAATGGCCTCAGAGACAAACACCCTTTGCTTAAGACAGGTAAGTGTAACCAACTATTTTACTGGAATGTATGACCCAATTGTTGACTATACCCGCTAAAATCACATTATTAACAACTCTTTCAATTCATGTCTTGATGCATATGTTGTTGTATATAAAATATCTTTAAACTGTTCAATTATCTGCCCGACTTGATGGAAGTCGTTAAAAATCCCACATTGTTTAAAATATTTTCTTAAAATAAAACATGTAAAAACATCTGTTTGTTTTTCTTTAACAGAAATCTATTTGTAAAATAAAAAAAAGTCTGTTTTCGTACATAGATATCTTCGCCATCTTCCTGTCACTTGTAGCTTTTAATAAGTTTTGTTTTGTTATTTCTCCCAAATCCTGTTCTACCATCCATTTGCTCAAGCTGATCAAATACGCTACGCGCTGCTTTAGTCTGTCCCCCTTTCCCTCGATATGTCCTGTGAGTATCAAATCTTCCAAGCCTCCTTCCTTATTACGTGCCCCAGAAATTTGAACTGCCTCTTCCTGATATTAAGTACAAGTTTCCTTTTTGTTTCCATTTTCTTCAAAACCTCGTTGTTGCTCACATGTTCAGTTCATGGTATTCTCAGCATCTTTCTGTTGAACCAGATTTCTGTTACTTCGTGTTTCTTCATTTTTGAGGAGATTGTCCAGTATTCGCTGTCATATTTTATTTATTTCTACCGAAACTTTCCTGTTAATACTTTTTTTTTATTTTTGTAAAGCATCTTCCTCTATTACTATGCGAATTCGGATTTCTGTGCAACATTTTCCATTACCTGTTATAACACTTCCCAGATAAGTAAATTTTTGAACTTGCTTCATTTTGGCCTCTCCAGTCTGTACCCAACACATCTTGATTTCCCCCTCTAGCTCATGGCGATAAGTTTTGTCTTCTTACAGTTTGATAGCCTTTTCCCCACTT